>CAJQZP010001367.1:5802500-7002500 GCA_907164705.1 Parnassius apollo | reverse complement strand
GTGTCGTTGTGCGCCTTTACGGCCGCCAAGTGCATCGGGCTGCCGGCCCATTGTTCTATTGTGTAGTGCTAGTTAGTACCCCACGTTCTGCCGATTTCCAGTAAAAACTGTAAGTAGTTTATTGCACACCCGCTGCCTCAGAGGCAGCAATTCTATTGTTTTAATTTCTGTGTTGCTTGTCGCATTAGGCGACAGCTAGCTACACACCCTAGCGTACCAACGCGCTAATTGTATAAGTGTTCGTTTAGGCACACACCTCCCACGCCGAAAGGTGGGGGGGGCTTGATACACAAGTGTTTTTAACCACTAATAAGATGGCGGCTATCACTATAGCCGAACTCGCCGACTTCTTCGGTCAAGTGTACCCCGACGCTTGGGCGGCTTTCCTAGCCCAGCGCAACAAGCCTGCTGCTGAACGTCCCGTAGTACGGATCGACGACCCTATGTCGCCGAGCACCGGGCCCTCGACCCCTGTGTCCATAGACACAGTTTACGACGCCGCGTCCCCCGCGCCTTCTGCGCTCTCCACCCGCGGTCCTTCTCCGTTGTTTTCAGACGCCGAATCAGGCTCCGAGATGGAAACAGATAACCACCGACCCGAAAAACCCGATGACGAAGGCTTCACCCTAGTCTTGGGTAAAAAGCGTAAGCGCACCGCCGCGAAAAAGGGAGACAAGCCTCACTCGGCCCCTACGTCGCCCAACGTCACTCAGGCCAAAAAAGTCGCGCCTTCCGCGCGCAATAGGACCGCGAACAAAGCCGCGAACCCGACTCCGGCCGTACTCAGGAAGGAGAAGCCGCCGCCTCCAATAATTTTGCAGGATAAATCCCGCTGGAGCAACCTATCCAAGTGGATACACTCAAAAAATATCTACTGCCCCAAAGTCCACAATGGACCGCAGGGTATTCGTATCCACGTCGCAACGACGGACTATTTCCGTCTACTACACTACACTAAGAAATTAAATAATATAGCATTTATATAGTTATTTTTATTTGAAAATTCTAATGTACATTTTTTAGTTTTTGTTATTTCATTTTAGTAGATAGTAATAAATTGTATACTATTCATAACAAATTATTTCTAAAAAAGATAATAGTGACATCCATCGAAAATCATAAATTTAACGATGTTTCTAAGTTAAATTTTTAATCAATAAGAAGTTTTAGTGTTTAGTTTTTTATCTACAAATAAACTGATAAAAATTGCAATTAGTACAAAACTCTTATTATCCTTATAGTTTCTATCATGAAGGTGTTCTCTAACCTTCATGGTTTCAATAAAAAGATTTTTATATATGTATTGATAATTATAATATCATAAATTAGTCGATTATTGAAAGCGAAATGGCGGTATTTCATAAAATTTAACAGTGTTTGTTGACTATATGTAGATAAAGCTTGACCAAGTCAATGAAAAGAGATTGTTTGGCGATATTAACAACTAAACAAGACATTGCTACTTCTATATGCTATAATAATATGCTCATGTTATATAAATGAAAATGTATAGTTGAATATTTTATGTGCTTGAACGAATTAACCACTGGACCCGACATATAAGCGGACTTACCTATACCAGTCTTGTCAGTAACCAGGAAATTCTAGCCTTGGTCGTTTGTTTTTGCGTCAGTCTGACTAAATGTTCAGTTAAATCGTGTAATAACTAACTATAATATATATATATATATATATATATATATATATATATATATATATATATATATATAATATATATATATATATATATATATATATATATATATATATATATATATATATATATATATAATAGCGGCGGAAGCAGCAATGTTTCTTTTCACTTGTAAGTACATTATTTTATTACATTTATTGTTATTTATCACAAAATTTAATCAAATGTAAAATAAAATTTTGTATTATCCAACTATGTTAAATATTGTTAAGAACTTGAGGTTCGTGACAATAAAAATTGCCGATAGAATTACCAAAATTAACTCTTTAATTCACTACACTAATTAAAACTTAGAAGACATTAATAATTAATTACACTGATTCACTTTATTTCGCTCCGAAGCTTCGTTTGTCTCATCAAATTCAATACTTTCCCGCTCGCATCTTGCAGCGCCTTTAAATACACATTATCACCGAAACATCCCGAATATTCAAGTAAATACGCGCGCCAATCGATTAGGCGCCGAAAATTTGAGTGTCGGGCTTCTAGAAGCTTATTTCATCGTTTCGATACTAGATGGCGCAGTCGGTTGAAAGATTAATGATGTCATTTTCTGGAAAGCTCCCCTCGGTCTCGTCCCCGACACTAGATGGCGCTAGTGCCGGGTACATGACGTCAACTTAGGCGCGCAACACTGCCCCCTCCTAAGATATGCTAGTGCCGCGCATTATCGGCGCCATAATAACGCGCCAGGCGATCCACATGGACGATCTTAGGAGTCCCTCTTGCGCCTTTCTGTATCTGGTAGGTTACATTGTTGATCCTGCTTACAATCCGGTACGGGCCGTCTCATTTAGCTTGAAGCTTAGGAGATTTACCTTTGCTGCGGACTGGATTGTGCAACCACACTAGTGAACCTTCGTCGAACCCTTTGTTGTTCATTTTGCGGTCATACCGGGTTTTCATCTTTTCAGACATTTACTGGCCCGATTGTCTGACGTGCTCATAAATGTCATTCATTTTGTTCCGCAAGTCATTTGCATAATCGGTTAGACTCCGTGGGGCATCAGGTGGTATCCCGGTGATCAGGTCTGCAGGCAGCCGTAATTCTCTTCCAAAGTTTGCAAAAGCTGGTGTCACTGCTGTACTTTCGTGAACAGCGCTTCGATATGACAACAGAAACGGTTGTATGTACTTGTCACAATCTAGTTGCCGATTGTCTACAACTTTTGCTAGGTACCTCTCTAATGTCTGATTAAATCGTTCTACCATTCCATCAGATTGCGGGTGATAAGAAGTCGTTCTTGTTTTATGAGTACCCATAACTCGGCAAGTTTCCTGGAATATTTGAGACTCAAAATTCCTTCCTTGATCGCTGTTGATCTCTAAAGGTACTCCAAAACGACAGAAGACTTCATGAACAAGTTTATCTGCAACTATAGAAGCTTCTTGATTTGGAATGGCGAAGATTTTCGGCCACTTAGTGAAGTAATCCATCACAACCATGAAATACTTGTTACCGCTTTCACTCTCCGGAAACGGCCCCGCCACGTCAATGGCTATTCTCTCCCATAGTGCACCAACATTGTACAACTTCAACGCACCTCTACTACGAGTCTGAGGTCCCTTTACAGCCGCACAACTTGTACATTTGCGACACCAGTCCTCGACGTCGTTTCGACATTGGACCCAGTAAAACCGTTGTCGGATCTTCAGTAGAGTTCGTTTAACTCCCAGATGGCCTCCTGTACAATCATTATGGTACAGCTGTAGAACATCCGGTACTTTAGCTTTAGGGACAACCATTTGCAAATGACAGCTGTCTCCCCGAACATTTTCCCATTTACGGCACAGAACTCCATCCTGAAACAGCAAGCTGTCCCACTGGGCCCAATAGCTTTTAGTGGTCGAACTCATCGCTGAGACGTCGCTCCATTTGGTCTTGGGAGCACTGGCCTTCATCCATTCCAGAATCGGCTTGGTGTTTGGATCTTCCTGCTGTGCACGTTGTAAGCTGTCCTTTCACTCGTTGCTGAGGTGGTCTGCCCTGAGCATCCTCACTGATACCACATCCTTACTCTCTTGCCTAGTACAATGTTTGCAATCTTCAGGACAAGGTCTTCTTGACAATGCATCTGCGTTGCCATGAGATTTCCCGCTGCGATGTTCGATCTCAAAGTCGTATTCCTGCAGTAATTCAATCCACCTCGCAACTTGTCCTTCTGGATTTTTAAACTGCAATAGCCATTTTAGTGCAGCATGGTCAGTTCGTAAGTGAAATTTTCGCCCAAGAAGATATTTGCTAAAATGCTGCAACGACTTTACCACGGCTAGCAATTCGCGTTTTGTGACACAATAGTTCCTTTCCGGTTTTGACAACGACTTGCTGAAGTACGCTATCACGACCTCTTGGTCACCATTCCGTTGAAACAACACACCGCCAAGTCCTATACCACTTGCGTCTGTGTCAACTATAAATTCTTTGCTTGCATCAGGGTATCCCAAAATAGGCGTTTTGCACAGACGGTCCTTGAGCTCCTGTAATGCGATATTGCAACTTTCATCCCAGCAGAAATGTCGCTTCTCCTCGGTTAGCTTATGCAGAGGTTTGGCTATATCTGCAAAGTTCTTCACAAATCGCCCGTAATAGGAGCACAAACCCAAAAATGCTCTAACCTGCGTCTTGTGTTTTGGAACCGGTCAATCCTTGACAGCTGCGATTTTCTCCGGATCCGTGCGGATACCTTCTTCCGACACTACATACCCCAAAAAGTTGACTTGCCGTTTGAATAGTGAACATTTCTTCGGACTCAACTTGAGGTTGGCACTCTGAATCTTCATGAGCACGCGTTCCAGGTTTTGAAGGTGTTTCTCAAACGTACGACCCACGATGATGATGTCATCCAAGTAGACCAGACAGGCATCGCCAATTAGCCCGGTAAGTACAAGTTCCATCAGCCTTTCAAACGTTGCTGGAGCATTGCACAACCCAAACGGCATTACTTTAAATTGCCACAGACCCTTTCTCGTCGAGAACGCAGTTTTCTCTTTGTCCTTAGGGTCCATTTCAACTTGCCAGTAGCCACTTTTTAGATCCAGCGTGCTAAACCACTTTACTTCCGTAAGCATGTCCAGCGTATCATCAATTCTTGGCAAGGGATAGCTGTCCTTCTTCGTAACGTCGTTCAGACGGCGGTAGTCAACACAAAACCGCATGCTGCCATCCTTCTTCTTTACCAGCACCACGGGTGAACACCATGGACTAGAGCAGGGGTCGGCAAGTAGTTTTAGGTAGGGTCCGGATAAACCTTGAAAATTTTTACAAGGTCCAGAAAAAAAAACAACTGATAATAATTAAGTGTTAGGCAGCTATTTATTATAGGAGTAAAATTCAGAATTATAAAATTTTAGAATTAATGTGAAAAATTGCATCGACGGTCTTGAGCTAGGTTTTTATAGTTTAGTTCTCGAGAAGAACAGCAAATTCGAAGAGTGTCTTCTAAGTGAGCGTCCTTTAATCTCGAACGATATTTGTTTTTCAAAAAATTCATCTTTGAAAAAATGTTTCGCATACGTATGTCGAACCAAACATCGTGACCAAATTCATAGCAAGTTTTTTGCAATTTTCATATTTTACTGGGACATGTTTGACCCAAAATTCTTCAGTTGACACAGTTTTATATATTTGCAAAGACACATGTTCTTGCAGATCGATTATTTCCATTTGAATGGCTTTGACAGATTAAACAACTTGGCAGCCACATCTGTCCATTCTGCTGCTACATCAACTTCGGTTTGTTTTCCAATCTAAAAGTTGGAATTGTGGCAATTCGTCCAGATGGCCAAAAATGTTGTAAACACTGCAATATCTTCTTCAGAGTTCTCCTTTTTATATTCCAAAATTGTCGGAAAATGAACAAATTCTTACGACGAAAACCAGACACGCTTTGTATCAGATCACATATTAATTTTCCATTTCCTTGTGACTCTGTGTTGAGCGCATTTAAATATTTCAAAATATCTTTTAGAAAAGCCACAACCAGCATATTGCGCTTATTTGTTACAAACTCAAGGTGCTTCTTAGCTCCCTGCGTATCTAAGTTTTGCAAGAAGGAGGTTACTTGTTCTTTTATTAGCCAAAAACGTTCAATAACTTGACCTTTACTTAGCCAACGAACATTGTTGTGTTGCAGTAAGTCAGAATACGCTGAATCACAATCAAAAAGAAACTCCTTGAAATGTCGGTGCTGAAGAGCAGAATGAGATCTCATAAAATTTACTAACTTCACTAAGCTGTCCATCACTTCTTTCAGTGTAGCGCTAAGTTTTCCACAAAGGGCTGCCTGGTGAATTATGTATCAGTGCACAAATATAATATAATATATCCATATTAGGCCTGGATTTTTCTTTCTTTTTCTTTGCCAATCATTGCTGGGGCCCCGTCAGTTGAAAGCGACACAATTTTATCGTAACTGATGTTAGATTTAGTAACAAATTCATCAATTACCTTAAATAAATCTTCTCCTTGAGTGTTACCTTTTAGTGGCAATATTGTTAGCAACTCTTCCCTAAAAGTTTTAGACTCAATGTCAAGAAATATGACAAAAATTGACATTTGTTCATCATCAACAATGTCACATGACTCATCAAGTGCTATAGCGTAGCAAGGTGCCTTTTGCAGAAGTTCGAAAAGGGTGATTTTAATATCAGCAGCTAAAATTTCAGTTCTTCGCGTATTGCTTCTTGCTGATAGTGGAATATTTTGAATTCCAGCGACAACCTCTTTTTTTTCTTCAAAAAGTGCCGTGACTGCTGCCAACATACATTCCTTCACTATCTCAGAATCCGAAAATGGTTTCTGGTGTTTATTAAGCGTCCAGCACACACGTAACGCTGCTTCTGTGGATTTTTCTTGGTCGCTCATGCAGCGAACTAGTAATTTTGTGCTTTTATTGTAAGAACGGAGATGTGCCTGAAGTTTTTCTTTACGAGCCTCACTGCCAAGAGGAAAGTTTTTGTGGAATTGCTGATGAGTCGTTTCATAGTGTCGCTTCAAATTTCCACTTTTAACAATAGCAACAGTTTTATTGCATATAAGGCACATTGAAACTGTTTGAGGCAGCGTAAAACGATATTGTTCAGTCCATTCTTCTAGAAACCTCCTATTTTCACTGTCCACTTATCGTTTTTTAGGATCCATACCACGCTTAGGTACAAAAATATAATTTAATTAAACGAACGAAAACTCGACAAATCACAAAACAAATGAACTGTTGCTCCGCGATTTGCGCTGCGACTAACCGACTAGCAGTCTGCTTTTCTCCCGACCGCATGCCCACACCCCCCGATTTCGATACTCGCGCGCGCTGTTGCTAGTACATGCCGTCTCGCTCTTGCTCGCGTGTTAACAATACCTGGCGACTCGCTAGGCCGCGATCGGTCGCAAGCTTGCAAATGGTCTTCTGAGGAGCCATACCACAGAACATATATATATATATATATATATATATAACCCTAAAAAAGGGAGCCATACGTGTGAACAAAGCGCACGGGACGACATCGGCGCGTTGTTTATGTCGATACATTTACAGCTATAAAATCATATCAGTTGTTGGCATTTTAAAAATATTTTTAAAAATATTTATTTATACTTGATATACAATACATTACTATATTTGGCGGTCCGAGGTTCAACCTTTCGCGGTCCGTCGGACCGCGGTCCGCCTTTTGCTGACCGTTGGACTAGAGAAAGGTTCAATAACACCATCCTTCACCATTCCTTCTCTGGTTTCTACTTCCTTTTCACGTGCTACCGGCAATCTTCTTGGCCGCTGACGGAAAGGCAATTCTTCTCCTGTGTTTATTTTGTGTTGAAATAAGCCAGTCTTTTCTATATCAGCATCGTTTGATGAGAATACATCGGCGTACTTGAGTAACAACTTCTTTCCCTTGACCATTTCGTTCGGGGCGAGAACGCTGCGACAGTCTTCCAAAAATGGGGTCACTCTCGTTTGTGCATCCTTGCTAGGGGTCTCACTCGATAGATATTGGCACCGACGTAACCAATCCACTTCCTCACAAGTACCAACCAGCGTGCCTGTTTCTATAATCTGTTCGCGGTCACAAAAGTTTAGCACACGTACTCCTGAGATGTCAGTGGTTCTGACCAAGGTTCGTGCTACTTTCCATGGAAGGTCATTGTTTACCCTTTCCACAAGTACACAACAGTGAGCTTGCTCAGCGTTTCGAGGAAGACTAACCGGCACAATCGTTTCCGATCTCGGCGGAAGAACAATCTTCTTAATGCTGTACACGTTCCCTGGTAACGCAACTTCCATAAAAAGTTCCTCCTGTCCACATTTCAAAACACCTTGCTTAACGTCGATCTCACAACAATTATCCCTCATAAAGTCTAGGCCCAGGATGCAGTCGTCCATTATATCAGCCACGATGACATTATGCAGGTAGATCACGTTGCCTAGCTTCAACTCCATCTCCTTCTCTCCACGGACGGGTATACGCTGACCGTGGCTGTTACCAAATTAATGCGTTCTCGGTTGTATGCGGAGTCCCCAAGGAACTGACTTATAAGTTGGGAACTAACAACCGTACGAGAGGCTCCAGTGTCTATGGTCAGTTTACACGGCATTCCGTTGACCTCGCCCTTGATGATTAGACTGTTCCAATCATGGGTTTGTGAGATCGAGATCCTTGGGGCTCTTTTAACATCAGCCAGCACCCGCTCCGCAGTTCTGGCTTTTACTCGTTTCCCTGCTGCTGCTGCTGCTGGGCGGTGCTGTTGGCCGCACTACCCTCCTGAGATCGTTCACCTTCCCTTTCTAGGGTTGGCTTAGGGCAGCTGGATCGAAGATGGCCCCTTTCCCCACAGCCATAGCACCTAGGGCTGTATCCTTTGTTGTGGTTGCGAACTGTAGTTGCTGCAACCTCCCTGACGCGATGGGAACGATGATCCTGTCGCACGGCTTCCACCTCCAGTGCATGGGCCAAGGCGTCCTTAAGCGTTTCGTGGTGCCCCAGCCTCACAGCAGCTCTGACTTCAAGGTCGCGGATGCCGTCGATGAATGTCTGCACCAGCTTCACTTCAATGAGTACAGGTACAGACCGGTATGCTTTTCGCACCAGCTTTTCCACCTCTAGAGCCCACTGCTGCAGGTTTTCATTGATGCGCTGCACGCAATCTTTAAGTTGCACACGAAAGATGTGTTCCAGGTGAGCGTCGCCATATCTCGCCTCCAATGCCTCAAGGAGCTGCTCATAAGTCACTTCCTCACCGAGAGCTTCCAGAACAGTTAAGGCCTGATCGCGCAAACAAGAGCAGTCATGGCCTGACTTTTATTCCAGTCGTTCGCCTTCATAACGGCTTCAAACTGGATTTTGTAAGCTGACCAGGAAGAAGTCCCGTCGAACGGTGGCATTTTGAACCCACGTAGCGAAGATGTTGTAGCTGCTACGGGAGCTGTAATTCTATCCCCCAGTTTGAGGTCGTCCAGCGTTTTCTTCACGTCAGCCATCACGTTCTAAACCCGATTGCTCACTTGGCTGATTCGGGTTTCAGCTTTCTCGATTCGGGTTTCAGCTTTCGCGATTTGGGTTTCAGCTTCTGACAGGCGGTTGTCATACTGAGCAACCCTATCCTTCACCTCCTTGATCTCCTTCCCGAAGGTAGCGTGAAGATCCTTCATGAGGAGCATCTGCTCTTCCAACCGACGGGCCTGTTCCTCCTGTCCGTCCCGCAGCTGCTCTTCCAAACGACGGACCTGTTCCTCCTGTCGGCGAGCCTGCTCCTGCAGCATCACCATCAGAGCACCTAAGTCAGGTGATGCGGATGTAGGAGCTACTGACGGGCCTGTAGCCGGCGGCTGGCGCTCCGACGTCTGCGGCGTTGCACCACCAAATCTTCTTTGGTCCGTCTCCTGCTGGCGTTGACTTCGGGTACGGATACCCTCCGTTTCCTCCTTAGGTAAAATCGGCATGATTTTATCCCACTTCTGACACCAATTGTTACGAGCTTGAGGTTCGTGACAAAAAAATTGCCGATAGAATTACCAAAATTAACTCTTTAATTCACTACACTAATTAAAACTTAGAAGACACTAATAATTAATTACACTGATTCACTTTATTTCGCTCCGAAGCTTCGCTTGTCTCGAGAAATTCAATACTTCCCCGCTCGCATCTTGCAGCGCCTTTAAATACACATTATCCACCGAAACATCCAGAATATTCAAGTAAATACGCGCGCCAATCGACTAGGCGCCGAAAATTCGAGTGTCGGGCTTCTAGAAGCTTAGTTCATCGTTTCGATACTAGATGGCGCTGTCGGTTGAAAGATTAATGATTTCATTTACTGGAAAGCTCCCCTCGCTCTCGTCCCCGACACTAGATGGCGCTAGTGCCGCGTACATGACGTCAACTTAGGCACGCAACAATATAGTCGATTTTTCTATGTATTGTTTACATCTGACAACCATCACAAAATGGCTGGATTATACCATTCAGAACAAATGACTAAAACTGTGGAGTGAGTCAATATGACATCGACTAGTGCTTGACCATGTCGAAAAATATATCGATATTTGACGATATGACCGAATAAATGATGATGTTAATTGTACAATACAATAACACTTAAAAATACCTATATAACAGTATCCTACAATCTGAGGTCATTAAATTTATAATAGTAATTTTTATTATTAAATAAAATATTATAAATGCAAAAATTATAATAAGTATCTGTACTTAAAATATTTAAGCACATAAATTACACGAATTTTCAGATTTCCTAGTGACCCTTCTCGGAAAAAAAAGTGGGTAGAAGCAGTTCGTAGAGATGAAACCTGGATTCTGACGAAACGCAACACAACGCCTTATGCACATTTCGATACTGCCTGTTTTAATACTAATGCAAAGAAACACAAAATGACACCAATGAAGGCAGTCTCATTGCCCATAAAGACAAGGGAAAACTGATACTTCCCTCAAGTGATACCATAGCTATTTGTCAGCACTGCAAACTCGAACTTACGAAGGGTGTTCAGAATAAAAGACTAATAAAAGATTACACAACAGACTTTCTCCTGCCGAAAGTAACAGAAACATTGCTGCAACTTCTGATGTACGAAGACATTCATTTCCATAAATTTGAAAACGACGACGTAAATCACGTCAAAGAATTAACGAAAGCCGTTGCTGAAAAGTATATAAATATTAGAACTGCTTATATAAGAAAACAACGAACAAAACAAAATCTAAGAAACACATTTTAAGAAAGATGATACATAATAAAAGTCAATAAACCTATTTAAATAATTTAAACTTAACAAAAAAATTTGACGTTTATCATAACTAATTGAACAAAAAGTTCATAACAATGTCCTGCTTCTTTTATTTTAATTAAAATTTAAATACCAGAAGCTTACCTCACCTTCATTATCCCTTTATTTCCTTTGTCTTACAGCTTATTTACGATACGACTTTTCTTTCTCAGTCGTTCATCGATATATTTTATCGACTACGTTCAAGCACTAGAATTAGAGAGAACTTCTGCGAATTTCTTATCTGTGTTTATATTAACACAATAAAATCATTGTGTGCGTTATTCTCCACTTGGTTGAACGAGTTTTCATTTTCATACATTTGTGTTTTATGTCGGGTCCAGTGGTTCATACATTTGTGTTTTATGTCGGATCCATTCGTTCAAGTTTATGTGTCTACCTATCGGCATAGCAATATTTCACCAAATTCTTTTTGCATCAAGTCCGATATAAGTATAAATGAAAATTAAATGCACTATGAGATTTATATTCATAATTGATGGAATAGATCGTGATACCGTTGATGGAGCCTTTTTTATTTTGAGATGTTAGCTTTCATATTTTCAGACATACTTAACTATTAAAATTTTTGTGACAGTCCCGGTTGCATAGCCCACACGAGTAAATTAACAGGCTCTTGTGAAAAAGTACTATAAATATCAAAGAAAGCAACTTATAAACACGGTTTTGTAATGTAAATTTCATAGTGTTCATAGAGCCGCGCCGAGTCCACTAATAATTTAACTGCAATTGTGAAGTTTCGATTTACCACGTTCTCGGTGGTGAAGAAAAACATCGCAGGAAACCTGCATATCTGAGATGTTAAATAATATTTCGGAAATTATTTTTAGGTATAGGTATGTGATGTCATTCCGCATTGGAGTCAACTTAATCAATTCCTTTTTGAACTAAAACTCGCTGTGGCTTGTGCCCAGGATGTATTTAGGCTGCTACTTTTTTACTTTTAATGGCACTTTCACTGCTGATCATAGGCTTCCCCCATTGCCTACGTCAAATAGCCGGGTATTTGCAGAAGTAGCCACACTTGGCAAGCAGGTAGGCAACCGCAGCTCTTTATTACTTTGCGCTGTTATCGAGAAGATGCTACCCATCTCCTATTTCAATTTCGTCTGTCGCCTCCACACATCATCCACGGGACGAAATGGGATAGTGGTTTCTTTTTCGCCGCCTCTACATGGCTAATATATTTAATTACCTATATATTGGATTTCCTCCACAAACTGCCATAAAGTTGGATATTTGCCATAGTTGCCACGCTTGGCATGCGAGTTGTCAACTGCAATTTTTATTATTATAAGCTATGATCAGGAAGACGCTGCTTCCCATCTTATGTAGATTTTTAATGCTGTTCGTGAATGTAGTTCTTCTCACACGTTCTCCGTGAATAGAACTACATTTATGAAATTTTGAAGTCCACTCGAACTTTAAAAAATACTGGTATGTGGTGGTAATCAATATTCAATGGGACCAATATTAATAAAGATCGTGAAATAAAACCTTATTTTATCAAAACTGTATCAACTTTAATAATGATTATTATGTAAATAAAGCATTTCCGAATCCAGGACAATTTTTCCTTCATAATGACACATCGGAATACGTGCCCGATTTAAAAAAACGTGTAGCTTTACGTATGATATTTATGTGATTCTGATAAACTAACTTATGTGTTTCTGTAGCCTATAATATTTCCAATATAGACACAGATACCGACGTCTCTCTACAAGTGATCCAGTTTTGCTAATTTATGAAATAGTAGTATCGATGTTTCTAAATTCAAACCCACGCGAGCGAAGCCGCGGGTAAAAAGCTAGTAAGTACTATATAATACTTTTACACTGTAATTAAATTTCTGTGTTTAAATAAATCTTTTTTTTAAAACCAATCAGCCCGTCTCCATATAACATTTTGGTTGTAGCGGTGGGATACGAATATCCCCAGTGTCAAGTAAAGTGGAACCGCTCGACAGACTCGCTCCGTATCCCAAAATCTAAAAAAACAAAATATTATCCTGTGTCGTCCTGGCGCGTCCTACTGAGCCCAAATATAATGAAAGTGCTATAATTGATAGAATCAGGCGTTACTTTGCTGTAATCCATTATAATAAAGATATTTAATAGTTATTTTGCAACGCTTCGCTCAATTAAATGAAATGATGTGTCTTACCTAGTTTGAAGAGCACCACTACTCCCAACACCACTCTTCTAGGAAAGACACACCATCGACGATAATACGACTCGTGTTTCGCTTCTACACGACGCATCTTCAGTAAACGCTTCAAATACTCACAGAGTTCGTATTACTATATTTGCTAAAAAATATAAGAAACTAAAATTACATATAAAAATTACATTTAAAAATAGAAAAGTGTTATTTTGAGATTTTTTTTTTGCTTGAAATTAATAATGGCAACAAGTAAACGCTTCAAATACTCACAGAGTTTGTATTACTATATTCGCTAAAAAATATAATAAACTAAAATTACATTTAAAAATTAAACGGGCTCTCCATACAGGAGACGTTATTTTTTGAGTTTTTCCTCGTTTTAAACGGCATAATAGTGGCAATACAATTATAATAATGGCAATACATACAAATGTCTAATTAACAAAATATACCTACCTTACTTCCAACTATTCCATACATTCTTAAGTATTTGAAAAGTACCTATATAGTATTAGATCTTTTATCAATATTTTCTATCGCAATGGGAAGGTTTTTTATTAACTTTAAATTACCGACTATTTTGAATAGTCCTTCCTATAGGTCGGTAAAATCATTAATGCATGTAAATTACATAATTCAGTTTTTTACTTCTATTTTTATATGCAAACTACTCAAGTACCAAAACTTTTTTAGCCTATTACACTGAAATGGGTTACAAAATAAACAATGTCCAAACACATGCAACAGAAACAGCAAAGTTCACCTGTGTATTCCGAAACCCGCAATGTCCAAACTGTTTATTTAATTTTATTGTAGTTGTAATCAAAACTCCGTAACTTTTATTATGTAATCATTAAAATAGAAGATACTGTCATTTACAAACATTACAGATACCAAAAACGTGCGAATAACTCATAACACTAATATTATATTATGATTTGTGGCCAGAACTATCAAATGGACATTGCGGTTTTTGACTCTAATTGACTCATTTGTAGAAATCCATCAATCAATTTAGCTACAGAGCGTGCCAAAGAAATAGACGCACAAACACTACTTGAAAAAATTCACTACCCACCGGTGCAATCAAATGGTACGTTCCGTGCCGTTAAGGGGATATAGTAAGTCAGCTCAAATTCTAATTTCGCCCCCACTTCCCCGCGCTTCGTATGCTATGTACCGACATGTTTGTAATCACTAATACTGTAAGTAGATGGGTCGTTGGATACTTATTTCATTAGGTTTATCATATTTATGCCTGTTTCTTAACGCCAACCCAGTTGCTTCTTATTTTTATTACGGTTATTTCCCATTTTAATTTTACGTCGCTCTGTTGCGTATTGTGTATTCTGATCGTAAGCGACAAAACCTCCCCCTTCAAAGGCCGAAGCGAAACTGACCGGGCGGCAGGAATCAAGCTTCATGACGCCGATAGTTTAGGTAATTTCTTTTCACAGTGAAAATAATGGTATTTAAAAAAATTAAATAACATAAGAACTGCTTTATAGTTAGTTCAGTTAGTATGCAAAGTTTCATGATCTTATTTAAAGTATTTTATGAATAACAGCAGTTTATTTTTTATTTTGGAGGTAACTTTGGACTTTTTTCTATCGAGAAAATTTTACGAAATCGTGTTTTCGTCTAACATAGTCCTTAACATTAATCCTCAACTTTACCATAATATGGTCAGGGAAAAACTGCTAATCTACCTCAAAAGTATGAATCGAATTATTCGAAAAATGCTTATAAATGGTAAAAGCCACTTCTCTTGGAAACGAAAAATGCTTAAGTAACTAAGACCGTATAGATCTAGTAAAGAAAAATTGCTAACGATTGCTTATGATGGTAACATGCCGTCAAGAAGAAATGCTAAACAAGCGATACAGTACAGAGGCTATGCAACCAAAATTGCTTACGTGCGCTAACTTAACCGAATAAATGCAAGCAAAAATGACTAAAGGTAAATTATTGACCGTTACTTTACTAGATTATACTACTTATCTACGGATGGGTTTTAAGAATTTGTTCGAAATAATTGCTTAATAGGCTCATTATGTGAAAATTTTACTAAATTATGTAGATACTAAGCAATTGATGTGCGGTAAGAATTTGTCAATATAAAATCTAACTCAATGTCTTGAATGGACTAAACTGAAAATCTCTTAGAATGTACCAAATCTGTTGTCGGAATTTGCATTAGAAATAAAACCATTGCATTTAAAAAATCAAACAGTTTTATTTATTTATTTTTAATATTTTTCCAAACATTGTTGTGACTTGCTAATAAGTAGTCTTACCATAATTTTTGAAAAACATCAAGTAGATCCATAACCAACAAAAAAACTTAATTTTAAACATACTTAAATGTTAAGTAATCAACAAAACGAACGTAAAAATAAAACTTCAGTATTATCAATTCTTGACATATTCCAATAAGTTTTTATCATCCTGAATCACAAGGGTAAGTCTGACGTTTGACCTAACGTATTTATAAATCTTAGAACAAAAAGAAATATAAACAAATAACAATAAGTAAATCTAATTTGGTACTTTTGAGATCAGCGTTTTAAAGATTAACCTTAAATCTATCAGTCTTGAATGTCTTCAATGTCTGTATCTGCCAAAAAATCTTGACTTTACTGCATGAGGTAAAGACTTATATTCTGCGACATACATTGCTGGTATAGTTTTATTGTTACATAATTTTTCCAAATCGGAATATTTTTTCTTTGAAATAGGCAATTTCGATTTGTAAATTAACTTTGGAATTAATTCACCTTTGCCTATAACCTCGATCTTTTCAGATTCAGTTTCAACTTTCATGGAATATTTGACTTCGATATGGTGCGGATTAGCTTTCTTGAATGTAGCAGTGCGAATCCTGCTTATTTTACCTGTAAGATTGCTTTTGAAGTATCTGTTTAAAATATTATCCTAGACCTCAAAATCTTTGTGAGATAGAACTTCAACTTCGTATGGTTTAGGAACTTTTCTTGCTAGAGCCCATATGGTTGGCCACTGAGACGGTGCCCATACAATGTTGTTTGTCACACTTTTCTCAATGATCGAGTGCATGGAATCCACAGGCATATATGTGTGTCCCGGTAGAAGGTAATTCATTTGAATGGTTGATATATTCTTGCATTTTTGCAAAGATTTATGGATGCAGGCCAGAACAATTTTATTTTTATTTTGCCCTGGGCAGGAATCGCAATATAAAAGTAAATGTTTTATAGACCCACGTTCGTCCAACTTTTCAATGTATTTAACTAGAATGGTACAAATTTCATTTGCACCACGTTTGCCTTCGACTTCATTCCAAAAGAAAGAATTCTCCCCTTCATTCGTGTGACGGACTCGTAAAATGTCAAATTATATGTAGCGATCTTTCTGCTGTAATAAATAACATGCTGTCTCCATATGGAGTATTCAGCACCTTTTGGAGATCGAACGTAGTACAGAGTATACTACTATCGTGTTTGCGAAGGTCTTGATGTGTTTGAAATCTCGAATATGTTTCTTCTTTATCTGACGTATGTTTCTCTTTTTCTTCTTGATATTCTCCGGGGCTATTTCCGTATTTAGTACATTTTACACATTTGTCTTTTCGGGGTACATGGAAAGAAATGTTAAATTCTGTCTAAAATATGTTTTTAAAAACTTTTTCACCTACAAAATTCTCCCCTTCATTCATGTTCTTTTGTTTATAAATTTTGTATAAATTGGAAAGGCTTCTATATTCTTGCGGCAAATAACATTTTTTTGAGTTTTTCCTGTAGTAGTGTGAGGGAACTGCTGGTAAACCATTAATATAGTCTCTCACGGATTGCAACAAGGCCGGGGGGCGTTTTGTTTGCAGGAACTCCTCTGCCTCTGTTGTCTGTTTTCGAACACCCTTCAACTGAAGAACTGATAACTTGATGTAGAAATCTTTGACCAATATTTAAGGTATTTATAAGGAATCTCAAGCAAACAGGTCTTTGGCCTTCTCCTTGGTTAATGAAATATGTATATGTAAATTGCCTTCGGCTCTCTATATCTTTGGTTCTTCTTCGTTTCATAATTTCTTTTTTTAGCATGACTTACAATCCAGTCATGCTTTCTTTCCGCACTTAATGACCAAAAATGATCAAAAATACTTTTTTTAGATATATCGTAACATTTATTAATACAGTTTACTTATTATACATACATATTACTTAGATTTTGCCTCAACTACTCTTCCAGTTTTTGAGACATACTCTACCAGCTTTCCTTAAATTTGATCTTTCTTTATCTTTATTAATTCGTTTGGTTCTTTTTTCTAAAATCTGCATAAGATTCAGTTTCTCTATTGTTTTCTTCAGTCCTTTTCTGTTGCTCTGAGTCAGATTCATCTTTGTTCGAAGCTAAGTGGTCAGTTTTCTTCTTGTTTATTTTTCTGCTACGTTTTTTTGACTCCTTGCCTTGTCTTTTACTGTTTTTATTTTTCTTCGTTTTTTCTCTCTTCTATCATTATTGGATATATCTGACTCCGTATCGTCTGATCCTTCCCATGAAGAAGAAGTCAGTGTAAATTCTTTTTCGTCAGAAATGAAGTCAACATATTTGAAATTTAATCTTTTATTTTTTTCAGGTTTCTCTTCTATATATCCAGGTTTGACCTTCCTCCTTTCAAGTTTTCCTTTACTATTTCCAGGCATTTCCTTGTCAACAATATGAGTTTATGAGTCGAGGTGTTTTCTGCTGAGACAGACATGAAGTATTACCCTGTATAGCTTTATAATCCGCTGTATTTGCTCGCAGTAGCTTTGTTACAAAATCAGTATTGTCTGGTTGTCCTCGTTTTCTACTGTTCCTGTTCCTTATTCTTGTTGTACCTTATTCATGTGAACAGTCTCAATTAAATATTTTGGTTAATCTATAACTTGGGCACCAATTATTTCAAAACTACTCATCACTAACCAAACGTAACCAAACAATCTTAACTGTACAATACTTTTGCTTAACACTACAATAATACAAAAAAAAGTATAAACATACCTTTTTATATTCCAAAATCAAGATCCCAACAATAACACTTAACGCACTTACTTACACGTCACAATAAACATAAACAGTACCTATAAATTTCTTTGCGAACACCGTCACTAGCGTAGACTAACTAATACTACTGAAGTTAGGTGATTACCTACATCCAGCGGGCGCGCGCGAATCGAGAAACGATGTGTTCCAACAGGACTCGAGTGCGCTAAGTGTGCTTACAATCACACGCATATTATAAATATTATGTGCCTAACCGATATTTACACTACAGTCTCCAATAGATAATAGTACTAACGTACTACAGTAGTCATCAGTTTAAAACATAGCATATCGCTAAAACGATTCATATCTTTAGGAAAATGCCTTCCTTATTCTAATAGGAATGTTATTACTTAATTGTCACAACTTTATTTTCTCTAACAGAATGAAATTTAAAAAAATATATTTAGCAAAAATTGCTACAGCGCCAACCATACTTAAATCTTATGCTAACAGTTTTTCTTAAGCACCAAACAGTTAAAAACAACGGTAATGAATAATAGCTAACAGAATATGAAATAATACAATTCTAAAATTTAATATTGCTAATGTAACAATGTCATTCAAATTAAGAAAAGAAAAAATACTTATGTTGCTATTGTGAAGAGAATGTAGTAAGGAATAACGTTCTAACGGATCTCTTTACTGAAAATGTGTTTCTAAAGCTACGTCTATTTCAAAAACAAGGGAAAATCGTCGCTTTAGATCTTGGAATTCGGAACATCCCTCAATTTTTACAAATGCTAAAACGCCAAAAACTAGCTCTGATTCACTTGAAACCTACACAGATCGACGCGGAAAAAAAAAAGCAATCCAACAATATAATTAACTCATTTTGGCCCAAATGGCGCTTTAGCATTTTATCCTTTCCAGTGACGATATATTTATTTCAAAATTAATGCTGCAATATTTTCGGCATAACGGAGGATCTTGCTAAGCCATTTGACGTTATATTTCCCCTTAAACGCGGATATTTTCACAATAATATTAGTAAATTTTCGTCGCCTGAGGTCTGCAAATTTCTTAGTATCTACTATTCGTGTGGATAAATGAACCAATATGGATAGCGGTCCTTCTCTTTCTCACGATGAATTGAATAACCATTTTTGCTTCTACTGTTGCAATGGACCTATTAATCCGATATCAAACTACTTTGCTTAGATTTCGCCACATGTCTGTCTTCCATTTCTCACCTGTGACCATCAGGAAATTAAAAAGATTCTTATGACAGTCAAAACTTAAGCCGTTAGATACGATGAAATTGGTAGTGTGGATGTACTTTTCTCCTATTTCCATTTTGTCATTTCTGCCAAAAGTTTTGAAAGCCTGTGTTCATTTACAATTCTCTAATTCACATAAAACATAACTTGCTGAGTCTTTATCAGTTCGGGGAGTGCTCTGGTCACGGTGCTACAACTAATTTACTTAAAGTTACTAAGATTTAAGGGAAGGAATGAAAATTGAACATTAATATCGCCCCTTGCAAACCTTTCCGTTGCACATAGGTTTAGACGATACAGTGTAAATAGATACTTGAACAAAAATAAGCGAGTAAGTGGTTGTATTTTTCCATGCATGTTTAAGTACTATTAAATGTTGCGAAAAAAAAACTGAAGAGCGTAGACAGAGAAACCTATAGACAAATTGACGCCTTCTTTCGCATTCGCACACGAAAAAGATAGATTTATGCATACGTCTTGCATAGAAATGAGACAGAGCGGTGTTATTGTTTGTCCCTTTCTCTGTGCCGGTTTTTTTGTTTAGCAAACTAAACTTTGCTAAACAACTTTGACAGTTCGTAGCGATCTAAGGAGTTTGTAAGTTGGTTTAAGTGAGAAAAAAGTGTTTTGTGAGTTAAGATGTGAATCTTGTTCAGTTCAGTCCTTAGAACAGTTAAAAATTTTATCTAAATATGTTTAAAAGTCATAAATATTATTGTATAACCTAAAACTACGTTATCGCCCTTTCTCATTCGAGGCCACGCTAATCATTAGTCTATAGGTTTCTCTGTCTACGCTGAAGAGTATCACTTGAACGGTACGTAGCGTTCTGCCTATTTCTTCTTAGGATATGGCATATGGGTGAAATAAATAAATAAAGCTTATTTTGTTTTTAAACATTTTTTTTATTTCTAATAAATAGTGCAATGTATAAGTAACAAGTAAATGTACTTAGAATTGTATATTAAACATTATTTATTATACCTGTTTTATTTTAAAGTATATGTAAAAACAATTTAAAAATAAAAAATAGCTTAGGTTGCATATTTAAGTGTATATTAATAATAAATTTGATCGGATTGACTTCTTACAATATAATTCTTGGCATACTTAAAAACTATATAGTTATATAGTTTAAAGTAATTATAAGGGTAATTCAATATGAACTACCATATTTACTTCTTTAGTATAAAACGTCCTTACAATTTACAACATATTTGGAATCGACACAAGTCTGATAAACATCATCGAAGAAATATCCTGCGTCGCAACTGAGTAGACGAGGCTTTCTCTTGTGACAGGCTACGTATTGTCTGCAGCTTTCACCGTACCTGCGGAAAACGTATTTTAGCTATCGTTAACTTCTGTAGAGAAAAAAATTATGTTGACTTGAAACTTTGACTTAATAAAAAAATATCTTAAAACTTCTTGTTTTTTTTTTTTTTTAAATTAATGAAGCATCAGGTACGGTGTTACAACCCAAGAGTGATAAAGTGTTGAAACCAATGAAGTTGTCTCAATTATATTTCCCACATTCATGTTGCATTATATTATATTGTTTACTTAACATTATTTCATTTTAGCTTAATATATCACCGGAAACCTATTGTGATTCTTATGTTCTGTTATTTTACCGGATACCTGTTATTAGTAGATACTTTATACGCAATCGTCACGCTTTAGTACTACTTGTGAGTTGGCTTGTACGCGTTCGAATAGTATACCAGCGTAAAATAGCAGAATAATGTTTATTGCATGGTGTACACATGTGTCAATCATGCATTTCTCGTGACCGAATCATTCTAGTACAATTCGTCACGCGTACCGGTACGTTCGGATCGACCATTCAAATGGATTATTTCGGTCTCCAGTACTCTAACACTAAAACCAATTCATTCAGATCATTCAGGATTCGGTCGGTTTTCGACTCATTCACGATTCACCTCAATCACGGGTTAAAAAGGTTCCGTCAATTGTTTGTGATTGGTTGTACCGGAACATTCAAAAACATGAATGAACCACCAATACTAATCATTTATGGTATGACGAGAACTGGAAGTTACATGAATACAGCATGAAATACAGCATGCATTTACCATCAGATGGGCTGTGTGATCGCATGTGATCCACACTTCTATATAAAAACATGGCAACGAGGCATTATTTATTTCTTAGCCCACGAATATGACAGCGCTTTTTTTTTGTTTTTATCAGAAATAAATGTAGACATATGAATAGACGAAGAAATTATTAACTATTAGGATGATTGTGAGCTCTTTAGTTACTATTTTTACTATTTTTTAATACGAACAGTCGCACAAAATTGGTTTAATACTACCCATGCTAGAAACGTCTACGGTAAACGATCAGCTACTTATTTAATTCCCCAATTAATAAACAACTTACCCTTTAATTTACATAATAACTTTACACGAGAAAATATTAAAACAAAATTAAAATCTTATTTCCTACTTAACACTGATCTTGACATTTAGAAATGAACTTACCAAGCATCTAGTTATTTAATTACCTAAGTTATCAAAATAGTTATTAAAAATTTTGCCCGAAACTATTTGCAACACAATTAAATATTACTTATAGATATTTTATTTTTCTTAATCAAACCTGGAAATATCTATGAAGATGATAGCATTATTAACAAATATTTGTGGTTTATTGATGCTATTTTACTTGTTATTGTAGTGAACTTTGAAATAGTAAATAAATAAAAAGAGTATTATTTTGCATCAATTTGCTGTTTTAATTCTACCTATAAAATCTTTTAGTTCGCCTTCTCCCTTTACTAATTTATGTATTATTTTATGTTTTAGCTATAACTTTTTCAAAATAACAAAATAAAAAAATATTGAATTACGGTAAGTTTTGTTCTTTCTTAGATATATGACGTATAAAGGTACTTACTTACCTATATTTAAAAATGTGTTCATCGTCATGACCATAGCTTTCATTTGGGCAAGTGAAACCTTCAAATGCTGCAAAAAATAAACATATTATTATATGTGATAAATATTTAATTATAAAACTGTAAAATACATTTAAATATGATTTAATTTAAAACAAAGTAAAAAAATCACGTTAATGTTGTTTTTTTTGTTAAATTATTTTTGATCTTTAGAGCATTTGTTAGGTATCCTGGCTTATTTTCTATGCAAAGAAATTTTCGTTACTGACACGTAAAATATTCATCTAAAAATAATCTCACCTCGGGGATTGCAAGCCGGCACGTTCACTGGCCAATCGCAGCTTTTTGTTTTGTCATTGAAAGCCAGACCAGCTGGGCAATTCATCAGCACCACCTTCCCAAAGTAGCACATGAGGTACTGATCACAGTTGCCATTATTTATAGGAAAAACTTCACCATTTGCGCAATCAGTATGTACTGTCGGGCGAGGTTCTGGTGCTTTAGTTGGAGGCGGGGGTGATAGAGTTGGTCTTACCTGTATAGGTGGCAGTGTTGGGAAAGGTTCTGGTTTTTTAGTTGGTGTTGGTGGTGGTAGAGTTGGTCTTTCTTGTGTAGGTGGCAGTGTTGGACGAGGTACCGGTGCTTTAGTTGGAGGTGGGGGTGGTAGCGTTGGTCTTTGTTTTACAGGTGGCAGTGTTGGGCAAGGTTCTGGTGCCTTTGTAGGAGGTAGAGGTGGTAGAGTTGGTCTTTCTTGTATAGGTGGCAGTGTTGGGCGAGGTACAGGTGCTTTAGTTGGAGGTGGGGGTGGTAGAGTTGGTCTTTCTTGTGTAGGTGGCAGTGTTGGACGAGGTACGTTTAGTTGGAGGTGGGGGTGGTAGTTGGTTTACAGGTGGCAGTGTTGGGCAAGGTTCTGGTGCCTTTGTAGGAGGTAGAGGTGGTAGAGTTGGTCTTTCTTGTATAGGTGGCAGTGTTGGACGAGGTACGGGTGCTTTAGTTGGAGGTGGGGGTGGTAGAGTTGGTCTTTCTTGTACAGGTGGCAGTGTTGGGCAAGGTTCTGGTGCCTTTGTAGGAGGTGGAGGTGGTAGAGTCGGTCTCTCTTCTTTAGGTGGGAGTGTTGGACGAGGTACGGGTGCTTTAGTTGGAGGTGAGGGTGGTAGAGTTGGTCTTTCTTTTACAGTTGGCAGTGTTGGGCAGGGTTCTGGTGCCTTTGTAGGAGGTGGAGGTGGTAGAGTCGGTCTTTCTTGTACAGGTGGCAATGTTTGACACGGTACCGGTGCTTTAGTTGGAGGTGGGGGGCGGTAGAGTCGGTCTTTCTTGTACAGGTGGCAGTGTTGGGCAAGGTTCTGGTGCCTTTGTAGGAGGTGGAGGTGGTACAGTCGGTCTTTCTTGTACAGGTGGCAGTGTTTGACACGGTACCGGTGCTTTAGTTGGAGGTGGGGGTGGTAGAGTCGGTCTTTCTTGTACAGGTGGCAGTGTTGGGCAAGGTTCTGGTGCCTTTGTAGGAGGTGGAGGTGGTAGAGTTGGTCGTTCTTGTATAGGTGGCAGTGTTGGACGAGATACGGGTGCTTTAGTTGGAGGTGGGGGTGGTAGAGTTGGTCTTTCCTGTACAGGTGGCAGTGTTGGGCGAGGTACGGGTGCTTTAGTTGGAGGTGGGGGTGGTAGAGTCGGTCTTTCTTGTACAGGTGGCAGTGTTGGGCAAGGTTCTGGTGCCTTTGTAGGAGGTGGAGGTGGTAAAGTTGGTCTTTCTTGTATAGGTGGCAGTGTTGGACGAGGTACGGGTGCTTTAGTTGGAGGCGGGGATGGTAGAGTTGGTCTTTCTTGTATAGGTGGCAGTGTTGGACGAGATACGGGTGCTTTAGTTGGAGGTGGGGGTGGTAGAGTTGGTCTTTCTTGTACAGGTGGCAGTGTTGGGTACGGTTCTGGTGCTTTAGTTGGAGGTGGAGGTGGTAGAGTTGGTCTTTCTTGTATAGGTGGCAATGTTTGACATGGTTCTGGGGCCTTTGTAGGAGGTGGAGTTGGTAAAGTTGGTCTCTTTTCTTTAGGTGGGAGTGTTGGACGAGGCACTGGTGCTTTAGTTGGAGGTGGGGGTGGTAGAGTTGGTATTTTCTGTATTGGTGGCAGGGTCGGGAGTGGTTTTGTTGGTGGTGGAGGAGGCAACGTTGGTTTTTGTTGTACAGGTGGCTGTGTAGGGCAAGGTTCCGTTACTATTGGAGCTACTGTAGATGATGGAGGTGGTAATGTAGGTGGTAAAGTTGGACGAGGTACTGGTATCCTTGGCGGTAGTGTAGTTGGTGGTGGTGGAATGATTGGTTTTTCTTGGTTTGGTGGTAATGTTTGGCAAGGTTCAGGCTCTTTTGGCATAGGTGGTTGGAATGGTGCAGCAGTTTTTTCTGGCTTAGGTAGTTCTGTGGGTGTTGTTTCTGGCATCTTAGGTTCACTCTCTTTTTCTGGAATTAACGTCTCTTTTTCTTTGTTTTGATCACAAGGTTGTGTTGGCGGCTTTTGATTCTCAGGATAAACAATAAATATGTTAGTCGGTCCTTTGGGAAGTTTGACGTCACACGGCATATTCTGGTTTTGTGGCGAAACGGGGTCGTTTAATTTATTAAAGCCTGGTGTTTGTTGTATATAATAACTAGGATTTCCGGCAGGTATTGAAATGCTTGGGACTAAAGTTTCCCGGTGAGTGTATACCGGTAGTTCAGGTCTTTTATACGTGAAGTATCCGTATGACTCCGGTTGTGATTCACCTGCAAGCAAATTCAATTTCTAATTTAAATAAATAAAATAGACAATATTGAAGTGGTCAATTGTATTTAATACTATTCTTTTTAAATTGAAACGGCTAAATTTCAAGTAAATTAAACCTAAAATATGTGAAGTGAAGTAAGTTCACGGATTGGTCGCTATAACTGCCTAAGTAAGAACCAGCAAGAAATCTAGCGGGACTTTAAAAAAAGTAAATTATACAATATGAAAGGTTTAAGGTACGCATTGCGGGCGTACTATAGGGCGAAAGAGGAAGAAGTGTATGTGAATGGACTCCTGCTAAACAACTGGAAAAAAATTGTGTGCGTGATAAAGTTGATTAGAGGATGGTTTCGATTCACAATTGGACACTGGCGCTATTGTCGAGATTCAGAAATTATGCGGGGCAGATTGCTATTAACATATTAATCATGTCAATATCAATCATATGATTTCGTTTATCTACTCATGTGCTTCGTCGTCGATAGTGAGTGAAGTAAGTTCACGGATTGGTTGCTATAACTGCCTAAATAAGAACCAGCATGAAATCTAGCGGGACTTTCAAAAAGTAAATTATACAATATGAAAGGTTGTACAAACTATTTACAAATTTTATTTTAGAAACAGCTTGGAAGGGACCACCTCCTTCCCAGAGGTTATTATCAACCATGTGTTCTTTTATATTATAATAACCATTTTTCATACAGTTTTTATTCTTAGAAATTGTATGAAAATACAATTAAATGACGTCAATTAAATGACTTCATTTAAATGACGTCGGATAATAGAATCTTATTTGGATATTTATAAATAATAAAAATCTAATTATTACTTTAAAAAATTAACTAAGTTTTATAACACCACAAAGTAGGAAGGTCAAATTATATGACGCGCTATTTTCTAGTCATTGACTACCCATTCATTTGTTTACGGTATGTTAAAAAGTGAGATTTCTTTATCAATTTACTATTGGCAGCTAATCCATTTAAACTTTTTTTATAGGATAAGGGTGACGAACGAGCACACAGTCCACCTGATGTAAGTAAGTGGGAGCTATCGCCCATAGACATCTACATTTTACCTCGCTTAAGAATCAAAACGCAGATGCGTTGTCACCCTTGAGGACTAAGATGGAATGCCTCGATTCCAGTAAAACGGGTCTGCGGTTTTCTCTAAACTCACCATACGAAACACAAAAATTTTATGCTATTATTGTTATATTATTAACAATTTTATATGCTGCTATTTTGCGCTGGTATTTTGGGAGAGTGTGGTCCTTCCCCGGTAGAGCCGACCCATTCATGCTACAACCATAATAGCTGCAGTGTGGCTCCACCAGGTATAAAAACCAATAGCTAATTACAAATTCACTGTATAATTCGTACCTCTCATCACGATAAGGCATGATTCTGACTTCTGAGTCACATGTGAATGTCGATTCTCATATCTCACTCATTATATCCATTTACCGTTGGTTATTTTACACTGATCTGTTTGATTCGTAGTTTTGAAACTTGAAGAAAAGAACTTAATTCTATTTATATATTTATGAATACCACTCTATCTTTTGATAGAAACAATTAGAAAAAATCTAAAGGTCACTTTAGTATAGTGATAATTTACATTAGATTGATTATGTTAAAAATAAATTACTTATTTAATAAGTTATTAGCTAGTAAAAGGTAGATTGCAACATTGACATAGTGTTTAGAATTGAAATGGACAGGTCAGTATTTATTCAGTCTGCAAAGGTAAAATAGAAATATTCTTTATACAGCTTTACTCGATGAAAGGGTTACTTTATAAAAGCAAAGGATTTGTGAATATTTTTATTAACTATCTATTAATTTTAAAACAACAACATACTATTCAGGAGTTATGAAGAATACATTCATCAAGAGAAGGTTTAATTCTACTTATTATAGTAATGATTACTATGAGTTCAGACAATAATACATACATGGGGTAGATAATTTTACCTGACTGCTCGAAGCAAAGTGTGATTCTTATTAAAATGTGGAATTATTTATATTTTCGATGCATGGACATAAACCAACGGTCGGGTGGATTCAAGTCAACGAGGTGTCTATCGATTTATCTAAATTTTACAACGGTTACAGGTTTTATTTTTATAAAATCCAAATAGAAAATACGTAATGAGTGGCATTCAATGATTCTATACGATAGGGGTCTTTCATAATCAAAATTACTTTTCCCAGACTATTTTACAGGCGTTAGTTCCGTTTGAGCCGTCGCAGCTCAAGGGTTAAGTGCTCGCAGTAGCACAGTACGTGAGCACCCCGGTTTAAATCCTCGCCGGTACCAGTGAATTATTGACTACAATTTTTAGTGCTGATTTACCTCGTGCTCGGCGGTGATGGAAAACATCGCGAAGCCTGCGTGTCTGAGAAATTAAAAAAATATCTCAAAGACATGAAGTCTGCGAACACGCATTGGGGCACAGCGCGGCAGATATTGCCTTGCCCTAAAATCCTCTCAAGAAAGAGGAATATTTTGTCCAGCATTGGGCAGCTAAGACTCCGATTCCGTTTGACGTCGATCGACAATTAATCGATGTGGTTGTGCGCTCTACATCAGTATTTTTCAAAATGTATTCGTAATGAAATATTGACGACATTTTAAATAGCGGGCGGCGTCGATCGATTGATTGGTGTGGCAACACACTTATGCACAGCAGTCAAGTTCTTTCTTTTTAATAATAATTTGCTTTTTTTTACTGAAATTTATTGAATACGTTGAACTTTTACTTACCATACGCCAAAGCAAGCAACAATAAGAACAGTATTCTTTTTCGTAACATGATTTCAACTGAATCACGATGTTTTGTGACCGACACTATTCACCGAACTGTTTGCTATTTGAGAAAGACTTTCTTATATACAAATGCTGCATTTTGATTCTAGTTATTGGAACAATTATCTATATTGATATTAAAGATTGTTAATTGATGTTTAATGTTCATTGTGGTTGAACCTGTACCGAATGATATAATGTAACGGTGCTTAGAAAAACGGTAAAGGTCCATAATTCCGACTGCATACTAAAAGTATCTTTAAGCAAAATAACGTGCACAACAATGGGCTGTCATGGATGGATGTTTATTTGCAACGTTTTGTCCCTATGTATCTGTATATAAGCGGAGATGAGTAGGTATAAATTTTTTACTTTATGTAGTATCAAAGTAATTATATTGAACATTCGCTATTTTTATATATAATAAATGAATTATATATATATATATATATATATATTGCCTATAAATTATATATATATGATGTAGACATTGTTGTATATCTGGACGAAGACGAAAGAGGACCTGTTATAAGTAGTCCCTAACGTAACTGTTGGATAAAGTCTGTATTCCTCAGAGCAAGGGGAGAAAAGAGTCGCAAGATTTGAGAATAAATCGCTCCGTCGCGTAAAATATAACTATAAAATCAGAAGAACGCAACTGAAAAGAGGACATGTTGAGAGATGTTGTTTACTTAAGCGGGTGGTTCCCAATATTTATGACAGGATAAATTCATAATCAAATTTCTCCTGTGGCTGGTGCTCCACGATGCCAAAATGCGGAGACAGGTTTGTGGTGCAATTCGAGCTACCGAGAAAACATCAAAATTAACTAGGAAAATTACCGATGCGAAATCCTTGAAGCTGTGCTAATTCCTTGGAATACAGACCACCTATCAGTGAATATTGAAACTAGGCAATGCTCCAGCTCCCAGGACCTTAGGTTTGTAGTTTGGCCACCCTTCTCGACTCATAAATGCGAACTACGCGTCATAGATGTGTTGACGAGCAAACAGATACTTTTACATGAAAGTCGTCAATTTATCCGTATTTGAATGCAAAAAATACGGATTGTTTTTCTCTATGTACAATCTTTAGACAAGTAGCCTATTTTGTAAATAATAGGGACAATATAAGGCGTAACTTTATAAATCTTAATTTCATTCATTTGACTGAAATTGTCTATATTTCTATTATATATTTAATATATTATTTTATAGTTTTATAAAAAAACAATAAAATAATATAATTATTAATTAATCACTATCACGCTTTTGAGTAGCTCAAAGAAATGTTGACAATCTGAAAAAAATAAGAAAAAAAATTCATCTTTTTTATTTATTTCTTTCGAATAATTAATGGTGGATTTCATGGCCGTCATGTAATTTACGTCATAATGCTTAGTGGCGATATTTGATCGACATTACATTGGCATCTATCGATAGGCACGATAAAATACAAATGTTAATTTTTCGCGTCACGGTTAGTCTAAAAGATCTTAATATAATCGAAAATATGAAAGCTGGATTGCTTATTATTCATTCATTATAGACTATCATGCCCACTTCTGAACATAGGCCTCCCCCAACGATCGACTCGTAAGGGAGATACTTGCCATAGTTGCCACGCTTCAAAAGTGGGTTGGCAATGGCTGTTTTTTATGTCTTTGAGTTGTTAGAAATACGAAGCAGCCTGCCTTCTGCTTAATTTTCCTCCGTCACGTCTCACGACACCTACGAGATGATTAAAGTTTAGAGGAAAAGCATTTTCTCACGCCACCATAACAATACTTAGAATGTAATGCTAACTTAATGAAATAAAACATTATTTAAGTTAATTTTTATTAAAAAATTCACAAAAGTTATTAGTTTTTTTATAATATCTGTCTTCTTATTCTACTTTGTCAACCCGAGAAAGTCCATTGCTAGATTTGGGCGTCTCACGGTGTAGAGAGGAGTCAAATGTAAAACATTTTATCTTAGCTCATAACACAATAATGTGCCTTTAGTTGGAGCTGGCTGCAGACGGAAGACCCGGAATCTCAGTGAGATAAACTGATATGATAAAAGATTCTAGTAGCTTATAATACCTGAAATGTGACAAAATATTACATTTAGTGTAATTTGTCATTAAACTTAACACTTTACAAGCATTTTCTGTTCGTTTATTAAGTTTCGTCGGCTGTCTAACTCGATGGTATGATAGTAGTTTAGGTTAATCGGGCACTTTACGCGGCCCTACTTTATATTTTAATATTTAACTTTAACTTCAATCAAGTTTAATCTGATGCTGTGCCAGAATCACGAGGATTATTACAACACATTTTTGTCATCGTCGTAAAACCGAGTAAATTAGTGTTCTAAAAAAATTTTCTGAATTAGGTTTTAACACGCAATCCTTGATTATGTATCTAACAGCCTTTACGATATAGGAGGAAATTCAAATAAAAAAAACATATATACCCCGAGACCTTAGTAAAATAGGTTTTAACATTAAATAGCGTAATAAGTTGGAAAAAAGGGACTCGAATACATCCTAGTCACTAAGATGTATTGTTCACTGGGACCTACTACATTTGTATGGCTAAATCTATGATGCAAGTCATTATAGTTTTGTATAAAGTAATTAACGAAAATATAAAATAACCACATTTTATCACGCTTATGGCCGTCATAAAAAAGTGGTTAAAGCGTAAAAGTGGTTATTAAAGAAGAAATTGTATTAATGGATTATTTACTTAACATTCCTAAAATATTAAATTAATATTTATTTTAATTGATTTTATCAACTAAATCTAATCTAAATTAAGCTTGAACATAAGAAATAAATTTTTAAAGGTGAATATTGCGTATGTTTTATACCAGTACATATGTTTGCTATACCATGTAGCACGAATGGGTAGAATCAACCGGAGAAGGACCTCGCTTTCATAGAATATAAGTAAAAGTAAAGATAGAGCCTAAAAACTTCGCACAGCTGGGCACAGGCCTCTCATAATTTCTGAGAGGGGTTTAGGTTAAGAAAGTGTCTGCCGCGCTGCCCCAATGCATGTTGGCGAACTTTACATGTCTTCAATATTTGTTTTCTTATTTCTCAGATCTGCAGGTTTTCTCACGATATTTTCCTGCACTGTCGAGCACGTGGTAAATCAGCACTTACAATTGCATTTAAAAATTTTATTTTATTATATTTTATAGTGTAAAATAGCAGCAGTGTTTTTCATATGGTGTGTGTAGAGAACCGAAAACCTTTTTTACAGGAAACGGGGCATTGCATCTTAGTCCTCAGGGGTGGCAACGCACTCACATATAGATTTTCAATCGAGAATAAATGTAAATATCTGTGGGACACAGTATCCACCTATGATCAGGTGGACTGTGTGCTTGTTTGTCATAATCATCATCATCATCATTACAGCCCTTCACAAGTCCACTGCTGAACATAGGCCTCCCCCAAGTAATGCCACAAAGCACGGTCCTGAGCCACCTGCATCCATCGACTTCCTGCATGTCTTACCAGGTCGTCACTCCATCTAGTGGCGGGTCGCCCTACACTACGCCTACCGGTACGAGGCTGCCACTCGAGAACCTTTCTTCCCCATCGGTTATCGGTTCTTCGAGCTATATGGCCGGCCCATTGCCACTTCAGCTTACTAATCCGTTGGGCTATGTCGGTCACTCTGGTTTTACTGCGGATATCCTCATTTCTGAGTCTATCACGCAGTGAAACTCCCAGCATAGCCCTCTCCATAGCTCGCTGAGCGACCTCGAGCGTCCTCATACGGCCAGCGGTGAAGGACCACGTCTCAAATCCGTAAGCCATCACTGGAAACACGCACTGGGTATACACTTTAGTTTTCAGAGATCGAGGTATACCTGACGAGAAGATGTGTCGTAATTTCCCGAACGCTGCCCAGCCGAGTTGAATCCGTCGATTGACCTCTCGGTCGAAGTTGGACTTACCTAGTCGGACTATTTGTCCCAGGTAAACGTACTCGTCAACAACTTCGAGCATAGTGCTCCCAACAAATACCGGCATAGGTGTGACATGGACATTAAACATGATCTTTGTTCTGTCCATGTTCATCTTAAGACCTATCCGTTGCCGTGTAGTGGCGGTTGAGAATATCCACTACCTCATATCTTCCCGTGGGTGTCGTAAGAGGAGACAGAGGGAGACAGGCAGGAGATGGGCAGCAGCATCTTTCTGATAACAACTGTGTTATAATAAAAAACTGCGGTTGCCAACCCGCTCGCCAAGCGTGGCAACTATGGCAAATATCCCCCCATGAATAACGACGCAAAAAAACGGCCCCCAGTCCCCGGCGGCCCCGCTATTCCTGGCTACGGTGGTGACCATGGTAACGGCGGGGCAGGGGGGTGATAATAATCTCCGGTGTAGGTTCGGTTGCAACCTACGACGACTCGACCTGGCAACATATAACGCACGCACTCTGAGGACTGACGAGAAGATACTGGAGCTGGAAGAAGAGGTAGACAAGTTGCGCTGGCATATTATTGGATTATCCGAGGTCCGAAGAGAGGGGGAGGATACGCCAATCCTCGAGTCCGGCAACTTGTTCTACCACCGGGAGGGCGACCATCTGTCCCAAGGAGGTGTCGGATTTATCGTCCACAAGTCTCTCGTCAACAACGTTGTAAAGATTGGAAGTGCGTCGACGAGGGTCGCGTACCCGATACTCAGAATCACCAAACGGTATTCGCTGAAGGTCATACAGGTTTACGCACCAACTTCGGCACATCCCGATAAGGAGGTGGAGGAAATGTATGAGGATATTTCCAGAGCCATACATTCCTCCAAAACCCACTACACGGTGTTGATGGGAGACTTCAACGCAAAACTAGGCACAAGAGAAAGCGGTGAGCTGAAGGTGGGGAAATTTGGAGTAGGGCAACGGTACCGAAGGGTCCAGCAGCTGGCCGACTTTATGGAGAAAGAGGGACTCTTTATGATGAACTCTTTCTTCCAGAAGCGGCCCCACACACACAGGAAGTGGACCTGGTCGAGCCCCGACGGTTCGACAAAAAATGAGATTGACTTCATTATGACTACCAGACGCCAACTGTTCAGTGATGTCTCAGTGATCGCAAGGGGTGAAAACTGGCAGCGATCACCGAATGGTTAGAGGCACACTGAACCTAAATGTTAAGTTGGAGAGGTCTCATCTAATGAAGTCAACGCTCCGTCCCCTCGTGCTCTGATCCAGAATCCCGAAACCTTTCAGCTCGAGTTACAAAACCGCTTTCAGTGCCTAGAGGATTGCAATGCAGTGGACGATATGAATGACAAGCTCGTGGAAACTGTCCATGCGGTCGGAGCTAAGTTCTGCAAGACCCGCCGCAGAAGAACACAAAAACTCTCCGATCACACTCTTAACCTCATGGCTGTTAGACGGGAGATGAGGCTGCAATCGTCAACAGATTTGACAGCATACAGGCAACTGAACAGACAGATCTCCAAATGCATGCGGCGAGACTTACGCAACTTTAATACTGCTCGTATTAAAGAAGCGATCGAGCGGAACCAGGGCTCCAAAGTTCTGTTCGCCAGAAAGAGCCAACTGTCAAGGCTGAAGACTGAGTGTGGCAACATCGTTTCCGGGACACCTGAGATTCTGAGTGAGATTGAGAGGTTCTATGGGCAGCTGTACACATCATCGTTGGAGCCACACGCAAGTGTAGGTAACGATCCAAGAGCAAGTCTTATCCGACACTATTCCGATGATATCCCGGACGTCAGTCTGAGCGAGATGAATATAATAGATAGAATGGCTCTCCACCACCTTAAAAACGGCAAGGCCCCGGGCGAGGATGGAATTACAGCGGAGCTTCTGAAAGCGGGTGGAACACCGGTACTTGAAGTCCTTCAGAAGCTCTTCAATTCCGTCCTCCATGGTGGCACTACTCCGGAGGCGTGGAGCAGAAGCGCGGTGGTCTTGTTCTTTAAGAAAGGCGACAACGCTCTCTTGAAGAACTACAGACCGATTTCCTTCTGAGCCGCGTCTACGTGCTGTTTTCGAGAGTCATTACGAATCGTCTCGCACGCAGACTCGACGACTTCCAGCCTCCCGGACAAGCCGGTTTGCGAAAGGGCTTCAGTACCATAGACCACATACATACCCTTCGGAAAATTGTACAGAAGTCCGAAGAGTACAATCTGCCACTTTGCCTGGCGTATGTGGACTATGAGAAAGCCTTTGATTCCGTCGAAATTTGGGCGGTGCTACAGTCTCTTCAGCGGTGCCTAGTTGACTGTCGGTATATTGAAGTGCTGAAGTATTTGTACAGTAGGGCTACGATGGCTATCCGAGTACAGAACCAGAGTACGAAACCTATCCAACTGCAGAGAGGTGTAAGACAGGGTGATGTTATATCCCCGAAACTCTTCACCGCTGCGTTGGAAGACGTTTTCAAGGTACTGGACTGGAAAGGATACGGTATTAACATCAATGGCGAGTACATCACTCACCTTCGATTTGGCGACGATATAGTCCTTATGGCAGAATCGCTGGAGGACCTTAGCACTATGCTCAATGACCTCAATGGTTTGTCATAATAATTCTATAAAAATATGGTGATAACCTTCGAGGTGATTTAAACCATTTACCACTTAAAGAATACAATAAAGAGAGATTTATTTGGCATGTATAGACAACAAAAGGGCTCGAAACAAAAAGAAGGGAACTTAAAAAAAAAGAAAAAAGTCGGACCGAAGACAGGACCACGGTGCTACGATTTCGGGACTGCCCGATATCCAAATAAGCTATCATAATCATTAACATATTGACAAAATTTACCTTCTTATATTGTATCAGTTTTTCATTGCCTTAGAAGACGGATAAAATAACATTTTCTAAAAATGAAACCTAGCTAGATCGACTTATTGTATCCGATTATATATACTTATATACAAGAATTGCTCGTTTAAAGATATTAGATATAATATTTTTGTGTTCTTTATGTATATAAGATCACAAAAATATGTTACATAACGACACGCAAAAAACAGACGTTGAACAAATGCAGTATAAAAATAAATGTTCCTTCATTACGTTTATTAACTAAGCAAAACAATAGCATAACAAAATAAAAAAATGAATTAAGCAAAATTAGAGAGACACATCATATACTTCAGTTAGAATAAGTAGATTTATTTACGTACAGGTTTTGTCTAGTTTTAAGAACTTCGCATTAACCGACATTGGCAAAGCTAGAAGCAACCCGGGACTACGGGTATAAGCAATTTACTTAGTACATACTATCAAGTGCCCATGTGGACGCGTAAGTTAATCTGTCACTTAATTTTGTCACGTGGGTGTCCAAAGCGATTTAAGGGGGCAACTATGAAAAACCTTGAAAAACATATGGCTTCAGATATATGGTTTAGGTATATAGATTCCAAGAAAACCATACAATAAATGAAAATGATTACAAACACAATTTGAACAACTCAATTACCCATATATTTTTTTACTTTTCGTATTTTGTTTGGTCTCCGCATATCATCAACATGGATGCTTTCTGAGTCTGAACAATACATAAGATTTCAAAGTCGATCCGTTTGAATATTATTCCCTTACCCCAGAGGTTCCCAAACTTTTTAGTTCATGGCGTACTTACAGCTGCGGTATTTAGTCTCGGCGCCCTTGTTAGTCGAAATAGGGTACAATTCTAGGTAAGGCAGGCACAAAAATTAAAACAGCCACAATATGAAACTGAGTTTTTATGTTTATATTGACACACAGATGTAAATTTTTCTTTAAGACAAATAGGAAATAAAATACAATGGTAACTTAGACAATTTGCAAGACATGTGAGCTTGGTGGTCCGCACATTGTTTCAAAGCATGGGATAAGACTTGACACCGCTACGCTAGTCTCATTTCCTGCTGTACGTTGATATACCTGCGAAGACAGTGGTAAACAGAAACGGCGACCCTCTTTACGTTCTACGACTCACCAGGGCGCCGAGGCGTACACTTTGGGAACTCCTGCCTTACTCTATTATCGCATGTTTCAGATCGCGAAGTATAATTTTGCTTTTATATTAACATATTACAATATTAAACTATCAATAAATACCATAATTTGAAATAAACTTTCGGTAATAAAAAAATAAAAACAAAAATTTTGAACTAAAGAAATAAATCAATTAAAAACTAACAAATTTAAAATAATAGCACCCAATTAGTAGTATTTATAGATAAATCAATTTTATAATATGTTTATGTAAAAAAATTTGTAAAATATCAGTATCATAGGCTTCTATTTCGTTCACCTTTTCCTACGGTAACACCCTATTTCTTTCCAGACGGTAAAAAAAATCACCTAGTATATATGCGAGTTATATAGTCTATCTTACTGTTCTTAGTGTTCAAATCTGGTGAATTTATTGAGATTATTGGGATGAATGGTAAACACAATGTATTATAGTATTCTATGGATGTAGCTATGGTAATTCCTTTAGTCGTATACGACAGATTCAATTGTGAATTGGTTGGTCACAGATCGGTAATGTTATATCATGAAGCTTCAATGAATAATTTATTTAACTTTAGGACACGATCGCATCAGTCTTAGTGTGAGTGTTGATGTTTGTGACGATCCGAACCACTAAAAAGTATGTTTACGGATATGCTATATCAGTGTCTCAATTAATAAAGATGGAAAAAAAGGCCAAAGAAATTTATGACCGCGCTAATATCGCTGTATGAAGGAGATTCGAGTTTGTGGTCAGCGCAAGGTGCGGCTTATAGTAATCCTCAGCCTAAAACATCTGCCTATGAAAAACTATTCACAAAAATTGAATCGCAGATTGAAGATCTGCATTTAGGAGGAAGACGAAGAAGAAAAGAAAAAAATAATTTTTTCTTTCAGCCACACATTCCAATATTTGGATTGATAATTAAGCATGTCTTTTCTTATTCATAGTGTATTGGTAGAGGATACCACAAGATATTAACAACGACTGGTAAAGTAAAGGAAAGTTACAGCCTATATACGTCCCACTGCTGGGCACAGGCCATCCCTCATTTCTGAGAGGGTTTCAGGACAAGAAAGTGTCAGCCGCGCTGCCCCAATGCGTGTTGGCGAACTTCACATGTCTTCGAAATATTTTTTTTCTTATTCCTCAGACATGCATGTTTCCTCACGATGTTTTCCTTCACCGTCGAGAACGTGGTAAATCAGCACTTAAAATTGCAATTAACTATTTTATTGGTGCCGGCGGGGATCGAACCAGGGTTACTCGCGTTCTGTTATATTTACAGCGAGCGTTTACCATCTGAACTACCACGGCTCTTAAACAACGACTGTCATCTCTAAATATAAAAATCAAATACTGTCCGTTAGTCTCGCTAAAATTCAAAAACGCATGAGCCGGTAGATGGCGCTACTGTAGCGGCTGGCCTCCAATAGTTCTCGAAGTACATACCTTCATACATAGCCGCCATAGCATTATTCTCTCGCTTTTATAGAAATCTTGAAGTCATTTTTATTTTAATTCGTAAGTCTTCAAGTTTGGTGAGTATATACTTACAAAATATGATTGAAGTAAAATAGGATTAGTAGTAGGTAGTTAGTATGGTCAATTTGGTTGCCTTTATTGTTTTTTAGGATAGGGTGACAAGCTAGCACTCAGTCCACCTGACGGTAACTGGTTTCTGCGGCCCATAGACATCTACATATATCCTCGATTACAAATCAAAATGCAGATGCGTTGTCACCCGTGAGGACTAAGATGGAATGTCACGTTTCCATTAAAAAGGGTCTCCGGTTCTCTACACTAGAAATACAGCAGCATTAAGCTACTATTTCACGCTGGTATTCTGTGAGAGCGTGGTCCTTCCCCGGTCGAGCCGACCTATTCGTGCTACAACTATACTACTATTTAACTGCAGCATGGCTTTACCACGTATAAAATGTTATTTCATTTATAGGTTTATATTATATATTTATTTGTATTTATGTTATATATAATATTAGTCTATTTTTAAGTTTATTAGTAGTAGTTTTTAATTTACTATACTATTATTCATTTTATCACTAACCTCAATACCTCAGTACTCAATAACCGCAATGACGTAACATAGGTACTGCTGTATGTTTTCACCTTCCTCTTGATCGAGTAAAAAATTTGTATCTAAGCAATGTTATTAATTTTAGTACCAAAATATTCATTAAATTTACTCAATATTATTTGCACATCATCACAATCCTCTTCTTTAGTGAACGTAAAAGTTTGATAAATGTCGAATCCTTCTGAACCAATTAAATTGAGAAGTAAACTTGCTTTTACTGCCGATGTCTCCGAGTGCACACCCGAAGCTTTCACAAATAATATGAATTGTTGTCTCCACTTCTTTCAAGCATCAGCCCTGCTGACGGGTCCGCCTTCTAACTGTAATTTGTTAGGTGGACGCGCGCGCTCCATTGTTAATTGCAAGACACACGTTATAGAATTATTTCACAGTTTACTACTATTCATAACTATTATGCTATGTATATATGTTGCAATTATTCTATTGAAGTCCTCGATTTTAAGCGTTTACTATGCTTATGATCCCACTTCTGACACCATGTTGTGTTTGCGATAATACACGTTCGTTAGCGAGACAACTGATTTATTCCTCTCATAACTACCTACGTATACAATAATACAAATACCCACAACAGTCACGCGCTTTTACGACTTCTATTGCCTTATTATTTAGATTTCTGTGGCATGGACCAATCATGGACTGTCTTGAGATTGGAATTCAATTTGTAAATTGCATTATGGATGTCACAAATCTCAGACTGTGCACAAATTTTGTAGTTCATCAGCATACAAATGGTACCCACGTAGGTTACTCGGCGGTAAAGAAAACATTTTAAGCAAACCTACTTATTCAAAATTTTATGAATAACTGAGTCTGTCAACACACAGTAGGGCAGCGAGTAATATAAAAATGAGCAGCAAATATCAAGAAACATCTACAGGAAAGAAAAACACAACCTGCCTAAATGCAATTATATTTGCACAACACAACCATCTATCGACGACATTGGTTAACTATTGTACTTTAGATAGTGAGACTAATTATATTTTAATTTATATTTATTACGTTACTCTTTTTTATATATATTTATATAGATATTAGATTAAAATGCACTTGATGACCCATTGAACAAATTCGTACTTATACTTCGTACCCATACTTCAGAATAATAATCATAACTATTGATAGAATGAACCGATTAAAAAAAAATTAAGACTAGGCACGAAGATACGCTTTATAATTTCCTTACCGATTAAGTTGATATAAATTAGTACTTTATACGTGATACGTTAACAAACAAACAGACAGACAGACAATTCTAAAAATGATAGAAATGTATTTATTTAATTATTACTTATAAGTACTTTAATAAATAATTTTCTACTTATACTTTATTTACAAAGATATAAAATGAACAGATATCCGCAATTCACATTTTCATTATATGTATATATTCATTCAATTTAACGTTAAAATGGAATACGATTATCTCAAGAGTTTCCCAACACAACCGTAATACCGGAACAATTATTTGTAAGAAAGTGTGAATCGATGCAAGCCGCGGCTCAAATCACTACAGCCTAGGCATCTTTTTTATAGAATAAAAGTGGCAAACGAGCACAATCTCCACCTGATGGTAAGCTGATGTCGTGGCCCGTACACCTACACATCCATCTTCATTTAAAAATTAAAATGCAGATGTATTGTCATCGTGAGGACTAAGATGGAATGTCTTATTGCCAGTAATAAGAGTCTTCAATGCTCTACACTTACAATACGAAATACAGCAATATTAATCTGCTATTTTACGCTGGAATTCTGTGTAAGCGTGGTCCTCCTCCAGTCGAGCCGATGCATTCGTGCTAAAACCATAAACTAGCTGCAGTGTGACTCTAAGTACGTACATAAGAGCCCTTGTGTTACCGAACGGTCATATTAAATGGCTCTGATTCTTATAACAACAAAAGGCTCAGACTGTGAGCCATTTATGTGTGTCAGTGCCACTTTATATTACAATTCTCGAATACAAAAGTTTCAAGATGATTTTAATACGTGGTAGAGCCATGCTGCAGTTATATTAGTAGTATAGTTGTAGCACGAATGGGTCGGCTCGACCGGGGAGGGACCACGCTCTCACAGAATATCAGCGTGAAATAGTAGCTTAATTCTGCTGTATTTCGTATGGTGAGTGTAGAGAACCGGAGACCCTTTTTACTGGAAACGAGGCATTCCATCTTAGTCCTCACGGGTGACAGCGCATCTGCATTTTGATTCGTAATCGAGGATAGATGTAGATGTCTATGGGCCACAGCAACCACTTACCATCAGGTGGACTGTGTGCTCGTTTGTCACCCTATCCTATAAAAAAAAACACAATTAATTATTATAATTTAGCAGCTTACTAAAACTAACTATCCTAACTAAAATATACTATACAAAAACTGTCATCTAATTTGTTTTGAAACGACATCAAGGGAATCGACTAACATATTATGCAGTTATTTATCAAATATAGTATTCAGTAATATAATATCTGGTCAGTAGAAGATTTGTTTGCAGGGAAAATGATTGCCTTTAAAATAATTTATGTTTCGTCAAAATTATCACTGCAATTGTGTAACTTTAGTGAGAAATGTGGTTGGTTTCATTGTGACGTTTGATGTTTAGTTTTGTTATACCGTGTGATTGTATCAAAATGGATAATAAGCTGATGCATTTTTATTTTTATATCTTATTCCTGGTTATAAAATATTATAAAATTAAAGTACGCCTTTGCGCAGTGATTCCCATCGGCAAACGATTACCATTGCCGATTAACTCTATTGTATTGTTGAAACGACATATTTATCGTCAATACCATAGCTGTGTAATGAAGAGTCATAAAACCTTGAAGTTATTCATTTTAAAATATAACGTAGTTTTAAAATAGTGAAAGTTTTCTCAAATAAGAAATTATACCATGTAAAACGCTAACCACATTAACTATAAGGAGTAACTTTTAATAAAACTGTTTTATTTATTTCACACACATAACATTTATTTGACAACAGTTTCATTCATTGATATTAAACAATAATTCAGCAAACAAAAAAAAATTAATATTTTGGACGCTCTTCACAAGGCGTGGAACTTCTTACGAGATCGGAGTTAACACAACGGTTGACAGTTTCGTCAAATTTGAAGCCAAGGTCGCAGGTAAGCAAGCGAGCACCACCTCTGTGACATGAAATGAACGTGTAGCATTTTCCGGGAATTCTGTAAATAAAAATGTTTTTGTCAGAAAAAAATATAGGAAATAATTTTAATATTCAAAATAATTTACTGTGCCACTCTACACCGTCCACTGTTAATAAGCTAATTTTAACTAAAGTAACTTAAATTAACACTATACAATAGTGTATGCGCAGACGTGGGCGTTATACGAATATCCACTACCCCATATCATCCCAGTATTGTAAGAAGCGACAGAGGTAAACATACTCGGTGATAAAAGAAACAAAAAAAAAACGCAGCAGAGTTTCTCTAAAAACAACTAAAAAATAAAAAACTGCGTTTGCCAACCTCACTGCCAAGCGTGGCGAAATTGACAAATCTCTGTCTGTCAAAAATCCGCCTCCTTACGAGGCAATCTATAGGGAAGTCTATGTTGAGCAGTGGACATTGATAGGCGGTTATAATAAACAATAATGACGATGAATAAACATTTGCGTAATGATTTAGTGAACTACAGTTTCCTTTTTATAAAACTGAAGTGGCAAAGAAACTTACAGTCCACCTGATGGTAAGTGGCTACCGCAAGCCATGGACACGTGCAGCCAACTTCTAACAAGGAAGGACACATATGCGTTGTCACCTCTAAGGACTAAATGGAATTCCTTACAGCCTGTTACCATCCTGGTCCTCTATAATTCTCAGAGCAGAACACATCAGTGAAACCAGTTGTTTATCGGCACAAATGGGTATGTGTCGAACCTATCCAGACGGCCTCCTGACCAGAAAAGAAACCTGAACACCTTGTAATAAGAACTGGACACTTTATAATACTTGTTAATAATTCTTATAGTATAAACTAGTTACATAACATTTACACTAAGGTTAGAGTACACCTAATGCGTTAGCAGCACTTCTGCAAGAGGTACGCCTGAAGACAACGGTGTAATGTATGAAAGACGTTTCTTTGCTCGTGTTTCATATTATGCAGTGCGAGTATACGCAGGTGAAGTCATACATAATGTACGAATAAACTTTTTAAATTTAATAACCCTTTTTAAATGCAGAATGTTCAGAAATTGCATATTAATGTTAAGGTCGATATGATGAATAAATAAATTAAAATATTACCCAAAGTTTTCAGTAATATCATATCCATATTCGTCGACGGATCCCGGCGGGCAGGAATAGCCAAGGAATGCTGTAATATGTAAACATTTTTATTAAGATCCATCTGAGAGCAAAAATTTTTTTACGGATTTTGTTAGAATTTTTTACACATGTTCTGATTTTTTTAAATTCAATAGCGACAATAGCGTAGAGTCCAAATCTATCTATCATTTGATGAACTTCTCCCATCATCCAAGTATTGAATTGGAGTGGTCAACAATATTATCGAAAGTGTTATTGTTAATAGAATTACTAACATTTCTTTAACAACAAACAATAGTTATAAATTACCTTCAGCGTCACAAGAAGGTACCAAAGCGGGCCAGTCACAACGACCTATTTCGGGATTGAAAGCAAGACCCCATGGGCATAGCATTTCTATAGGAACACCATCCACGCACTGCCTATAATGTCCACAGTCAACGCGAGTCGCTAAAGGCGATTCAAAGAATCCATACTCATGAGGGCAGTCTCGCGTTGATCTAGCTGTCTCTGTAAAAAAATTTAAAACGTTAAAACAAAAACAGTTCCTTGACAGTACGGGAAGCGCGGTCCAATATATGCATCTAAATATTACGATGTATGACTTAAATAATTAGATTTTTTTTATAGGAGAGGGGCATAGCATACGAGCATACGGCTCACCTGATGAAACAATTATTATGATTATGTATATCTATTGATGGCATCGATTTACGGTATAGCTTATGTTTATTTCGAAAATATCAGTTTTAATATCGTAAGATTATTATCAAATAAATTAAAAAAAATGTTTTAAAGTTAATAAATATATGAAGAAAATATGAAATATACGTTGAACATCCTTCGGGCCACATGGGACGTCCATCGGGTATCCACAAGGATACTGCGGCCATGGCGCTTCCGGATTGAAGTGTAAGCCATCTGGACATGATCTTCTAAATTCTTGACGTTCCTAAAATTAACAAAGTATGTAGGTTACACTGCTAAAATAACAGCCAGAACTGTATTATTATACCTAAGGCAAGACTTACAACACATTCGATGAAGATATCACAGTAACCCTCAAGCTTATAGTACGCGTTAGTGTCGCCACAGTAGCCCGTATCGCCTGTTTATAAAATTAAATGGTTGTAAATAATAATATTTTTAAAACTTTATTAAAAACAAATGTTTGGAAAACAGAGAAATAAGTTTGTAAAATAGAGAAATCAAAAAACTGAATAACATTACAAAATTCATGTGAAGGGTCCCTAATACGGTCAATTGTGAGAGCCAGTATGTAAAGTGTACGTGTATGAAACTTATTGACGCGAACAGTGACAGCTTATGAAATGGAATGAATTGTCAAATGACAATTGGCATTGACAGCAAATGATAAAAAATGGCATTCAGTGGCGGCAGACGACAACCACCTTTTAGAAAACATAGCAGACGTGTCTGAACACGATCACGACGCCGACCTGACCCTGAACTATGAGGAAACCTAGGGTTAAGGACTGGCTCAAAGAAGTCGCTCTCAGTGCGTTCGACGAGGCCCCTCTGAATGCTTTGGTGGACTCTGATGATGTCCACCCATCATACCCCCGCAGAACAGATAGCAGAAGAGCTATGTTTCCGTGATTCCGGCGGGAGTGCATTGCGTATAACTCTCTATTACCCGTGGCCATAACGTGGTTGGAGGCGGAGCCATATGCCCGATCCGCCGCTGTGGTCAGGACGACTCATGTATCTAGGGCATGTTTTTGTTTTTTGAGATCTGTTCTGTGTAAAATGGCTCGCCTGTGTTTTAGCACGCCTTGCCTGAGAAAGAGAATGGAGGTGAGGGGCGATTGGCACTGTTTGGACTGCTAATATGTACAAAAGTGTTTCTGTTTATGTGTGGCGAAGATGGAACACCATGGCGTATTAGTCGGTGGAAGGGTGACGTAGCTCGTCCTTGCCCTCACTAGGTGGGTATGTGTAGGCATTTCCCCATGAAAATCAAGAAACTCCTTATCGGCGTTTGAAATCATTACAGCTATGAGTGACGCACGCGACTTCTCAACACAGTGCAGCAATCAGCTGAGGCGTGCGCACGTGATACACCGTCAAATGCAGCTTCAATCGCCCATAATTTGAAGCATTCAATTATCTCTACATTGGCTATGGCAATTGACTATTTCGAGGACTCCTAAGAAGTACACTAGCTCTTCTATAGCTTTCGCTGGTTTAGAGGGCTTAGTTTCGTCCAATATACGAGTATGTTCGATTATATTTGTACGGCTCTTATAAGATCAATAAAGCTGAAAAGATACAAATAATACAGCAAAAATATTTAGTTATCACATACATGAAGTACACACACGAAAACACAAAAAATAATAAAAATAAGACACATTACCATTAACAGTGTTAGGTTAGCAAACAGAGTTTTGTGTGTATGTGTAAAATAATATTGAATATCTCAGGACAGTTGCATTGATACCTGTATTATAAACAAAAGACAAAGAAAAAAAAAAGAAAGAAGAAAAAACTCGGTCCTAGTTTACCAATATCATGCTAATACCTAATACGAAATATGTCACGACTCGTGGCTCGGATGAGGCGGCCTGACGAGCCTTTTGTTATATAACCAAATGTGGAAGTTCTTTAAGTGCCCTTTGTCGTATTTTTTTTCTTTATTTAAAAATAGTGACTTTTCCCTTTCCTTTCTTAAGAAAACTCTACTCCATTAAAAAAACTCTTTAACGGAAAGTACAAGTTTAATAGTGACTAAGGATATTGAAGAATATTTAGGAGAGCTGTAAATTTAAAACTTTTTAATGTTTAAATTTAATTTTTGATCAACCGTAACTTGTACTTACATGATACTGCCGCTAATAGAGCGAAGATGCAAAGCAAGAAGAACATTATAGATATTTTGCAGCACGTCCTTGATTGATAATATTGGACCTCAGCTTAGACTTTTTATATAGAAATAAGTCATTAATTTTACATTACTGAGTGAAATCGTACTTAGATAAACACGCTTTTATCTAAAATACTCTTTTCATTTGATTTTGTTCAAAAATTTCCACTATTACTGACTTCAATTAATTTATCTATAACTGAGTTGTAACGATAAGCACACGTCTACTATCTGTTTTATACGTATACAGGCTTATTTTTCAGGGTAGCCAAATTTTTTACTTAATTTCGAATAGATAAATAATGATATACCGTTATTGCAGTTTTTGAAAATACGAGTAAATAAGGCTTGTACTTTTATTCGAAATTATCCCAAATTGAATATGATTTATTGGCAACAACATTTTTGCTTATGCTTCTACACTTCGAATGTGTGCGTGCTGAGTAGAATCAGTCAAAACAATGTATTACCACGCATTTTGAATTTAAAAGATATAAAGGACAGAATCTTAGAAATTTTTATAAATAAATTTTTCTTCAGCATTTTCGTATATTCATGGGGGGATATTTGCCATAGTTGCCACGCTTGGCGAGCGGGTTGGCAACCGCAGTTTTTTATTATATTACAGTTGTTATCGGGAAGATCAGACTCGACGACTTCCAGCCTCCCGAACAAGCCGGTTTCCGAAAAGGCTTCAGTACCATAGACCACATACATATCCTGCGGCAGATTGTACAGAAGACCGAAGGGTACAATCTGCCACTTTGCCTGGCATATGTGGACTATGAGAAAGCCTTTGATTCCGTCGAAATTTGGGCGTTGCTACAGTCTGTTCAGCGGTGCCTAGTTGACTGTCGGTATATCGAAGTGCTAAAGGGTTTGTACAGTAGAGCTACGATGGCTATCCGAGTACAGAACCAGAGTTCGAAACCCATCCAAATGCAGAGAGGTGTACGACAGGGTGATATTATATCCCCGAAACTCTTCACCGCTGCGTTGGAAGACGTTTTCAAGCTACTGGACTGGAAAGGATACGGTACTAGCATCAATGGCGAGTACATCACTCACTTTCGATTTGCCGACGATATAGTCCTTATGGCAGAATCGCTGGAGGACCGTAGCACTATGCTCAATGACCTCAATGGTGTCTCCTAACGGATAGGTCTTAAGATGAACATGGACAAAACAAAGATCATGTTTAATGTCCATGTCACACCTACGCCGGTAGTTGTTGGAAGTACTATGCTCGAAGTTGTTGATGAGTACGTTTACCTGGGACAAATAGTCCGACTAGGTAAGTCCAACTTCGACCGAGAGGTCAATCGACGGGTTCAACTCGGCTGGGCAGCGTTCGGGAAATTACGACATATCTTCTCGTCAGGTATACCTCAATCTCTGAAAACTAAAGTGTATAACCAGTGCGTGTTGCCAGTGATGACTTACGGATCTGAGACGTGGTCCTTCACTGCTGGCCGTATGAGGACGCTCAAGGTCGCTCAGCGAGCTATGGAGAGGGCTATGCTCGGAGTTTCTCTGCGTGATAGACTCAGAAATGAGGAGATCCGTAGTAAAACCAGAGTGACCGACATAGCCCAATGGATTAGTAAGCTGAAGTGGCAATGGGCCGGCCATATACTCGTAGCTCTAAGAACCGATAACCGATGGGGAAGAAAGGTTCTCGAGTGGCAGCCTCGTACCGGTAGGCGTAGTGTAGGGCGACCGCCCACTAGATGGAGTGACGACCTGGTAAGATATGCAGGAAGTCGATGGATGCAGGTGGCTCAGGACCGTGCTTTGTGGCATTACTTGGGGGAGGCCTATGTTCAGCAGTGGACTTGTGAAGGGCTGTAATGATGATGATGATGATTTTCGTATTTTAATTATACTCAATCTTTTCTACGATTATAAAAAAATCCTGTGTATTATTGAAACACGTTTTTTCTACGGCTTTAAACTCGAAAACTTTGCAGTTGTTGCTTAATAAACGTTTTGTTCGTGATATATTGACTTTGCATCCTATAGAAAACCAAAAAGCTGGCTACTTTGCTTTATGTTAAATATAATATGTAATTATAGTGTGCATAGTAAATCTTTACAAAAATAAACAACAGAATGTAACATAACAAATATAGAATGCTACAAAAATACTACAGTACTAGCACGAATGGGACGACTCGGCCGGAGAATGACTACGGTCCCACAGAATTCCAGCGAAAAATAGCATCTTAACGCTGCTGTGTTCCGTACTGTAAGTGAAGTCCTTTCAGGTGCAACGCATCTGCATTTCGAGTTTGAATTGTATGTGTCTTTTTCCTTGATGATTACAGTTCCAGAATAACACACCTCTGACTTATATTCCATCATCATGACCATGATTGTGAACACAATTGGATGGGGCCTGTCTGGCGTAATTCAAAAGGTATATTATACCACTAACTATCGGAAGCATTAAATATTTGCTGTATTTTCCATACCTACCACACGGCTAACCACATTGTAAATCAATTCATTTCCATATAACGAAGACCAATACCAATTTACTGGTGTAATGTAAGTTTTGAAAAATGAAACGTTTCTGCAAAAATTTAGTAATTGAATGTATATATGAAAATAAAAAGAATTGAATGCTTTTAAATTATTTTGTTACTATTTTAGTACCTATACTAGCGATTTATTTTCTTACAATCAACAACAGTGCAACAGAATTAAGCGTTCCTGCGTGGCGTGCAGGATACGTTCAATAAAAAAAATATCTAAAAGCAAATTTTTTTTTAAATATTTTATTCACCTTTTATATATCTAATTAAACACCCTGTTTGAGAAAAAAAATAATAAAATTAGAAAAAAATTATCTGCCAAGTAATGGGTTAAAAATATCAACAGGTTTAGTTTGAACCGATCAGTTGAGTTGACCGTGTGTGACGTCCATTAGTTTCAAATTATTAGTTTCTTATCAAAATCATTCTAAATTGAAAGAACGATCTCATCTCTGGTTTTTTGAACTTGTCAGTCTAACAGTGCCTATAGTAATATACTGTACTATTAAACACCAACAAAATTGTATCTTATATTTGAAACATAAGTGTACTGAGTAATGTATTGTTTTTTATCACTTTATACTTAAGAATCCATCGCAGAAGGGCACTTCGATAGAAATTGATACAGACCCGCGCTTTCTTAATCCGGCATTCGCTAACGACTTATAAAAAGGGTTATGCTTGAATTTATCTTCTTCAGAATCTGTAACGAAGATATCTGGAGATCGATTCTTCGAACTGTACAGGTTGGCTATACAGCTCGAAAATCGATAGCTATTGGGGAAGTAACATTAAGGATCGAGCGGCAGCCTCATATCAAATAATAAGGTCTACGGTCCCTTGGAGATATAGAAAGTTCAAGCAATAATCAAAATTTTTAGTCGTTATTATATCGACGTTGCTGCCCGTCATCTGATTTGTTTCTATCTGTCGCCTCCTATGACACCCCCGAGATGATATGAGGTACGACAGTATAACATAAAACACTCACGCCTGTCACCCAGAGGGGTAGGCAGAGAATACAGACTTCCATTTGGCACGATCCTGACACACCTCTCTCGCCTCCTTCACATCCATACACCTACGCATACATGCTCGTCGGTTAAGGGTACTTCTAATTTGGCCCGTTTTCAATAAATCGCCAATTTGGTCGATAAATTTTCGCCTAGGACGTCCCTTTCCGACTCTACCATTCAGTTCTGCAACATATATTTTCTTTGTCACTCTTTCCTCATTCATTCTTTCTACATGACCAAACCACCGAAGCATTACTTTCTTAATCCTGGTCACAACATCATCTTGCAAACCACACTCTTCTCTTATTACACAATTTCTTACCCTGTCATTCAGATTCAGCCCTAACATACTCCTTAACGACCGCATTTCTACTGCGTTCATTCTACTCTCGAGCTTCTTCTGCCACATTCAACTTTCACTACCATACGTTAAAGTAGGGACCAACACAGCATTGTGAATTGCCATACGTGCCTTTTTTGACACATTTTGACTCTTCACAATAGAGTGTAGGGCCCCATTTATTCTATTTCCTGCATTCACTAGTCGTTCTATATCCTTATCACATCTCCCTTTTGATTTTGATAATTTCAAATTCAGTCATCAAACGCATAGGGTATTTCTCGATGACCTAGAATCATGAAATTTGGCAAAAAGTAAAGTTTCACAGTGCAAGTAAACTCACAAATTCCTTTATTTGTAGTATCAAATAAAAGATATTGTTTTCGGTTATAAACTTACTTGAACTTGAAATAGATCGGTGTAGGCCAGAACGTTATTTTTAACTGCAAATTAAGTTTATACTTCAAACTAACTTACCTTTTCGTTACTAGAACAATATTCGGTGGTCCTTACCTATAATTCCCGGGATTAACAATCTACATACGCCAACAAGCATATTCGGAGCTAAAATACTCTGTGGTAGAACTATTTTTGTCTGGGAGCCTGTCTGAGTACATTTTTACCTTCTTCTGCTGCCAAATGGCAGGGCTTGCACGGCTGTGTTCTGCTTTGAAAGGTATAGAGAGACGGTTTAATAATAGGCTGCGAGACATTCCATCTTAGTGCTGAGAGGTGATAACGAACCTGTAGACTACCTTCTTTGAAGTCAACTGCTATCCATGAACTGCAGTAGCCATTTACCATCAGGTGAACTGTAGGCTCCTTTGTCACCTTAAATTTATAAATAAACAACCCAAAGTTCGGTATTTTTCACCCATTGGTCGAAGAATGCAGGATGTTTTGAGATCTGGGGTAAAGGAACAATTTTAAGTAATTCCTAGATAATTATTAGGTATATGGTGTTTATGTACAAATCTTGCAATTATTTTTATTGCTTTTTTAATTTGAGTCTAAGGTATCAAGTATACACATGTTTTATTAAAGTAAATTTATTTTAACCTTATTTAATCTAACATTGTTTATATTCACTTATATAAATTAAAGCTAATGTGAGTGGTGAATTTGGTGTCTTCTATCTTAAACTTGTAGTAAATGAGTGCCTTGACAAGTGAAGAATCCTGCACCTGCAGATAAAATACCTTAATTTGGTTATTTTATAATACATATAATCAAACAAGAAAAAAAAAAGAAACATTGTAGAAAGAAGAAACAAGCGATGGTTAACTTTGAGATCGGTAATAATTTCAATAAAATTATTGTTATCTCTAATATCAACATTATTGTTCGTACAACTTTATTGTTCACAAAATATATTATATTTAAGCTGAAAATTTTGAAATAATTATATAAAAAAATAACAATAAAATCAGGCTAAGATTATGCATACACTTATTCATTACATCTTACTAAAAGTTTACTAGTCTAAAGGAGATTTTGCCATAGGTAGTAGCCACCCTCAGTAGATAGGTTGCCAACCGCAATTCTTTAATTATTTTGATTTGTCATCAGGAAGATGCAAATCCTGTCTCATTTTATACCGATGCCTCTCACGGAACAATAAGGGGTAATGGATTCTCTAATGTCGAAGAGAAGATAACGCTTGATAACTTGAAGTTAAATAGTGCAAGGAGCCCATTATACATACCTGCAAGTTACTGTCGTCTTGTCATTTACTTTCAATTGGAACTATTCGCCTTGAATTCTGGAAAAATAAAGTCTGTTAGCTTTGTAATTACGCTTAAACTATTATTAATGATAAATTCTCTAGTGATATTATTTACCTGGTGCACCACAAGCTGGCACATTTCCAGACCAGTCGCAGCTCTTCGTTTGGTAGTTGTAGGCCAGACCGACTGGGCAAATCATTAACACAAATATGCCGTTATAGCACATTAGGAATTGGTCACAACTACCCGTGCCTGAGGGATAAATTTCACCATTACGACAGTTGGATGTGATCAACGGCGTTGTAGCAGTCGGTGCCGATGTTGTAACCGGCGCGGGGGTCGTTGTAGTAGTCGTTGTGGTTTTTGGTATCGGCACTGACGTAGCAGTCGGTTGTGGCATTTTGGGTGTTATTTCCGCTGGTGCGGATGTGGCACATGGTTCAGGTACCCTAGGTGCTATCTCAGTAGGCGCGGGTGTAGGACACGGAGATGCGGTGGAAATTTCTTGCTTTGGTGCAGATGTGGCACACGGTACTGGTACTTTAGGTGCTATTTAGTAGGCGCGGGTGTAGGAAGGAGATGCGGTAGTTCTTGTCTTGGTGAGTGACGGACTGGTACTTTAGGTGCTATTTCAGTAGGCGCGGGTGTAGAAGACGGAGATGCGGTGGAAATTTCTTGTCTTGGTGCAGATGTGGCACACGGTTCTGGTACTTTAGGTGCTATTTCAGTAGGCGCGGGTGTAGGACACGGAGATGCGGTGGAAATTTCTTGTTTTGGTGCAGATGAGGCACACGGTTCTGGTACTTTAGGTGCTATTTCAGTGGGCGCGGGTGTAGGACACGGAGGTGCTGTAGAAATTTCTTGTCTTGGTGCAGATGTGGCACACGGTTCTGGTACTTTAGGTGCTATTTCAGTAGGCGCGGGTGTAGGACACGGAGATGCGGTAGAAATTTCTTGTCTTGGTGCAGATGTGGCACATGGTTCTGGTACTTTAGGTGCTATCTCAGTAGGCGCGGGTGTAGGACACGGAGATGCGGTAGAAATTTCTTGCCTTGGTGCAGATGTGGCACACGGTTCTGGTACTTTAGGTGCTATTTCAGTAGGCGCGGGTGTAGGACACGGAGATGCGGTGAAATTTCTTGTTGGTGGGTCGGTTCTGGTATGGGTATTTAGTAGGCGGGTGTAGGACACGGAGATGCGGTCGAAATTTCTTGTTTTGGTGCAGATGAGGCACACGGTTCTGGTACTTTAGGTGCTATTTCAGTGGGCGCGGGTGTAGGACACGGAGGTGCTGTAGAAATTTCCTGTCTTGGTGCAGATGTGGCACACGGTTCTGGTACTTTCGGTACTATTTCGGTAGGCGCGGGTGTAGGACATGGAGGTGCGGTAGAAATTTCTTGTCTTGGTGCAGATGTGGCACATGGTTCTGGTACTTTAGGTGCTATTTCGGTGGGTGTGATTGTAAAACACGGAGACGTGGGCGAAATCTCTGGTTTCGCTGTCGCAGATTGTGATAACACGTAGGATCGCCAGTTCTGAGGCTGTGGTTTTGAGTTCACTAAAATGGAACGAAACGTGATTTAAATAAAATTAGAATTTAAAAATGTAATTATTAAAAGCAAAATAATTACATACCTTGTATAGTCAGCGCCAACAGAAACGCAAAACTGTACATAGTCCGCAACATGATTAATATTTATAGATAAATATATTACAAGTAGAGTGAACTGCTGCCCTTTTGCTTTTTGACTGCCCTTTCTGCCAATTGTGTTGGTCTTATATTGAAGTACTAAATGACGTTTATATTTAAGTTTGCTGATTAATAACTGGTTGATCTTATATATGCTCATTTGCAAATCATCTAGCAATTTAGCAAATTATAATGCTTACCGTTACGAAGAAAAATGCAGTAACTTATTAATTGGAAGCGACATTAGCCTAATAGTCCGAATGGGAATTAGAAATGTAGTTTGCAATTTTGAAAAGTCGTGGGATCACATTCGTATTCGCAAACACAAGTATTTTAATATATATATATATATATATATATTTTTTTTTTTTTATAAAATATGTGTTTGTGTGTGTGTGTGTGTGTGTGTGTGCATGCTTTGATGTTAGACCGACGGACGTACTAATGCCTCGCAATCTGTTCTTTTAATGATTCTCTTACACCGCAACACAGCAGTGGCTGTATAACTCACAAAAATAAGAAAGGAGAGGGCATTTACTAAGATGAATTACTGAACACTAAAGGCGACCTTCAAGCTGGAATCCTTCTCTACGATATCCAAAATTTTATAATGTCAAGATTAAGTTAGGAATTGTTTTTAGTTTTTTTTTTTAATTTTTCAAAAAATTTAAAGACTACCGCATAAGTTTGACTGTTTTTTATAGGATAAATGTGACAAACGAGATTGAAACGAGCACACATAAATGTTTAGTTTTTTTTAACACTGTCATTACACAAGCAATTTATTATTCTTGATTATATGGTAATGAATTGATTTACAGTGTGGTGACGACGTAGCGAATCTATGGACTCAATCGCGACCCAGTGACTATGGAAAATGCAACAAAAATCTTAATGCTTCAAATAGATAGTAGTCCATAATCGTGATCATGATGATGGAACATAAGTCAGAGCTACGTTAAGTCTGGAACTCTAATCATCTAGGAAAAAGACTGTTGTCTAACGGTGGAATTTTCTTATGAAGTAAAGGTACACGAACACAGTCTACTTGATGTTAAATGGTTGAATCATCACTTACCATCCGGTGGGATAATAGTCATGCACAGATTTCGAATCGTTAAAAAACGACTTCTACTTTTTAACTTTTTTTGTAAGGTACTTAAGGGGATATATGGTTACCTTAGGCTTTGCCACCCTATAAAACTAAAACTAAGAGAAGGACGGAGACAAAAAAAACAAAGTCATATACTACAATTAATTTTTTTAAGAAAACAATAGCAAATAAGCTTTGACAATGATTAGTAACACTTCGAAAAACCATCTTTAAAAAAATTGGTTGACCCTGCAAGCCATCCCTGGAATTTCCCGCTAATTTCAAATGCAAAGCGTCCCAAATTTCACCAAATTATGTTGCGAAATCTCGAAGTTATGTTATAAAAACGTTTTTTTTTCGACGTCATTTTTTAAGGATAAGAGCTCATTAAATTTTGAAATCGATCAGTAAAGCCATTTAAAAGTTATTCCAAAAAAACAGTTTTTCAAAATTTTTATTTTTGAGATTTCTCAATACGTACTCGTCTAAATCAGTTCATATTATCACCAAATAAAACCATCTTGAGATCTTTAGAACGCTGCAACCCGCATCTCAATCGATCAAGACGTTTAAAAGTTATGAAAGATTTACATACTTACACACACACATACATACATACATATATCCGTACGGACGTCCACGTGAAATTAGTATCTCAAAGTCGAATCTGATGAAAATTCGAATTTCGAAAATCGGGGTGAAACCAATATCATTTCTATTTTTGAAAATTTTCGATTTTCTTAGAAGTAAATTAAAAACTAAGTACACTACACAATACTAAAATTGACTAAAATATTTACTATAACTTCAACTGTCAAAATGGCGTCATTAAAGCAGCGCACTTTTGAGCTTTTATTATTTGATTGACTGATGAAGAGCTATATAGTATGACAGAGCCATCTAAGTGACCATATTAACCGAATGACCATATTATCCTCACATACTATAATATAACCTTTTACACTAAATCATTGATTCAGTGTTCCCTGAGCTATTAATACATTTATATAACATATAACATGTGTATAATTAAACAAAAATCAAACTAAAAACTTAGAATATCATACTGTCATACTTCCCGCAGTATCTGGTCAAGAACACCAGATGCGTTTTTTTTTTATAGAACAAGGGTGACAAACGAACACACAGTCCACCTGATGGTATTAAGTGGATGATATGAGCCATAAACATCTACATCTATCCTCGATTAAGATAATGAAAGTATTGCGTTGTTATCCCTGAGGACTAAGATTGAATGCCTCGTTTACAGTAAAATGGGTCTCTGATCCTCTACAGTCTACACTCACCATACGAAACGCAGCAGCATGAAGTTATTATTATGCGCTGGTATTCTGTAAGACTCTCTCACTGATTGGCTATCTCTTATCACCAGCAGCGATGACCGGTTGCTGATACAGATACTTCAGGAACCTCACCGCAAGTAGATCTCACAGACCGAGAGCCTCTACAGCATGCAGCATAAATATGTAGTCATATCTCAGACTCTAGATATTTAGACTACAGATACCTAATATAACATAAATAGTACCCACTATGCAAAATTTTGTAAAATGAAACCACTAAGGGGGTAAAATAGGGTAACTTTATTTTACGAGACGATTGACTGGTAGCTTACTTAAGGTACTTTGTAAATAAAATAAAATAAATTCAGATTAAGCGATTTTTAAAACAACCCTTTACGCCTGCCTGGGGGTGTTTAAATTTGTATAGAGTAAAATAAATTCATGGTTCTTTTAAAAATTAAAATTGGTACATAATCTGAAATTAAAAATAATAAAATTCAAATATTTAGCTTCTTCGTAAATCTATCCTTAGGTCTTAAAACGAGGAATAAAGTATGTATAAAAATATTGCGCATAACCAAAAGTGCTAGATGTAGAAATCTGATATTTGGACAGTAGGTATCCTTTTATGACGTAGGTAGGCATACAATAAGCAAACATTTTGAAAATTCAACCCACGGGGAAAGGCATGTTATAGTTTTTATGAAACTTTTTATTTACAGATTTTTCAGGATAGCTTCTTACGAGGTGGAGGCAGATGTTGTTCGTATGAAGACAATTTTTCAAGTATTATGATAATTGTTGATTTAAAAAATGAAGGACTTTTCCTTTGATTAGCTTTCGATTACAAGGATTGAGTGTTCAAGGATTTTTGGATACTCCACTTTGAAGAACATAATAGGGATTTAAAACTATTATAAAATTGTAATGCAGCTTTTTAACAATCAATCAATGTATTTTTATTGTTAGCCAATACAAATTAAAACAAGACAAAATAATAATAAACAAAAAAAAACAAAAAAAACTTAAGAAGTTACAATAAGCGATCTTAACGATCTGGAAGCGATTTCTTCCAGACAACGTTTGTACGTAAATAATTGTTTATAACGTATGGCTATGAGGTAGATGTACAGAGATTATAGAATATGTAGGATTGATACAAGAAAGTACGTGAAGTATGATGGGGAAATAATCCAAATAGTACCTCATCCACCCCACAACCACAGATTTGATTCCAAGTAGTATTAAAAAGGGATTTTCAAGTAATATAAGCATGGGTATATAAAAAACAGGATTGAGCACGACGGCACGGCGAAGAAGGAGGATGAAAGTTGTGGAGTATAAAGAGAAACAATGTAAAAGCGTTTTCACTACTTGAAAGTTATAACTTAAAACCTGCGACCATTATCTTAATTATCATTCCGAAATATCAAAGAGTTTCCATGTGATAACTTGAACTCTCTGTTTTATGCCATCTCATAATAACCATGAGTCATGACTGTCTGCATATTATCACTATGACGCAGGTAACACCGCGGGGTGAAAAGCTAGTTAAAAATATCTACTATAACAGAATGTCATTTGCTAATATATAACATTAGAATTTCTCAGAAAATTTCAAGCTTTTGTGGTTTTGAATCCAGTTAGTCCCCATCATGTATTATCACTGTTTTAAAAGCGTAATTATAATTTAAAGTTTATGGCAATATATTTGTCTATTAATAATGCAAAAGTAATTGAGTCTACATATTTCAAATATGTTAACGAGAGCCTATTTATAAACAGGTTACAACGTACGTCTATAGTTAAACAGGCGCCGCTGTTGTGACTTCCTTGAAAATAGCAACAAAATTAATAATTATTAAACGGAAATTTAGTGTAATGACGTCATAGCTTTTAGCCGACTTCAAAATTGGTTGAAAGTAACAAATCGATTGTATTTTTTTTTGTATTATGTTACGCAAATTTTTCGTCAATGTATACTAACTTAGGGACCTTCAAGTAAAGAGCCTACTCTACTACTACACTTGCAATTTCCCTGGTGTTGCAGTCGTTCATGGGCGACGGTAATCACTTACCATCAGGTAAGCCGCGTGCTCCTTTGTCCCATTTTCTAAGTATATTGATAACTTTTTATTCAAATAAACTTCAGGGATGATATTACATGAATTTGAAGAAAAATCCCAACCCTTATAGTAGAAAAATAGGGGATGTAATTTTGTTGAATTGCTATATCTTATACAATAATACTAAAATTAGCTAATTAAAATATGTATATGGGAATAATTTATTGATGTTGTTTGAAACCAATTACAATGAACAAGGTCATTGGTGTCAGTAGAGATCGAATTTAGTTTGCTCATGTGCTATAAAATTCAACGTGGGCGTTTGTTTATCCACTGAGTTTTCACTGTTTTCCTATGACCTACGGTCTACGGTCTAACATCGTAATAGGGCCGCTCTATATTTATTTTATCTACATGATGTGATTAATAATAGAGCAAAGAAAAGAATAACAATAATTACTTTATTTTCAAAGAAACATTTCTAAAACACTACCTACGAGTATGAGTTCGAATACTCACTGTAGGTACTTTAAACAATTTTTGCATGAGATAAATTACGTTTAGAATTAAAACCGCGATAAGCATGTTGAGATAACCAGCTCTAACTGTTATTGGTATGATATTTTTTATACAGTATGGGTGACAAACGAGCACACAGTCCACAGGATCGTAAGTGGATGCTGGGGCCCATAGACAGCTACATTAATCTTCGATGAATAATCAAAATGCAAATGCGTTGTCACCCCCGAAGACCAAGGTGGAATACCTCGTATATTGTAAAAAGGGTCTCCGCTTCTCTACACTCATCACACCAAATACAACAAACAGCATTAGGCTGTAATTTTACGCTGGTCGTCTGAGAGTGTGTGGTCCCTCCCAGGTCGAGCCGACCTATTCATAGTACAGCCATAATATAGCTGCAGAAAAACCATTTATAAAACATTTTAATTTTGTTTTGTTTTATTTTTAAATAATTACGGATATACTCGTATGTACTGATTCTTATTTGTTAATACGTAAGCAGTCTAAGACTGATGCGTGCATGTTTTTGCCTTTTATTTTTTTTTTGAGTGTGTAAAAAATACCTATTTTTTTTTCTCTTTTCTTCCTAAATGTAAAACATTTTACTTGTCCAATACGCAATAGCTAAAATAATAATTGATGACGTAATAAGATGCTTATATGCTTTCCTGGCGATAACATAACTTAGGGTTCAAAATACTTGACTGCACAGTCGAGGGTTATTGTGTCGTATTCCATTAAAGAAGCCACAGCTTGACTTGAACTTCTCTCATTAACGGAATAATTTAATTGGCACCATTTTCAGGCGTATTTTACATTATTGACGCAGAGTCACACTATGAAGAACATATCTGATTATTACATAGTAACATACTAATATGTTACACTACTTACTTACTACGGCTGTCAATCCCTTATTTACAATCTTATTCAATTCAAACCTTTAAACTTATTTCCATGACTTAAGATTTTTTTTGTAGGATAGTGTGAGAAACGAGCACACAACCCAACTGATGGTAAGTGGTTGCTGTGGTCCATAGACATCTACATCCATCCCAGATTACGAATCAAAATGCAGATGCGCTGTCACCCGTGAGGACTAAGATGGAATGCCACGTTTCCAGTAAAAAGAGCCTCCGATTCTCTACACTCACCATACGAAACACAGCAGCATTAAGCTACTATTTTACGCTGATATTCTGTGAAAGCTTGGTCCTCTCCTCCTCTCCTAACCCAGATCGGATCGACCCATTCATGCTACAACTATACTACTAATATAACTGCGGCATGGCTCTACCACCTAAAAATAAAATATTGCTGAACTTATGTTGATAGATGATATTATTTTAATTTCTGGAAGATGTCATCGTAGTTGAAATTAAAATTACATTCAAATATAACTTTCGAAAGTTTTCCTAATATAAGTTTTGATCAAGGAAAACTGCGTGATTGTTTTAATATTATTTTTATTAGGAAATTATTGAATAAATAAGCACTATTAAAATAATTATTTTAGAATCAACGTCCTTCATGGCACTCGACACGAGTGGCGTCCACGCAGCGGTTAACGGTAGAGTCGAACACAAAACCGGAGTCACATAGCAACAGTCGCGCTACATTCTCCATACAAGAGAAAAAGTAGTGGCAGCTACCAGCGATGCTGCAAAATAAATATAATAGTATAAGTATTATATATTGCCATTATTTATTAACATCTATAAGAATTCCTCTTACTCTTATATACAGTGATAAATAAACTCAACTTAATAAATGCAATTTTTTAGTAAAATCTTTCTTGCAGTTTTAAAATACATGCAGTTAAAAATCAAAATTAACATTTACCTGAAATTAACCACGTAAGCCTTGCCAAATTCATCATAAGTTGCAGGAGGACATTTGAAGCCAAGAAATTCTGAAATTTAGAAAAAAATCAAATTAAAAATCCATTAGCAAGAAAATGCTTGTTATTGCCTCAGATGTATGTAAAGTTGTAGGTACCGTCAGCGTTGCAGCTAGGTACAAGATCAGGCCAGTCGCAGCGACCGGTCTCAGGATTGAAGGCAAGACCCATTGAGCACTCCATTTCGAATGCTTTGCCCGCGACACACATGCGGTATTTGCCGCAATCGGAGCGAGTCGCTAATGGTGACGCGAAGAATCCGTACTGGTGCTTGCAATCTTGTGACGCTACAGCTTGCTCTGTTGAAAATAATAAAAAATATAAATAGCAAGCTACTATCAAATTATAGCCGCTTACATAAATTATTTCGTGTTTCATAAAATGGTATCTGAAAATCTATCAACAAGATATGGCTTGAGACCAAGTTTTGGATTTGTAAGAAATTATTATTATGCTTACCACAGAGTACGGAATATCTGCGCCGCTGTCTTGGCTGCAAGGCTATCATAGGCAATCCATGTTTGTGATTTAATTCGTAAGGCGGTTAAAGAATAGACGCTGATATGTGATGAATAATGTTAGTGGGAATACTTACGAGGTGCATCGTTGTCATCACATTGTGCGTCGGATGGGTAAGCACAAGGGTAGGTGGGCCATTCCACATCTCGGATGAAGTACATGCCGTCAGGACAAGTCTTGTATGTCGCTTTGTACGCCTAGAAGAAGTAATGAAAGGTATTTAGAGATATAGGGACGTCGAAAAAACTTACTCCGTATGCACATGTTCAAGGTAAAACTCGCTACTCGAATGACTCGACGAGGACAGAACTACGATCTCACAGTATACAAGCTTCAGATAATAACACTTCTGTATTTTGATACTTAAGAATAGTTGTAATTATGTATGGGCAACTGAATCCACTTACCATCAGGTAGACTGTGATCTTTGCCAATCTTAACTATATAGAAAAAATAAATTTAGTTCCCTAAATGTCATAAAAATCGACGAAAGAAATTGCCAGGAAATTTTCGAAATATAGAGAAAAATTTGAAACGTGGTGAAATAATCATTTTAACAATAAACAAATCTTTAAATATCCATAAAATACGTTTAGGGTATCACCTCTAATGCAATAAGTGGCAATTGAGATAAATCCTACTATTTTAGCAGAGTTACTCTCACGAGTCCATATTCAAGAGTGAACTATAACAGACTGATAACAGTTGTTATCAGAACAACTTTATCACATAAAATCAAAATAAAACTATAATGAAAATAAAAGAAACTTACGTTGCATTCTACATATGAGTCGCAGCTACCTTTTATCTTGTAGTAGGTATTGTATTCCTTACAAACTATATCATCGACGGCGGCGGCGTGAGTTTGAATTTGGGTGGCGCCTTTAAAATAAAACACATTTGTTAGTTGTTGCTTTGGTTCAGTGGGGAGCAACAATATATCAAATCAAGTCAAGTCAAGTCAAATCCATCTAGCATACAAGATGATTTTTCATATGTACTACAAGTGCGAAAATAAATATAAATTTATAATGTAGAAATCATTTATATATAGAAATATCAAAACTTACCAGAAATCGCACATAATGTAGCGGCAATTGAAATAAAGAAAAACATTTTTCTTATTGAGCAAGTTGTGCTTTGTGGGTTATTTGATGAATGATAATTGTATTGCATTTGTTCTCATATTTATACCAAGCGAACTAATTAGTGATTTAATTATGTTCTACTAATTTTTGCATTACAACGGTGAACAACAATAATGATCACTGATCAATTAATGTTTATTTGCGTAATACTGTTTAAAATATATGGTAAGAACAATATTTCCTTAAAATTACAAAATAACTAATACTTTTTTATATAATTTTATATATTTTTTAAGGATCTCTACCTTGATAATTCGTCTATGGTCTATGTTATTGGTTCTGGATTTCCATCTTAGTGGAGGCTAATATTTATGTATTAATAATTAGTTTTTGGTTTTATATATTTTGTTCGTTTTGTGTCTACGGTGCATTCAACCACTACCTTATTATCTGTAAAAGCGTTTTAAAAATCGAGTATACTCTTTTTAAGATGAAACTGATTCTCACCACCATCCTTCATAGTTAGCTACCGTGGGTAATCTTCGTTTCAGAGAGCACGAGGGATCTGTGCCAGTAAACACCTGGCTGCCAAGCTCCACCATGTCAAGCAAGTTCTGCATGACAACAAGCTTCGGATCCAGCGTTTACGTCACAGTGAACGAGTGAAGCCAGCCACAGTCGAGCGTGTACCTGATGTACTGCCATATGTTAGAGGAGTCACTGACAAGATTGGCTACATCTTGAAGCGCGTTTCTATCAAAACATACTTCAAGCCGCCGAAGAAGATTGGTCAGTTTTTACCATCAGTCAAGTATAACGTCCCTCTGCAAGATGCAGGAGTGTACAAGCTTGATTGTGAATGTGGTCTCTCCTACATAGGACAAACTAAAAGATCAATTAAAACCCGCGTTAAAGAACATATAGCTGATGTGAAGAATCGACGCTCCGGGAAGTCTGCAGTCTGTGAACACGGCCAGGATCGCCCCCGTCACTACATCAGATTTGATAGACCACAAATCCTCGCTAAAGAACACCGATTCCTTCCAAGGATGATTAGTGAGGCTATTGAAATCAAAAAACATCCTAATTTCAATAGAGAAGATGGCTGGGTGCTACCATCTACTTGGGATCCTATAATAAATAAAATTATATCCCAACCCAAGCATACAACTGCAAGACTTCAAGATACCATAAGTTTATACTGTGTAGATCGGAACAAAAGTTAAATTTTAATCTATGGTAACCGCTGTTAACTATGACATTTGGACGTTGAACATCTCAATCCCTACCGTGATCATGGGTGCTGTAAAGCGCTCGAAACGTCGGGTATTTATAGTTAAATATACGCGATAAAATCCGTAAAAACTAGTATTATTGCATTGTGTAGTGTTCGCGTAAATATAAGAAATCATTATAAAACCATTATTATATAATTCTTGTAATCTTAAAAAACTAACGCCTTCTGATGAACTTTTTGCAGACACGTGAATAATAAACTGCTCTAACATATTTTCTATACTATTGTCGATTTCGTACATTTCTGTTTCGATCTTGGTTATCACATGATGACACGTGACGATAATTTTTGGCTATCCACTTTAGCTACTCTTTGTAAGAAAAGAATTCGAACTTCATCAATTTTATAACTTTTGTTATTTGCTGCCACGTAGCCCTTCACTTGGGCCCAAACAAGCTCAATTGGTACGGTGGCAGGCGTGGTCGCTGAGTCAACTGAGTACGCATGTAACTACAGCGTTTGTGTGAAACGGACTCTATGTTGTTTTTTCTTTTTTTTTTTTTGCGCCCGAAGCAATTAAAGGGCTACCCTGTACGTAGGGAGGCGGAAAATGCATTACGCATACCACGATAGCCGGTCTATCGTGGTTATGGGGGACTCACTGTCCTACAGGGGACCCTAAGTGATACCCCCCTAAAAACCGCCTTTGGGGACAGGCAACCGGCTGATTAAGCTCTATTGTGCCTTATCATGAGCGACCCTCTTTTGGGAAAAGAGGGCGCAGGCGGCTAAGTGCCGCTGAGGGAGTGCCTACGAAGGCAAATTAATGTCAGATATTACAATAATTTTATTTAATTAGAGTTGGCCTGAGCCGCCAGGAGACAGTTCAGGTCGTTTGAAAGTTTATTAGGCGGGTCCGAGAGAGAGTTTCTCGGCCTGCGGACACGATATCGAGGGGGGTGGGGCTGCATAAGAAGCTGCCTCACGAATTAAATGGTTTGGGTGCGACTCTGAGGCTTTGAAGAAGTTCTCAGAGAGTTTTTTAAGAAATTGTTGAATTGTTGGGAGCTCTAAGTCCCGATGAAGGTCGGCATTACGAACGTACCACGGTGCGTTCGCAGCTCGACGACAGAATAGGTTCTGAACTATTTGGAGTTCATTTAAAATGTTAGGGTTTGCGTGGGCAAAGACGGGGCCCGCGTAGGAGGACTCTATGTTGACTACGAGGACCAATAAAAACGCAGTCTAAATTTTCGGCACTCTTTTGGTAAAAAAATAAACTATAGTAAACAAAAAACAGCGATTGCCAATGTGTTTGATAAGTGTGGTAACTATGATAAATCCACATATGAGGCAACGTTTGGGATAGGTCTATTTTCAGCAGTGGACTTACGATACGCTGTAACTGGCAAAAGATTGTGAGGTTACTAGAACTCAAATTCTTTCACAAAATACCGCCCCCTAACAACTGCCCAGGCCTGTTCAATATCAGTTATAGTATTTTTCTGACAATAAATTATCAGTAGCCGCCTGGAGTTAAGCAGTTGACTGTGTTTCTCCACCGTGTCTCGGAAAGCTCGTAAAGCCGTTAGTCCTATCGACTTACTTTTCTATCGGACTTTGAGAGTGAGGGAATACAGAGTGCATCCGTGCTTTCGCATACACTTGTGCAATTAAATCCTGTCCCACCCACATAGTGGTCGTTGGGATTGACCGCCATGACCGGAATAAGGTTATTCCGGTCATGGCGGTCAGCTTATTATTCCTACGTGGTAGAGCAACGCTCCAGCTATTTTATGGATGGCAGGCACCGTAAAAGGGTCGGCGCATACGATAATAGAACCGGAGATCCTTTATTGCTAACCTGGCAATACGTCTTATACTTAGGTTCAGTTTCCTGCGACTAAATTTTAATTCCTAATCAGGGATAGATTGGTCTCTATCACAATATTCACATACAATTAGGTAAACTGTGTACCCTCTTTATCATGTTTGTGTAAAAAAGAAACTATAAATCTGTGAACTAGAAATCCAGTTGACTGGTAAAGAATGCATCAATGCAATGGATATAGATCTCTCAGTCACTGAGCCCGGTGGCTGTGAGATCTAACTAAATTCCGGCATCGCACCTGCAATTTCCTTGGTGTTGCAGTTGTTTGTGGGCGGCGACGTACACTTAGCATCAGATGAGTTGCGTGCTCGTTTGCATCTCGTCTACATATATGAAAAACAAAACGATTTTGATAATTTTTTTATTAAAAAGGTCAGGAATGATCTCGTATAAATATAAATTTGAAGATTATGGTGGCTAAATATGGAGTGAAGCTTTTGATTAACTATATTCAGACCACATTGATATTGTGATATTTAGTACAATATTAGGTATACCAATTTTAAAGCCCCCATTTAACTTCATCAATGCAAATTCGACCAAGTTTTAAAATAATACTAAAAGTAGCTAATTAAAATATGTATATCGGAGTAATTTGTTGATGGTCTCTATTACACAATTACAATTAACAATGTCATTGGTGCCAGTAGATATCGAATTTGGTTTGCTCATTTGCTATAAAATTCAAGGTGAATATTTATCCACTGAACTTCCACGGTTTTCCTACGGTCCAACATTATAATAACGCCCAATATTTGTTTTAAATCTACATAATATAATTTATATCTATAGAGTAACATTAAAAGGAAAGCAAAGAATGCGAATAATTACTTTATTTAAAAAAAAAACATTTCTAAAATACTGCGAGTTTGAATACTCACTGTGGGTACTTTAAACAATTTTTGTATGTGATAAATTACAACACATTTCGCTTGTGAATTTCGCGGTGAATAAAAATGCGATTAACGTGTTAAGATAACTGGCTCACACTGAAAACCAGCACTGTCTTTGCAGCTTATGCTGAGTTGAAGACCTATTGACATGATTTTTTTAGAACGTGGGGGCAAACGATCACACTGTGGACTACATGATGCTATGTGGATGCTGTGACCCATAGACATCTACATCTATCCTCGATTAAGAACCAAAATGCAGATGCGTTGTCACCCTCGAATACCAAGATGGAATGTCTCGTATATAGTAAAAAGGGTATCTGGTTCTCTACAGTCATCACACAAAACACAGTAGCACTAAGCTGCTATTTTACGCTGGTATTCTGTGAGAGCGTGGTCCTCGCTGACTGGCTGGATATACTAAGCCTTTGAGCGAGAAAACAGCCAGCTTTCTTATCACCAGTAGCGTTGACAGGTCGAAACGACCCCTTCATGGTATAACCATAATATATCCGCACCGTGGCACTTTTTTACAGGATAGGGTGACAAGCGAGCACACAGTCCACCTGATGGTAAGTGGTTGCTATGGCCCATAGGTATCTACATCTATCATCAATTACGAATCAAAATTCAGACGCGTTGTCACCCATGAGGACTAAGATGGAATGTCTCGTTTCCAGTAAAAAGGGTCTCCGGTTCTCTACACTCACCATACGAAACACAGCAGCATTAAGCTACTATTTTACGCTGGTACTCTGTGAGAGCGTAGTCCTACCCCGGTCAAGCCGACCCATTCGCGTTACAGCTATACCTACACTAATATAACTGCAGCAAGGCTTTACCATCTAAAAAATAAAATATTAGTGAACTTATGTTGATAGATGACACTACTGGGTACAAGACTCCATACATTTTTAATAGGAATGTCAATCCCTCATTTATCATCCTATTCGATTTAACCATTTAAACTTATTTCCAGTACTTAACATACTAACGAACTTATGTTGATAGATGATGTCATTTTAATTTCTAGTGGATGTCATTGTAGTTGAAATTAAAAACACATTCAAATATAACTTTTGAACCTCTTTTCAACACAAAGGTTTTGAACAAGAAAAATTATGTGATAGTTTTTATGTTAATTTTTATTACGAAATTGTTTAATAAATAAGCACTGCTTCAAATAGTTTTAAAATCATCGTCCTTCATGGCACTCGACACGAGTGGCGTCCACGCAGCGGTTAACGGTAGAGTCGAACACAAAACCGGAGTCACATAGCAACAGTCGCGCTACATTCTCCATACAAGAGAAGAAGTAGTGGCAGCTACCAGCGATGCTGTAAAATAAATATAATAGTATAAGTATTATATATTGCCATTATTTATTAATATCTATAAGAATTCCTGTGACTCTTATTACTTACACAGTGATAAATAAACTCAACCTAATAAATGCAACTTTTCAGTAAAATCTTTCTTGCAGTTTTAAAATACATGCAGTTAAAAATCAAAAATTAACATTTACCTGAAATTAACCACGTAAGCCTTGCCAAATTCATCGTAAGTTGCAGGAGGACATTTGAAGCCAAGAAATTCTGAAATTTAGAAAGAAATCATATTATAAATCCATTAGCAAGAAAATGGTTGTTATTGCATCAGATGTATGTAAAGTTGTAGGTACCGTCAGCGTTGCAGCTAGGTACAAGATCAGGCCAGTCGCAGCGACCGGTCTCAGGATTGAAGGCAAGACCCATTGAGCACTCCATTTCGAATGCTTTGCCCGCGACACACATGCGGTATTTGCCACAATCTGAGCGAGTCGCTAATGGTGACGCGAAGAATCCGTACTGGTGTTTGCAATCTTGTGACGCTGCAGCTTGCTCTGTTGAAAATAATAATAAATATAACAAGGTACTATCAAATTATAGCCGCTTATATAAAATATTTCGTGTTTCGTAAAATGGTATCTGAAATCCTATCAACAAGCTTTGGCTTGAGACCAAGTTTTGGATTCGTTAGAAATTAATAATGATGCTTACCACAGAGTACGGATATCTGTTTGTGATTTATTATTCACTTCAGATTGTGATTTAATTCATAAGGCGGTTAAAGTATAGACCGTGATAAGTAATGATAAAATGTTAGTAGGAATACTTACGAGGTGCGTCGTTGTCATCACATTGTGCGTCGGATGGGTAAGCACAAGGGTACGTGGGCCATTCCACATCTCGGATGAAGTACATGCCATCGGGACAAGTCTTGTATGTCGCTTTGTACGCCTAGTAAAAGTAGTGAAAAGTAACATAATTAAGGACTTTTTTGTTTATCTCTTCATTTAGAGTCACAGGGATGTTGAAAAAAATTACTCCGTATATACCATGTTCGGGGTAACCCTTGCTATTCATATGACTCGACCAGGACAGAACTACTCTTTCTCAGTAAACTAGCTGCAATAGCAACATAACGCTGGTAAATATATATTGCATCGTTATACTCAAGGATAATAACGTTTCTGTTGTATGGGCAACATAATCTGCTTACCATCAGGTGGGCTGTCATGTTTGCCACTACAAATTATTTATAAAAAAAGTAATTTTATTTTCTGTCATAAATATGGACTAAAATTGCCAGTAAATTTTCAAAATATTGAGAAAAATATAAAAGGTGGTTTTAACAATAAACAAATCTTTAAATATCCATTACGTGGAGGGTATCATCTCTAATGCAATAAGTGGCAATAGAGATAAATCCTACTACTTTAGGAGAGTTACTCTCACCAGTCCATTCAAGCGTGAACTATAACAGATTGATAACAGTTATGATCAAAATAAATTTATGATTTAAAATAAAAATAAAACTATAATAAAAACAGTGGAAACTTACGGTACATTCTACATATGAGTCGCAGCTACCTTTTATCTTGTAGTAGGTATTGTATTCCTTACAAACTATATCATCGACGGCGGCGGCGTGAGTTTGAATTTGCGTGGCGCCTATAGAATAAAACATATTTGTTGTTTGTTGGTTTTGTCCAATCGCGATCGACAATAAGAAATTTTTGTCCAAAGCGTGAGATATCTAGTACTGCGATGGAAATCTATCTGGCAAGATGATATCTCATATTATTTACAAGTGTTTTTATTTCTTATGTTTACGAGAACACTACACATTTAAATGAAATTAGTTTTATTTAAATTTTAAAAGTATAGTATGAGAAATAGTATTGTTAGTCATCGAAAATAATAATCGGAGAAATCATTTATAAATTGGAAATATCAAAACTTACCAGAAATCGCACATAATGTAGCGGCAATTGAAATAAAGAAAAACATTTTTCTTATTGAGCAAGTTGTGCTTTGCGGGTGATTTGATGAATGATAATTATATTGCATTCGTTCCCAGATTTATACCAAGCGAACTAATTAGTGATTTAATTATGTTCTAATTATTCTTGCATTACAACAGTAAAGGCAATAATGATCACTCATCAAGTAATGGTTATTTCCGTGATATTGCTAAAAATATTTGGTAAGAGTAAGGTGAACATTACTTAAAATAATATCTCCTTAAAATTACAAAATAAAAATTGCATATTAATAAACTGCTTATGCATTGTATCTATGGGTATGCAGATGATAGCACAGTTGTGTAGAGATATCAGCCAAGTCCTCGGGACAGTCGGGATCAAATCCAGTCCGAAATAGAAGCTATGGTAGAGCGTGTGAATCTCACACTACAGGCAGTCTTAGAATTGGGCGATGCCAATGTTGTGAAATTCAACGCCTCCAAAATACAAGCGTGTCTCTTCACTGCTAAATGGAGTCAGTTCACCCTGTCTCCTTTTGTTCGAATAATCACTGGAATACACCGAGCGTCTTCAATTGTTGTGGGTTGAGATATCCTCAGGTCTGAACTTCGGGCGGTTCATTGAGTCCAAGGCCAGAGCAGCTGCAAGGAAGCTAGGAGTCCTTGCAAAGGTGCGGCGGTACTTCACGCCTTACTTTATATAAAGCGCTAGTCCGATCGTGCCTGGAGTATTGCTGCCATATATGGGCTGATGCTGCAAAATGCCACCTAGAAGCTTTGAACTGGAAAAGCGTGCTGAGACGCTTATCGGTGACCCGAATTTGGCAAAAACCTGTGCAACTTTCGGTTTTCTACAGGTTGCATTTCGGAGAGTGTACACAGGAATTGCATAATTTAATTCCACCCTCTCCCTTCCACCATCGGACAACCAGACGTTTGGCCGGTCTCCAACCTTTCGTTTTTGTCTTTCCACGCATTCGGACCAAACAGTTTGCTAAGTCGTTGATCATGTGTAGACTTTTGTTAAATCAGTGCGCTTTACCATCTTAGGCTATATCATCTCTTACCGTCAGGTGGGATTGTATTTCAGCACTGACTTAGAAAAATAAAAAAATATATAGCATAATCGATGTCCCCTTCTATAATCCGCCAAAAACAAAAAGGCAACTAGCATCGTAACCTGAATTGCCCTTCATTGTTTTCACTACTATATTTTGTAAATGACGAAATTTCCGAAAGCACATTTACTTTATTAGACTATAAAAAATATACTTCGTAATACAATCAAATGGTCTAAATGTTTTCGATTGCTTTATTGATTGATTTACTGTATTTAAGAAAACTATAACTTACTGTAAAATAATTTAATAAATATCCACACATTTAAATTTTTAGTTATATATATTTAGTTATTGTTAAGAAAGTAAGAGAGCTTATTATGTTGTACATCCTTTTTTGGTTATAATCACATAGAATTAACTATAATGTTTAGTTTATGTTGTTATAAAATGCCTAACCTTTTAAGGGGAAATATAATGTCAAATGGCTTACGCAAGATCCTTTCGTTATGCCGAAAATATGGCAGCATTAATTTTGAAAAAATATATGGTAAGTTGAGGATTAATGTTAATGATTATGTTAGACGAAAACACGATTTCGTAAAATTTTCTCTATAGAAAAAATCCAAAGTGTACCTCCAAAATAAACAATAAAGTGTTATCAAAAATACTTTAAATAAGATCATGAAACTTTGCATACTAACTGAAATAACTATAAAGCAGTGCTTATTATTTACTTTTTTTAAAATACCATTATTTTCACTGTAAAAAGAAATTACCTAAATCGGCGTTTGAGCTGATTCCGTCGCCCGTTAGTATCGCTTAGGCTTTTGAAGGGAGAAGTTGTGTCGTTACGATCAGATATACATTACGCAACAGTACGACGTAAAATTAAAATGGGAAATAACCGTGATAAAAATAAGAAGCGGCTGGCTTGGCGTTAAGAAACAGGCATTATGATAAACCTAATGAAATAAGTGTTACGACCTTTCTACTTACAGTATTAGTGATTACAAACATATCGGTACATAGCATAGACGCGCGGGAAAGTGGGGGCGAAATTAGAATTTGAGCTGACTTACTCTATCCTCTCAAGTTATAGTTTATACGACATACGTGTTTCTGTGCCATTCCGACAACAATGGTTGTTTGTGGCTCGTTATTACCAGGATTAGAATGTGTTAGTGTGAATAGTGGGCAGTGCTATTAAATTAAAAATAACTGTCAATACGTATAATTTTATATACCATATATAAATAAAAAAGTTTTTTTTTTAAATTCGATTGATATTTTTCAACATACAAGACATGCCCTGATGGTCTTCACTTCATCCGCGATGTAGAATGGCCCACATACCCTTGCGCATATCCATCAGATGCGCAATGCGACGCCCAAGACGCGCCTCGTATGTGTTGTTATTAAACGACATATTTACGAGTATTTTAACACTAGGCTAGATTTAAATCATTATTTTACGGATTTTTACGGATACGGATTTTTCGCGTCGCCATTAGCTGCTCGCTCCGACTGTGGCAAATACCGCATGTGTGTGGAGGGCAAATCGTTCGAATTAGAGTGCTCAATGGGTCTTGCCTTCAATCCTGAGACTGGTCGCTGCGACTGGCCTGATCTCGTCCCCACTTGATGATTTCGATGCAGATGGTATTTGATAATTGATTTTTAATTAATGGTAACGAAACGGTTTTCTGACAAGGAAATAACTAGTTTTTCTATTCCAGTATTTCTCGGTTTCAAATGTCCTCCGGCTACGTACGACGAGTTTGGCAAAGCTTATGTAGTTAACTTCAGGTATTTTTATAGATATTTAACCAGTATTTTTTTTTATAAAAGGAAATAGAGCTACATGATCTACTTTTTATTCTATAGGAATATCTTATTTACATTTGTTTCATGTCGACAGTATTAAGGGAAGCTGCCACTACTTCTTCTCGTGCATGGAGGGCGCGTCTCCTGCTTTGCGATGAGGGCTATGCTTTCTAATCAACCGTCAACCGCTGCGTGGACGCTACGCGCGTGCAGTACCAGGAATAATAACGTTATATTTCGTTATAGAAATATATTATTTATTTCCTATTTATTACTGAGCACGTTTAAATAAATAATTAAAAATATACAAATTTTTTTGTTTTGCATTTGTGGCAAAACTGACACTTTCATTTGTTATGATTCTCACCTTACCTGTTTGTGAGGGGTTTGGGTTGAGCATTTTGCAAAGAGTGCGTGGAGCGCGAGCGTGGGGCGCAGCTTCCATGTCCGAGACACGCAGAGGGGCACCCGCGAAAAATCTGTGTTATAAGGTTACCCATCATAGGTCAAATATAAGTACTTAAAATTGGTTTATTTTAAGAAAACGTTACAAGAAACGTGACTTTTAAAAAAAATACCGTACTAAATTTCTCCTCAACGTCAGAATTCCGTATTTCCGTGCCATTTGAGACCTATAAAACAATAGACCTCAACACAGATTAATAAATAGTTTACCAACAGGTACATCACTCCCATACAAAAGGCGAAAATACCTACGCTATAATAACCTACAAAATCTTAATAATAATATCTGCTGCTCGCAGCGAGGAGAAAATGTACCATAAGTACGCGCACGAAGCGCCGAGATTGTGTTGCCCGCCGTGCTACTCACGTGCGAGCACCTTATCGCACGATTGCGGTTTGTTTGCGGGTATTGTAATAAAACGAATGTTGCGAAATACATACTTACTAACAACATTTTTTATTTGTCATGCAAATATTTTTGAGTTTTATAAAATGATTTAAACATTTTTCCTTCTCTGAATTCTCGATTATTAAATTTTATCGTTGAAGTTTCCTAAAGCGTAAATAATTTTAATAAATAATCATGAGGAAAACAGGAGCAAAGCAGAGGAAAATCAATGGTTTGTAAAATTTGCAACACGGTACTGCCAGGCCGATTCATTATGACGTTGTCAAAATTATTTAAGAATGTTCTTTCTAATTCTTTACTATAATTATTAAACGGTTCTGGTGAGACCTTTAGCGCACCATAAAAAGATGAATCTTTATTATAAGCTTTGAAATGAGTAGTTAGTGTTGTTTCGTCAACATTAGGGTTCTCGTGTAACAAAGCATTGAAGCTTTTTTATGCATTTATGTTTTTTTTTTTGCTACACTTATATATTAAATACTCTGATGCATGAGACAACGTAAAAAAAGACAATTTTTCATTTTTTTTATTTTTACACCCATCCAATGCACAATAATTACATATGGTTTTGGCATTTCAGCGCGGGAAACGTGCGCGGCGCTTTCACTATGTTCAGGCGGGTGTGCGGCGGCCCAATGTCGGTTGTTTTGTTTCGTGGGCGCTGGGCGATACGCAGAGCGGTAGGCATAATATAACGCGTGGCCTAAAGCGAGTGACGGAGGCCTGACCTCACGCTGAGCTCTTCCGCAGCAGTAGTAGCAAGCAGTAGTACCCGCGATTTCTTTATTTCGGCACTTCCCGGCACATGCCACGTTCCACATTCTCGTCCCGGGATGACAGTTGCAGTCATTGAAGTAATATCATAGATTAATAAATAGTTGATAATATGTACTTACGTACTAGAACAGCTATCTCAAACAAAAAATGTGCGCTACTCTGTGTTCGCGCGGATGTTTTTTATCATAGAATAAACATAGGTAGAATGACCCGTAGGTAATAGTATATTGTATTGTTAAATAGGTAAATTATATCGAGAACAATATTTTATGTTGTAATTTATTTTGTACATTATATTTGCTTGTTTAATATAATATTACATGATATTATATCACAATTACATTTTAATTATATTTTTATCTGAATATTTTAGAAGGTATCTAAGTCAAATACAAAAAACACACTAAATGTATGTTTAACAAAACTTGTTAACATAACATTTATATTACAAATATATTTATTTAAATTAGAATAAAAGTCGTTCATAAATGCTGGGCATGCGAGAGTTAAAAATGGACGAATTTATACTACTTTGACTTTGATGTGGAAACCTAAAAATAAAATAAAAGAATAATAAACTGATTTAAACATGAAATTTTGTCTTTTGTTTCTACAAAAAAAATGTGTATAATAATATATTCGTCCTATACTTAAGTACCCACAGAAATGTCGCATCTGAACATATTAATTTCATAATGTTTATTCCCTGACACGAGATGGCGTCTTAGGAATAAGTACCTGGTTGACCGAGCTTTGCTCGGTATTTTTCGCTCGGTTTTAATTCGTGTGTTTTGGAAATTATCATCATCATCATATGCTTAGTTGTGAGCGGCCAAAAGAGTTTTGGAAATTATATTTAGATACAAATTGCATACTGATGAAATACAAATAATATTTTTTGATCTTAGCGACATAATAGAAAAAACTGAATTGGTTATTTGAATAAAAAATCATGAGTGCAATTTGTTTAATTTAAATTTTCGTGTTTTTAAAAAATACTAAAAAAAGGGCTCGAAAAAAATAGATTTTCTCAAAAAAGAAAGGAACTTGAAAAAAATGATGATGAAATGAAATCTTTTTGATTCGGTTGCAACCCGTACACGAGTGATCGAATCATGGATCTCTAAAAGATTCGATCTTATTTAACCCGATTTCAAGATGACAAAACAAACCAAAATCTACATTTTTTTGCATTGTTTACATGCATATCGAATCGTGCAATCAATCACACAACCACGTAATAAATAAAATGTCTTCTGTCTCCTTCGTTTACATACAATTCAACCAATAAACAAATCGTAGAATTATTACTATTATAGCACCTGTTTACCATTCTTTATTCAGTCATACAGAGTATACAAACGAGCTACGACCCAAATGATCGAAACGATCGAATCTTTTTAACCCGATCACCATAAGAGTGGGACGTGATCGACCCATGTCACGAGAAATGATCGATCGACACAGGTCTATTTAAAGTGCGGTGTATGCACCGCAGTTGAGTGGAACAGAGTAGCTGAATGCAGTGTCGCCTCTAGTACGTAGTACAAAATAGCTCAATGGTTGCAGTGCAATGTAACTTGGGTTTTTAAATTTCAAGTTGGGAAGTCGTAAGTCGTACAACTGTTGTTATACGCAGAGCGTAGCGCTTAACAGCAGGTGGGGCATATACTCATCCCATTTAAGCGAAGTTCTTATTAAACCCCCAATACTCAAAAAAGTAAATAAAGTAGACAATATTTTTTGTAGCTAGACTCGTGTATCTTTGGCAACCCCTGCCCAATGCAAAGAAATCACAATGATTTCTTATATCTACGCGAACACTACACATTTAAATAATCATACTGCTTTTACTTAATTTAATTACTAGTAGTTTAAAGCTTATCTTTAAACAGTGTTTAACGTATTTATTTTTTGGTAGTAAAATTTGCCTTTTCGGATGATATCTCGTGACTATGTAATTGCCCATGTGAAAAATTGAAAGTCACCGGGAGGTCCACGAGGCTTTTCTTAAGAATATGTCTTAAGTAATCTTTGATAAGTTTACAAGACCTTTAACAGCAGTTAGCATAACATTCTGTGTCTGCAATTGCTTGCCTTCAGTGTAGCAATTATGGCAAATATACCTCTATGAGGCAAAGTAAAGGGTAGGCCTATGTTTGTCAGTGGACTTTGTTTGGCTGTAGCAGTAACAGTAAGCCCTGTAAAATTAAGCAGTTGTTAAGCATTATAATTATAAAATTTTAAAAATTATAAAATTATAAATTTTAATAAATATAAAGTAGATATTAATTTAGAAGTAGATTAATATTATTTTATTTTCCACTTTGATAGTTTTTGTAAAATACTTTCAAATGAAATAGTGTTCATTTATAACATTGTGAAAAAACAAATGGTAAAATAAAAATGTTTGTACAAACGACTTCAATTCGACCACCCAATACGGATAACTCAAAAACTACTGATCAGATCTTGCTTAATTTACATGGAACCGCACGAGAAACACCAGCTTTCAGATAAAAAAGAATCATCAAAATCGGTTCACCCAGAGAAAAGTTATGAGACACATACACACAAAAAAACATACAGTCAAATTGAATACCTCCTCATTTTTTAGGTTGGTAAAAGAACAGGACAAGAGTGAAGTGCGCGTCCCCTGAGGATTCCGTAATAACTTAATCGTGTATGTAGATAATTAATCCATCCTGAAAATTATAGATCAGGTAAGCACTGAATAATGAATATTGATCTAACGAAATTTTACGTCAAAAAATGTTATAAAAATATTCTCCCATGCATACTCGTAGATCTACATTACGACCGATGCTTCAATTGCAAATGTGGGTTTGTTATTGTAATTTTTTTATGTGATATAACCGTAAGTTAACGATTTTAGTTTTTCCTTTATAAGTAAAGCAGTAAACTTGATGCTCGTCCTTACCTTGGGTATTGCTAAATTTAATTTTTCTAAGTCAACGGAAAACATAACGTATAGTTTTGATGAGTGGAGTTTCAAATTTTAAAATATCATACTTCTTATATTATAAATTAATTATTATAGATAAGTCCGAAGAGTAGAATCTGTCATTTTGTCTTGCGTATGTGGACTATGAGAAAGCCTTAGATCCCGTCGAAATTTGTATAGTCTTGCAGTCCCTTCAGCGGTGCTAAGTGGACTGTCGGTATATCGAAGCGCTGAAGTGTTTGTACAGTAGGGCTACAATGATAATCCGAGTACAGAACCAGACTATGAAACCCATAGATATAAGAAATAAGGAGATATGCTCAGTAGTTGAAAGTGTATCGGAACCCGGTGTCTCCAGTTGGCCCCTACCACGCGCCAACCACTACATATGCACATCAGTAAAAGCAATAGATACACAGTCGCGCACACACTCGCATTTTATAAATTAGAACGTACTACACAATCAATTTTAAACCATATCTCTGAAAGCACAGCGTGCATTTACCATTCACCGTGCCACTTACGCACACAAAAATATCGGTCACTATCGTTGTGCTGTAAAAAAGCCATTTATTTTACATATACGTTAGTGATTGACTAAATTGGAAAGTTAACGATTGTTTCATTTATACCAAAATTGTACTAAAATTTTTTGGGCCCTGAATATAAAATAAATAAAATACCACATGTCAAGAGAATAGTGTAATAAAAGTAATTAATATGTAGGCAAAAATGTAATAATAACCTAAAATTTAATCACCTTACCTCACGACCGTTGGTTACGCATTCAGCGTAGTAGTTGCTGTAAAATAATTAAAATAAGTAAAAAACATTGTGTCACGTCGGTCTTCCTATCGGGTTGAAACGGTTGACAAATTGGAGAATAAACTATAATAACAATTCACCAATCCACATTATTGTCGATAGTGGATCTACACAAGCACATAACTAGCTCGTCGCAAGATACAGCGGCCGTACTACGCCATATATCTGCATAAATAAAGTATCATTTTGTGATATTTACATTGCTTGTTCAGTCATACTAAGGTACTGGTTATGGAGCAATGTATTTACTGCAAAAATATTACAGTGACTGTGATATTTGAAATCAAAAATAACGTAGTAAGAGCTAGAAATATTTTACGATTTGCTGTTTAATACGATTTTAAAGATAAATATAATTAAATACTTTTACTTAGGTATGGTAAGTGATTTCATGATTAACAAAGTTTTTGTTTTAGCTTCGGTTTTTACAAGAAACCACTGAACAACATGGTATTCTGATAATATTTCACGATGACGGTCGACAGCGCACTAATTCACATGGACGGCCATTTGTACCTATAGAGGCTGAGCATTTTGATCATAGCGCACGGACACAGACACACCCCCTTGCCACTTCTCCTGTTGTTTATATTTCTATAATGAAACCTATCCAACTGCAGAGAAGTGTAAGACAGGGTGACGTAATATCCCCGAAACTCTTCACCACTGCATTGGAAGACGTTTTCAAGCTACTGGACTGGAAATGATACGGTATTAAAGTCAATGGCGAGTACATCACTCACCTTCGATTTGCCGGCGATATAGTCCTTATGCCTGAATCGCTGGAGGACCTAAGCACTAACTAACACAAGTTAGTCCAACCAAGTAAGTCCAATTTGACCGAGAGGTCAAACGACGGATTCCACTCGGCTGGGCAGCGTTTGGTAAGTTACGACACATCTTCTCTTTAGGTATACCTCAAAACATGGTCAAAACGTAGTCCTTCACAGCCGGCCGTATGAGGAAGCTCAAAGTTAAAAGCTACGGAGAGGGCTATGCTCAGAGTTTCTCTGCGTGATAAAGTTAGGAATGAGGATATCCGCAGTAGAACCACAGTAGCCGACGGGGAAAAAAGGTTCTAGAGTGGCAGCCTTGTACCGGCAGGCGAAGTGTAGGGCGTCCCCCCTCTAGATGGAGTGACGACCTGGTAAGAAATGCAGGAAGTCTATGGATGCAGTTGGCTCAGGACCGTGCTTTGTGGCATTACTTGGGGGAGGCTTATGTTCAGCAGTGGACTTGATGGATGCGTAGGTGATATTGGGGGAGGCCTATGTTTAGCAGTGGACTTGGGAAGGACTTTATATTTGTGACCGTATCTTTTAATTACGTTGAAGTTTTTTCACCCATGATGGACCGACGACCTTACTATTTAAAATTAATTTAAACTTGATAAATCGTATATAAAATCATCTTTTTTATACAAGTAAATGAAAAGAGATTAATTTTGGAACATGCAAATTATTTACTATATTATACTACATGTCTAGTGGTCCTTAATGCGACTGCTGATCATGTGGTCCTGGGTTCAAATCCTAGGCTGGGCTAAGAATCAGTAGCAGCCCGGAGTCAAGAAGTTGGCAGTGTTTCCCACCCACGTGCTTCGGAAATCACGTAAAGCCCGTTGGTTTTGTGCATTATCTCCCTCTCGTCTTCAGACTATAAGTGTGAGGGGATAAGGAGTGCATCTGTGCTTGCGCTTACTCTTGGATACTATTACCCTTTCTTGCACAGATGGCTAATTTCCGTGGACCCCCCACATCACTGGCCACCGTGACTGATATTTGGTCAGGAGGACATTATTATCATTGGGACATCAATTTGTAAATTTTAAATACCTACGCTTTAAGCGTGAATTAGTTAAGTATTATGATAAACTATATAAATTTTTCATAATAAGGAAATGTGAACAAAGTAATAATTAGGTGTGCCAAATAATGCAATAAATGGAAATATTTTTTTAATTGTTTATTTAAACGAAGAGAAATAAATATGAAATAAATAATACATTTTTATCACGAAATTTGACGTTATTTTTCCTGGCACTGTACACGCGTAGCGTCCACGCAGCGGTTGACGGTTGAGTCGAAAGCATATCCCTCATCGCAGAGCAGGAGACGTGCTACGCCCTCCATGCACGAGAAGAAAAAGTGGCAGCTTCCCTCAATACTATCGACATGAAACAAATTTAAATAATATATATATATATTTTTATATTTTTATATTATGCATAAGAAAAGAAAACTAAGTTGTAAATTACCTGAAGTTTACTACGTATGCTTTGCCGAACTCGTCGTACGTAGCGGGAGGACATTTGAAACCGAGGAATGCTGGAATAGAAGGAAAGGTTTATTCCCTTATTAAACCGTAACCGTATCATTACGAGTATTACGAGTACCATTAATAAATAAAATCGATTAACAATTACCCTCTGCGTCGCAAGTGGGGACGAGATCAGGCCAGTCGCAGCGACCGGTCTCAGGATTGAAGGCAAGACCCATTGAGCACTCTAATTCGAACGATTTGCCCTCCACACACATGCGGTATTTGCCACAGTCGGAGCGAGTGGCTAATGGCGACGCGAAGAATCCGTATTGGTGTTCGCATTCTTGTGTTGGCATTGCTTGCTCTGTCGAAGAATACGTAAAATAATGAGCCTGGGCTTATGTTAAAATGTACCCGTTAATTAATGAGAATACATACGGGGTGCGTCTTGGGCGTCGCACTGCGTATCTGACGGATATGCGCAAGGGTATGTGGGCCATTCTACATCGCGGATGAAGTGAAGACCATCGGGGCAAGTCTTGTATGTTGCCTTGTATGCCTGCAAAATATGTTAATAAAAAATGAAAAATATTTTTTTTTTGTATTGAAATGTAGATTATTAAATAATACCTAAGAAATATATCTGAGTAGGTTCTTATATTAATTTATTTGTTATAAAAAGTGTTTTTTTTAAGAATTATTATATTTTCGTTTTATAATAATTCTGTAGAAATAATTATAGGTACCTATCTTTATTATATGATAGCTTCATCATTATAAACTGTTTTATAAAAAAATTTAATAAATTTGTTGTCAGGCAGACTTTATACATTTTCTAGGATTGTATTGTATACGTGCAAAACATACACATATTGTGTATGAATAAATTACCGACTCTGAATACGTATAAGTACGTTTTTCAAAGCTTATTTCTAATAACACTTAAAAGCTGGCAATTAAGCCAGTTACTTACGTTACATTCGATGTAGGAATCACAACTGCCCTGTATTTTATAATACTTGTTGTATTCTTGACAAACTGTATCACCTACAGCTCCATTTTGTTGCACTTGTCCGGCACCTTTACATTCAAAACAATTTACTACATAAAACTATTAATAACATTTATTAAAGAAGAAATATAACATTTTTTATACTTACATGATGCTACAAACAGCCCAGCAACGCAAAGAAAGAAAAACATTTTTTTTTAATTGTACTTCTTTTGCGGGAAATATGCAAATGATGATATTTCCGTGGTTCAGTCTTTATTTATACTAATACTTTAATTTGAAACTAATTTACCTGTGGTTTTATAACCGTTAAGTATCTTTATTAATTATTTATGGAAGACAATGAATGATGCAAAAGTAATGAAGTGTTTGTTATATATTAGTAGTGTCGTGAGTTGTAAGGGAATATTTGCCAACTTTTTAAATGGCAATCTTTTAAGTATTACCTAGCGTGGTAACTATGACAAATATCATCCCTACGATGCAATCTATCGGCGAGGCCTGTGTTCAGCAGTGGAGTTTAAGAAGCTGTAACGTTAACAGTAATCTCTCCTTCGTTCGGTGCGCTCTATTGATTTCTATCAGACAAGACTTCAATGAATACATTTAAAATTATATAATATGCTGACTCATTGGAGTTTCATTGGGGTCTCTTTGACGTTGTGATGTTTCTAATTTCACTCCAAAGTTTTGTGGCATTTAACGTTAGTTCAAATATAGAAGAATTTCAAACAAAACAATTCTGAATTAAAATGAGGTTTGTTTTTCTTTAAAGGAAGTAAACAGAAAAATTCAAACTTATTTTTTAATATAAAGTGAAATCCGATTCCAAAAATTAAAAAGGATAAAATAATTCCACTTGCTGAAGTTGGGTCTTTAATAATATTTTTTCTTTACACTATGTTACTTAGCACCAACTTCAGAATATAAAATTGTTTTATTATATTTAGATCTTTGAAGTCGGCTTTCACTTTATATTAAAATTTTATTTTAATATCTTTTTATTAATTCCTTTAAAGTTAAAAAATCACATTTAAATTCAGAATTGTGTTATTTGAAATTCTTCTATATTTAAACCAACGTTAAATGCCTTTTTTGTATGTCGAGAATTACATCTGCGATAATGAATAATTACTGTAGGTTTAAAACTCAATACATAGGTATAAATAACAATTTATATCAATTCCCCTGCGACTACATCCTCCATTTTCTTTCGAAATAGAAGCATACCGTTTTCCTTTTTATCGCTTTCTTTTTATCCAAGTATATACAACAAAAGTGGTAACATACTGGAATAAGTTTGTATACAGTACCTGTTTGCTAGGAAAAAATAATATTCAGATTCAACTTTTAATGTCATTATACCTTACGTCTTATCATTGTAGAAATGGATATGCATTTATTTCCTATTAAATTTTTTTTATACGGTAGGCTGACAAACGAACACACAGTCCACCTGATGGTAAGTGGTCGCTGTGGCCCATAGACATCTACATCTATCACGTATACGCGTCATATATACGCGTCACGGGTGACATCGTGAGTAAAAAGGGTCTCCGGTTCTCTACACTCACCATACGAAACACAGCAGCATTAAGCTACTATTTGACACTGGTATTCTGTGAGAGCGTGGTCCCTCCCCGGTCGAGCCGACCCATTCGTGCTACAACTGTACTACTAATATAACTGCAGCATGGCTCTACCACGTAAAAATTGTGTTTTTAAAAATATTTATATTAATAAGGTGTTTTGCTTAATTCTTCGAGTTAGGAGCTGTAAATAAAAGTAAATTATGATTTGCAGACGACTGTTCGCATACTTGTAATAAATGTTCATCGTTTGTGAAGATCAGACCAGGTAAGCTGCCAGAAATACACAAAATCAGGACCCGCAAGAGATTTTTTGAAATTCATAGGAGTTATTAGCTTTGTCCTCTTTCATTTATGAAAAATAATGATACAATACAACAAGCCATGGTGCGACTGTTTACACACCGGTATCGAATTTTACATTCTGAATTCTGAATTCATATTTTGATGTAAGAACGTAATATCCAGTAACTTAGTAAGGCGCATTAACTATTAAAACACATGTTAAATTGCGAACCCTAGCTAGTTTTTAAAATGGTCAAAATGTCTTGCTAGGTTTCTTATTGGAATAATAATGTCCTCCAGACCGAATTTCGGTCACGGCTACTTGCCACAGCGGAGACTAGCCATCGGCGCAGGACAGGATTATATAGTGGCCAAGTGTATGCGCAAGCACAGGTGCACTCTCTATTCCTTCACTCTCATAATCCAATGGGACGGTAAACCGACACGACCGGAGAGAGATCAGGCGCAAGACCAAAGGTTTTTCGTGCTTTCGATGCACGGGGGTGAGACACCGCCAACTTCCTGACTCCGGGCAGCTACTGAGAATTTCTTGACGGAAAAACTCAATAATTGATTTGTGGCCCGACCCGGGATTCGAACCCAGGACCTCATGATCAGCAGTCGCACTACTACAACCACTGGACCAACAAGGCAGTTAATGTTGAAATAAAGGTAGTATATGAAACACTTTCTAAGTTTAAAAGTATCAAAATTTAAAATCAAAGCTGGACTGGCCGCCGATTGATTTAATTAGAAACAAAGGAACCGCCCATCTTCACCACTTGTTAATGTGACGTTATTCAGATTTAAGATAACGAAACCCTATTTATTTCATCAATTTAATTTTTTTTTTCAAAAAATATCTTTTTTTAATAGAATATGGGTGACAAACGAGCACGCAGTAAACCCGATTGTAAGTGGATGCTGTGCACATAGACATCTACATTTATCCTTGATTAAGAATAAAAACGTAGATGCGTTGTCACATTTGAGAACTAAGACGGAATGCCTTGTTTCCAGTAAAAGAGGTCTCAGGTTAACATATGAAGCACAGCAGTATTAAGCTGCTGTTTTACGCTGGTATTCTGTGAGAGCGTGGTCCTTCCCCGATCGAGCCGACTCATTCGTGCTACAACCATGATATAGCTGCAGCGTGGCTCAGCGGGGGTCTATGGGCCACAGCACCCACTTATCATCATGTGGACTGTGTGGCTGTGTGCTCGTTTGTCACCCAAAGTTATAATAAAGGGTCTCCGGGTCTCTACACATACCGTACGAAACACAGCAGCATTACGCTGCTATTTTACGCCGAATTACGAATTGATTTACGAATTGATAGAAATTTTTATATATACCTATGTATTGAGTTTTAAAACTACAGTAATTATTCATTATCGCAGATGTAATTTTCGACGTACAAAAAACTAACAAAGGCTGTGTTAGTTCAAATATAGAAGAATTTTAAAGAAAACCATTCTGAATTTAAATGTGGTTTTTAATCTTTAATGGAATTAAATAAAAGGATTTAAAAAAAGTAATATAAAGTGAAAGCCGACTTCAGAGATCTAAATATGATAAAACAATTATAATAAAACATAGTGTAAAGAAAAATTATTATTAAAGACCCAACTTCAGCAAGTGGAATTATTTTATTCTTTTTAATTTTTAGGGTTCCGTAGTCAACTAGGAACCCTTAAAGTTTCGCCATATCTGTCTGTCCGTCTGTCCGTCCTCGCTTAATCTCTATGACCGTTAGCACTAGAAAGCTGAAATTTGGTACCAATATGTGTATCAATCACGCCGTCAAAGTGGTAAAATAAAAATTGGAAAAAAATGTTTTATTAGGGTATATGTAAAGTGGGAAGTGATTTTTTTTTAATTTCAACCCTAACGTGTGATATATTGTTGGAAAGGTATTTAAAAATGAATAGGGGTTTACTAGAATAATTTTTTGATAATGTCAATAATTTCGGAAATAATCGCTCCAAAAGTAAAAAACAATGTGTCCCCCCCCTCTAACTTTTGAACCATAAGTTTAGAAAACATGAAAAAAAATCTGAAAAGTAGAACTTTATAAGGACTTTCTAGGAAAATCATTTTGAACTTGGATGGAAACAACAGTACCCACTACCGGGAGCAGTTGCAGGAGCGCGGAGCGCTGCTGGAGCGCGAACATAATGGATACCCACCTTTAAACTCATAAGTGGGAACACTTATTGTGACGGACGGGAAACTACGGAACCCTACACTGAGCGTGGCCCGATACGCTCTTGGCCGGATTTTATTTTATTACTTTTGGGTCATGTGCCTGGGCCCATAACTTGTTGTAATAAAATAAATAACGCAGTTTTATAAATGTAAATGGTTTTTATTTGAACACCTTGTGCACACCATGACAATTTATATTGAAGAAAGAGACAGGGTTACCAACACCAAAAATTAAATTAAGGTGAAATTACATTGCCATATTCTAACAAACACATTTAAATAAATAAAAAATAATTTTCATAACATTTGTACAGTTACTATACTGGACTGGTCCGACACGCTCTTGGCCGGTTTTTTTTATTGAAGTCGGATTTCACTTTATATTAAAAAAATATAAAACGAATAGTCTGAATTCTTCTATTTACTCCCTTTAGAGAAAAATAAACCTCATTTAAATTCAGAATTGTTTTGTTTGAAATTCTTCTATATTTGAACTAACGTTAAATGCCACAAAACTTTGGAGTGAAATTAGAAACATCACAACGTCAAGGAGCTACTTTAAAAACGTCATCCCCTATTTTACCACCCATAGGAATGGATTTTTTAAATCCAAATTGTATAATATACGGAACCATCCTTGAAGTATAACTAATTTCTTTAAAAAAATCATCTTAACATACGAGTACATACCAAAAAAGGAACTTCAATTCAAAACCTCTAAATGACTTTCAATAAGTATTATTGTTATCATATTGAATTTAAAAAAAAATCCATTCTTTCCCTGCCTAAAAGCAAAGAAAGCAGAAATTATTGATGTAATTTTATAAATTATCACATAATGTAAAACATTTCTATCGATTTCTTTGACTGTTTTGATTTTCTCTAAAGGCGTTATAATTCTATCTATACAAATAAATAAAATTGAAGTGTTCTAAAGACATATAAAAGTATGCACAGTACTTATAACAAAAAACGAGTGTGCTCATGACCACACGACTGAAGTAAAACTTTTTTAGCTCCATCTGTATATATATATATATATATATATATATATATATATATATATAACTCCCGTTCACCTCGATCACACTTTTCGTAACGCTTTCGTCACGCGTTCGTTAGCTTACTTCCACAAGACAAACGTGTGTAAAGAAGTTTTACTTCAAAAAATATTGTTATAATTTTTGTCTGTCTGTCTGTTTGTAGCGGTTAATATCTGAAAAGGCTGGACCAATTTTGACAGGACTTTCACTGGTAGAAAGCTGATGTTATGTATATGTAGTAATTAAAAACTAAAGGTACTTTTATTTTATAAAAAAAAGATTAAAACGAAATAGAAAAATTAAAACCCATGAAATCCAATCGTAATAAATTCCAAGCGAACGAAGTCGCGCGGCACAGCTAGTCTACCCTTAAAAAATTCGACATCCTTTTCCAGTTTACCAGGAATTAGATTGATAAAATACATGACACGATCATTGAGGTATTACTAATACGTAAATATAGTTCGATGGACAAGAAATACCAAATAGAACAAAGCAAGCGCACATATTGTGTTTTGACTTAACTTAATTTAAGTACTGAGTTAGGCTTAGCACGCATAGCGATTAAACGCAGGCGTTTAACCGCGCATCTGAAAACGCAAAAAATGTAACACAAAGCTTTCTATACAAGCGCACGCATTAGCGACTGTTTTCAGTGACTGATTTAAAAAAAGTAACTTGCTACATTTCGATCGCGGTTTGTAAACGCACGATTTTTATGTGTCCCATAGTAATAGTATGGCGGCGCACGCACAGCGGTTAACCGCATTCGGTTTCGACTAGACGAGCGCAGAGGACAGTCGTTTTTTGCGGTACTAATTAGTAGCAAAAGTATCCTTTCAGATGTGTTTTATCTGTTAGTGGTTGTACCCAGTACTTATGGCAGCATCGTTGTTTACGTTTTCTATTTTTTAATTTAAAAACCAAAGCACAAACAAACGCTACTCGCCCGAAATCCATAGTGGAACTGAAATAAAATTAAGCAAAACTCCAGCCGCAGTGCGTGATTGTATGCGGTCTTGCGTCTTCAGCTATTCTTAAACCGTTTAATCGCAGTGCGTAGTAAGCCTAAGGGACATAAAACATGTTATTTGTAGTATTATTGTAATATCCATAGAATACTATAATACGTAATAATATCGGTGCTATTATACATTCATTGATAGTACTCTATTTAATAATAAATTTTTAACTAAACACAAAAAGTTCCCTTTCGACGGTCAGGGTATTTTAAAATGTCGTAATTCAGATGGTTATACCGCGTTATACCTATCGGAAGTCATAATTTTTTTCTGGCAAATTCCATAGTCGCCACTTACGACGCCCACGGAAAGAAATGGGGTGATAGATTCTCTTCACTACGATCAGCCACCACTAGGCTAAAGATTTGGTATAGTTACACAACATGCAAATAATATTAATAAATAGCTTAATATATATAATATTATGTATATAAACATAGCTCAATATAATGTTGCTAATTTAATTTTACGGACACTTCAATTTTATTTTTACTTGGTAGAGCCACGCAGCAGCTGTAGTATAGTTGTAGCACGAATGGGTCGGCACGACCGGGGCAGGACCACACTCTCACAGAGTACCAGCGTGAAATAGTAGCTTACGAGGGCGGGAATGAAAATTTCGGGAATCAAGGAAGTGACACAACATTACTATTTAAAAATGTATTTATTGCTTTTCGAAGTATTTTCCACGAAATTTGACACATTTTTCCATACGATGGAACCAATCATTGAAGCAACCATTCCATTCGGAAGTTGGGGTCTCCAAAATGGTCGTTTTGTAGGCGTCCACAGCTTCTTCAGTGATGAAAATCTCTGTCCACGCAATTTATTCTTTATTTTAGGGAAAGTATAGAAATCATTAAGGCTTAGGTCGGGGCTGTACGGCGGATGGTCTACTAATTTTATGTTTTCTTGCTCTAAAAACTCTTTTGTTCTGTGTGCGGCGTGAGAACTCGCATTGTCGTGATGACGGCGGTTGCAGTTCTCTTTACGGAGTTCAGAAACGACCTGTGGCAAACAAATGCTAGCATACCATTCTGCATTAACCGTTATTTGTCCCTCAAGAGGAATGGTCGTAACATGGCCGGTTTTGGAGACAAACGTGGCCGCCATTTTTTTTTGCAACACTCCATGAACGAACAATTTTTGTTGGTTTTAACTCATTTTCGAACACCCAAACTCGTGACTGGTTTTTTGTTTCGGGTTCGTACGCATATATCCAGGATTCGTCACCTGATACGATTTTGTATACAGCATTTGAGGATCCTGCGTGGGATCTTTTTCTGTTCAATTTCAGTTCTGACGCACCAAGTAACGCGAGCCGCTTTTTGCTCTTCACAGAGCGAATGCGGTATCCATCGGGAAAACAACTTTTTTACACCTAATTGTTCATGCAAGATTATTTGTATTTGACTCATGCCAATGTTTAAAGTTGCCTGAATTTCGCGAATTTCGCATCAACGTTTCCTTGGGTGACTGCAGTTTTTGGACGACCTTGACGGGGATCATCACTGAGCTTGACACGTCCACGTTGAAATTCAGCAAACCAGCGATAAATTGTGGTTTTAGATGGGGCTTCATCACCAAATGCAGAAATCATCCGGTCAACACACTGTTTTTGTGTTAAACCACTTCGAAAGTCGTAATAAATTATCGCAATTGAGGTATTACGTACTACGTACTAGAGGCGACACTGCATTCAGCTACTCTGTTCCACTCAACTGCGGTGCATACACCGCACTTTAATCAGTCACTCGCTAGACGCTTATGGAGTTGTCACGTGTTGTGTTTATTTTAAAAAAATCTCTTGATAAAATATGGCGTCGTGTGTACTTAGATATTGCACAAATAATTCAAGAAATGTCAGTAAAAACCAAGGAATTTCTTTTCATCGGTTAATAAGATACTTAATCAATAAAAAAGTATTATAGATTAATAATAAAACAAATTATTCCTAAGACGCCATCTAGTGTAAGAGAGTATAGATTATGAAATTAATATGTTCAGATGCGACACTTCTGTGAGTACTTTAGTATACGACGAATATATTATTTTCACACTTTCACATTTCTTTTGTAGAAACATATATAAGTTATTATAATTTGGCAATTTTTTCATGTTTAAATATGCTCATTATTATTTTATTTTATTTTTAGGTTTCCACAACAAAGTCAAAGTGGTATAAATTCGTCAATTTTTAACTCTCGCGTGCCCAGCATTTATGAACGACTTTTATTCTAATTTAAATAAATATATTTGTAATTTAAATGTTATGTTAATAAGTTTTGTTAAACATACGTTTAGTATGTTTTTGTATTTTACCTAGATACCTTTCAAAAATTCAGATAAAAATATCATTAAAATGTAATTGTTATATAATATCATGTGATATTATATTAAATAAGCAAATATAATATACAAAATAAATGACAAAATTTAAATATTTTTCTCGATATAATTTACCTATTTAACAATACAATCTACTATTACCTACGGGTCATTCTACTTATGTGTATTCTATGATAAAAAAAACCGCTAACGCGCACATTTTTTGTTTGAGATAGCTGTTCTAGTACGTAAGTACATATTACTTCAATGCTCTTGAATTTTCTCGAGTCAATTCCATTTTCTCAACGACTAAACAAGTTTGACAAAATCTTGTGACAAGACCGAGAATCTTTAAAAAAAGTGGTATTCGAATTTCAAAACCAAGGAGTTTTCAATTAAAAAGATTTTAATATGACAGGAACAGTGGAAATATTCCATTCCCGATACTTTTAGTGCAGCCTAGTATTGCTGCTGTGTTCGTATGGTGAGTGCAGAGTACCGGAGACCCCATTTTAATAGCTTTGGGTGACAAACGAGCTGCCTATTTTCAACTCGGAGGTTTAAATGGTAAGGATAATATATTTGAAGATCTTATACAATATCACATATCATGTCACGGGTGTCGTAAGAGGATACAGAGGAAAAATAAACTAGCAGCAACATCTTTCTGAAAAGATCCAAATTATAAAAGACTGTGGTCGTCGACCCGCGTACAAAAAGATGGGAATCAGACCACGGCTGACTCACTATTCCTAGCTACGGTGGCGACTATGAAAACCTCAAGGCAGCAGGTTTTTTACTCGGGACCGTGTTGTCATTTTATGTCATTCCCTGGGGGAGGCCTATAGACAGCATCTACATAAATGCTGTAATGATGATGAAAATTATTAAAATTTAAAATATTAAAATTCAAAAAACTAAATACTCTAAAATTATCATAATTTATGACAGATTTTTAAAATGTAAAGTCATAAGAAAAAGTTATAGAATATAATTTATAATTTATTGTTTTAATATTAAATGTAGGACACCCTGACAGCAAAAAGCTTTAGAATAACTAATTTATCCAGTTAGCTATTTACTCAAATATATAGTCAGTTAAATGAAGGATATGAATCCCGTAAATCGAGCCATTTTACACGGCTAGGTTATTTATACGAAATATTTTTACGTTATTTGATCGATGTATTATCGATGAAAGTCCTTGAGGATTACGAAAATAAAACGTTCTTATTGAAGATGTGTAATAAATTACTTTTAATATTTTCTATAAAATAAATAAATTATATTTAAAAAAAATCAAGTATCGAGAATATCATTGCCCTTCCTGGCACTGTACACGCGTAGCGTCCACGCAGCGGTTGACGGTTGAGTCGAAAGCATATCCTTCATCGCAGAGCAGCAGACGCGCTACGCCCTCCATGCACGAGAAGAAGTAGTGGCAGCTTCCCTTAATGCTGTCGACATGAAACAAATGTAATTAAGATATTTTTTTCATATTTTTTACACTATTCATAAGAAAAGAAAACTATCTTGTAAATTACCTGAAGTTTACTACGTATGCTTTGCCGAACTCGTCGTACGTAGCCGGAGGACATTTGAAACCGAGGAATGCTGGAATAGAAGGAAAGGTTATTCCCTTATCAAACCGTAACCGTACCATTACAAGTATTAAGAGTATCAATAATAAATAAAATCGATTAACAATTACCCTCTGCGTCGCATGTGGGGACGAGATCAGGCCAGTCGCAGCGACCGGTCTCAGGATTGAAGGCAAGACCCATTGAGCACTCCATTTCGAACGCTTTGCCCTCCACACACATGCGGTATTTGCCACAGTCGGAGCGAGTAGCTAATGGCGACGCGAAGAATCCGTATTGGTGTTTGCATTCTTGTGTTGGCATTGCTTGCTCTGTTGAAAAATACGTAAAATAGTGATTTAAATCTAGCCTAGTGTTAAAATACTCGTAAATATGTCGTCTAATAACTACACATACGAGGCGCGTCTTGGGCGTCGCACTGCGCATCTGATGGATATGCGCAAGGGTATGTGGGCCATTTTACATCGCGGATGAAGTGAAGACCATCAGGGCATGTCTTGTATGTTGCCTTGTATGCCTGGAATATATTAAATTACGATAATTTGTCTTAATTAATTAAATTCCCGGGGATCATTATCATCAATTTATTCCTTATTATAATAGGTTATAATGCTTTTTCATACAACCTACAGCTTTATTAGTTATTAATAAACTTAAAATTTGACATGTAAGTCAATTACTTACGTTACATTCGACATAGGAATCACAACTGCCCTGTATTTTATAGTAAGTGTTGTATTCCCGACAAACTGTATCGTCTACAGCTCCATTTTGTTGCACTTGTTCAGCACCTTTAATTTCAGTACAATTTATTAGTTATAAAATTATAAATTACAATATATAAAAAAATTATTAGCTTATGTTTACTTACATGAAGCTACAAACAGCCCAGCAATACAAATAAAGAAAAACATTTTTTAATTGTAATTATTCAGAGGGAAGTATGCAAATGCTGACTTTCACGTGGTTCAGTCGACATTTATACGAATACTTTAATTTTAAAACTAATTTGTTTGTGGTTTCAAAACAGTAAAGTTTCATTAAATAATCAAGAATATATGTTTAAGACTAGTCTTTTACCAACATCATTAGTGTTCCGTGCCAAAATTAATTAAACGGAACGCTTATGGATACAGATAAATGCCGAGGTACTCCTCGGCGTCTGTCTGTGTCTGTCACAAAGGTTTTTCTCTAAAATTATCTCACATAATGATTAAAATAGACATAATTACACAAATTACAACATGCTTTACAGTTATTCAAACATGAACTTAAATTTCAAAATTCGAATTCTCAATTTGGGGAGTCAATTGGGAAATTAAAAAATATACACATGGTCAAATTTTAGAGGAATGCAAAAAAGTATGTATAAAACAAAATATCATGGATAATTGTAACAATCAAGTTTATTTATTAGTATTTTGCTTATTATTTGTTAACTTAAAATATCAAACGTCGAAAAAACGAACAATAAAATGGCAAAAATTGAACAAATAAAAAAAGAAAATTTTTACAAAAAAGAAACATTTTTGTACCTAACATTTTATTCATTTTTTTCATATATGTTTAGGATAAGCTATAACCAAAACGTGTGTTTACAGTCTCCTTGACATATCCCTAATCAAGTTATCAATAAAATTTTGAAAGATTGCATTCCACTCTTCTTGAATTTCGTTTTTAAGGTCTCTCAAATATGCGGGGGCGAGATTTATTTTCCTTAACTTGTCTCTTAAGCTTATCCCGTACATGTTCTATAATTTTAAGCCATATGGGGCCGTCAAATTATCATACATAAAAATAAATCTATGTCCTATAAAAGAGGGGCAAATGGCACTACACGGTTGTTTTGCAGCTAGCTCTTTTTTCATGGTTTGCAGTTGCTGACAAATGATATCTGCCGTAATCGTTTGGTCAGATTTTAGAAAGCTGTAGTAAACGACACCGACGCTAGTCCACCAAACACTCACAAGTAACTTTTTCTAAGTCAATTTTCGTTTAGGGCGGGATTTGGCTGGGTCTCTAGGGTTTAGCCATTGCGATCGAGCACTTTCGATTATCGTACAGTATCCACTTTTCATCACAAGTAATGATTCGACTTAAAATCACTTCATTTTTGTGTCGGTTGAGCAAAGTAACACATCAGTCGACGCGTGTTTGCAAGTTCGATTCACTCAATTCATGAGGTAACCATCGTTCAAGTTTTTTTACTGTCCCGATTTGCTTCAAGTGGATTAATAAAGTGTATCACTTACCCCGAAGCTTGCAGCTATCTTTGAAATTCTTTGTGATGTATCCGCTTCTAAAATATAATATAATTCTTCATTTTCAACTTTGGTCTCCGGCCGTCCACGGGGTTGGTTCTGAAGGTCGAAATTTCCAGAACGAAAACCTTGGAACTAAAAACGTATTGCTTTATTTTGCGACACCAGCGCCGTACACATCATTAATCCTTCGAGCTATTTCTGTAGCACTGGTGCCACGGTAGAACTCGTACTCGTAAATATACCGATATTTCATGTTTTCCATTGTGCGGTAATAAGCGACGCCAAAGAAAAAAAATATGAGGAAAAAACAAACGAATGACTGTTTTCAAAACTCAAATGTACCAGCTAAATGAATTTATAAATTTGAATTTGGAATTCTTAACTAAGGAGGAGATAGCTAAGAAGTTTTCGCTTCTGACGTACCTACAGTCCTACAACTGGCAGGTTTTTTTTAAGAGCAATTTCACATTTTAGTTATTTAGACTAAGCACACCACAAAATAAGAAACCCAAGGGTGGTGCGAACAATTTTACCACATTTCTTTCTCACCTTTTTTTGTTATTATTTATGTTTTTTTTTGACATGCAATAAAGTGTTATCTATCTATCTATCTACTTAAGTTAATTAGCGAACCGCCCCCGGGCTATTCACCTTGTCAGGCGGGAGATTTTCCCTGTTCCTTCAATGATAAAAATTAAATATATTATTGTTTTATACCAAATTAAAAAAAATCCTATTTAGGAAACGTCTTTGTTTTCTCTTTATTCGGCTTACCAAAATTTGCTTACACTAATAATTATGTTTTCAAAACTGAATTTCGGTCACAGCAAACAGTCTCAACCGAAGGTATTATAATATACTGCGTATAAAACCAACGGGGACTTACGAGTTGGTAAGATATGATGCATGAGTGTGTGCGCAAACACAGTTACACTTTCTATTCCCTAACATTATTGATCTGCAAGACCGACGACTTTATTTGTCTCGGAGGCATTGACTTCGTAAAATGAATATCTTAGATTAAAACACCAGTGTTAATTTTCTATCTTTCTTCCATTGTAGAGAGGTTTCGCCACGATCCGTAATAATTTTTTATAGGATAAGGGTGACAAGCGAGCACACAGTCCTCGTTTGCGAATCAAAATGCAGATTCGTTGTCAGCCGTGAGGACGAAGATAGAATGCCTCTTTTCCAGTAAAAAGGATCTCCGGTTCTCTATACTCACTATACGAAACACGGCAGCATTCAGTTACTATTTTACGATGGTATTCTGTGAGAGCGTGATCCTTCACCGGTCGAGACGACGTATTCGTGCAACAACTATACTATTAATATAGCTGGAGCATGGCTCTACCACGTATAATATCCGTAAATGAGAAAACAGAAAATAATTACAGAAAACATTCTGTAATTTCCCATACCCTTTCACTATACCTATGAAGCGAAATGGGGTGATAAGCCCAGGTCTCCTTCTTCACTTTATATGATTTTTGTAGCAGGGCTGCACCAGGGTGTTGACTGTTGACGACCTTTACGGGTCCTCAAAATATTTCTAATTTCTAAGTCATGCAAGTTTCCCCATATTATTAATTCATTTACTCTTTATTGCATCCGCATCAAGGAATACAAAAGGCAGATATGTTACGCTGAACGTCGATAGGCATTCTGTACCAGTCAAATGATGAAAAAATGTTTTCCTCCACCACTCTAATCAGCAGTGTTAAAACAGCACTTTATTTGCAATTAACACTTTCATAGGTGCCGGCGGAGCTCTAGTTAGACGGTTTAGTAATATTTAATATTAGCGATAAGCCCCAGCTTCGCACGGGTGATTTTTAGATCTGGAACTCGACAACAGCTGGTATCTAAATCGGTTGGATGGTTTCATAGGTAGAAACATTTTTTGTGTTTTATATAGATAAATGGGTTGACTGGTAGAGAATGCCTTTAGGCGTTAAGTCCGCCCTTTGTATCCTTTTTTTTTTTCTAAGGGAACGCAATAAAGATTTCGATCCTCGAGGATTCTCGTAGCTACTGTCGGGGAAGTCTGTGGAATTCGCGAGAAGTGGCGCGAATGGCGCGTAACCTAGACTAACTTTACTGCAACCTCAAGGCGAAATCGCGGGAATGCTCGCACATTTACGCGCCATTCCGCGCGTCGCGGCGTAATCGACCATTCCATTCCGCAGCAATGTAAGTTCAGCCCTAGGAGTCTGGGTAAATAATCCACTAATTAGTCAAGTAGCGATATTAAATATGATAAATTAAAAACGTTTAATTTTAATAACAATTACTTTATTATTATATTCTTATAGTTTGATGAGTTTGCATTATTATTTTATTTTTTAACATTAGACTATAACAACCGCTTGATTAGGTTGTGATGTTTTATCGAATTTTATTTTTTATTATCTTATCTCAGTACCTTCGTTTGCCTCGTGCGGGTTCACGAGTGGTTGGAGTCACATATTCGTCGTAATATTCAGGCGTTACAGTTACTGTAGTGTATTGTACTTTCCGTGAATTTGTTGCTGTGTTCTTAGTTTTCTGATAAGGTGGTGGCGTTCCGGTGCTGATAAGTGGTTGGCTTCGTAGCAGTTTTTCGTTAACTAATTCCGCATCAGTCAGACGCTGCGTTTCTGCTTCTCTAGAGCGAGCGGCAGCTCTTTTCAGCTCTGCAGGACAAGCATCGACTTCGTCAGCAGACACGCAGGATGAAGTTAGTTCGTCGAATGCGGAATGACCGCCGCAACCTAAGCCGCGAGGTTTTCCGTCGATGCAAATGAAATACTTCTGGCAGTTAGTCGCCGATCTGAAATTAAAATATTTTTATATTTAGCAGCGTTTTATAGATACAACACAAATTGGTCGGCTCGATCGGGGAAGTACCACGCTCGCACAGAATACCAACGTAAAATAACAGAATAAGGTTTTCCGATTTTTTTAAACGAGAATAGGCAAATGTATGAGATGGACTGTGTGCTCGATAATTTGTATAAAAAGACTATTCTTGTTGTCAAACAGAAGTAAGGACTGAGTAAGCCCAACTTTAAGGGCAATAAGGAGGATATTTTTAAGTCTCCGCGGCAGGGCTAGCGCTGCAAACAATTTTCTACTTATTTTATTAACGTGCGGAGTCCATGTCGGACAGAAGGCAATGTAATTATATTCGTAACCTTATCATTAAAATGGTCACAAGTGCAATTGATAAAAATGGGTGGTGGGTAAGACAAGTCAAACATAGAAACTAATGTAAAACTAGCAATATTTATTGATTGAGGTTTTTTGTTGATCTATAATCATTTGTACGGTGTACTCGTTTACAGTTTTAGAAGTGCTGAGTAGCCGATTCGGTATCTTTGACGTTGTATTCATCTTAACACGTAGGTATAACTTCGGGTAAAAGTAAGGGAGATAAGAAGCTCACTTGTTAGTCATATTCATGTGTATATGTTTTCTTAATTTTTAGTTCTTAAACACTAAAGATAAAAAGTATATTTTCAATAATTCTTTTATCCTTGCTTCATATAAGAAACGTGTCATTTTACTCTGTTCCTCTTGGCCATTGCTTACTTCTCACATAATTTAAAGAACAATTAAAGATAGTTACAGAATTAAACAATTTTGAGACTTTTTCCATATTTATTCAATATACACGTTTCCGTTCCATATCCACACGTTTTATAAGGTCTGGGAGTTACATCTTTAAATGCAATTTATGCCAAAATAAAGGGAATTTGCGTATTTACATTACAGTGTAGTGGCGTGTAAGAATATCCACTCTCTTATCATTCTGTGTGTGCCTTAAGCCTGGCAACTATGGCAAATATCCCCCCCCCCCATGAAGCAATCTGTGCGTGAGGCCTTCGTTCAGCAGCAGACTATAATAAGATGAAACGGAATATTCTAGTATATAAACATTTACGAGTGGTGACAGGATCCTTTTGCTACCTAAGCGTACGTAGTACTACTATTATTGGCTGTGTTTGGCAGAAAAAAGCGCTAGGAAGCGCTTGTAGCAAAATGGTCGAATCTATACAGTTTTCTAACTTTGCTAACTTCAGTAGCGCTGACACAATCCGCCATTCTGTTTGTTTTGAAGTAGAATTTATAAGTTGTTTTGTGCAATTAGTTTCAAGTAATATAATGAAATGAATAAACATATTATACATGTTATTAAAAATTCGTGATTGGTAAGTTTTTAATATGAATACTTTACAAACATATATTTAAATTAGGTTAGGTTCTCCGGTTAAAGCTAACTTAGTGTCCTAGAGGAAAATAGCTATTTACCATTTGACAGCGCTTACCGCTTACGATCGCCATTTTGATTACAAGCGCTTCCTAGCGCTTTTTTCTGTCATACACAGCCATTGGGTGCGTTTGGCAGAAAAAAGCGCTAGCAAGCGCTTATAAGCGCTGAAATAGTTTTCGGCCAGAACATGATTGCTACATCAGTAGCGCTGACACAATCCGCCATTCTGTTTGTTTTGAAGTAGAGTTTATAAGTTGTTTTGCGCAATATTAGTTTTAAGTAATATAAAAACAAGAATAAACATATACATGTTATTAAAAATTCATGATTGGTAAGTTTTTAATATGAATACTTTACAAAAATATAAAACTAACATCGTGTCCTGGAGGAAAATAGCTACTTACGATTTGACAGCGCTTACGATCGACATTTTGCTTACAAGCGCTTGCTAGCGCTTTTTTCTGCCAAACGCACCCATTAATTTAGTGCTAGGAGTCCGTATTGACAGATAGGACTGTGCGGCATTTCATCTTAGTCCTCAGATATGACAAACTTGTCCCTTCAGATTGATAAAAAAGTATTTTAATATACAAAACAGCGATGTTCTATACTCCCTAAAGAAGTCAAAATATTCGTAAATCATCAAAATATTAGTTTGCATACATAGTTCTTATGCAAACGCTTATTGCCTGGTATTTTAACAACGTGGTTACATAACTGCAAGGCCGCTATTCATCCGTTGGTTGACATTTAGCGACGACCTGACATCCGATGACCGGTCGTGTATTGGGTAACCAGTTTTCTTTATTCAATAACGTTTTAATCACTACAACACTTGTCACGAAAGTATTTACTCATTATTCTAATGGGTAATATGAATATAGCAGTATTTGTTAATATTTTATTAATTTGACAAGCCATTATTTATATGGTCTAGTAATAAGTTTATGTTTTTCAATTTTTGATAAAATTGCGGTTGTTATCACCCGTAGTATGAAGTCATAATTTAAATTAAATACTTTATAATTATGTTAACATTTTAATTTAAATATTGGCTCTTGAAATTTAGCCGTCACAAAAACATTTGAAAATATGTAACTACCTAATGGTCAATTCGGAAAACCCTTGATAGCTTAATTTGCAAAATTTTAAAATTTAATGAACCATTTTATCATATTCTAGTAATAACTGCATTTTGTTTTACCTGTAGAATCTATATCCAGCAGGAGGACCCAGCTCTTTCGTGGTTGGTACTTCAGGACATTTGAAGCCGAGGAAAGCTGGAAATGTACAAAATTTATATGAAAAGATTCAACGTCTTTCATTAATATTATTAAAATTTGGTATTAATTTTATTGTATATTTGTTCATACATCGCAGGAGATATTTTTTACTATTAATAAAGGTAAAAATTAAGAAAGTTTAAAGTTTTAAAACAATATGTAATAAACCTTTAATGATGTAGCCACGTTGATTAAAATTAAACCTTCGTGGTCCAAAATGAGCTATTAAAACTTTTTTACACCAACCTTTATGACCTGCGATTGTTTGACTTTCAAATGTATCCAAAAATGACCCAAAAGTAATTATTGAATACGAGTTCCGACGTGATAGCAGAGACAGCTCGCATTATCAATGCCGAATTTAGAGAGGATATTGGACGATACACGGTCAGTTCAACTGATCATTCTAAGCAAGCTATCGACAAAACTCCCAAAAACTTCGGAATGTGACGCATCAGCATATTATTTAAAGTGAACTAAAGACACGAAGTCCTAGTAGATCCTTCCGCCATTAAATAAAAAACGAGCCTTAAAGTTCATAGTGTGAATCCGGTGTGAGTTTTACGAATAGTATTCGAACTTAATTAATACTTTTCATTTTATATAATGACGATATCGTAAGAGTTTACGGAGAATGGTGACAACTGTATTAATAAATTATTTAAATTCTATTATTCGGAATTTAAAATTTCAAGGTCCTTACCTTCGGCGTCACAGTCTGCTACTTGATCGGGCCATTCGCATCTGTACACGTCTGAACTAAAAGCGAGACCCTCGGGACAAGAAAAGTCGTATCCTACTCCATTCACACAGTTCCTGAAGAAGCTGCAGTTCTTCTCATCACCAAGCTTGAAGTAACCAAACTGATGGGGACAGTCTGCTGTTGGTTGTGGAGGTTCTGAAAATTTATAATATCATTAAAGTTTTGTAGACATTATCTATTGTAGATATTATTTACATTATAAAAGCCGTTCTCCGGCATTGAGGTATTAGTACTACGTATAGTAGTAATATAGTTCGATGTTCTCAAGGTGGAGAGTACCTACGGGAAATTTGCTCTGATAATGTCTATGTTCAAAAGTAAATTTTAAGTACTATCAAAGTTTGAATTATCTTTACTAGATTCTAGCATTAAAGTTAATTTGTCTTCGCTGTTTCATATTCTCCTTGCTCGATAAGCGTCCAACCCATCGGAAAATATTTTGGGAATTTCAGCCATGTTGCATAAACTGCACCACGGTTGTATTCTAGAGATTAACTAGCTTCCCGATTTTCAGCATAATATCTAAATTAAGTTCGTCATATAATAAGCGATAAGCGGTTTTCAAAGTGGATAATATAATAGTTTATTTTAAGGTCGCTGCATACAGGACTGAATCAGCACATGCACGGGACGGAGACGGAACGTCGTTGTACGTCACAACACGGACGGGAGTGAAATGCATAGGCACCGTGACAGTGACTCGAAACTAACGTGTGTGGTGTGAAAGATGGGTTTTTCATTTCAAGAATTGGTATTAATTTCTACATCCTACGTGATAAGAGAACAAGAAGGTGAACGGGACGTGGCACGCGCCGGGCGGGACATCGTCGCCGACGAAATTTTTCCCGTCCCGTTCATGCCACGTCCGCATCCCGTCCGTGCATCCGTAACGTATAAATTATCACGTACATGTTCTACGAAACAATATTTCCAAAACTTCACGTCCCGCACCGTCCGTTCTGTCCGACCTTTAAACTTCTCAACCCGCTTGCCACGTGTGGTAACTGTGGCAATATCCCCCTATAAGGTAATCTATGGGGAAGGCCTATGTTAAGCAGTAGACTTTAATAGAATGTAATGGTAACGGTAACTTCTATGGTATTATATATATATATATATATATATATATATATATATATATATATATATATATATATTATATATATATATATATATATATATATAGGTATATATAATGTAATGGTAACTTGCCACTTGGTATGATGGGTAATCCATAATAAGCGTTATGTAGTGCCACTAGCTGAACGCCGTGGTTTCATCCCCGTATGTCTTTTTTTTTTAATTTTATTTATTAAGGAACAGCAAACAGCTACAAAATACAGTAATATCTAAAATAAAATAACATGATGTATTCACAATAATGTAGCCCACAACGCTATCCACGGTATGTGTGTATGTTAAGGTGGGTTTACGCTAAACGAGCTGAGCACGAGCGGAGCATGAGCCAAGAACAAATTCGTGTAATGTGACTGCCTTACAACCCTCGAATGAACGCGCTTCGAGCGTTTGGTTCGTGTTCGACTGTGCTCCGCCTGTTGTCGGTTTTTTGACGAACATAAAGAGATTAGTTTTTAGTTTTAGTTTACGTTTCTGAGCCGCGAGATTGACATCTCGCATGTATAGGGTTATTTTGCAAGAACCGATCAAAGGGAATTGCTTTAAGTTTGTTAGGGTGATCTGGCTAAGCGCGAACAAAATAATAAAGTTATAGCAAGATGCAAGAATATGCATATGGGTAAAATCTTTGTAATAAGCACATTCTTTTCTAAAATATATTGTTTGCCAATAGTATTTTATACAATCAGTTTATTTACATATTATAAAGGTAGAAAGGACCATTTATTTTATAATTTACACACAATTTAAGAAAAATAAATACAAAAGAAAGCGCAAAAATGTTAAAATATGTTTTTTTTATTAACTAGCTTTACGGCTCTGGCACGGCAAGGAATCTTAGAACAAAAAAATTAGCCCTTATTTTCAACCATAGACTCAAACCCGTAGTTTAGAATATGACATTTCTTATTACCACAGATTGAGTTTCAAACTTCCATAACTTTTATTCACAGAGTACAGAGACTATTAAGAGGAGATAAGAACAGGATACTCCTTTCATTGTTTTCAGTTTATACAAAGGTACTCTGTATTCAATATTTCAATTTCAATACAGTTTGGTGGAGTTTTGGAAATTTGGATTTGATCGAATGAAATTACTTTGAAGTGTTAAAGTCCATGCTTATCCTCTCACGTTAAAAATTGTGTACTCATCATGAAGAATGCTTGTTGCGTTTCGCATTGCGAAAGCAAGCGTCATAATGTTAAATTAGATTGTTTTCCAAAGACTGAGCTAAGACTCAAGTGTACGGAAAAAATAAATTGTGAAAAATTAAAGCAGCTCAATGCAGAAGAGCAACATAAATTTTTTGTGTGTCATAAGCACTTCGGGGCGAGAAGATTTGTTACCGGTAGTTTGCTTCTTCACCATTTTGCCTTACCACCTTATCTACGGCTGACAAAATAAATACTGGAATACCTGCTCTGAAAATGGACAACTATGGTAATCTACTTATTTTTCTATTAGGGACATTTGCTTGATCTTGTATTTTTAGTATAATTCTGCATAACTCTCCGTCACAATTGTAAGGCTCTTGCAGAATAATCTGTCAATATCACTGCAATAATTCTTTCCTAATTTTTGTTATCTAACTAAATTCCATTATGTATTGATGTTTTTTATAGGATTTGGCTGTGCCTCTCAAGTGAGAGGTGAACAGATTGCCTATGATATAATAAAATCAATCTTAAAATTGCAATCTCAAAATTATTATTCAAAGGTTGCCATTTGCCAAGTTATTACATATAACTGTCAGTCTGTTGAAGAGTATCTGGTATTGAACAATTCAGCCACAAATAACCTGTAATTTGTGAACAGATAATTGTCCACTAAAAAGAAACTACATAAGACCTATTCTTAGATTACATATTCCATCGAACAAGTTTTCTTTTTTGATGAAAAAAGTGCCAACATCATATCATTTCCAACATATTTTGATGGAATGTGTCTTGAATGAAGCAATTAGAATGTTTTGGTAGTGATAGGAATTTTCACTTTGGCACCTTGAACAGTATTTTGGCTTATCTAATGTCGAAGGAAGCTAAAATGCTGGTCAAGTTAGCAGACTTGTTTCTGTGTAGGGAATAGATGTGAATATTTATAGTTCCACTTATTCCTCAGGTGTGATTATTTATAGTTGTGTTTATTGCACATAACCATTGTTACTTTAATACATTTTGTATTACGTACACTACTACTAGTGGAAAAATATTCACTGATCTATAAAGTCCTAAATCCAGCTGAGGATGTAAATGTAGAAAGCTGATATTTATTTTACTTTTTTATACTTTTTATTGCATACAATATTATATTACATAAACACTGACAACAAACTATATACTAAATGTACAATTAGCGGGCCTTAATACTAAACAGAGATCTATTCCAGGAAAAACTATAGAGGAGATTATTTTTATATAAGGGTGCATGCATACATATAAGCTGTATTATGTAGTATGACTTGACTACGCTACATGCATTGACTTGATTATGTAGGATTGACTGCTTTTTTGGTCTAGTGGTTCTAGTAGTGCGACTGCTGATCATGAGGTCCAAACTGCACACGTTGTGCAATATTATTATATATTAGTAATGTGCAAATTTAATTAAAATAGGTTAAGTAGTTTAGGAGTTTATCGCGGACAAACAACGTGACACGTAATTTATATATATTAAGATATATTATAAAGAATATAACATTTCTTGAATTAACCAACTTTGTCAGCCTCAAGCACAGGCGCAGAGTAGCCAGCCTCTCAGTATTCTATAGGATGCATTTCGCAGTGTGCGCAGGAATTGCACGCTTTAATTCCTCCCTCTCCTTTTCACCATCGGACGACCAGGCGGTCGGCGGGTCTTTACCCCTTTGTTGTTGATATTCCACGCATTAGAACCAAACGGTTTACTTCGAATTTTTTAATGCGTACAGCAAAGGAGCGGAATAATTTGTCAGCGTCTATCTTTCCGTCCGAATACAATCTGGGCGTCTTCAAGGCGAGAGTGAATAGGGTTTTGTTACGCTAAGACAGAGCGATTTACTATCTAAGGCTGCATCACCACTCACCACCAGGTGGGATTGTGGTCAAGCACTGGGTTATAAAAAGTAAAAAATATAGGAATAAAAGAGAAACAAATAACATTAATTTAGGGTTTCTATGGCTAACATTATATTTATTTTTATGTTACAGCTCACTAAGCTGATAGAAAATCTGTAAACTCGACGTCAAAAAATACTTCAGAAGCTTTGTCATTTTTCTAGGACTTATTTGATTCATGTAAGGAAACAGCTCTTAGACGGAGAAACAAAGTGAAGCCCTTAAAGCAAGCTGTAACGAATTCATCAGAGCACGAAACCCCTTGGACTAATTCCATAAAAAAAATTAGAGGTAATGAGATTTGTTAATAAAGAGGACAAGGAGTGTATTGTGTCCTCTAAAAAAGTCAGTCGTCAGTCCACCAACGGATTTCTCACAGAAAGTATAGATACTTAAAATAAAAACAAAAATCAACCTATCCCTCAGAATATGCTCTGAGGTATATTTCAACCGTTGTAAAAGAAACAAACTAATATTTGGAAGTGAAACCAAATTCTTATGAAATAAAAAAAAAGCATATGGAAATTAAATACAAATATTCGTTTGATTCTTAACATACCGAGTCATAAACAAGCTCTTCTAGAATATTTTGTCTCAATAACGATAAAATAATGTATATGGAACTGGTGTAACGTAGTTATTAAAATCTTAAAAGAATTTGATATTATGAGATTAAAATAACGTAACCAATTGCCGCAAATGCTAGATAAAGTTTATAAATAATTTCAAAAGAAAAAAAATAAAAACTTTAATAACTAATATATGTTGTTTTATTTTTGTATTATAAGTTCTAAAGATTTTAAAATTGTCATCTTTTAATGCTGAATAGCTGTTAGGTATGTGAATGAAATTAGGCTTTATCAATAGTGCCTTATAACTACAAAATTTAAAAGTAACGTAAACAGGCTTTATCAATGATGTACTTTTGCCTGATACCTCAAAATTAGAAGTAAACAAATGTCAAACTCTAAACTACTGGTTCCGTATTGGTTGTTCTAATATTCTTGTCTGATGCGTAGTATCCTCTTAGTAGTCTGTGGGCTCTGGGTTCCAGCCCTTCTGAGCCTATCATTTCTTTCGGAATCTTCATTTTTCTTCTCGTAAATAAGCGTATTTAATTATAGCTATCCAGTGTTTCAATACAATTTTAGAGTATTATTTCGCAAAACTTTATGCGTGGCTTGTCGTACAATACGACATTCGGTATAGCAACAAAAATACTAAGCGCGATCGATAGTATTTTTTTATTAAACCAGTTATATTAAATCAAAGAGGAATATGTTATTCTTAAAACTGATGTGATACTTCAAATACGATTTAGGGTTACGACGCGGTGTTTAATTGAATAGATGTTCGATTATATAATTTTATTATTTCAATTTGATTATTGACCTATACTGGACATTGGTCTCTTTAATTACATCATTTAATAGATATGCCAAATTAAACCACGTATGGCACGCGGAATGTACCAGATATCTTGTACTTCTAAAGCTACTTCACGTTGCCGTCCTCGTTATTATATTTGATTTAAAACAAAACGGTTTATATTGGCTACCTTTCGCAGGCGAGAACTTTCTGGCCTCTCCCATAATCGCCTGTTACCAGGCCCACGGTACGAAATAGGGTGACGGATTACGTTTTTTGCGGTCTTACGTTTTGAATATGTATGTACGTAATGATTGTAAAACCAGACAAACAATAATATATTGTTTGAGTTAAAGATAGAATCATTAATATTAACATAGGATAGAAACGGAATGTAAAGACATGCATACAATACATAATTTTAAGTCTGTAAAAGGAATCATCAACATTACAGCCTATAATGGTCCACTCCTGAACATAGGCCTCCCCCATAGATTGCCTTATAGGGGGGATTATTCCATAGTTGACACGCTTGGCGAGCGGCTTGTCAACCACAGTTTCTATTTTGGGTTGTTATCAGCAAGACGCTTCTGCCCATCACCTGTTTCAATTTCCCTCTGTCGCCTCTTACGACACGATATGGGGTAGTGGATATTCTTAAAAAGTAATATTCGTAAAAGGAATAGCACGACGTAATAATTACAGTGTCTTCTTTGTCGGTGCCTTCTTTGTCGGTGCGTAAAGGTCGTTAGTGCGACTACTAACCAAACGGTTAAAAACTACACAAGTGGTAAAATTAAAAAATTTATACAACCGACTTCAATACAAATAAATGTAGTCGAAGTCTACATTATTAAATACGCATTATTAAGGATAATTCAAAAACTACTGCTGGTCAGATCTTGATCAAAATTATGTATATGGGACCACACGAGAAGCACCAGCTTTCAAATAATCAGTTCACCTAGAAAAAAGTTTTACACAGAAAAAAAAACACAATCGAATTAAGAAAATCCTCCTTTTTTATTCGGTTGAAAAAAAAAGGTCGTAGAACGTCTTTTCAAGATAAATAAATAAATAAAAAATAGAACGAAATCGACTAACACGACGACAGCATTTGAATCGAAACTTTAATTTTTACCATAAATAAAAATGTATTTTCGTTTTATTTCATTTTTGTTAATAGGATAGCTATAATAGTGTAATGTGTGTGTAATGAAACGGCTATGATATTATCTATTAATTAACTTGAAATAATAACAAGCTGCGGCTGCCAACCTGCCTGGCAAGCGTGGCAACTATGGCAAATTCCGCCCTATGAGGCAATCTAAGGGTTCACCCCCTTAGATTGCAAAGTTCAGAAGAGGCCTTCTGTTAGCTTGTAATGAATAAATTATTTAGATTTTATGAACACGCTGTATATAACTAAATTTGTTTCATAAAACGACGACAAAGCGTTATTTTAATTTTGTATATTTTCCATCCTGGTTCATAAAACTGATTTGAATTAGAGCGTTGTTTTATACATTTTTCAAATTGGTTAATAATATATAATAATTGCTACTTGCATAATATACTTCTACATTTATTTTATATACTTTTATGAATACTTACGCAGCGATGAACGTTCGAGGCATGGCACTTCGCTCGGGTACTGGCAGGGGTATACATTGAACTTGACATTTGGGTTGTAGCGCAGTCCGTCAGGGCAGACCTTTTCTTCCGCTGTTCCGTTCTGTTTATAGCATAAAAAGTTTTAGATTTAGCAAAAAGTAAACATCACCAGTTGTATTTAATCTTAAAATTGTTATAGTCAGCCCCAGCCATTTAATAATAATTTTCTGGACATGAATCTCGCCCCGATAGTGTTATACGGTGGTTAAACGCTTGAGAAGAGAATAGAGTTACAGCCTATATACGTCACATGGCTGGGTACAGACCTCCTCTCAATTCTGAGAAGGTTTAAGGTCAAGGAAATGCCTACCGCGCTGGCCCAATGCGTGTTGGCGAACTTTAAATTGATTTTTTGTTTATTTCTCAGACATGCAAAAAAAAAACCCTCACGATGTTTTATTCCATCGCCGAGTAAGTGGCAATTCAGCACTTAAAATAGCAATTAATAATTTCATTGGTGCCGGCGGGGATTGAACCCGGGTTGTTCGCTTACTGTGAAATTTACATCGAGTGCTTAACCTATGAGATCGTAATATTCCTCTCACTAAGGCTGTAACTGAAGTCGGTTAATTTTTAAGTCGACAATTACCTCCGACTAAGCGTAATTTGTCATTATTATTTCCCTGACTCCAACCGCTTCATTTAGAGTTGGATCTTAAAAGGAAACAATATTTGTAAACCACCGTGAGGTTGCGGTGTAAGTGAATCTAATATAAAATGTAGGTAAAACCTCTGATCAACAGCGGCATTATGATCATCGAGTATTTTGACCAGATGTAAAATGTTCAGACCGACGACGGAAAGCAGTGTCAAAGTCTACATCTAGAAATGTATTCAAAACGATCCTACTAATTATGTCGATTATCGCAAATCACATTATGTTATATGTTAAAGTTAAAGTTACAGCCTATATACGTCACACTGCTGGGCAAAGGCCTCCCCTCATTTCTGAGAGGGTTTAGGGCAAGGAAGTGTCCGCCGCGCTGCCTCAATGCGTGTTGGCGAACTTCACATGTCTTTGAAATATTTTTTCATATTCCTCAAACATGCAGGTTTTCTCACGATGTTTTCCTTCACCGCCGAGCACGTGGTAAATCCGCAGATAAAATTGCAACTAACAATTTTATTGGTGCCGGCGGGGATCGAACCCGGGTTACTCGCGTTCTGTTATATTTACAGCGAGCGTTAACCATCTGAGCTACCATGGCTCTTTTATATGTAGATATATTTATTTATAGTATTTAATGTGCTCCGTGGCCGACGTTATAATATCTAACATTGCATTCATCTTTTTACAGACATAAACATAACCTCGGTTATAAAGGTTGATTAACAACAATAACTTAGTACAGTAAACTTTAACGGCTTTATAATCGATTATTAATAATCAATTAAGTATTAATTATCTATATACCTGTCTCTTTTTATTGCAATTTAGTAAAGAAAGCAACAGCAACTTTAAACATTTTCTATGTTAACGTCGACTTTTGTGAAAAACTTGTATGTAAAACTTCTTTGAACTATTATTTAATAAATGGTAAAACTAAAAATCTTTAGTACAGAAACCCGTGTGTCACTTATGCAACAAAAGTTCATACAAAAACAGCTTACCAATGGCAGAACACGTTGGTGTTTGGAAACGGCTAGTATACTTTCTTTTGATTCAATAAAAGAAATAATGATAGATAAAACGTTTATATATAAGAAATTCTTTACACATCAACAAAACTAAATACGTCTGCATAGTACGTGATACGCTAGTTATTCGCTATTCCTTGTACTACCTAGTACTATTATATATTCTATGGTTGTACATAAAAAAGTAAGTAAATAGATCGATTTTTGATTAAAATATTAATCTGATTTAGATGTTTACCACCTATCATTGTATTGCTTTAGTGTTATAGAGAAGCTAGTTTAATAATGGGAGTAAAAAACATATTATAAGATCTTTAATTCTTTGAATTCAGCGCTTGCATAACAAAAAATCGCTACACGGATTCATTGTTCTTTTTAATCTGCAGGTAGAATACTAATTTATACCTTCTATATATACGTCTTTTGATAAATATTGTATTGATTCCTCTAGCTATTTTGAACATAAATTCACCATTCGTTTACTGCTGTACAAGTTAGTTATAATATTTTTGAGGACATTCTGCGGTTACTAGAGTTCTAGTCTAAAACCAATTTCATGCACATGACGGTTAGAAAACTTTTTTATATTCCACTGATGATAATGGACGCATTTTCAAGATTACGCTAAGTGTAAGCACACACAAAATCTTTAAACTTAGAATCCTTTGAAAGGCAGTGGAAATAGACTCAGAAATTTCAACTTTGTAAATAACCCTACCAAAAGTTCACTGCTGAACACAGGCCTTATCCATTGATTTCCTCACAGGGAGGAATGTCTGCCATAGTTGACACTCTTGGCAGGCGGGTTGGCACGGCAGCTTTTTATTTTTTATTTATAAAAAGGGGGACGGTGCCCATCTCCCGCTTTGCTACCCTCTGACGCCTCTTTCGACATTCATGGGAAAATATGGAAAAGGGATATTGGACGTTTGGTTTTACAACGCCAATACACGGTGTTCCCGCATAGTGGTGTAATACCTATTACAACAGCTTGAAATGGATACATACCAAACATTCAATATATCTGTCACAACTCCCAGGTACTGGGTACCGATCGTTTTTCTCTATGCATTTCATATTAATTGGCCTTGGAGCGGATTCGTATCGGTCCGAATTGTATGAATCAGTAACACCAGTTATAACTTCGCTATCATCATTATAGGTTCTACCCCCGGGCCTGTTAAATCTACGTTCGTTCAAATCTACGAGGCCCGCTGTCCTGGTATCACCTTCACCAATGTCGTTTACTTCACTAAAACTTGCCGCCCCAAGTCCAGGATCCGCTAAATTATCCAAACTTTCTTCAAAAGCCGATAAGTGTAGTCCTGATTCCGTAAACTGTGCGTTTGCTGTTAATAAGAAAATAAATGCTTTATTAAAATATTATGCTCTACTTAATTTACGGTACCTTACACCAAGCATTTTAATCATGTTTCACACAGGGATGAGAGTGAGATTTGGCATAGTTAAAACTTATATAGAGAAAGGGTGCAGAAAGCAAAAACTTTTATAAAGCTATTTATAGTTACTTTGCTACCATCCGAATTAGCGACCGTGACTTAGCGGTCAGCCGCCGTAGAGTCAACGTCACCTGAAGATGCCTCGTGTAGAGGCGAAACACGTGACGTATTATCGTCGATGGTGTGTCCTTCCTAGAATGGTGGTATTGGGAGTTGTTGAGTAGTGGTGTTGGAAGTAGTGGTGCTGGGATTAGTGGTGACGGGATTAGTGCACGCAATTGAGGGAGGGCGGGAGGTGCCCCTAAAACTGGGGAAGACAGAGTATTATATTTAATCGAGCGGATGGTTGCAAAGTAACTATTAATATCTTTATTATAATGGATTTCCGCAAAGTAACGCCTGATTCTATCAATTATCTTAAAAACTTTTACATCAATATTTGTTACAAATACATTAAATTAAATATAACATACATTGTTTACGTACAGACTACAGATTTATCAACATATTAGTATACAGGGTTAATTTTCAAAGAGTGATCAAATTTAAAACTTAAGTTCAAAGATACAAATAATGGTATATAGTTATTGCAGTTTTTTGCAATACGTGCAAATAAGCCTTTTATTTGAAAGTAACCTAAATTGAAAGTGATTTATGGGCAACAACGTTTTTGCCTAACGATCGACCCTTACGAATGTGTGCGTACGCAGTAAAATCAGTTAAAACAATGCATTACCACGCATTTTGAATTTAAGAGATAAAAAGGACAGAATGTTTGAGATTTTTTTAATGAATTTTCCACAACATTTGCCCATATTACTTATTCTGAACCTTCTCTGCAAATTTGGCCGGTTATTGCAAAATAATCCTGTGTACGGTTAAACAGTCACATAGAGTACAGATTGTCTCTCTTAAAGTAAAACATACATATGTATATTTATTGTAAAATATTTAAAACAAATAATAATTACTGACATATTGATTGTATGAGAAATAATTATGTGTGACATCAAATGTCATGGCAAAAGATTATTTTTATATGATGAATATGTTTATTAAAGTGCCCGGTTGATCGAGCTTTGCTCGGTATTTTTCGCTCGGTTTTTTTAATTCGTGTGTTTTGGAAATTATATTTAGATACAAATTACATACTGATGAAATACGAATAATATTTTTTGATCTTAGCGACATAATAGAAAAAACTGAACTGGTTATTTGAATAAAAAATCATGAGTGCAATTAGTTTAATTTAAATTTTCATGTTTTTAAAAAATTCTAAAAAAAGGGCTCGAAATAATAGATTTTCTCAAAAAAAGAAAGGAACTTGAAAACAAAATTAAAAAAAGTCGGTCGGTCGGTCCGGGCTCGAACCATGGTATTAAGATTTTGTGACCGCCCAATATACCAATTAAGCTATATGAATCATTAATAAATTGTCAAAATTTACCTTCTTATTCTAACGATATTGTAGCAGTTTTTCATTGCCTAAAAACACGGACAAAAAGACATTTTCTAAAAATAAATCCTAGCTAGATCGATTTATTGCCCCCGAAACTCCCTGCACACAAAATTTTATGAAAATCGTTGGAGCCGTTTCCGAGATTCCGATTATATATATTATTATATATATATATATATATATATATATATATATATATATATATACAAGAATTGCTCGTTTATGTTTATTAAATACCTTTGTTTTATTAATACTTGATATGTAATTGAAAGTGAAATATAGCTTCCTTCATATACAAACTTAAAAATTTTATAAACTACGATTGTATTTGATGACCACTAGTTTGATTTTATTAATTAAATTATCAGAACTAACTATATATTCTGAATGATGAAGTTTTGAGTTAAAGAGATGGAAGGAGTATTTTGAAAGCGTGTTTATGAGTGAGGAGTCAACGTGTGTACTAAGTGAAGTAGAAACTCTGAAAGAAGAGGAAAGAGGTAGCGAGATAAGTATAGATGAAATAATGAAAGCAATGAAAAGCATGAAAGCAGGTAAGGCTGCCGGATATGATAGAGTTTCACTCGAAATGCTAAGGGCTGGAGAGGAAGTGGTGGCAGGCCTGCTGCACACCTTGTTTAATTTATGCTGGGAACTGAAGCGGGTACCGGTAGACTGGTGCAAAGCCGTGATAGTCCCAGTATATAAAGGAAGGGTCGCAGCAGGACTGTAAAAACTCACCGTGTTGGGGAAAGAAACTGATGGAAAAATTTGGGATGTGCAAGCGGGATTTAGAAAGGGAATGGGATGTACAGATCAAGTCTTTTCCATGCGCATGATTGCGGAGAAGTTTTTGTCCAAAAACCAAAAGGTTTTTTGTGCGTTCATGGACTTGGAAAGGGCCTATGACAGAGTGGATAGGGATGTGCTATGGCAAACACTGAACTCATTTGGGTTGAGCGCTGGGTTGATACAGGCATTGGAGTATCTTTATAGGGACTCTAGTGCTTGTGTTAGGATCAACGGGGTCTACTCGGACTGGTTTTACATCTATAAAGGTGTCAGACAGGGCTGTGTGGCTTCCCCGTGGCTGTTCAACCTATTTATGGACAGTTGTTTGCAAAATTTGAAAGTTGAAGAATGCGGATTAAGAATGGGTGAGTTAACCGTCAAATGCCTTTTGTACGCCGATGATCAAGTTATTCTTGCGTCGTCGGCGGCCGAGTTGCAAATGATGGTTACATTAATGAACAGATCTTTAAAAGAAAGGGGTATTTAAGTAAACGCAAGTAAGACGAAGGTTATGGTTTTTTAAAGAGAAGAAAGTAATATGATTTGTGAAATAAGAATAGAAGGGGAGTTGATCGAGCAAGTAGATGAGTTTGTATATTTGGGCTGCGTATTTAGCAGGGATGGGAGATATGATAAGGACATAGAACGACGAGTGAATGCGGGAAATAGAGTAAATGGGGCCCTGCACTCTATTGTGAAGAGTCAAAATGTGTCGAAAAAGGCACGTTATGGCAATTCACAATGCTGTGTTGGTCCCTACTTTAACGTATGGTAGTGAAAGTTGGGTGTAGCAGAAGAAGCACGAGAGTAGAATGAACGCAGTAGAAATGCGGTTGTTAAGGAGTATGTTAGGGCTGAATCTGAATGACAGGGTAAGAAATTGTGTAATAAGAGAAGAGTGTGGTTTGCAAGATGATGTGTGACCAGGATTAAGAAAGTAATGCTTCGGTGGTTTGGTCATGTGGAAAGAATGAATGAGGAAAGAGTGACGAAGAAAATTTATGTTGCAGAAGTGAATGGCAGAGTTGGAAAGGGACGTCCTAGGCGAAAATTTATCGACCAAATTGGTGATTTATTGAAAACGGGCCAAATTAGGAGTACCCTTAACCGACGAGCATGTATGCGTAGGTGTATGGACGTGAAGGAGGCGAGAGAGGTGTGTCAGGATCGTACCAAATGGAAGTCTGTAGTCTCTGCCTACCCCTCTGGGTGACAGGCGTGAGTGTTTATTTATGTATGTATGTAACTAACTATGCCTCCCGGCTTCGCACGTGTACGAGTCACAACAGAGTTTTCAAGTATTTGCGACTTGATTGAAAAATGCCAATATTGATCCTCTGTCATTACCTTTAATATTTAACGTTAAAATATTTAAAGTACAGCCTATATACGTCCCACTCAGCTCATTTCTGAGAGGGTTTTAGAGCAAGGAATCATCCGCCGCGCTGCCCCAATGAGTGTTGGCGAGCTTCACATGTCTTCAAAATATTTTTTTTCTTATTTCTCTGACATGCAGGTTTCCTTAGAATATTTTCCTTTACCGTCTAGCACGTGGTAAATCAGCACTTAAAATTGCAATTAACAATTTCATTGGTGCCGGCGGGGATCGAACCCGATTTGCTCGCGTACTGTGAAATTTACAGCGTGCGCTAACCATCTAAGCTATCACTGCTCATAAATTATATTATTATAATAAAAAGTATTAAAGAAGGAGACTTTTCTCAGAAAAATATTATTATATACATATTCGAATAGCTTAAATTTACGAGCACATAATTTCTGTTTATACTATGACGAAATGGAAAGTAATGGGTGCCAATAATGTGTTCACTCTTACAGCACTATTATGTACTCTGTGGCAAATATAACTTAATATATCGGAATTTGTCATCTTTGCCCTTGACGTAATATTTTATCTCTCACGATATAAAATCCTAGGCAATGGGATCAGATGTAAGCTTAGCTAGTAAATGAGACGTTAAGTTAAACATATTAAGCACATTCTTTAATATTTTATTTGAACAAGTAAACATATTTTTTTAAATCAATTAAACTAGGTTTAATTAGACGTAATATTTATAGTTCAGTTATTTTACATTGCCATATGGTTCGCGAAATTTAAGTTTAACATCAAAATGGTTAAATTTGGTAAACGATGTCGTCAGTATTCTCTGTATGAATTATGTAAGAGAAATGTCAATAAAACAAAAGGGAAAGCTGTGATGTGGCCCGAAAGATGTGACGCCACCGGGCCGGGCCCCCGGCCGAGCTCCGTGCGGGGCACGGTCAAACGTCTCAGCATACATTTTGTATGAAGTGATTCATGTTTGATCGTGGCCCGGTCGTGCGCCGCCCGGACCCGGACGGGGCACGGCGTCGAAATGTCGGTGGGTATTGTTTCACGGCTCCGGCTCGGCCCGGCCCCGACACGTTGGGACAACCCATAAACCTCGACTTCTTCAAAATTTGTCCAGATATTTTGGTCTTCCGATCTGGCAAACTAGTGGATATTCTTACACCGCCACTAAAAGGCAGTGCAAGGGGTCAGAAATGGAAGCGCATTCATTTGTCCTTATCTGCCCGACAATACACTCAGTCACGACAAGCAATAATTTGTGTCTTTATGCAAATATTGGCTGTAGCTAGGATTCGATAAATTGCAGTCAGTCGTCAAGTACCACAAAGCCGTGCTGTAGTCATAGTAGCAATATGAATGAACAAGTTACTACATGGTCATATTCAAGGCGTGAATAAACCAGCCTTATTTAAGGTACATTTTCGTACTTTGAAATTTTCATTTTAATCCAAAGGTTGTGGAAGCAAACTCAAGTATTAATTTTAACTGGCTCATGGTCGTAATCGCGATTGCTTATTACGTGGTGGTCGTCCCAAATATTTTATAAGGTTGTTCTGTCAAGAAATTCTCAGTAGTCGGGATTTACGAAGTTAGCGGTGTTTCACCCCCGTGCCTCGGAAATCACGTAAAGTCAGTGGTCCTACGCCTGATCCCACTCTTGTCGTGTCGGATTGTCGTTACATCGGTTTGTGAGAGTGAGATAATAAAAAATGCACTATATATATAACTATATATATATATATATATATATAGTCTTGTCTTGCGTCGATGGTTAGCCTCTGTTTAGTTTAGCCGTGTCTGTATTGGTCTGGAAATTCTTTAATTTAATCCATATTATAAATACCATAAACTAATGGCTACAATGTTTAAAGTAAATGTCTTAAAAAATCTACTAGACAAATATGAGTATTTGTTTAATCGTTGTAGTAGGTGCTAACTTTGACCTAGGAAAGCAAATCTTTAAAACTGTAGAAATGTATTTCGTATCTATAAATACAATTATATAGAGGGGCATACTCTCGTTGGCTACCCAAAGTAAGATGACATTTAATCATGGATATTTTTATATTCGTAACCTCTAATATATTAAAGCCTGTTATCCAAGTTTTTAATTTTATGTGATTAATTTATAGCAGAATAATATTTTTAACATTGTATGGAAATTGATTGGCTCATGTTTGGTCTGGTCGAATGATATTCAAGATTTTTTGAATAAATCTTATAAATAGCTACCACGACTTTGTTTATGCATAAGATAAACTTGTCCTTTAAATTCGAGGTCATTTGCGATGAAACAGTATTTGTTCCTACATATTATATTTAAAATACCAATGGTTTTATTGGTATTTTAAAAATTAACATAAATCGTAAACAATAATGTTATATGCAGTTTTTTTTTTAAATAAAGTGAACACAAAGTCAACCTGATGGTAAGCGGATGCGGTGACCCAAAGGCATTTACTTCTATCTCCGGTTAAGAATCAAAATGCAGATTCGTTGTCCCACCTGAAGACTAAGATGGAATACCACTTCGTTTGAAAAGGGTCTCAGGTTCTTTCGTATGCTGTGGCCCAAATACATCGACATTTTTGTCTTCAATTAAACATCAAAATGCAGAGACATTGTCACCCCTGAGGAAGATGGATCTAATTTGGAATACCTCGCTTCCAGTAGAAAAGATTTCCAGTTCTCTACACTTACTTCTTACTCTACATTTTACTTTGGTATTCTTTAAGAGCGTGGCCATTCCCGGGTCGAGCCGACCCATTCGTGTTACAACCATAATATAACTACCACATAGATATTACACACAAAACTTATAAAGAAAAAGACAAGGTGGAAATTATACGAAATAAGTGAATAAGACAGAGGCGTATTTATAGACATAAAAATAGTTACTTTTGAATTTATGAAAAAGAATTGTAATCGCATTATATGTTCTTTTTTTAAATTTCATGCACTTATATTTTTTTTTCAAACTCGTTCTATTCTATGTGTAGTGTTCGCTTAAATATATGAAATTATTATTTATTCATTTATTATCTTTGAAGCTTAAAATTATTTTATGTTTTTGTATGATAATTAGCTCATATTGTCTACTTCTTAATTTGTACACATAATTTTAATGAAACTGTTATTTATGAGTTTATGACCAATCGCGCGTATTGCTTAGTTTAATTTAAACGTAGCAGGAGATCAGAATTATTAATACTAAACTTCTGATACGCTCTTGTTTAGCCAAAAAATCATATTTTAAAACTGTTCAATATTTAGTGTGTTATATTTTCTTTCAAAACATATATTTATTTAACTTTCAAACTGTCGTCGTTCAAGTTTTAAATGCAATATTCCGTATAGTGACTGACACGGCAGCCATAGGCTTAAATTAAGTTGTCCGATTTTTGTTAATACCATTCACATTTAAAACAAATGTGAACTTTGAAAGACAATTTTTATTAAAACATACCAAAGATTATGGAATTCGAATACTTTTTTAGCCGCAAAAAGTAGTATTAATCTACTAATTAAATTTTTATAAGCATAAGCATAAGTAAGTAAGGTTCGTTACTCACCGACAGCGCAGGCGCAAAATAATACCACAAGAGCTTTCCTCATCTTTCGAGCACTCGTGTCAAACGTTCGCGACGAGCTTCCAACTAGCTATGAATGGCGTCGCACTGGAGTCGAGAAGATTCGACCTTGAGGACAGACCGACTTATTGTGAAACCTGGTCTCATCATTGGCCGCTCGTATTACATCAGCCGTGAACCCCAACCGTTGTCAGATATTCGCGACAGCTGAAGGAAACTTAAAAAACGGAACAAAAATCAGATTGATAAATTATGTTAATTATATACTCATTTACTTATTGGTTCATATACTGGCGAATAAACGTTGGTCTAGTGGGTGTAAATGCGATTGCTTGTCCCGGTTTCGGATTCCGGGTCGTGCCAAAATCAGTCATTGGGTTTTTCTGTCAAGAAATTCTCAATAGCAGCCCGAAGTCAGAAAGATGATGGTGTTTGACCCCCGTGCCTTGAAAAACACGTAATGCCGTTGGTCCTGCGCTTGATCTGTCTTCTTTTATGTCGCAAACCACTATGAAAATTAAGGAATAGAGAGTGTGCATGCGCACTTGAACACTATAATCTTGTCCTGCGCAGATAACCAGTATCCGTTGTGACTGGCTGCCGTGACCGAAATTCGGTCTAGAGGGCATTGGTACATACAGGTCCTAACTAGGATGGCATTGAGTGTTGTTTCCTCGTGAAACTTGAGTCGCGACTTTATAACGGAAACGTAATACTACACGATGATAGTCAATATCAAGTACAGATGTCGATATATCCGTTTGCATGGCAAGGGCTTAAATATAAAATATAAAAAGCAAAACCTTTTAGATAATTTTTCGGTAGGTGGAACGTACACTTATCGAAAATTATTTCTTTCTTTCACTGCAACTTGGTTATACTTAACAAAGAGACATCGACATTTTTGTACTTGTCTTTCATAACAAATTATGATATACTAATAAAAGCGTATCGTTTATTTTCATTCATGTAGTGGCGGAAGAGCCGTGGTAACTCAGATGGTTAACGCTCGCTGTAAATACAACAGAACGCGAGTAACCCGGGTTCGATCCCCGCTGGCACCAATGAAATTGTTAGTTGCAATTTTAATTGCTGATTTACCATGTGCTCGGCGGTGAAGGAAAACGCCCTGAGGAAACCTGCATGTCTGAGGAATAAGGAAAAAAATATTTCAAAGACATGTGAAGTTCGCCAACACGCATTGGGGCAGCGCTGCGAACACTTCCTTGCCCCAAAACCCTCTCATAAATGAGGGGAGGCCTGTGCCCAGCAGTGGGACGTATATAGGCTGTAATTTTTATGTAGTGGCGGTGTAAAAATATCCACTACACCATATCATCCCGTGGGTGTGGCTGCCGTAAGAGGCGATAAATGGAAACAAACCAAATGGGCTGCAGAGTTTTCCAAATAACAATTAAAAAATAAACCTGAGGTTGCCTTCCACTTGCCGAGGGTGGCTACCATGGCAAATATGAAGAAATCTATAGGGAGGCCTACTAGCAGCAGTGGACTTTTGAAAGTCTGTAACGGTAACTGTTCGCAGAAAACAGGAAAAAGTATTATCTGGGAATATATCATGCTTCCATTCCTATGCCCGGTAACCGCATTGGATAATTTGCAGTGGCGGAGCGATGCCGATGACGCTATCAGTTCTCATGTGACTTACCAACCGTGTAGGTTTTTTTTATAGGATGGCATGACAAACGAGCACACGGTTCACCTGTTGGTAAGTGGTTGCTGTGGCTCATAGACATCTACATCTATCCTCGATTACGAAAATGCAGATGCGTTGTCATCTGTGAGAACTTAGGTGGAATGCCTCGTTTCCAGTAAAAAGGGTCTCCGGGTCTCTACACTCACCATACGAAACGCAGCAGCCTTAAGCTACTATTTGACGCTGGTATTCTGTGAGAGCGTGGTCCTTCCCCGGTCGAGCCGACCCATTCGTGCTACAACTATACTACTAATATAACTGCAGCATGGCTCTACCACGTAAAACGGTGCCAGTTCGATGAATTTGGATTTTATTGTAAAATATGAACGATTAAATTCGATGCTACGTAAAATTAAGAATTTCTTAGTAGACCAAAGCAAAATATTATGTTAATCACAATGTCAATCACAAATGCAAAAAATCATTCCGCGAATAATTTATTGCTTGCATATATCAACACCACTTTAATATAGTTTCAATGACAAAATTAATAAAATACTATTCTTGCTTTCCTTAATAAAAATTATTAAAAATATACTAATATTTTTAATCATTTTTACCTAATCATCAGGCTAAGGTTAAGTGAGCCTATCCAAAGCTTTTTTTTATATTGGTATTGGTGTATGTTTAGTTTCAACAACATAAATAAATTTCATCTACCTTGTTTTTCTTTGCTTTATAAATTACGAGAAGCTCGGGTCGGGTCTAATATACGGGTAGCAGTAGCACTATCTCCGGCTGAACTTATAAAAATATGCGAAAAATATCAGTACTTACACTGTTGTGTTTCAGTCTGGAGGGCATAGACTGTCGGTTAATTAACAGACTGTGAGGCATTCTATATTAGTCCTCAACAACAACTCATCTGTAGACTTTTTGGTTAAAGTTGGCTGCAGGTGTCCATGGATTACATTTTTTTTATTAGAGGGAGAGAGAGAGAGAGAGAGAGAGAGAGAGAGAGAGGAGGAAATCTTCAAAAAGACACCGGTTAAGTTGTTGTACGACCGAGTTAGCATTACTTCAGTAGCCTCACCATCAGGTGTAAATCCGATTTTCTCTTTTTTATAGCATAAGAGGACAAACGAGCACACAGTCCACTTGACAGTAAGCAGAACTGTGGCCCATATACATCGACATATTTGTCTTCAATTGAAAATCAAAATGCATAGAAGTACGTAGAGAAGAATATTCCTTGTTCCTCAGTGTAACACTCTGAGGAACATGGAATGATGATCTAAGTTGGAGTGCCTCGCTTCCAGTAAAAACGTTCCCAATTCTCTACACTTAACATTCGAAACACAGCAACATTACACCCCGGTCGAGCCGACCCATTCGTGCTACAACTATAATACAGTGGTAGTTTTATAGTGGCTCTACCACATAAAAAATATTTTCAATCTGATAAAAAATGGCAATTCCCCTGATGTTGCAGTTGTTCATGAGCGGCGGTAATCACTTACCATCTGGTGAGCCGTATGCTCCTTGCCCCCCCTCCTATAAAAAAAGATCTAATTCTATTAAAAAGATTTCTTCTAAGTGTTATTAACAAGACGCTATTGCCCATCACCTGGTACCTTTAACTGCTCCAGTACTGTTTTATTACATTCTAATTTATTACAAAGATCAATGATATGCAATCAAATTGAGCAGCAGCACTACGTTACCTTGTGTATTGACCTCCTTCCTATTATAATTTATCCGTCTCGAAGCTCTTCGAAAATATAAAAATCCGATCTTGAACTTTAGCTTTAGGGGTCAACTTTATATTTGTAAATTTGTCAAATACTACAGAATACCAGCGTGAAATAGTAGCTTAAGCGCTGTATTTCGATGGTGAGTGTAGGACCTCATCTGTCCTACGGTGTGATAATGAGAGAGTAGATGTCTAGGAAACTAGTGTTTTTCACCTACCTAGTGTTTAAAGTGATCAGGGTGTATGGTGTAAAGTTTCGAAATTGCTACTGCCAATATTAGTACCAAAAAACCCTATTGTTAAGGTGATTTATTATAATGAATCGTTACCTGTAATTGAATACATAATTCGTGTCAATGAGCACATCAACGACTTTTTCTGCCACCTGGGTGGCACCATTCGGAATAAGATAAAGCATTTGACTGATTCAATGGCAAAAGAAGTTAATTTGTTATAAAATGTACTTAATGGTTAATTTTTTTCCTGTATTTTTAATTATATTTTATATTATAATAGGTGAGGGTAATATGGTCATCCGGTTCATATGGTCACTTTCTTATAACTCAAAAACTACAGCCTTGTTTGCATAGATGGCTTTGTGATACGATAGCTCTTCATTGGTCAAACAAATAATAAAGGGTGAAAAGGGCGATGCTTTTTAGACGCCATTTTCAAAGTTGATATTATAGTAAATATATTAGTCTATTTTAGTATGGTGTTGTCCAGTTAGTTTTTTTAAGTAGATATTTCGAATAATTCCTATTTATAACCAAAGCTTTTATTCTTTTTTTCATAATATATTAGTATAGTATAGAAGTTTGTGTTTTTGCATCTGTCGTCCTTCTAGTTTTGGTTTTATATGGCGGCAAAGCTTAAGGTGACTATATTACCCTCACGTACTTTATAGTGTTTTCCCACGTAGTAAGACCACTTTTCTGCTTATCCGTCCTATTTACCTTAGAGAGTAACTTAATTAAAAAATGAATAAACCAAACTACGGATATCCTTAAAATTTTAAAAATTAAAAAGTTAAAGATTGTTATGTGTATTATTATACTGTATAAAAACGCAACTTCTAAATTTTTAATGGCATCGTGTAACAAATACTTTCATCTCAGTCCAAAATAGCGACATCTGGTGATCGGAAGATTGTTCATCTAATAGGAAGATTGTCCACATTAGACATTAACATGTGGAGCAATAGAATTGTGATCACGACACGTCGCGCCGTAGAAACTGAGTAGAATAAATTACCTTAAAATTTCCAAACCAGACTTAGCGACTTTAGAGTAGTATTTAATATATTATTCAAATCCGTTGTATTGAAAAATTAGTTAAAATATTATATGTGCCCTAAGGCCGACAAAGAAAGAAAGATTGCTGTGAACATTACAGGTGATCCAGAAATCATGATTAATTTCATACACGTTTTCACACATACACACATCTTTCTTCTTTCTGTCTTTTTACCGTCTTCAAAAAGGAAGAGATATTCAATTTGACTGTATGTTTTTTTATGTTATTTAAGAACTTTTTTCTGGGTGAACCAATTTTAATGATTCTTTTTTATTTCAAGCTGGTGCTTCTCGTATTTCCATATAAATTTGATCAAGATCTGACTAGTAGTTTATGAGTTATCTTTAACAATGTGTATTTAATGGACTTCGAATACATTGTTTCGGTAGCATTGAAGTCGGTTGTACAATTTTTTTAATTTTACCACTTGTTAGCCCGTTAGAGTTCACAAATGGACGCACCTATATGCTCCAAAAACTATGTTGTTAGATGCAAATCGTTTTAGGCGCATGTGGACTGATCAGTTGGAATGCTCAGTTGAACTGACCGTGTGTGGGTTCCATTAAATTGTGCCACTAAACATGCGTTAATGTTTTTTTTTTGTTTAATGAATAATAGAAGTACTAACTTTAACTCATAACTCACGAAAGAGTGCTTTCCTAAGATTATTGATGGGTCTTCGCGCGCTCAGACTCACAGTCTGTCAATCCGATCTACCGAACAATAAGACCTATCGATAATCTGAGAGTGTCTTCGATCTATCTAATTTATTTCAATAATAATAATAAAGGGAAATTAAAACTTTGACTGCTTTGAAGCCCACGACGACAAAGACGCCGATATTCCCTCATGTTGAATACGTGTTTAATTTCGTATTCATATATTCAATAGAGTATACTTGTAAATGGATTATATCATTATTAAGAATTTACTTGAATCATCATTTTTTTAAATAAAAATGCAATTGTTATATTTTTGCTAGAAGAGGGGATATCGCAATAATGCTACTTACATAGTATACAGTTGTTAATTATTTCGTTAATTTCTTAGTAAGTAGGTACTATTATTTTAGTGTTTTTTTTATGTTTTATAAGTCGGTACTTGAACACAATCCCACCTGGTGGAAGTGGTGATGCCGCTTTAGATGGTAAATCGCACTGTCTCAGCGTAACAAATGCCGATTCACTCTTGCCTTGAAGACGCCCAGATTGTATTCGGACGGAAAGATAGACGCCGGCAAATTTTTTCACCCTTTGCTGTACGCATTAAAAATGTCAAAGACAACAAAGGGGTGAAGACCCGCCGACCGCCTGGTCGTCCGGTGATGGCAGGGAGAGGGAGAAATTAAAGCGTGCAAAGCGTATCCTATAGAATACCGAGAGGTAGTGTAGTAATCTAGTAATAACTATCATGTTTATTTGTTAAATATCTTAAACATTTTTGTTGAAATAACAATCAATATATTGTTCGTTGTGCATATGTTTGTCCTTGTGCAATTTATATATGTAAACTGCCTCCATAATACAGGAAAATTCTTAGTTATTTATGGGTATTATTTCTAAAGACAAAAACAAAACAAAAATTTTGAATAATGGCAAAGATCTTGTTAGACGTAAGTAAAGGATACGTTGGTTATAATATTATTTTAAATACTTATTTACAAACGTTCAAATGTTTTTGTTTTAAATTTAGCTATTTTTTGTTAGTTCAAAAGTAATCTAACTCTATGGTAAAAAAAAATTATTTACGTATTGAATAAAGCTAAATTTACGGATTCTATCGCGTTTATTAACTGATTTTACTTATTTTTATTTCCCGACGTTTGGGGTGCTTTACAGCACCCATGGTCACGGGGGGGACTGAGATGTTTGACATCCCAATGTCATTGTTAGTGTTATTTTTAGTTTAAGAAATTATTATTTATATTTAAGTAAGGAATTTTATATATTATACTAAATTTAGAACACTCCCATTAACCAGACAAAGACAATAAGCTTCAAATAAAAATTTATATCATTTGTACAAATTCTATTCAGAGGCATTCCTCAAAACGTAGTAATGTGTGCAAATTCGGTTAAATATTTTTTTACATTCTGTCCGAAATCTAAGCATTACTTGAGTAATATCTTAAGTGGTCAAAACATTGTAACTTATTAAGTTTTCTGTACGTTATGTTTAGGTACTAAAAACTGTTACCCGATCAAAACTACTTTTTGTTAGACTAAAACAGCCAAAAGCAATTTAAAATATATGGTTTGCTTAAAAGTAATAATATAAAAATATCGGTTAATAGATGTTTTTAGGTATAATCAATTTTTACCCGAAGTGTTTAGTAAATAAAGTGTTTGATATTTTACTAAATTCTAAAATTATATTATGTTTGTTACTAATCGATTTTAGGACAAACTAGTTTTTCTTAGCTAAACTTATTTTTAAAAAGCCAAATATAGGTAATATATGTCCGCGGCTTTGGGGTGTTCCAAGTACCTTAGAAGGCTGCGGTAAATTGCTTTTTTGGCTGCTTTGGTCGGTCTAAAGTAGTTTTGACTGGGAATCAGTTTTGAATTTACTTTAACTAATACGAGTATATAGCCATTTAACCAGAACTATATAGTTTTAGTGTGCCAGCGGCAACTTCTATAAACATCTGACTTCCACATTAAAAAAAAAACTAGTAAAGTAAAAATAAAAATAAAACATTTTTAAATTAAATTATACATGATTGTGATAAATAAATTCAAAACTAAATTCTTAATATACATGGGCTAGTCCATTTACAATTTATTATAATAAATTCAAAGGTCATGACATGATGGAATAAATTTTAGTTCATATTACATTCCTTATCTATATATGAATTATATATGAAAAAATATAATGAAAATTATATATGAAAAAAAATATTTTATATTTAGCTGGTACTTCTTGATAGTTGTTGATGACCTTAAAAAACCCACACAAACCGGATGTGTAGTTTTTTTTCTATAATAGTAAGGCTGACAAACGTGTGCTATATTTCATTCGTTGGCAAGCAGACGCTGTGGCCAGTGGACAGGTCTATCCTGGATTTAGAATCAAAATATGGATGCGGATTTTTGTCACTTTACCATACGGAATACAGCTCTATTAAGTTTCTATTTTACCCCGATATTTTGTACTTACGTGGAGCCTGACCGGTAATCCTGTACCCAATATGCATAGCCTGGAATGCAGTATACACTTGCAGGAGGTGTGATAGTTCGCCTGTTAGTTGATTGTTAGTAATATACTATTTAACCATTCTAAATAGAATATGAGGTATATTAATTTGAAATAATAGTTTTAAAAAGTTTAACAACACGCATTGTGCGTTAGCTATAATATTCCTATTGAGTATACTTGGATAAAATCAGGAAATATTTGTTTTTTTATGGGTGCAAATTTTAGATTAAATTCTGGGCCGATACGACCTAGGGACTTTCAAGAGAAGAACGTACTCCTTTTTAAAAAACACATCTGTAATTCCCCTGGTGTTGCAGTTGTTCATGGGCGGCGGTAATCACTTACCATGAGGTGAGAAAAATTAAAAAAAAAAATGATAAAAAAACTAAATTAAACTATGTTATTACATTTGTATGAATACATCAAGCTAATATAAAGCGTGTAAAAATATAGACAAAGTTAATTTAAATGAAATAGACATATTTCAAACGAATTTCCAATGACATTTCATGAAATATCTTCTAAAAATGTGAAATGTCGGTTGTTTACAATGTTCTTCACGAAAATGTTTCACAGTGGAAAGTAGGTTCCTTACATAAAGTCATAACGTCACAATTCAGGTATTCAGGTGTTTGTTTGCGTAACATTATTACCTAAGTCCTGCATTTGAATCAATTGCTTCTAATTTTGTTAACACTCATTTAATATTTTTGTGTCCCGATTTCACATTATTTATGTCGTACCATTCCCCTATAAACCCTATATCAACAAGTGTCATATAAGACGATAAAATAAACCAAAAAAGGAGATAGCCTGCAGCATATTCCTGATAACAATTAAAAATAATAATAAAGTGTTGCCAACCCGTCTGCTGAGCTTGGCAACTATGGCAAAATCACTCTCATAAGGTAATTAAAATATTTCGAGGACATGCAAGTTCGCCAACACAGCAGTGCGATGGACTAATTGATCCATAACTCTCTTAAAAATGGAAATAGACCTGTGTCGATTAGTAGAATACAGACTGTAACCTTATTTTTATAGGATATGGTGACAAACGAGCAGACGGTCTACCTGATGATAAGTGGTTGCTGTGACCCATAGGCATCTACATCTATCCTCGTGCGTTATCACCCATAATGACTAAGATGGAATGCCTCGTTTTCAGTAAAAAGTAGCATTAAGCTACTATTTTACGCTGGTATTCTATAAGAGCGTGGTCCTTCCCCGGTCGAACCGACCCATTCGTGCTATTACTATACTACTAATATAACTGCAACATGGCTCTACCACGTATGTGGTGTATTATAGTATATGAGCCGTGGCAGCTCTGAAGATAAGGATTCGACTTTATATTTCGTATACGAGCAAACTGACTTTCATCCACATCGAGACTAAAACCACCACGGAAATAAAAAATATATCGTAAAAAATATCTAATTCTGAGAAAATACAAATATTTCGAGGAAATAATTATGTAGTCCACAAACACGTACTGAGGCATTGCAGCGGGCTATCATAACCCTCTCAATCAAAAAAAGAAAAGAAAAAAAAAAGAAATGAAAGGCTTGTGGCAACACGTTGTCGAAAATCAAAATAAAACTTTTTAATAAGAAGTTGGAATTATTTATAGAAGTTTTTCTTTTAATTGAAAACGTAAGAAGTGTTGAACTAGTAACGATATTGTTCCCGCCCGGGGTTATTGCTTATAGATAAGCCGTAACGTTCATCGAGATATTTTACATACATTAATACTACGTAAATAAACTGACGGGTAAAAATTATTTATAGGCCATACAAATAGTTAGGTTTAGGATTCGAACCAGCGGACCGCGGTGTCGCAAACAAACTCTTAGCTATCTTCTATTGTTTTAAGGCTATGAAATTCAAGGTTATAAATAAGTTTAGATTAAAATTTTAATTTAACAAACATTTGACAAAATTTGCAAAAACTTTTAATCAATTGAATACATTAAATAAACAGGTACGAAATTCCGACATACGATGTTGTACTAAGAGCGGAGATATTGATGAAGAATCAAACATCAATAAATTATTATTATTTTTTTTTTATTTTGTTCCTATCGTTCTTGAGTCAGATTCTTAAATTTCGCAATAACGTGAAAAATACGGGAAGCGCCAAGCGACGAAGTAATAAAAAATAACGTTTACCACATCAAGATGATTATATTCACAGACTTTGCCAAAATTTATGGAAAATCGGTCTTCAAACATTTGGTCAAATGCGGAAAAACCGTTGCCAGACGCTCAAGCTCCCAACACACGTACGAAGCGGAGATCAGCTTCCTTATCTCGGCCCGCTAACTGATTCGTATTCAACTCACTTTTCAGCTGGTATGTTTGTATAATTTGGGATTTTGCCTTTGTTGATTCATTTGCTCTAGAACTTTGTACATTTAAAATCAATTACATTTGCTTAAAAATTTAACTTTGATAATATTGTACTAGTACCCGGATGACAAATTACATACTGATGAATAATATTTTTTGATCTTATAGACATAATAGAAAAAACTGACCTGGTTATTTGAATAAAAAATCATGAGTGCAATTAGTTTTATTAAAATTTTCGTATTTTTAAAAAATATAAAAAAGGGTTCGAAATAATAGATTTTCTCACAAAAGAAAGGAACTTGAAAAAAAGGGAAAAAAATCGGACCAAAGACAGGACGCGAATGCTTTGGCATTACGATTTCGCGACCGCTCGATATCCACTTGAGCTATTACTATCATTAACGCAGTGTCAAAATTTACCTTCTTATATTGTGGCAGTTTTTCATGGCCTGAAAACACGGACAAAAAGAGATTTTCTAAAAATAAATCCTAGCTAGATCGATACACAAGAATTGCTCGTTTAAATATATAGTACCCGGATGACCGAGCTTTGCGCGGTTTTTTTTTTTGAAATTACATTTATAAATTACATACTGATGAAACTTAAATAATATTTTTTGATCTTATTGACAGAATAGAAAAAACTGAACTGGTAATTTGAATAAAAAATCATGAGTGCAATTAGTTTTATTAAAATTTGCGTATTTTTAAAAAATACTAAAAAAAAGTGCTCGAAATAATAGATTTTCTCACAAAAGAAGGGAACTTGAAAAAAAAAGGAAAAAAGCTGGACCAGAGACAGGACGCGAACCACGGAACTCCGATATCACGCCCGACCGACCGACGTTAGAAAATTTACAAAATTTACCTTCTTATATTGTAACAGTTTTTTTATTGCCTGAAAACACGGACAAAAGGACATTTTCTAAATATAAATCCTAGCTAGATCGATTTATTGCCCCCGAAACTCCCTGGACACTAAATTTTATGAAAACCGTTGGAGCCTTTTCCGAGATTCCGATTATATAGATATATATACAAGAATTGGTCGTTTAAAGAAATAGGATTGTATTTAAAGATATTAAAACTTTAATTCGCAACCATCCCCTTTAATTATATACAATGATGTGTCTTACCTGGAGTATTAAATATAATATTTTAAAATAATTAAATTTTGATGGATTATGGATATGATATGGATGGATTTAGAGGAAAGGCATTTTTCTGGTATCATCTATATTGATCTTTTATTACTTTCACAGGACTAAGCTTGCCAGGTCTTAAAACCGAAAAGCCGGGCAGACCAGCCAGCTTAGCCGAAAACTTTGGTAAAAAGGCCGAACAACTTTAATTTTCTAAATTAATAGGTCATTACATATGAAATTGTCGTTTTGTACAGGAGGAATATAAGGTCAATTTTTTTTTTCTAAAATATATTTAATTAATCAAAGTAAAGTAACGTTGTTATCTATGCACTTTTGCCATCTCATAGGTAGTTCATTGATCCCTTTACTAAAACCATGGGGGCGAGAATCAATAAACTCTCTGAAGGCGGTTTGAACTGCCGCATCGGAGTTGAATTTTTTTTTCTTGTAAGAAATTGTCCAAATTCCGGACAAAATGGTAATCTGTTGGAGCAAGTTCCGGCGAGTACGGTGGATGTCGCAGACATTTCAATTATAACTCATCGAACTTAGTAGTTGTTTGTTGTGCAGTGTGTGGTCTTGCGTTGTCGTGAAGCAGCAGTGGCTTAGAGCGGTTGACCAATCTCGGTTGTTTAGCAGCTAGTTCAGCTTTCATGGTTTGCAGTTGCTGACAATAGATATCTGCCGTAATCGTTTGGCCAGATTTTAGAAAGCTGTAGTGAACAAGACCGGCGCTAGTCCACCAAACACTCACAAGTAACTTTTTCTGCGTCAATTTTCATTTAGGGCAGGATTTGGCTGGGTCTCCAGGGTTCAGCCATTGTGACGAGCGATTCCGATTATTGTACAGTATCCACTTTTCATCACAAGTAATGACTTTTTTTTTTTTTTTAATTCGACTTAGAATCACTTCATTTTTGTGTCGGTTGAGCAACGTAACACAGCAGTCGACGCGTGTTTGCAAGTTCTATTTACTCAATTGATGAGGAAAATAATTTCAATTTGAGGAATGAGGTTCAAGTTTTCTCACTTTCCCGATTTGCTTCAAGTAGATTAATACAGTTTTATCACTTACTCCGAAGCCTGCAGCTATCTCTGAAGCGATTTGTCCGCTTCCACAATAGCCTTTAATTCTTCATTTTCCGCTTTCGTCTCCGGTCGTCCACGGGGTTGGTTCTGAAGCTCGAAATTTCCAGAACGAAAACGTTGAAACAAAAAATGTACCGTGCTTTCTATTGCGACACCAGCGCCGTACACATCATTCATCCTTCGAGCTGTTTCTGCAGCACTGGTGCCACGGTAGAACTCGTACTCGTAAATATACCGATATTTCATGTTTTCCATTGTGCGGTAATAAGCGACGCCAAAGAAAAAAATTAATAAGAAAAAAATGCATGACTGTTTTCAAAACTCGAATGTACAAGCTAAATGAATTTATAAATTTGAATTTGGAATTCTTAACCAAAAAGGAGATATTTCAGTGTCAGTGCTCAGTACGACAGAACGCTAATTTCATATGTAAGGACCCAGTAAAACAAGGCTTTTTATAATTTACCATAAAATCTTAAATTCTAATGAAATAACAATAAAATAAATGAATTAGTCTTCTTTATTATTAATCATTCTATATTCATTGCAGTATTGATTTCAATAATTGTAATAGTAAGAATGTAAATGCATGACAAATGTAAAAAATGGTCAAATTTAAAAAGTCTGACAGGCTGGACACCGTCTAATTTAGCCGCACACGCAACCAAAAGCCAGACTGTCCGACTTTATCCGGTCACCTGACAATGACACGAAAGGAGATGATGAATTCTATAAGTCGCCACTACACGGCGTGTAAAATAAGTCATTTAATTATTTTTCATAACAAGAATAACTTCATTAAATAAGCGACAGATGCATGATAACAATGTATAGAATTTGATATCGTCACATTACAGCCAGAAGAAGAAACTAAACTCTTATAAGAACCTCGTGATGCATTAACATTTGATAACATTACCACAACATATCACGTGTTTCCTTATTCCTGCAACATCGGTTGGTATCGTTATACAGTTCACTTGTTGGTAATTAAATGCTATGGCTTACACATCTACATATATGCAGTAGGTCAATTAGCACTGAATCATAGGGTAAAATAAAATGCAGTAAACATATAAAACTTATTGCATTTTATTTTACCCTATTTGCTTTTGATTTTTGTTTTTGATTGGTTTAATCTTAACTAATAGCTAATCAAATTTAAACTGGTATTTTTTTCTTCTTTAAAATTACTAAAAAATAGAAACAAAAGTAAAATGGCAGTTTCTCAAAAATAATAGGTTTTAAAATCAGGTACTAGAATTTCCACGTCGAACAAAATTGGAAAATACAAATAAATCTTTATTCTTAAAATAAACGTTGAACAAAAATAGTGAATGAAACTAAACAGAAAATGGTAAAGCCCCGCTGCAGCTATATTATGGTTTTAGCACGAATGGGTCGGCTGGACCTGGGTAGGACCACGCTCTCACAGAATACCAGCGTAAAAAGCTGCTAGCTCTGCTGCTGTGTTTCGTATGGTGAATGTAGAGAACCGGAGACTACACCCATTTATCATCAAGTGGACTGTGTGCTAATTTGTCACCCACATATTATTCAAAAAAACCATTGTAGCTATAAAAAGTAAGCAAACCAAAAAAATACGGACCCACAATATTTATGATTTCAAAAGTCACAAGCCCTAGAAATGCTAAAAGTATCCTTGAATATTGATTACAGAAGATGTAATAATCAAATTCAATATGCAATATTTCTGTTGGCATACTTTTTCGTAGAGAGAGTTTTTTCCTATTTCTAATGCTCTAAAAAGTGAATCCAACGGATCCATACAAAACTGTTGTCAAAAATGAGTTTAATACATGGCAGAGCCACGCTGCAGCTATATTAGTATTGCGTTGTAGTATTGTAGCACGAATGGGTCGGCTCGACCGGGGAATGACCACGCTCTCACAGAATACCAGCGTAAAATAGCAGGCTACTATTGCTGTGTTTCGTATGGTGAGTGTAGAGATCCGGAGACCCTTTTTACTGGAATCGAGGCATTCCATCTTAGTCTTCAGGGGTGACATCGCATCTGCGTTTTGATTCTTAATCGAGGATAAATGTAGATGTGTATAAGCCACAGCATCAATTTACCATCAGGAGCACTGTGAGCTTGTTTGTCACCCAATTGTGTATTCTATAAAAAAGTTAAATATTACCAATATAAATGTTGTCTGGAGGATATAGAGAACCGGTATAATTATACCTAGCCTATAAAGCTTTAATTGACTGCCTCGTTGGTCTAGTGGTTGTAGTAGTGCGACTGCTGATTGACTCGTGAGTTCAAATCCCGGGTCGGGCCAATAAATCAATTATTGAGTTTTGCCATTGTCTCACCCCCATGCCACGGAAGGCACGTAAAGCTGTTGGTCCTCGCCTGATCCCTCTCCAGTCGTGTCGGTTTACCGTCCTATCGGATTATGAGAGTGAAGGAATAGTGAGTGCACCTGTGGTTGCGCATACACTTGGGCACTATAATCCTGTCCTGCGCCGATGGCTAGTCTTCGTTGATACTAGCTCTCTTTACCCTTCAGACCCGAACCCAGCAGATCACGGAGTGCTTTATGACGGAAGAAATTGGTAAGAGGATCGTACCTACCCAGGCGTACTCCTAGAGAGTAAAGGAGTCTTACCATTCTTCTTTATGGTTAAAACAAATCTTACCACCTCGAGCACAGGTTCAAAGTACTGGCTGTCTTTCGGTTTTTTAGAGGATTAATTTCGGAGAGCGCGCACAGTACTTACTACTCTTCATTCTATCCACCAGACGCTTGGCAGGAAAAATATTCAAACCAAAAGGTTTGATTCGATTTTCATAATGGTAGCGTATGAGTGGTAATTGTCAGCATCTGTCTTTACATCCAATTCCAATGTGGGTGTCTTTCACTGCTGGACTGCACGTATGAGCACGCTCAAGGTCGCTCAGCGAGCTATGGAAAGGGCTATGCTCGAGGTTTCTCTGCGTGATAAACTCAGAAATGAGGGTATCCGCAGTAGAACCAGGTGACCGACATTGTCTCACGGATTAGTAAGCTGAAGTGGCAATGGGCCGGTCATATAGCTCGAAGAATTGACAACTGATAGGGCAAAAAGGTTCTCGAGTCGCAGCATCGTAGATGGCATAGTGTGGGTAACTAGGGACTGGTAAGACATGCAGGTGGTCGATGGATGCAGGTGGCTCAAGACCGTGCTTTTTGGCATTCCTTGGGGAGGCCTATGTTCAGCAGTGGACTTGTGAAGGGTTGTAATGATGATGATGATAACAATATGAGTGTCACAAAAACAAGAGTGAAGACATTTTTATTAAACATCTTCGGCTGTACCATCCACTTACTATCAGTTAGTAGCATAGCAGTCAAGCAGTAGCTTATAGTAGTAAAACTTGACTGCCTCGTTGTTCTAGTGGTTGTAGTAGTGTGACTGCTGATCATGAAGTCCTGGGTTAGAATACCGGGTCGGGTAAAAAATCAATTATTGAGTTTTTCCGTCAAGAAATTATCAGTAGCTGCCCGGAGTCAGGAAGTTGGGGGTGTCTCACCCCCGTGTCTAGGAAAACACTTAAAGGCGTTAGTCCTGCACCTGATCTCGCTTCGGTCGTGTCGGTTTACCGTCCCGTCGGATTATGGGAGTGAGGGAATAGAGAGTGCACCTGTGCTTGCGCATACACTTGGGTACTATAATCCTGTCCTGCGCCGATGGCTAGTCTCCGTTGAGACTGACCGGAATTCGGTCTTGAGGACATTATTATAGTAGTAAAAAATCTAGCAAAAGGAGTATGCGGCGGGGCGATATGGCGTTATAACAAATACACTCTGTGCTATTGTGGCATCCGTAGAAGTTGTATAGGATACACGTCGACACACAACACGGAGCGCTGAACGATTTTGAGTGATTCGTAAGGCCAGGTTCTACCAGAACCGCCACAAAGTGAAAACACCTACGATCAAAAACTTCATTCCGCGTTTTGATCGCTTTAATTTGTCAGGCGTTATGCATATTTAGAATCAGCCAAACAGTCGTCTCCATTACCACGGTCGACTGTTTCCACAGGATGTACATATTTATTGACACACACATAAGGAAAGTTACAATTCACAATTTTACAATTTTATTCATTTGGTACAAAATAAAAATGTGCAAACAGTGATCTTTGACTCCTGTGCTAGTTTTAGGCAATGCTCTTCATGTCTCTTTTCTATATTGTACATATTATTTGTGGTCATACTTTTTTATTGTATTTGTAATTTAATTTGTCCATCAATATAATATGTATAATATACATGCATAAGTCGAGTTCGAGTCTGCTTCAAATTTTATTATACGTACGTTATATTTACAGTCTATCAAAGCCCACTGCTTGTCATGACATAGGGCGTAAGCCTATCCTTTCTTACCCAATTCTTGATACTAATTCAATAATAATAATAATAAACTTAATTAAATTAAACAATGGCTAAATCCTGACCGATTTTGACAGTTTAATTTGTTAACAGGCGGAATGGAAACCGTAGTTATTTTACAGTAATCGTTACAGGCTATTAAAGTCTTTATTAGGAAATGATATGGAAGATGGGGAATGCAGGGGATATTTGTTACATTTTCCACGCTTGTCAAGTGGGTTGGCAACCGCAGTTTATTTTTATTTTTAGCCGTTATTGCTGGGACTGTTTCCTATGTCCTTATTATTTGCTCTCTGTCACCTCTTACGACACCCACGGGATTATATGGGGTAGTAGATCTTCTTACGCGGCCACGTAGCATGACAATCCACAGGTGACTAAAGACTTCTGTTTTCATCGTGTTGTGTACCATTAACAGAGTAAGCTGCGTGAAACTGTATAACTCAGACAAAAAAATATTTGCAATGTTTCCGTGGGATAAATTTTCTCGTATGCGATTCGCTTTCTTGAGTTCCATACGTCAGTTCCTCTATAATAAACTTCTTTTTTTAATGTTGGATAAATAGAGAGATTTCATACAGTTGCAATTATCTTAGTGTGAAATCGTAATTAGAATAAATCTATCACAGAGTTGATTTGCGAAAATATGTTTAAGGACTTTTCTCATATTTTTACTATAATTGTAACTTTTTAGTAACGCAGTTAATCCTTTTACTTCCTCAAACATTACCTAAAGAAGCTAAAAGTAAATTTTTTTGAAGAAATTTTGAAATATCTCATGTCAAAAGTGGGGTCAAAATCACCTAGCTCTTTGTTTATAACAACAGCGCCAAAATATTATAGTGTTATTTAGACTAAAGAAATATTAATACTGACTAAGTACCTAGTTGGCACTGAATTCGAATCCCAATAAATAACTATGTAAAATTTAAGTCTACCCGCATTATAAAAACTAGCATTGAAAAGTAGTGATTGATAACTGGTCCCAAATTTTTCTTCGCTACTTCATTTAGATTATAGAAATGATTTCAAAATTCAAAATGAAATTTCTGCAACCATTTTCAATTCGTGCTGACGAGTATAAGGTGGTTTTAATATTACGCTAGGACTCAAAATAAAACAAAACATTAGCTTTACATTCTTATTATTCAGATTACACCTGTATATTCGTATGAAATTTTTACGTACAAGGTAAAAACCTTAACACGCGATTATATGTCGGTAAAACAATTTCGTAAATGATCACATTGAGAGACTCTTTAATAGGTATTGACTTACGTACTAAGAGGCACTTTCTGCCCACAAGTGAAAACTCACCACATGCGTTTACCATAACCAAACCCCCTTTACAAATAGAACTAAAACTATCTAAAATACAGGCTAAAAATATCCAAAATATTGATTGCTTTATGAAAGTATTTTATATTGACGAGTAGAAGCGCTTATAAAACTAACTTTACAGGACTAATAAATTATAACTTAAAATTATTTTTCGAACGTGGTGAGTTTAATCACTAATTTAAATTTCACTATCACCATAAAATCGTAAGACCTATCACATATCTTAAGTCACTTAAATCTAATTAGGCTGGGTACAGATCGCTTTGCTTGGATATAAAATTTAGAAAATTCGCTTTCTCAAAATATTTAAGTATATTAATAGAATTCGTCAGGATTACATCAGCATTAGTATATAATTATAGCTTATAATAGTAGTGACTTACATTTATTTAACAAAACCTTTTACCTACCTTACTATAGTTCTTGTAATCCACGAGTGCGGTCGACCTTTGCATGTGGTTCAACATGTACATGCGCAGTGTGACAGGGTGCGTGCCTGGCGGAACGGTCGGTCGCGAGCAGTCGCCCGCTTAGGGATGTCGATTCTTTCCGAAATAAATCGATTTTTAAATCGATTCGAAGCGAAATCTGATGAATCTATTCACAAAAAATCGAGGTCTAAGATCGCTTTCTTAAAAACCGATCTTTTTTCGATTTGCTTTCAGATTCGTACAAAGTACAGATTACAAACGTTACTTATTTTTTATTTCTTTTATCCATTAAGAAGATACGAAAGAAACTGAGCACACAGCAGTTTTGCTAGTTTTTGAATAGAAAAACTGTCGTTTGGGTACATTCAACTAATTGTAATAAATTTTATAGTTCTTTTGAAAACAGAAAAGTTTCGATCTCAATTTTCTAGGATGAAATATCGACTCACTGAATCGATTCAGTATTATATACGGATAAAATATCGATCTTTTTGGCACAGTAAATCGATTCTTCGATTAATTAATCGATCTCAGATCTACATTCCTATACCCACTCCTCCAGGCACACACATGTCCTCTTCATGTACCTGTCGAACCACATCCAAAGGTCGACCGAACTCGTGAATTGCAAGAACTATACAATATATCATGATATACATAAGGGAAGAAAAATGCAAAATAGGAAATCAGCATATTATAAATCATTCTAAATACATAAGATAGTTTAAGCGTACATAATTATAATTACTAAACTTACAATCATCACATTATATTAAAGTCTATTACATTAATTATGATTTAATAACATCCAAATACTTGATAACTTGAATAATACACTTACTTAAATAAATTATTTCGATATTGTATGAGAACGATGACCACAATCGATTTCTGTTAAGAAACACTTAAAGTGAAGATCAAGATATTTTCTTAACGTGAAACGTGTAAATGGATTTTTGTCATCACCCCACGGTAGGGAAATATTTACAATTGTAGAAACTTACAAAAAAGTCTGAAGAATTAAGAATTAGACACCATTAAGAATTAGTAACTTATTTTCATCGCAAAACAAATAAAAACTGTACGTCTTTAAAATTTAATTTAAATAATATCATTCTAATTAAGTTCGACGTAATGGTACTGTAGAGATTCATCCTTATGTATATGTTGTACATATTAAATTAAAAGTCTGGACAGAACTATATTAGTATTAGACGGGTCTTTCGTATAAGTTTGATATCAGGAAGTCAAGTTATCGGCCACTTGGCATCCGTTTGTCAGTACATCAGGCACTTATTACGTGTATAAATCGCGTATAAGATACAATATATCAAAAATCTTAGGAGCTTACACTAATGGGTATATGTTTAAGCAAATACTTAAAAATTATATTACTTAAAAATTACAATATGATATGTTTCGTTTGTCTGTAGTTTTTCTTAAAGTCAGGAGATGATCGCACCAAGGCAAGTCAACGATACGCAGGTTTTTATTTTATTAGTGCGTCATTTTTTGTGCGTTTGTATTTTTAGTCTATACATTGGTCACAGCGCACATCCATTTCTGTTTCCGTATAATTTTTTAAGTTCAGGCATGATAACGTTTTTGACGAAGGCAGACTGTCGACCAGCGATAGCGTCTCTCTTAGGGTTCTTCACGTAGTGCTTGATGCCGGGCTTGTGGGTGAGGAAGGCGTTATTTAATATCATGAAGTCGTAATCCTTAACGCAGAGGACATAACCCTGAAAAGCATACATATATTTAATGTTTATTGTTAATATACTATATTATGTAAGTCTCCATTTTTTTTCCCAAGAGTTTGTCGACATTTTACCACCCTTTTTATAATCTAGTAGTATTTCCGCAGTAAACGCAGTGCTATTCCTATATAGAGTCCCGCTCTGAGGAGTACGGTTAGTATAATTTAGACTGTGAAGCAATGTATCTTAGTATGTGGGGTTGAAAACACATGTGTCACATACTTTGTTTAAATAAAGTCACTGGTGCTGGGCTGCACCAGCCATTTAAATAAAACTAGCTTTTACAGATTTTATCGTGTGAATGGGTGCGTTTGGCAGAAAAAAGCGCTAGCAAGCGCTTGTAAGCAAAATGGCGATCGTAAGCGGTAAGCGCTGTCAAATCGTAAGTAGCTATTTTCCTCCAGGACACGATGTTAGTTTTAACCGGGGAACCCAACCTAATTTAAATATATGTTTGTAAAGTATTCATATTAAAAACTTACCAATCATGAATTTTTAATAACATATGTATGTCTATTCATGTCATTATATTACTTAAAACTAGGTAATATTGCACAAAACAACTTATAAACTCTACTTCAAAACAAACAAATTAAATAAGCAAAATGGCGGATTGTGTCAGCGCTACTGAAGTAGCAATCGTGTCCTGGCCGAAAACTATTTTAGCGCTTGTAAGCGCTTGCTAGCGCTTTTTTCTGCCAAACGCACCCAATATATTAATAATTTTAATCAGGAGGCAGCCGTGGTTAACTGTCACATGTCAAACACCTCAGTCCCCACAATGGGTGTTGTAAATTGCTCGAAACGTCGGCAATATACAATAAGTTAATATATGCGATAAAATCCGTAAAAACTGGTTTTATTTAAATGTGTAATGTTTGCGTAAATATAAGAAATCATTCAACAATAGCCACTTATCAGGTGGACTTAAGTTTGAATATTTTATGCATGTTCTGACGAACGCGCGGCGTGGTCAGAGTACTGGGCTATTACGTCGTAGGTGCAAATAAAAATTGTTGGATTTTAAGCTTGGTTGAGCGTTAATTCTTATGTCTGCATGACTGCATTTGCCTCCGACATTTCTGCATAAGCGTTACATCAGACACGGTCAAATGAGGACAATATAGTAAATGAGTATACTGATGGTGATATTCGATCCCAGATAAAGATAGTGAACTTAAAAAAATATATTGGTTCATCACAGTGTATAGTAAACTTTGATTGGGTTTTCTGTCAGAATGTTCTCAGTAGCTGCTCCGAGTAATGAAGTTGGGGTGTTTCATCCCCGTGCCTCAGAACGTAAAGCCGTGGCTCCCGTGCTTAAGCTCTCTTTGGTCGTGTCGGATTACCTTCCCATCGGACTAGAATGAGGAAATAGAGAGTGCACTTGTACTTGAGCTTATATTTAGCCTCGGCCCTGTACAGATGGCTAGTACTCGTTGAGATTGGCCACCGTAACCGAAATTCGAAGTTTAACGTGGTAGAGCCATGCTGCAGTTATGTTAGTAGTATAGTTGTAGCACGAATGGGTCGGCTCCACCGGGGAAGGACCACGCTCTCACAGAATTCCAGCGTGAAATACTCGTAGTGGCTTAATGCTGCTGTGTTTTCGTATGGTGAGTCTAGAGAACCGGAGACCCTTTTTACTGGAAACGAGGCATTCCATCTTAGTACTCAAGGGTGACAACGCATCTGCATTTCGATTTGTAATCGAGGATAGATGTAGATGTCCATGAGCCGCAGCATCCACTTACCATCAGGTGGACTATGTGCTCGTTTTTCACCTTATCCTATAAAAAAAAATTCGGTCTCGATGACTATATTATTAGTATATCACACTAAGGTCGGTATTTAGAGATAATTACTAATAAAGTTTAAACTTTACAATGACTAAATTTGGTTATCTCTCTATCTATAAGGTGGTTATACCATAATTTTTCATTGAACACTGCATACTATTCGAGTTATTGTTAACTCATACTTTATGTGTGAATAACTGCATAGCTGCACATTCAATTCAAAGCTCGTGTTCATGAATTTAAGAGTATCGGAATTAAGTGCAGAGTAATCGTAAGAATAACGGTAGAGTTTAACATCGCATTAAATCTCCACATCGATGGTGTTGTTGAACGTAGGTTGTACAATGTACATGCAAATTTTCGATCACTTTAGAACTGGTGTTCAACTGTCGTGTTAATTAATGGATTTAAAATACAGGCTGTATTTTTTATTTTTTTATAGGATAGGGTGACAAACGAGCACACAGTCCACATGATGGTAAGTGGTTGCTGTGGCCCATAGACATCTACATCTATCCTCGATTTCGAATCAAAATGCAGATGCGTTGTCACCCATGAGGACTAAGATGCAATGCCTCGTTTTCATTAAAAAGGGTCTCCGGTTCTCTACACTCACCACACGAAATACAGCAGCATTAAGCTACTATTTGACGCTGGTATTCTGTGAGAGCGTGGTCCCTCCCCGGTCGAGCCGACCCATTCGTGCTAACTATACGTCTAATATAACTGCAGCATGGCTCTACCTCGTATAAAATTGTTGTTATTATGTTAGTTTTGTGAATTTTTATTTCCTTTCATTAGTAATTATAAATTTATCTCCTCTCTCTTCCTCTTTCTCTCTTTCACTCCCTTCTTATCACTTCTTTTCCTATTACTAAAACTAAGAAATAGATCTTATAAAGAGTCGCTGTGCAATGTGTGTATTCGTCACGAAATTTCTAAAATGTACTCGCAACTGACATGCGAGTACTCTAAGCCCGAGAGCGAGGAGAATTTTAGAAAAACAACGCACGCCAAACCTCGACAGATGTGTCGGTGCCCAAGGGTCTATGCGGGCATAAGGACATTTACTGTTCGATTTTGATTTGTTTTATCATAAAATAAAAAACAAAATCTCAACATTACCTAAAAATAATACGCCTTTTAATTTGATATAACTTTGACACAGTTTTATTATGGAAATTCTGCAAGATACGCGTATAAATTACTTGTGTTTAATTTAGTGTTGTCTTTATGACAATTTTTATCGAGCTAATTCTATCTTCACACAGCATTGTAAGTGTAATAATTTTCATGATCTTTGCGCAATTCTTTTTGACATCATGGAAAGCATTTTAGTGGATATTAAGAGGTTAAGATTAAGAGAGATTAAGTTGAAAAGTATGGCAACGTCGCCTAAAAGTTAAAGCAGCAACCGTAAATTATAGAAACTTAGTTGTAAGTGAAACGGATAATGGTGAATGTATTAGTAGTTTTTACGGAAATGTTTTTTCAAAAAGCCAAGACAAGGTAGTAAAACACTCTCGTCGTAGCATACTCTTTACATAGGAATAAATATAATTAAAGGCATTAATCGTATGATTTTCTTAGTAATACCTGAGTCATTTTATCTTTCTTGCCCTCCCAGCTAAGCCGCTCGTCGTAGTAGGGGTCTTGGTGGGTGCCGATGAAGATTGGTTCCCAGTGTACGTACTTGCCTCGACGTTTTCCCACGTGAAATACGTCCATTTCTGCAAATTATACAAACCTGTTATAAATTACATGTAACTGCTGTTACCTGTTACAATAAGAGTGTTTTAGTATATATACGAGTATGCATAGGTTATGCATTTAAATATTATTAATTTATTGTTTCCATTAAAGCCCAGTAAAGACCACTGCTGAACATTGGCCTTCTCCATAGATTGCCTCATACGATAGTTGCCGTAGCTGTCACGCTTGGTAACCGCAGTTTATTATTAGTCTTTATGACGAAGACGCAGAAAAAGTAATTTTTAAAGCACATAAAAGTAGTAGTAGTAAGTGTAAGTGGTGGTGGTGTAAGCATATCCACTGCCCCATATCGTGCCGTGGGTATCGTAAGTGGCGACAGAGGATAATTGAAAGGGCAGAAATATCTCCCTGATAACAATTCAAAATAAAAATAAAAGTGCGGTGGACAACCCGCTCTTCAGGCGTGTCAGCTACGGCAAACCCCTCCATGAGGCAATCTATGGCGGAGGCCTATGTTCAGCGTCGGACTTTTGTTACGCTGTAACGGATGGATTGACATTAAAGAATCAAAAATGAAAAAAAAATAATTTAAACAGGGTACGTTTTCTTTTTATAAAATAAGGGCGACAAATGAGCACACAGTACAAATGATGGTAAATAAATAAATAAATATCATTTTATTGAATCAAAACGCAGGGTGTTGTCACCCCTGAGGACTAAGATGGAATGCCTCGTTTTCAGTGAAAAAGGGTCTTCAGATCTCTACACTCACCATACGAAACACAGCAGTATTAGGCTGCTATTTTACGCTGGTATTCTGTCAGAGCGTGGTCCTTCCCCGGTCGAGTCGACTCATTTGTGCTAAAACCACAATATAGCTGCAGTGTGGCTCTACCACGTATAAATGGATAGACATTAAAGAATCAAAAATGGAAAAAACAATTTAAACATGGTATGTCTTGAGTAAACAAAATTTATTTTATCTATTTTTGTAGATAACGCTTTGGCAACTTTATGAAAATATTTCGAAAATGTCTATTTTATTTGGTTTGCTAGCTTTTTCACCGTAAGTCTATTTGTAATTTGTAAAGTTGTACCATTCTGTATATGAAAGATTTTGCATACTGGCGTAAATGTGTTCGCGAACGTCTGGAAAACACGAGTGTGGTGAGTTCGTTGAACCATAATACACAATTAGAATACCCCATACAATGGCCATGGCTTGCTCCAGCTGGCATAAATAACTCACGATGCTAGCTGCGTGAGATTAATTACTGTTGCATCGTAATTGCCAACGATAAACATTGATGGCCTACGTCATAATCATGAAAATTTATCAATCGTAGCTGTTTCAAGCATTCATACTAAAGGTTTTAAACTTTAAGGATACTTCAAGAATAATTGAATTGATTTAATTTAAATGCAACCTAAAAAGAAAGACAGACGGATCGCCGCGTATATTTCTAGTAACGTTGCAGTGTCAAAGCAAAAACTATGCACACTAATATGCACTAAATATGCATCTAAATCATTTGCAACTAAAACATGGTTCAAGGTGCATATGTGTGCATTTACCACGAGTTCGGCGGTGAAGTAGAACATCATGAAAAAACCTGCATGTCAGAGAAATAAGAAAAAAATATTTCGAAGACATGTGAAGTTCAGCCAACACGCAATGCCGTGGCGGACAATTCTTTGCCCTGAAACTCTCCAAGAAATAAACGGAGGCCTGTGCTCAGGAGAGGGACGTATATAGGCTGTAACTTAAACTTAACTTTTATGTAAGTAAAGAAAGAGAAGAAAAAATTTGTACAAAATGGCATGTTCAGAAGTTGAGTTGAGTCGTCATATATATATATATATATACTATAGTACTTATATGATATATTTACGCAGCAGCCCGTCTATCTTCTTGGTTGGTCTGAAATATAACATATATTAAAAGTGACTGCAGTTTTTGGACGACCTTGACGGGGATCATCACTGAGTTTGACACGTCCACGTTGAAATTCAGCAAACCAGCGATAAATTGTGGTTTTGGATGGGGCTTCATCACAAAATGCAGAAATCATCCGGTCAACACACTGTTTTTGTGTTAAACCACTCCGAAAGTCATAATAAATCATCGCTCTTGAATTTTCTCGAGTCAATTCCATTTTCTCAACGACTAAGACAAAACCTTGTGACAAGACCGAGAATCTTTTTTTAAATAAATAAATGGTATTCGATTTATAAAACCAAGGAATTTTCAATTAAAAAGATTTTAATATGACAGGAACAGTGGATATTATTCCCGATACTTTTAGTGCAGCCTATGTATGTTAGTAGAACTGATTGCTATAAGCGTTCGCTGTATAATAGTTTATCACTATTTTAAGAGCTGCATTAGCTAATGCTTGGCGATAAAAGGAAACACCGTGAGTAAATCTGTATCTCTGTGATCAAATAAACACTAGAGGACATGTTCTGATAACCGTCTACGCACATTGACACATTGGGGTAGCATTTTCTACCATTTAAATATCCGCAGCAGGGAGAATTCCATGCTCAGCAGTAGAACGTATAAACTGTAGTTACTCTTCTTCATATTTGAATTTATCAAATAATATTCATAATTCATAATATTCATAAGTCATAAATATTATATTAATCGAGTGGACCGGTACAGTAAAACAACAAAAAATTAATATTATTTAAGACTTGAAAAGTTTTTGAACGAAAAAAAACTTTTTATTTTTAGTGACTATCCGAACGTTCGTTATTCCATAAATCTGTATTAAGAACTACGTTTGCATTGGGCTTTGGATCTTAAAATAAACTTCGACTAATATAGAAAAAAAATTATGAAGCCACGGAATCTGAGTCGCATCAAATTTCAAATGTTCATGTATATAATATAAAATGTATAAAATGTATTATTATTGTTATGGGGTAATGGGTTTCACGTTACAATTGTTTCGTTATGTTAACTGGAAATATTATGTCCAAATTGTTTTATCATTCTTTTGAGCGACGTAATGCACACCTAACAGTAAATTGAAAAAGAGTTCCCGGTTTTTTTATCCACGTATCTTCTGATATTCGTAATTCTTAAACATCTATAGGAGTATAGTTGTTAGAGGGTTATTTTATATTGATCGTTGGTACTTATTCCAGACGGCTCCATGCTTTGGAAGGCATTAAGTCAATGTTCCGGGAACTTGCTACTAATCTTAGTCATTAAGTCAGGTTGATGGCCTTATGGAAGCCTTGATTAGTCCGATGAATGAGCTGGCTTATCGTTGGGGGGTATCCATTAAACGTTTAGCTTTTTATAGCTAATCTGATAAAAGCTAACTCATTTGATTCTAAGTGAAACGATTTTATAATTAACTTATATGTTTTAAGATTCTCTTATATTTTTTTCTTTTTAAGTTGTCAATGGGAAATCTGTGGTTTGATTTGCAAATGTTTGTGATCATATTATTAAAGATTTTTTTTTGTGTTTCAGTGTAATTCGTTCATATAAACTTAGGTACCCATTTTTTTTCATGACTATCAAAAAGTTTTCTTCGGTTCTAATTGATGTATTAATAAAATTACATTGCATATATGCGCTATTCAGTGTAATTTATACTAAAAATATATGAATAAATTTGTCTCGGAAAATAATAGTGCACCAGGCACCGTTGCATTGGGACCATTATTCTATACTTTTTACGGACTTTAAGTAAAATGCGTAAACTCCATATTTGGCTAACCATTCCATAAAAGTCTACTACTAAATATGGGCCTTCCTTATAGATTGTCCCATAGGGGGATTTTGCCATAGTTGCTACGCCTGGCAGGTGGTGTAGCAATAGTTTTTAACAATGATGAGTTGTTATTAAGGCGATGATGGTGCCCATCTCCTGTCTGAGTTTTCCTCTGGTGCCTATAAAGACACCCACAGGTTGATACCGAGTAGTGGTTCTTAAGCCGCCACTACACGGTTATTTATTGATTTATTATTTAGTTAACGACTGTTGAAAAATATTAGCTTTAATATAGTAGATTCTATTACGGAATACAACAGGATACATATGGATACAGAGTCATCAGATGTTTTTAAATACTAATAAAAGTTAAAGTTACAGCCTATATGTCGTACTGCTAAGGTCAGGCCATCTCTCATTTCTGAAAGGGTTTTAGGGCAAGAAAATGTTCACCGCGCTGCCCCAATGCGTGTTGGCGAACTTCACATGTCTTCGAAATATATTTTTTTCTTATTTCTCAGACTTGCAGGTTTTCTCATGATGTTTTCCTTCACCGACGAGGGCGTGGTAAATCAGCACTAAAAACTGCAATTAACAATTTCATTTTTGCCGGCGGGGATCGAACCCTGGTTGTTCGCTTACTGTGAATAAACAATTTGTGATATAATAATTTCACTAAGAATGGCAGAGTCGGAAAGGGACGTCCTAGGCGAAAATTTATCCACCAAATTAGCGATTTATTGAAAACGGACCAAATCAGGAGTACCCTTAACCGACGAGCATGTATGCGTAGGTATATGGATGTGAAGGAGGCGAGAGAGGTCTGTGAGGATCGTGCCAAATGAAAGTCTGTAGACCCTGCCTACCCCTCTGGGTGACAGGCGTGAGTGTTTATTTTTTTTTTTTTTTTTTTTTTTTTTTGGGGGTATGTATGTATGTATGTAGCTTCACTAATTAACGTGAAGAAAGTCTGTAAGGAATAGTTTCTTCCTACCGCATATCATACGGTTTTTGCAATATATTTTTAGAGTATATGGACAGATATATACAGTTACTTACGGTTAGTTTCAGCTGCGTTCATCCATTGCTGTCCTTGTGGTATGTTGTGGCAATTGGGACACACGTATTTATGGAATGGTATCGCCGTCTTTTTCGCCAGCATCGCCTGTAATTCGGTTTTAGTAGAGGGGACCTGCAATAAAAGAATTAGATAAGTCGACATTTAAAATTTAGTTTTATGCACTATTATAAATAGAGAGAAATTTATGTTTCATTATAACAACAACGCAAAAAGTTTTGTTTATTTTTTATTTATTAGACGGAATATGGAATTAGTAAACGGAATATTTTTTGTTTTTTAAAATGAATTTTATTACAAAATTATAGAGAAATCTAAAACACCCTTAAAATGGTATATATAAACCACATAGAATTAAGCGAGTAATTATCGTAAATAAACAATTTATTATGTGGCAAAACAGCACAAAAGGGGTCCTTTATGTCTTGAATTTTGTCTGAGTAGATAAAACTGTTATTGTGCATTTACAGTGTATTCTAATTTGAAGGGTAAGAGGACATTATGATTACAGGCTATGGGGCATTCTATTTCAGTCTTAGACCTCAGCGTTGACAACGCATGTGTTGCCTTAAATCTTAGAAATCGCTTGCATGTGATTGCGGGTACTTACGCACCTTATCAGATGGGCGAAAAGACATTTCTAACTTGTAGTATAGAAATATTTCTAACTACAAAAGATCGTTTTACAAAACTCACATTATTTATGTGTGATGCATCTAAAAAACTGCTACAAAATATACGTCAACATGGAATTTTGGATAACTCTGTTACAAATATTTCGAGCATTTAAAATATTTGTCATAATGTAAAAGTTAATAAAACTTTAACAATTTTATTATGATATATAACAGTAATACTAATCTTAAATAAATCTAAGGCATTTCATTGCTTTAACCTTATAAATAAGTACATATTTAAATAATTAAAATTATAATAAAGTAAACCGGGTACTGGCGGTGTAAGATCATCCACTACACCATATCGTCCTGTAGGTGTCGAAAGACAGGGACAGAGGAAAAATGACACACATGGGCAGCAGCATACTCCTGATAAAAATTAAATAATAAAAAACTGCGGTTGCCAATCCGCTTGCCAAGCGTGGCAATTATGGCAATATTAAGCAATCTGTGGGGGAGACCTATGTTCAGCAGTGGACTTTTATAGGCTGCAATGGAAACATGGAAGGATAATAAAGAGAACGAGTAGGTGAGTAGGGCAAGCAATACCATAGACATATTATACTACTGCGTACAAACAACAGATTCAGACTTATGGATGCGATAATTAGAAATAAAAAAGATAAATAACATGTCATTTGATTTTATTTTATTAAGATTACAGAGTAACGAAGACGAACTATGTATATTTAAACTTTGTACTGTGTTGTAAATCATAAAACCCGAAAGTACGCATATCTCTATAGGTATTTAATAATTTATTTTCTCGTAAATCTTTTACCTTCTTAACCCGAGTTATTAAGAAGTCATATTAAGTAATAGTAGAGACACAAACGCGGAAAAGCTTGGGTACATAATTTGTACAGATTAATTCATACGTATTCTTAACATGCATACTAATAATACATTATATATATAAATATAATACTTATTATTTATAATGTTTACGAGTATGTATTTTATAATATAAATAATGATATAAGTATAAATATAAAGTAAGTTTAAGGCTGTTTACTAGACGTAACATTTTTTATTTGCACCAGTAGTTTTCACGTGCCAATTTTTTTTCGTTGTCACTTAAGGTTGACCGACAAATGATGCCATGTTATACCATTAAATACAGCAAATGCACCCTATATTTTCATATATTTATATTGAGGAATAAATAAATAAAATATAAATACGCAAGAATACGACTAAAAATAAATTATTTGACTTTAAAGCATAATATATCGATTACTTACTTGAACTTTTGCGTCTACTTCAAATATACTTATAGGGAAGACTCTTGGTTTAGTGGAAGTGTTTAAAGGCTTTGCGTTCCTGGCGATCATATTGAGGAATCGGGGTATAAGATTCGGGCTTGGATACAATTCTATATCGGATGGAAGAATGAAGTGCGTCAAGGCAGAGTCTCGAGCTATGTTCCTTGCAACATTCACTGGGTACAGTAGGTTTTTGGCCTTCATGTAAGTTGTGGATGCGTTGACGTAATAAGGCGGCTGTGTTGTACAGTTGTATGGCGTCAGAAGAAAGGTTTCGGGATCAGGAATCTAAAAAAAGAAGACAAATTTATAAATATACCTACAATTTATTATTGAAGCACGGTTATTACATTATATTCTCAAACTTTTGAGGAATTATTTTTATAAAAAATTAGGCAATGTTCCTTTTGTTTTTTTGATTGTTTGATTGTTTGTAGTTTACGAGTAACAAAATGCGGGAATATGCGTTATAATGTATGATTTATGACACATACAGTATAAGATTTATTATATTTTATGTTTTGTTTTTAGAAATTGCGTACCTTGCTGGGTATGTGTTTGTTTGAAAAGAAAACATGGAACGTGACGTATTGGCGGATGAGGTCGTTGCCAAGGCAGTCGCGGAGATAGCGAATGCTGTTCACAGTAGGAGCTAAATCGGCACCGGGGGCATGTATCGCCAAGCTCACCGGAGCCATCCACCTGTAAGCAAATGTGAAGTTATACCATCATAATTTAACTTAATTAAAGGGACTTAGTTAATTTCATCGATACGCCTAAGTGTTCAGGGAACACAATCGCGTGACTAACTTAGTTTACGTTTCTGTCACAAGTTTATGGGATATCGTTGAGATTGATGTAATTCTAACACGCATTGCTCAAATTATCACTCTGTACTAACAGAGGGCTACTTTCTTGATCAATACTGTTTGATACTGACAACCGTGGTACGTCATGAAATGAATGATTTTTGAAATGAAATGAATGATTTTTATTCAATATAGAATATTGCATAATACTTATTATAAGGTATTTCTTTATTTACCACTGGTTCGGAAAAAACACCTCTGTCCTGGGAAGAACCAGCAAGAAACCCAGCGGAATTTTTGTTAAAACATATAACTTTACAATAATTTATTTTGTACAATTTTTGAATTAAATTTTATAGTACCAACATGGTGGTGATCACCTCATTCCCAGGGATTATTTTCATTTATCTATTCTTTGATATTATAATAACCCTTTTTGTACAATGTTTCTTTAATAAAACATTTAAGCTTGTTTAATGTCAAATTTTGTACATTTTCTGAAATTTTGTTGTAAAAGCGTACCTATACATTGCCCCATAAATGAATTAGGTACTAATTCTGTGGAGTCTAGTAGCTGGTATTACAAGCTTATGTTTGTTCCTAGTATTTAAAGTATGAACATCTTTATTTTTATGAAAGCTATTTATGTTTTTACGTACATATATTACATTTTCATAAATATATTGCGATGCCAAAGTTAACTGTTTATTTCTTTAAAATTTTCTCTAACGGAATCTTTAAGATTTAGGTTATGAATCGCCCGTACGGGTCTCTTTTGCAAAACAAATATGACTTCAATGCCATTACCCCATAGTAAGATTCCATAAGCCATTACGCTATGAAAGTATCTAAAATAAACTAATCTAGCTGTCTCAACATTGGTGAGACTTCTAATCTTTCTTACAGTAATATGCTGCAGAACTAAGTCTGCCTGCTAATTCAGATATATGCTAATGAGATATATGATAAGTGTAAAATAATAATTGTAACTCGGGATATGTAAATGTACGGAAGCACATTTAAATTATTTACCACGTGCCCAACGGTGAAAAAAACTACGAAAGGAAACCCGCACTTCTGGAAAATTATTTTAACATTTTGTATTGGGCTTTTTTATCTTATAGGGGAATATTTGCCATAGTTGCCACGCTTGGGGTGGGTCCGCAGTTTTTTGAAGTGAAAATTTCTTTAGCGGCGTTGTACACTTTTTTTGTAATGGGTAAAAAATGTTAAACTCGCGTCAGGACACGTGACCTGATCGAAAATTCGTAAGACGGATGGAGAGTAGGAGAGGAAGTACCCCCTCTCTTTCTACGGCGCGGCGAAAATGTGTGCATGTGCCTGCTGTTTCGTTTAAGCGGCGCAGGGCGCTTGCGCGAATGTAATATAAATTGTCATGTTTGTGTACGATAGCGCAATCAATATATAATGTATTCTACCACATAAATGGTAGTACTTTTATACTGATAATTAAAGCAATTCGTGCAAAATTATTCCCTAACCATTCCAAAATATCAAAAATGCACAACGTTAATATTCAAGATTTCACTTCTGCCGGCACTCCCGGAGTGCAACTCGTCGTTTTTTTTTAAATTATTAAGTTGTTATTATTTATTTTCAGCTCATGTTTCATTTTCATCTATCGCCTCTTACTACACCCACGGGATGTTTTGGGGAGCAGATTTTCTTAATCTGCATTTATACGACTAACTGGCCACACACGTTCGACCAGAGTAGCTGAGTCTTCTATAACATAAAACCCACTCAGAAATGGGATGGGGCCAATTCAATAAAATCTACGTGGTATAGTCATGCTGCAGCGAATTTATGGCTACAACGCGATTGGATCGGCTCGACCGGGAAAAGGACCCACGCTCGCGCAGAATTACAACGTGATATAACAGCGTAATGAGAACCGGTGAACCTTTTTATTGGTAACATCAGGGATAATAAACGCATCCGGATTTTGATTCTTAATAAAGGCTAAATGTAGGTAGTCCACCTGATGGTAATGAATGCTATGGTGCCATCCATTATCATCAACGACTTCTTAGACTTCTTAAAGAGCATTACTTGTCTGAATCGTTCCAACATCATTAGGATAAATTATGTGATTATGTAGTTTTTGTATTTATTTGTTTTATGTTATTGTTAGAGGGATTTTTGTAATTTACTTTATATATATATGTATATATGTGTGTGTGTGTATGTTTATTTATATACGTATGTATAAGTGTATCATGTGTATCAGTTATTTATATGTTATTTTATTGCATGTATTGATATTATATTATGTATATTTATATTGCACCACCTACCTAGTATTCACTGTTTTATTCCTTTACACCTTTGGTTGCACGGAAGAGATCGCTCTGTAGCGATGAGGCCGCCAAATTGTACATATTATAATCTGCTCTTTGTGATGTTCTTTTTCTTTGTAAAGTTTGTGGTGTACAATAAAGTATATTCATTCATTCATTCATTCATTCCTTCATTCATTCATCATCAGGTGGACGTTGTGTGACATAAATACATACATACAAAACATACAAACATACAAAAATACACACATAAATGTGACAATATGTCACATTTATGTGAAACAAGGTTTTGAAATAAGTTAAAATTAAAAAAAAGATTAAAGAAAAATAACGTACCCATTATCACACGATCAGACGATCACCCCTCTATATCGTCTTTAATTGTTTTGTTTTACAAAAGCGGGTTCCTAGCAACTAACCCGCAATTGATATAATAGATAGGGTACAAAGGAATAAAAGGTGCGTGCTGGATTGCTATCGGATCATGAATTTCACAGTTGCTCTCATTTTACGTTTTGTTAGCGATATTTTTCACGCTCCACTTTACGTTTTGGGCCGGACGTCTGCTTTAAAGAGGCCATCGTTCGTCCGGTCGATTCGACTAGAGTAGCGGTTGCATGAATATTGCCTAACATGCAATAAACAAAAATTGCAAGCAAAGATTACGTCGTAGGTATATTTGCAAGTTTGTGTATGCATTGATTTATTACCGTCGTCAATGTAATTGTACACAGTTGGAAAATTGCGAAAGCGCACTTATTTGAATTCGTGTCGCGGAATATTTGGTTAATAATAATTTCCTAAGCTTCTCTAACTAAACCTTAATTATAGAATTTTAAAGGTTTTAGAAATGGTTTTATCACAAGCAATTAAAGAAAATAACGATGCTTTACCAGATATAGTTGGAAATAAATCATCCTATATGACGTTTTACTTTGTTGCTTCTTATAAACGATGCAAAGCACCTGATGTAAAGTTGTAGCCTATATACCTCTGACTAGTGGGCACAGGCCTCGACTCATTTTTGAGGGGCTTACGGAGCTTTTATCCCGCCGCGCTGTTATACTGCGTGTTAGCGGACCTTACATGCCTTTGAAATAATTTTATTCCTTTGAGACTGTAGAAGTAAGGAGCACCAACTCCCATAGTAGAATAGTTGAAAAAGTTTCCATCTGTAAGCAGTAAATAACAGTTCAAAAACTCTCCACAACAGCGCTGGAGTAGCTACTGGGATGAAATGAACTCAGCAGTTGTCGACGGTTTGAAGTGTGCTGCTAAACTGCTCAGTAGCTCTAAAATCTAAAATAATTTTATTTAGTAAATATAACCTCGAAAAAGACGTACGAAAAAGACGTCTATCCCACTAATATTTTTCGGCACGTTCTTTAAAATTTAACCCGTAGCTATAGTGGCGCCACCCTTATTTAACGGTTTTCTATGGACACTTTTTAATACACAGTCTGTACTCCTTTCTTCTACACTCCATAATATGCAGGTTGCCTCACGATATTTACTTCACCGTGAAGCACTTGATGAATCATCTCCTAGAATTACGATTTACATTTTTAATTTTGATAGATGCCAGTGGGGATCGAAGCCGGGTTGTTCGTATAGTAAATTTCACAAATTTGCGACAAGTGAGCTACCATGGCTTTTTTTAACTACCGCGGTTCGTTTTTTAACGGTGGAAGTACCACTTAATAATGGCTTTGGCAATTACAAGACCTTAAAACCTGAGTAAAAGGAACTTAACTTTAATATTGCAAAAATAATAGAAAAAGTCTCCATCCGTCCATTCGTCCGGATAAGACACCACTCTTGGTCTATCGAGGTCTATATTACTGTGTTCCGGTACAGCAATACACGCATTTCTGTTTAGAAACAGTTTGAAGGGTTTCAGGCAGTTAGTATAATTACAGAGCAGCCTGTATTCCATCTTAGTCCTTAAAGGTCAACGGATCCGTATTCAGTTTTTTTGTTTAGTTATTTGGCGGTGTGCATGGGCCGCAGCAGCTACTTACCATTAGGTATACCGTCAGTTCGTTTCTCATTTCAGTTTAACAAATAAAGATTACACAATTAAACAGGAAAAATACGTGGTAGAGTCACGCTGCAGCTATATTATGGTTGTAGCACGAATAGGTCGGCTCGACCGGTGAAGAACCACGCTCTCACAGATTACCAACGCAAAATGGCAGATTAATACAGCTATATTTCGTATGGTGAGCGTAGAGATCCGGAGACCCTTTTTTACTGGAAACGAGGCATTCCATCTTAGTCCTCAGGGGGTGACAACGCATTTGTGTTTTGATACTTAATCGAGGATAAATGTAGATGTCTATGGGCCACAGCTTCCACTTACCATAAGGTGGACATGTGCCCGTTTGTCACACTTGTTCCATAAATTAAAATAAAAACTTCGTATATTTTCTGCGCTTTCGATCGTTGCTATCGTTTGTACAGACGCGCCATTTGGCTTAGTACCTATTTGAAGGGTGTTGGGGTGGCAAAAGCTGTTAAATCAATATTGCGCACCTTCATTTATAAGCTGCTCCTTCCTCGCCACTCCCTTAGCGTCTGTGCTAAACTGACGATGTCTAGATACTTCTCATCAAGTTCGTATAATTGTTTTTGACTTAATAGATTTTTTCTTGTGTAGAATAAGGGTGACAAAACATAAAGTTCACTTGATGGTAAGTGGAAACTGTGGCCCATAAGCATTTGTGCCGATTCGTTATCACTCCTTACCCTTGAGGTCTAAGGCAGAATGCCTCGAGCATACGAAACAAAGCAGCATTAAGTTGCTATTTTACGCTGGTATTCTATGACAGTGTGGCCCTTCCTCGGATGAACCGACCCATTCGTGATGCAAACATAGAAATGTGTTGTAAATATCATAGAAATTTATTATATTGTGTGTATAAACTCGTAAGCTAAAATAACAGCTGGCTGGTTTAATTTCACAGCCACCAAACCCGGTATATGTTAGTAATCTATACACCAAACTATGTCCATGGTATGACTAACCTTAAAAGTTATGAGAGGTTAATCACAATGAGTTCACACGGGCGTGCGTTAGCAACCCGCTTGGCACCCGTGAGATCGATTGTTAAGTCAACATATGGCTAGACGTGTTTGTAAAGGGTCGAGCCCTCGACGTTGTGCATATACTGCTTTTAGTAGTGCCGGCCCTACTAAGGATGAATTGATCGAAGTTTTAGAAGAGTAGTAAGAGTTAGAGAAAGTAGAAATAATTAATCATTATACATAATTCTACTGGGTTGTTAAGTTGATGAAAATAAAAATATGCACATTAATCATGCAATATAAATGAAATTAGCTTTAATTATTATTAATTGATTAAATAATAAATTATTGAAAAGATAAGGTAAAGGTAGCCACGTACCAATTAGTGAATTTTACACAATCCATTCATTAACTTATTATTGTGAATATCTTTTACATACTCCAGAACCTACTCACAATACTCCAGAACCTTTCATTCCCATCCGTTATCGGTTTTTTGAGCTTTGATCGGTTGGGATATGTCGGTTATTATGATGCTACTGTCTCTATCCTCATTAAGAAGTCTATCACGCTGAGAAACTTCGATCACAGTCGTCTCCATAGCACGCTGAGCGACATTGAGCTTTCTCATACGGCCAGCAGTGAAGGACCACGTCTCAGATCCATATGTCGTCACTGGTGGTACAATCATTTTTTCAAGTTTTAAGATATGCGTGACGAGAAGACGTATCTTGATTTCCTAAACACTGCCCAACCGAGTTTGTTTCATAGATTGACCTCTCGGTCCAAATTGGACTTACCTTATCGGACAATGTGTCCTAGGCAAACATATCCGTCTAGAACTTCGTGCGTAGAGCTCCTAGCAAATTGAATTTTATTATTGTAGCATCGTGGTTCGATAATACTGTACGTTAGCCAGCACATCACTAGTTGCACAATTTCACATTGTTTTATGTAGGCAAAACATTCCAACAGTATGTAGAAGTACTTAAGTAATTAGAGAACAGTTTGTAGTTTGTTTGTTATTATAACGTTAAAATTTTACAGGTTTCGCTTTTTTTCAAGTTAGTTTTATTTTATATCTTATATTTTCGAGAAAAGAAATTATAATTTCGCTTGTATAACTCCATTTTTTTAATATCCCATGAATTGATAATTTATAGAGAGTTGATATAATATAAAATAACTAAAAATAACTTTAAAAAAAAAGTTAATCCCAACTTGTTTTGGTATTCTTAATTTAATACAAGTATTCACGACAGTAAATATTTATTTCTCTTTGAGATTGGAAACGTGTAAGTCTTGGATTTCGCGCCATAAATATTTATATTGTTTACATCGATAAAATGTATTTTAACATCGCGAACAAAGTACGGCTTTAGATCATAACGTTTTTTGCGCGTCTCGGCGTCTATATTGAACAATTGAATGACTGGATGATTTCACTCGTGGACGATTCAAGAATGTACGCTTACTATCTCCCTCGCCAACATTGTTTCCTGTGATCTTTCGGTTATAAAATAACAAACTGTTAGCCTAAGGCCCGAGTGGTGAGCGTTTGGCGGAGCGTGTGGCGGAGCGGTACTTTCGACTGGGTTTTTCAAGGTTTATATATTTATTTAGGGTTATAGGGGGATAGTTTGTTTTTATTTATTAATTATTTATGTGTTTGGTGGATGTAACCATTTTTTCCTTGATTTTTATAGGGTAGGGTGACAAACGAGCACACAGTCCACATGATGGTAAGTGGTTACTGTGACCCATAGACATCTACATCTATCCTCGATTATGAATCAAAATGCTGATGCGTTGTCACCCGTGAGGACTAAGATCGAATGCCTCGTTTCCTGTGAAAATTGTCTCTGGTTCTCTACACTCACCATACGAAACATAGCAGCATTAAGCTACTATTTTACGATGGTATTCTGTGAGAGCGTGGTCCTTCCCCTGTCGGACCAACCCATTCGTGCTACAACTATACTACTAATATAACTGCAGCATGGCTCTACCACGTAAAACGTACGTCGAAAGTACCGTAATGTAGCGGCCGCCACTCATTTATTACGCCTTACCAACAGTCGATCGCTGAACATAGGTTTCCCTCCCCCTAGAATGCCTCATAATCAATGTGCCATAGTTGCCACACTTGGCTGGCAGGTAGGCAATAGCGGTTTTCTTTTACTTTAAGTTGTCACCAGCAAAATGATACTGCTTATATCCCGTTTCTTTTCCCTCTGGTCACTTTTTGCGACAACCACAGGATGATATTGGATACTGGATTTTCTTACCAGGACCACTACTGAGGCCGCTTTACCCCGATGCACGCTCGTCACTGAGTATAGAGTAGTAATGTTGGATAGTTTTATGTTGCATATTTATATTACATATTACATACTCAGTGCCCGTAACAGTAGCTCCATTCAATAAGTAAAAAAAATCTCTACTTTTTTACTATCTCAGAAAAGAGAGAGAGAGAGAGAGAGAAAAGAGAGTAGACTTCTATTCTTAAGTGTTAGAGTTAATGGAATTTTATAAGTCGTAGTCTTTTATTTTGTTTCTAGATCGCATTAATGCAGCTACCTTTCGTTCATTGTTATAAAAAAACGATCAGAATCTTTTTTCAGAAGTTCTAAAATGCCTTCCGAAATATTCAATCAGATTACTTTCTGTGCATCGGTAAACGTTCTGTGTACCCAACGCGTGGATACTTTTTTCAACACCAAGCATTCATGTAAAATGTTTGCAGACTACCGAAATCTTTATTTCATCAGCAATAAAAGATAACGTAACACGACGTACAGTATACAAATATTGGTGATTCTTTAATAATAAAAAAATGATGAAGAAAAAGTTCTTAATGTGTCGATAAAATATATTACGCGTTATTAACGGCTCGAACCTTAGGCTGCCATTTACTGAGTATATGAGATAAGAGTCTTTATATATGACTGTTTGATGCGCAGATAAAGTACAATCATCATCATCATTACAGCCCTTCACAAGTCCACAGCTGAACATAGGCTTCCCCCAAGTAATGCCACAAAGCACGGTCATGAGCCACCTGCATCCATCGACTTCCTGCGTGTCTTACCAGGTCGTCACTCCATCTAGTGGGGGGTCGCCCTACACTACGCCTACCGGTACGAGGCTGCCACTCCAAAACCTTTCTTCCCCATCGGTTAGGTTCTTCGAGCTATATGGCCGGCCCATTGCCACTTCAACTTACTAATCCGTTGGGCTATGTCGGTCACTCTGGTTCTACTGCGGATATGCTCATTTCTGAGTCTATCACGCAGAGAAACTCCGAGCATAGCCCTCTCCATAGCTCGCTGAGCGACCTTGAGCGTCCTCATACGGCCAGCAGTAAAGGACCACGTCTCAGATCCGTAAGTCATCACTGACAACACGCACTGGTTGTACAATCTAGTTTACAGAGTATGAGGTATTATACCTGACGAGAAGATGTGTCGTAATTTCCCGAACGCTGCCCAGCCGAGTTGAATCCATCGATTGACCTCTCGTTGGACTTACCTAGTCGGACTATTTGTCCCAGGTAAACGCACTCGTCAACAACTTCGAGCATAGTGCTCCCAACAATTACCGGCATAGGTGTGACATGGACATTTAACATGATCTTTGTTTTGTCCATGTTCATCTTCAGACCTTTCCGTTGGGATACACCATTGAGGTCATTGAGCACAGTGCTTAGGTCCTCCAGCGATTCTGCCATAAGGACTATATCGTCGGCATATTGAAGGTGAGTGCTGTACTCGCCATTGATGTTAATACCGTATCCTTTCCAGTCCAGTAGCTTGAAAACGTCTTCCAATGCAGCGGTGAAGAGTTTCGGGGATATAACGTCACCCTGTCTTACACCTCTCTGCAGTTGGATAGGTTTCGAACTTTTTCGAGTACAGAACCAGTCTGTACTCGGATAGCCATCGTAGCCCTACTGTACAAACACTTCAGCACTTCGATATACTGACAGTCAACTTGGCACCGCTGAAGGGACTGTAGCACAGCCCAAACTATAACAAATATAAACGATAAACTGCAAGTCATAACTAAAATTAATTGCAAAAGTGATACAGGTCTTGTTACTAAAGGAGCTGCTATCAGTGCTACCGAGACGCGAGTTGTTGCGTTAATTTCCAAAACGCATCTGCTGCCATGCCCCCCTCCCCTGGTACGGCACCAGTTTGTGGACCCATATTACTATTTCTGTTCTCACATATGCAGCCCAATGCACCCCTTATGATTTGATCAAAATACAAGGTGAAGTATTGCAATGGTGTAGAGTCAATTGGTGCTTTAATCATCAATCACTCTATGCGGAAGAAATCGACACGAGATAGAATTGTTTGAAGCAAGTCGTAGTACTATTTCATATTGTTGATTTCGAGCAAAGACCTATATAATACTCTCTATGATTTCGAGTAACTTCGGGCAACTTTACGAGAAGTCAATGTGCGAGGGAGATAAGTGATACAATAAAATATATAGTGGGATTAGTGGGTTGTATGCATGTAGTGTGTTACTTATAAGACATACGCGTGCAAACTGTAAAACAGCTACGTCGTCCCTATGGACAGGCGCCTACTACCTACCGTTCCATTTCGTACATAAGTTTGCTACAGTAAAATTTTGCTGATAGAAACACTAGTGGCTAACGCGATCGATATAATACGGAAGTGGATTACTTATACTATGATGGATGGGGACCCGTTTCCCTTAGGGAACTGTCTGTACTATAGTGGTGTATTAGACGTCGGTGCACACAAGGTTAACGGGGTACCTATCAAATATTGTATTTATAAATATCTTAAATAATGAATATGACGTGTCTGTAGCACAGAGTTGGTACGCTTAGGGACCGCAGGTTTAAATACCTCACGGAACACGTATTTGAAAGAACTACAAACAATCGTTTCTGGTCTGAATGTTTGTCCTTGAACAATTTATTTGTGTAGCTGCCTCCATAATACATGGAATAATTCTAGTATACAAGGTAGTAACATTTTTTTAAAGAAAAAATATTCTATTATATTCTCTGTTTATATACGTGTTTAAAACTTGATACTTTTCGTTCACATTCATACGTCAGTCCCAAATAGCTATCGGCAAGAACGTTTTAACACACTCTATATTACAAACACTTAATTAAAATTTCGATATTGAAACGAATTTAAAGTAAGACGATTTAAAAAAAAATCGATACACCGAAACGTTCAGTACTTGACAATAAGGCCGCCATTAGCTACAGAAATTCTCACAAACGATAAATTTAATTTCACGTTTAAGTGTTCGACCTACATGGGTGACCGCAGCCGCAACGCGGATAACAGTACAGAAATGTTGATTCTGTAATGGGAGACGGTGCACTTGGCTGCGACTCATCTGAGTTGACCGCAATGCCTCACGCAAGTGGCCTCCGTTCGTGCACCTGTCCGAGAACATCACGTCCAAAATGTATGTTAAATTTTCCACTCGACGGACACGACAAAAAGTAAGATGCTTTATGAGTAAAGTCTGTACAATAGTTAATGTCGATGCAAACAGTTTAGTTAATAATTTTTTGGGATACTGACTACACTAAAATTAATTAGTATTCTGAGAAAGGTAGATGAGATATCCATAACTAAAATTAAAATTCTTCTTTAGATAAGTTACAGAACTTTACGTCCCACTTCTGGGCACTACTATCACTTCTGAGAATAGTGCCCTACTCCCATTTCTAAGAGTAGTGCCCAGAAGGTGGCTCACGCTACTCTGTTGTGTGTTGTTTGGACTTCACATGTCCAAGGAATGATTTGCATAGAGTAATGTATTACACATACAGGTTTTCTCGCGATGTTGTCTTTCACCGAAAAGTAAGTAGTAAGTAAGTACATAAAATAGCAATTTACAATTTCATCAGCACCGGCAGGGATCGAGGCTTGCGTGCTGCGAAATTGACAGCGAGTGCTCTGCCTCTGAACTTCTACGGCTTGAGACATTAACATAGTACACCTATCATAATACTAAAGCTATTGATTTTTTATTAGATGTTAAAACTTTTAACGATCAACTTAATTGTTCGTCTGAAAGACCTTAAATCATAATAGGTTGTCATATTTCCTATTCGCAACCATATTTACGATACCACTGTGAGCTCTTCTGTAATCTAAATAACAGTTAACCTGTACCATCAAGCCTTTGCGAACATAACTTTCGTTTGAGTAAACCGAACATGAAATAAATATTGCATGTTCATTATGTTATTTTACGCTTCCGATGGCTTCCTGCGTTCTAAAATCAATCAAGCATTATTTTCAGGTAACATTGCGTCATTAGTAACTGGTTATGGTACGTACAACGGTTGCCCTACATTGTGTTTCATTAAAATAAAACATACTTCAATTTCATGCCATCTCTTAGCTTCTCATTATTCAATGTCGGCACGCGAACCGCACCTTATTTTCCTATGTTGCGGGCGCCACTCCAAACGCTTTTTACCATACTCTTTCCCACGTAAATACTTCGCTTTTTAAGGACATTGAACTTGAAGATTGCGACACGTAAATGTATCGTACCATAATAAATGTTTTAGCGTTGCAAATCGGAAGACAATCACAAACGTATTCACTTTTGTCCGAGGTCGAGTCTGATGTACGAATTAATTCGCCTACTCACGTTGCAAGGCGATCTGAATTGTATTAAGACAGAACAGTATTGTCTTTGCATTGGGCGTGACACGCAACCATGATTTCCGATGGGTATCGCGACATAATAACATGCATACTTTTAGCACTCTGGCGATTCTGCATACAATGTGCCACGTCTATTCGCGTCCGTTCGTAGAAACAGAATGAGAGTGGTAATAAACGCGTAAAACACAGACATGAAGTTATAATAACTAAAGAGGGTTAGGCCCGGTTTACATTTTGAGAAGTGACAAGTGCGTGTGCCAACTGACAAGTGGCAAGTGGTATTTAATTCCCACTTGTCACTTGTCACTGGCTGTTCACACGCACTAAGCACTTGTCATTGACACTCGCACTTGTCACTTCTCAAAATGTAAACCGGGCTTTAGACCAGTTTCAAGCAATCATCAGTGAGAGTATCCGTAACGTTGGATATTAAATTGCCTTTCATAATTATGCTAAATTGATATAATGATCATACAATATAGATTATAAAAACACATAACACCGATAAAGTAAAGAATACGTTAAAATTTCAAACGAACCTTTGAGATTTGCAGATTGCATAGATGTTGTAATTGGCCCATAGTGTATAATGGTTATATAAAGCAAATATATCACAGGAAACCGCGATTCTGGGTTCGAACCCTGATTTGGGCCAAAATCAGTAATTTTTTCTATCAATAAATTGATTACCAATGCATCGGACTTTGAGAGTGAGGAAAAAGAGAGTGCACCTATCCTTGCGCAAGCACTAGTGTACTTTAATTATGTCCTGCGCAAATGGCTAATCCATACTGGCCTGGCCATGATTGGCCATGGTGGCCTAAATTCAGTCTGGAGGACTTCAATATAATATTACCGCAGTTCTTCGTCTGATCTCTCTCCGGTCTGGTCGGGTTGCCATCCCATCGGATTATGAGAGAGAAGGAATAAGAAAGTGACCTTTGCTTGCGCAAACGCTCGTGCACTACAATAAAGAGGGCTAGTCTCCATGGAGAGTGTCCGTCTTGACCTTAATTCGTTCTGAAGAACATTATTATATTATTATTATCATCACAGAAAGAGCTATTGAACCATTATAAAACGTGGTGATAATCGAACAGGTTTTATTTCAGCTTCCTTGTTTACATCTGCGCATGTCCTTAAATCAATATGATAACTACCTTATGATACTTGATGATGATTTATAATTGTATTTATAGACTAGCGACGCGCCCCGGTTTCGTCTGCGTAGGATGTATTAATGTGAGGTTATTTAGATTTAAGACATTAATCAAAGATAATTTACTATATAAATATTTCGAATTTCCAAAAAAATTTTTCAAGTTTTTCGGAAAATATAGCATAGATTAATCCTGGCAATGTTCTATTTATTCGTGAAGTTTCATTATAAACGGTTAAGCCATTCCGAACATTTGCCTGGAGAGACAGATATAATAATTTAAAAAAATCATAATCAAATTCATATCCCAACGGTAATGACGGGTATTTCGATATTACATATAAATATTTCGACATTACATATAAATATTTCTATTTTATTTTTATGCATATAAATCAATGTTTTTTGTATACCACATATGTGCAGATTCATTTTATTTTTTAACTGTTTCCAGAGGTAAATAATGTAAATCTCATCTAAGTTAGCATTAAAATTAGTCGGCGAGAATTTAGTGAAAGTGGTTCCTTCAACAATTGTCACCTTAGTCATACTGTTATGCAAGTGCACAGGTGCACTCTCTATTCCCTCACTCTCACAATCCGATAGGACGGTAAATCAACACGACCGGAGAGAGATCAGGCGCAGGACCAACGGCTTTAAGTGCTTTCCGAGGCTCGGGGGTGAGACACCGCCAACTTCCTGACTCCGGGCAGCTACTCGGAATTTCTCGACAGAAAAACTCAATAATTGATTTTTTGGCGCGACCCGGGATTCGAACCCAGGACCTCATGATTAGCAGTCGCACTACTACAACCACTAGACCAACGAGGCTGTTTTTAATATAAATACATATAGATTTATTAACAGCCCACTCCAGCTTCGCTTGGGTACGATCTATTTATGTGGCGTTAATTAGACATAGATCATTTATTTTATCAATGATACGACTTCTGAATAACACTCCAAGTTCAGATCACTTAAGGTATATTTTTTTATAAAATAGGGACACAAACGAGCACACAGTCCACCTGATGGTAAGTGGTTGCTGTAGCCCATAGACATCTACATCTATCCTGGATTACAATTCGTAATGCAGAATGTCACCCGTGAGAACTAAGATAGAATGCCTCGTTTTCAGTAAAAGGGTCTCCGGTTCTCTACATCTACAGTCACCATACGCAACAAAGCAGTGTTAAGCTACTATTTCACGCTGATATTCTGTGAGAGCGTGGTCCTTCCCCGGTCGAGCCGACCCATTCGTGCTAAAACTATACTACTAATATAGCTGTATGTACTATACTGCTACTAGCACGGCTCTACCACGTAAAAATATCATACAAGATATGATGTATTATATTCACATACAAATAAATTATTAAAAACTACTAATTATTTGTTAACGTTCAAACCTTTTGTTGTTTCCTAATTTAATCCCTTTTCAAAGTAGATTTCGATTCTTCCGTATAATACATATAATATCTCGCTGAAAATTAATTTTAGCTTTCAGTCGTGGAACTTGTTTAGATGTACGGATAGAGTAAATATCTTAAGCACTATTCGGTATTCATGAAGTAAACGCCGTTCCGTTAGTGAGGCTTGTAAACATGAACATTTATTCAGTGCCCTCTCTGGACATAACTGGAATTTATTTCAATATTATATGATGTAACATTTAAGTTTTAATCGCCGCCGTCAATATTTCTGTATTAATATACATGTTTTTGATAGGAAAAAGAAAAGGAACAAAAATTGTATAGTTAGAGTACTAAGTAGTAGTAGTAGTAGTAGTAGTAGTAGTAGTAGTAGTTGTAGTAGTAGTAGTAGTAGTAGTAGTAGTAGTAGTAGTAGTAGTAGTAGTAGTAGTAGTAGTAGTAGTAGTAGTAGTAGTAGTGGTAGTAGTAGAGACTAAAAGTTTTATAACCTCACAGAGAATCATGCTGCAGGAAAAGACATTACTTATATTAGTTTTTTTTTTACCCGACTGTTCTAGAAGGAAGGTAATGTTTTTCGAGAGTATTTATAAACGTACTTCTATGTCTAAGTATTTCTTTGGCGCGCTCTGTAGACCAAACGGCTTAACATATAAGGTGTCGTTAGATTCGTTTTAATTTCTAATAGAGCCACACTGCAGCTATATTGCAGTTGCAGCATGAATGGCTCGGCTCGACCGGGGCAGGACCACGCTCTCATCGCTCAGAATGCCAGCGGAGGATTATAGTTCATCTTTACCGCTGACATAACTATATGCTGCTGTTAATAATTTGTGTGTTAACAAGTTTTCTAACTTTTGTTTTATAGTAGAATATGACTTATCGTATATTTTTGTGTTTTGTGAGAGAATACCAGTAACTGAGTTCGATCCTCGCTGGCAATGAAATAGTTTAATGTTCTGTTTAGTGGTTCTCGATGATGAAGGAAACATTGTGAGGAACCAATGTGTCCGAAAAACATGCTGCCAGCCATTGCGGCGGTACTACTTTTGTTGGTACTTAACTTAATTTTTTCTTATTTAATGCTAGATGAAAATTTATTTTTATCTGTTCTCAGGCGTATATCTTTAGACAGAGAAACCTATAGACAAATTGACGCCTTCTTTCGCATTCGCACACGAAAAAGATAGATTTATGCATACGTCTTGCATAGAAATGAGATAGAGTAGTGTGATTGTTTGTCCCTTTCTCCGTGCCGGTTTTTTTGTTTAGCAAACTCTACAGTTTGCTAAACAACTTTGACAGCGTAGCGATTTAAGGAGTTTACAAGTTGGTTTAAGTGAGAAAAAAGTATTTTGTGAGCTTAAGATTGATGAATCTTGTTCAGTTCAGTTCTTAGAACAATTAAAATGTTTATCTAAATGTGTTTAAAAGTTATAAAGATTATTCTATAACCTAAAAATTTGTTATCGTTCTTTCTCACTCAAGGCCACGCCGATCATTAGTCTATAGGTTTCTCTGTCTACGATCTTTAGACTATTCACTGTCGTATTAATTACAAATCTTTTAAAGACCGTTATTGCGTTACGTAAAGTTAGGTAAGTGATAGTAATATTTGCTTAAAAGTTTCTCAAGTTACACAACTGTCTGTCTATACGTGCAAATATAAAAGGAAAAGCATTCTAATGGAATGCAATGAAATGGTCTTGTTAGCGGCGTTGATCATTCAACGTGCCGTTTATTTTACTCTTCTTCGCTTCAGTAGACCTTAGCTGCGCCATTTTCACTTTTCGCTGCGAAACTAAGAATTTAGATGAACGAAACCGGTTTAGTGATTAGCATTCGATGGCAATGAGATATTTCGTCGCGTGTATACCGTTTCCCTAATTTGTATTGACTATCATTACTAAGAATTCATTTTAACTTAACTAATTCGTTGAATGTAATTTAGAGCACTTGTTTAGTGGGTATTATTAGGTGCGTTTGGCACAAAAAGCGCTAGCAAGCGCTTGTATGCAAAATGGCGGAACTAAACAGTTTTCGGCCAGGACACGTTTGCTAACTTCAGTAGTGCTGACACAATCCGCCATTTTGCTTATTTAATTTGTTTGTTTTGAAGTAGAGTTTATAAGTTGTTTTGTGCAATATTAGTTTAAAGTAATATAATGACATGAATAAACATATACATGTTATTAAAATTCATGATTGGTAAGTTTTTAATATGAATACTTTACAAACATCTATTTAAATTAGGTTAGGTTCCTCGGTTAAAACAAACTTCGTGTCCTAGAGGAAAATAACTACTTACGATTTGACAGAGCTTACCGCTTACGATCCATTTTGCTTACAAGCGCTTGGTAGCGCTTTTTTCTGCCAAATGCAGCCATTCTGTTTACGTTTTAATTGACAGATTTTTTCCAGTGATGAAATCACATAGATTTGTGCTAAAGTTTAATAATATTCTATAGAATTTAATTGATATGTTTTCTGTTCTAAAATATTAAATTATGTATACAAATAAATGAAATTCAAGTGTCTGCTCGTAATGTCAAACAGCTGTCTGTCTGTCTGAAGGAGTAACTTAGGCTACTTTTATTTTAGAAAAAAAATTAGGGTTCCGCGCAAAAAATTAAAACTGTATATTACACGCGGGGGAATTCGCGGGGAACAGCTAGTAAACAATAATTGTATTTTCTGAAGTGTTAGAGACATATTTTGGTCCTTTTCCAGTACCGGTCGGGCTGACGCACGAATAGGGCTGCCTGACCGGGCTCGGAAAGGACCACGCTCGTACAGAATACCAGCATGAAATAGTAGCAGCATTTCGCTGTTGCTTTTTCGTATGTTTGATGCGAATCAGAAACTATTTTGACAGTAATGTTAAGGTAAATAAGCACTACATGGTTATATATATATATATATATATATATATATATATATATATATAGTGTATACTTAGTGTATATATATACACTAAGTATACGACTCACCAAAAAAGTGCCTTTTAAATTTAATAACGAGGGAATAACTAAATAACTATGTTACTTATTAATCAATAACTTGCGAAAACTGACAGCCACGGTAATTCTTCCGAATGTATAAATAACAATCAGAAATTGTAGTGATGTTTGAGAACGTATTTGGTTACAAAATATGATACTGTTTCGTAAAAATATGTACATTGTACGTATTCATGTATTCATCCACAAATCCGTTGAGACGGCGTGCTCATTGCAGCAAGGAAAGGGGGGCACCGGGCGTGTAGTGGCGAGTGAATTGGTGAGAGCTTCGGTATATCGGACTGTGCCGAACGATCACGTACGTATCTGCTGATAGCAATCATGCACAATCGTGCACTAGTGGCGGTAGGGCGACCATTTACTAAAAATTCAATCTGAGGCTACGGCTTTTTTAAGCATTACTTAGTCGTTTAAGGCATAGGAATTTTTAGTGATTAATTTATCCTAACATTTATCTGAAGTTAGAACTGTATGAAGAAACCATAGAATACTATAATACACAATAGAATGGCTTTCAACCTTATTTTGTACCGAGGTTCGGCGTCGCCGGGAGCACACGTACAAGCAATTACGCCGTATTATCAGTTAATCACTGCTACAAACCCGATTCGCTGTGTTGACAGACGGATTTTAATACATATTTATATGTAAATAGCGTGCAATTTGGCATTTTCTAAATAATTTGCATGCGAAATTTGGAAACGATTGTAACGTCAAACATTGACTTATATATAAGATATTACTAGCGTAAGGACCAGGCCGACTGAACAACTAAAACGGACCAGTGCGCTGGCCCTAAAATAACAGTTTAGGGCCAACGCGAATTGGTTCTACAGTGGTGCGCGCGCAGGACAGATTTGCCTGTCATAAATATGTCTAGTTGCATGGTAAAAGGATGTAAAAATTACGATACAAGGATTAAAAAGGATCATGGGATATCGTATCAACGGTTAACAACTTTATATTAATTTTGTTACAATTAAATTATTATATAAACGCATTTTTAAAGTTTTATTTTACAGTTTGTTTAGTTACGTTACCAAAATTAGGCCAGGTTTGGATTCAGACCCTCAAAAATATTGTATATGCAAAGTAATATAATTATACTCATAGAGTAATTTATACTATGTTTAAAAAATTATTTCATGTTTCTTTTTTCTCATGTGGCGGGATTTTGGCGTCACGCGTGTAGTTTATCTATACGATTAGTTTTGATGGTTTTATTTTTATTTCTGTTTTATTTTTGTCTAAAAAAACTTAGTGTAAGTTAAATTTTGAATATTGGTATCTAATATTTTTTTTATTCAATAACGGTAAAACGTAAATAGTACAAAAGAAACCATATCTGCTTAATTGAATCTGAAAATCTGATTCATAAAATATTTTGAAATTTTGTTTTCAAACTTGATTGCTTCTGGAGCATTTTATGGTGGTAGCCCCTCTTTATAGTTGTATCAAGGATGCAACATAAATACATCGATCGAGCATCGATTGGCCAGAAAGGGAGCTAACCCTAATCCAATTTTTATTAAAAAAACGCGGTACTCATGTAAAATACAGAAATTCTCGATATCGTAGGGTTAATATTAAAATGTAAAAGGACCCAATAATAATACAAGTCGACCTTTATGTAAAATTATGGTATTTTCGCTTAGTATCATTAAGATATTATATACTACAAACTATGAAATAATGGTACAATTAGGATAATTATACTACGAAATCTGACCCTGGTTATGCCGTGTTATGATATGATGTTTGTATTATGACAGATGCGCTGCGCTACTTTTACTTGTATGAAAAAGTTATGAGTAAAATATTTAGATGGGCCTATCCTTCCTTTCGAAATCATTGACGTATTGTGGCATCTTAGTGGCTACACGGGCTCCGCCCACACCCCTGTTCTATTATGTATGTATTATAGTATTCTATGGAAGAAACGACAGTAATTTAACGTTTGACGGTTCCATGACGCACTTTTAGCTTAGCAATGGGTTGGGATGCTGAGGGCTACGGGTTTGGAACCCGCACGGAAAAAGTAGGTATATGTATGTCTTATAATAATTATTTCAACCATCATGTTTGTCCTAATGCAATTAATGTATGTAAACTCACTTCATTCCACACACTCCACAATACAAAAGAAAACCTTACTGTCATTTTGTTAAGTAAACGGTCTAACACAAAAATCATATCATCTTAGACAGTCCAGTTCAGCCCCAATGGTAACACTGAGCGGAACTCTTATCGTTTTATAACTCGTTATTCGCAAGAATATTAAAGTTTTGTGACTTTAATGTAAGCGTGCTACGAATGACTGACGGCAACCTTGACTTTCGCAGGGTCTTTTTAAAACGATACTACGTTATTGAACCATTGTTTAAAAATTATGATTATAAAATGAATCAGTAATTAATTGCAATAGTTAAGTACCTATAACTATAACCCGTTTACTAAATGTGATTTATTGATGACCTCGGGCCTTTTATGATTTATTTAAAGTTAAAGTTACACAAACAACCTATATACGTCGCACAGCTGGGCGCAAGCCTCTCATTTCTGAGAGGGTTTTAGGGCAAGGTAATGTCCGCCGGGCTGTCCCAATGCGTGTTGGCGAACTTCATAAGTCTTTGAAATATTTTTTCTTATTTCTCAGTAATTAGCATTATATACAGCTTGGTTTTACCACGTGGTAAAGCCAAACTGCAGCGAAGTTATGGCTCGAGAAAAACCACGCGCTCATATAGTAGCATAACGCTGGTGTGTTTCGTACGTGGAGTGATGGTACCAAAGTTAAATAATTTCAATTAATTGAAAATAATTGCAGAACAGAAATCTGTAGATGGTTGATACTGTAATTTCAAAATTTCTTTGTAATATTTCTTAGTTAGAAGAAGCCAATTGCTGCTGAAACTGAATATTGGTGTAAGAAACGTTGAGTTTTAAAGATCATTGCAGGGAATCGCAAAAGACAAGTGTTTTCAAAAACATTTCAGCTGACATTGACTACTTTACTTGGAAGATTGGCCCACACTCACTGCACTTTGCTGAGCAATCAGGTTACTGAGTGTAGAGCCGATACCATCGATCCAGGTACACTACTCCCCAACACCATGCAGGATTTGAAGTCAGCGTTTAAAGATGGATTTCCACCGTCAGTCGGTCACCAAAAACTCGTACGTACACAATTGTGGTCTGTTATTTCAAATTTCTGACTACCTCGTTGGTCTAGGGGTCGTAAACGCGGCTGCTGATGTATTCCTGGGTTCGAATCCCTAGTCGGGCCAAAAATTTGTTCTAGAGTTTTTTCCGAAAAATTCCTTGGTTCCGGTTCAGCCATTTATTGCCAGTCAAGTTGCTTTGCCGACCGATCGGACTATAAGAGTGAAGGAAATATAGTGCACTAGTGCTTGTGCATAATACATATGCTCGGGCACTTAAACCCTGTCCTGCGCAGATGGCTCGCCTCCGTACAGATTGACCGCCGTGACCGGAATTCGACCGGGAGAACATATTATTACGATGTTAAAATTTATCCCACAGAACCACAGAAAGCGAAAAAGACACCAAGTTCTATGGCAGTTCCTAAATTATAGCTATAGGACCGTATAATGGTTTTTAACTGTTTTAAATAAATTTGGTAACGTTCGCGACGTATTTCTTTACTTGTTCTAATTCATACAATTCTAATTATTTTTGAGAAACGGGGATGATGAGAGGGTCGAAAGTAGCTTGAAATGGTTCGTATAAATATATAAACTGCTGGTGGCCTTTTCTTTTACGAACTGGCTGACACACTATCGTGTGTCTAGATTTTTGGCACAGTAGAATAAAAGAATGAAAAGTTGAATAAAAACCACCTTCGCGCTTATTCAATTCTGATGTAACAATTTGGTTAAGGTTACGGTGGTTTTTGTTGAGCGAAATAATAACGGTTTAATCTCCGGCATCACGTCCATTGCAGACTGTTAATTGTTTTTTTGTCAGTGTGCTAAAATTATAACCGGTTTTGCGTTTCGCGTTTCCATTTTTTACACGGGCTGTTTGTTACAGATAATATTTAAACATGCATTGTTTATTTTTTATGAATAGCAACTGTTAAAGTGTGAGGAAAATGACATTAGATTTATCTTGATTTGCCGTATAAGTACAAATACAAAATTGATATTTAAAATTGAAACAAGTTTAACTTGTAAACAGTCCAATCAGAACAGTACAGTACTATATGAATATCTCGAGCTAAATCACCAATAGTCCAAGAGGAATCGGCGCATGAGTACCGAAAACTATTCCACCTCAATTTTTTATACTATTCTCTTCAAATTGTCCTACTGATGATATAAATGCATGTTGCCATGGGGAAACTGTGTGCCATATTGTTTAAACCGATTTTTTTCAATTGTAAAGATTTGTTACTTTCAAACGAAACATTTTTTTTACATTCTTTAATGAAATACAAATAAAAAAGTTCCTATGACTTTTTACGATAAAGTTAATACTTTCGGTGTTATGAATTTTTAAAGGTTTGATAAATTCCCAATTCGGATACTAGGTACTTACTTATAAAAATTGTCCCGTTTAAAAATAACAATTCCTTGCAATTAAAAACTAAATCGGTTTTTACAATATGGCATCGAGTTATCCCCTAGCAACATGTATATTATAATATATTATCAGAAGGACAATTTAAAGAGAATTACATAAAAAAAATTGAAGTGGAATAGTTTTCAGTACTCATGCGCCGATTCCTCCTGGACTAGATCGTGATTTGTGAGAGTACTCTATAAATACATGCGGGCATCCGTGTCGGATTGTGAGTGTGAGACAAAGAGATTTAAATATATGTATACTATAGAGCGGACACTGAGAACATTTACATACAAAAACTGTGAGCACGTGCGTGTGTTAAGCCCTCTAGCGAAAAATAGCAATACTACTGAATTTTATTTGGAAAACATTTTAGCTATTTCCCATTAGGTGACGCTTCTAAATATAAGGTAAAAATCGGTTTTAGGCACGTCGTCAATTACTAACATATTTGTAAATAAATAGTGACGTTACGGGATAACAGATGGTACTTTATTACAACAATTTTTCTTTCTTCTAGAACAATCTACCAGAAATAATAGAATTTAAAGATTGTGGTAAATATACATTATTCTTAGGATAATAAACCGAAATCATGTTCATTTTTGCTCCATATCGTGACTTTCTATACCTTAATGCACAACCGGGCATATTTTCTTTAAAAATATTTTTTAAATTTATGAAACGAATGCGTCGTGATCTTTCGGTGATGTCACTTAGACTAAATGACAAAAATCGGAGATATATCCTGTAGGACAAAAGTTACAGATGACAATTTTGTTGCTAATGTCCGGTATATTACTACTACATACTTTTAAATGTCTTTGGTGTGAGACCATGCTAAGACAAAATGTATTGTTTAAAAAACAAATAAATATAACCTTGTTCTATTCGAAAAAGCAAATAAAACAGTTGAATTATATGCTTCTGTTTAATTAGAAACGACATAGTAACTTTAATCACGTCTAAACGTAGGAGTCTGGAAGAGTTATTTAATGTTATATGAATTGATTATTAGGAGTTATTCTAAGCTATTTTATAGGATTTATCATTTCAGTATTCTGTGCCTTCTTATATTATATTTACTAGCTGAACCCAGCTGACGTCCTGTCAGTAAATATCACAGGTATTGTTCAGCAATGTTTTTTTAATTTAGCGCATCAATTTAATTCATTAATTGCCGCCCTTGATTGAAAAAAGCATATATAAATCAAAAAACTTAAAATTTGTTTGTTTCATAATTTTATTTTCAATTCTTTTTTAGTTTTAAACATAAAACTTCTCCATTGAAAAATACATACACGTGTTTTATATTATATACACATATTTATTGCATGTATAATATGTCAAAAGAACGTAACGTGTTAATTGCTAAATACTCACAATCTTATAGTACTTATAACTAATTATGGCTCAACCCAAGGTCTAACACAATTACTGTCGTCAAATGTTTATCTTTTAACACGATCAGCCATTAAAAACATGGATTTCTAAGTGTTCTGTAGGACAATGGACTTGCGAATAGGAATAATTAAATTTAATATTGAAATGCAGTTAATTTAGCTAGCTACGTTAGCTTTATCAGATTGCTTACTTTATATTTAAGCAATTATAAAAACTACGCCAGCCGTGGCTGGGCAAAATTTTTACAAATAAGAGAGACAAACGAGCACACAGTCCATCGGATGGTAAGTGGATGCTGTGTCCCACAGACATCTACATTTTTCTTCAATTAAGAATCAAAATGCATTCTTTTCTTTATTAACTGGCTTTACGGCTCTGGTTTCTAGACCTTCTGAGCCTATCTATCCTTTCTTTTGAAATCTTCATTTTATGTTCTTTTTCTTCACAATATGCTGATGCGTCACATTGCGAAGCCCTTGGGAGATTTTGACGACAGCTCAACCTAGCGGCCAGTTGACGACGACAGCCACTCAAGTTCATGAGGCGCCCAAGCGGTCAAAATAACTTGAGGTTTATATCGACATCAAAGCACTAGTTTCGTCGTTTTCTCTAATAGTTCACAAGCGCGGACACTTAATTCACAAAATCGCATCACTTTTACGAATCAAAATCCACTTCAAACCACTATTCAAGCGACAAAACAGAAACAGAAACAGAAAATTTTTTATTCAATGTAGATTATAACAATACTTATTGATAGTCACTTTTTTAATTTACCACTGCTTCGCAAAAAAACCTGTGTCCTGGGAAGAACCAGCAAGAAACCCAGCGGGACTATTTTTTTTCCAATAATGGCTTACAATCATGTTTACAATTAACAACACAAGACAAATTAGAAATAGCTTGGTAGCGATCACCCTTCCCAGGGGTTATCATCCATAAATTCCTTAATATTATAATAACCCTTTTTATACAAATTTAGTTTAATAACATTTTTGAACTTTGTGTATGACAAATTTTGTATATTTTCTGGGATTTTGTTGTAAAAGCGTATACATCGTCCCAAGAATGAATTACTGACTCGGTGGAGTCGAGTAACTGGTACTACTAGCTTGTGTCTGCTCCTAGTATTTACAGAATAAATATCACTTATTTTCGCAAAACTACTTTTATTTTTGTGTATGTACATTACATTTTCATAAATGTATTGAGAGGCCAGAGTTAATATATTGATTTCCTTAAATATATGTCTCAGTGACTCTTTTGGTTTTAAATTATATATTGCTCTAATGGCCCTCTTCTGCAAAATAAATATAATTTCAGTGTCAATCGCGTGTCCCCATAGCAAAACACAATACGACATAATGCTATGGAAATAACTAAAGTAAACTATTCTAGCTGTTTCAACACTGTTAAGAGTTCTAATCTTTTTTTACAGCATATGCTACAGAACTAAGTCTGCTAGCTAGTTTTGATATATGGGGGGAGCCATTGAAGCTTTGCGTCCAGTGTGATCCCAAGATAAATGGTGGTATCAACAAGACTCAGTTTCTCCCCATTTAAAATTACTTTATTATTGACATGTTTAACATTAGGAGTGACGGTTTTCATACATTTAGTTTTAGTTCCATTCAAATGCAAATTATTAACATTAAACCAATTGACTAACTTAGCTATAGCATTATTTACTTCGTCGTAATTTAATAACTGTCGTTTTAATTTGAAAATTACTGAAGTATCATCAGCAAATAATACTATATCATGCTTGTCCCCTACTATGTAAGGTAAGTCATTAATATATGCAAGAAACAGAAAGGGGCCGAGAATTGAGCCCTGAGGCACGCCCATTTATACAATCGACCCGGAAGATCTCATACTATTGATGACAACTTTTTGCGTTCTGTCACTTAAATATGAAATAATTAATTTAAGAGCATCGCTTCTTACACCGTAGTGTTGAAGTTTCCTGATTAATGTTTCATGGTGAACACAATCTAAGGCTTTGGATAGGTCACAAAACACAGCCAAAGCATCCTGTGAATTCTCCCATGCATTAAAAATATATTTAATCAGCTCAACACCAGCATTAGTTGTCGAGCGACCCCCTGTGGAACCAAATTGATTTTTATGAAGTAAATTATTTACATTAAAAAAATTTAACATTTGATCAAGAATAATTTTTTCAAAAATTTTACTAAGTGTTGGCAGTACAGAAATAGGTCTAAAATTAGCGGGGTTAAATGTACTACCAGATTTAAATAAAGGTATTACTTTACTACGCTTCATTAAATCAAGAAACACACCAGATTCGATACTAGTATTAAAAATAATAGATAGTTGAGGTGCGATTATATCTATTATAGACGCAATAACTTTAACGGAAATCCCCCACATATCGGCGGTTCTCTTAATATCAATAGTCTTAAAATATTTTACAATATCTTTTGATGACACTTTATGAAATGTAAAATTCTTTGTACACACATTTACATTTTGTTTAAGTAATGATTCGGCGACGGCAGGAGAAGAAATCAGTGACTTAGTGGTTAAGATCGGAATATCAGTAAAATATTTCTCAAAAACCATTGCAACATCCTGATCTGATTTAGTTAATTTTTTGTTAAAACTTAACTGGTAGTTTCAATTGCGAGAGTTGACCTTACCAGTTTCACTATTAATTATACTCCATGTCATTTTAATTTTTTTAGAAGCAGTCTTTACTTCGTTGCTCAAGTACAACGACTTGGCTAAGGAGCACACTCTTTTAAATATTTTGGAATATTTTTTTTACATATTCCCTAAATTTGACGCTCGGATTATATGACCTTTCATTGTAAAGTGCATATAAACTTTGTCTACTCTTATGGACTCCTACTGTCACCCATTCATTAAATGCCTTGCGATTGTTCAAGGAGAATATTTTAGAAGTAAAAGTATTATTAAATTCATTGCAAATGAGCTTAAATAATGTTCCATACAAAAAATTTGGATTAGTTTGGTATGAAAGTAATGGAAGTTTTTTTTACTATGTTACTTCTAAACTTCTCCAAGCGATGTGCATTTGGAATAAACACTACTTTTTTATCTACTTGTTTTTTGTGAACATAAGGTAATGAAACTAATTGTCCATAGTGATCAGAGCTCAATTTTTGAATTACACATTTATTGAACGGCTTAACATTTGTAAAAATGTTATCTATACATGTTGCACTAGATTCAGCAATACGTGTTGGCTCCAAAAATAAATTAAAAAGACCATAAGATTTAAACAATGAGCTAAATTTAATATTGGTGGAGGAAGCTTCTAAGAGATTGATATTAAAGTCTCCACATATTACAACACTTTTATTCTGTTTATTAAGCTTAGCGAAAACTTCCTCCATAATTTTAATTATTAAACAGGTACGACAATCCGTCTACGGCCAAGTTCCCGGCAAAACTCTAATCAAAATGCAGATGCGTTGTCACCCCTGAGGACTGAGATCGAATGCCTCGTTTCCAGTATAAAGGGTCTCCGGTTCTCTACACTCACCATACGAGTACGAAATACATTACACGCAGCATTAAGCTGCTATTTTACGCTGATATTCTGTGAGAGCGTGGTCCTACCCAGGTCGAGCCGACTCATTCGTGCTGCAACCATTATAAAGCTGCAGCGTAGCTCTACTACATAAAAAATTACGTTAAAGATTATTGAAAGCTTCATGTAAAAGTTAATTGGATATAAAGGTTTTCGTAGGTTTTTGGGATAAATGAAATCAGTTGTATTCGACTTTTTAGTAGAACAATACCAGATGGGCCTGTCTCGTTGGTGTAGTGGTTGTAGTAGTGCGACTACTGATCATGAGGGTTCGAATCCCGGGTCGGGCCAAAAAATCTATTATTGAGTTTTCTGTCAAGAAATTCTCAGTAGCTGCCCGGAGTCAAGAAGTTGGCGGTGTCTCACCCTCACTCTCACTACCGTGACTCTCACAACCGTCGCGGTAGTGAGAGTGAGGGAATAGAGAGTGCACCTGTGCTTGCGCGTACACTTGGGCACTATAATGCTGTCCTGCGCCGATGGCTAGCCTCCGTTGAGACAGCCCGGCGTGGCCGAAATTCGTTCTGGAAGACCAGATAGGCACTTCGGGAAGTGCCGCATCTGGTGTTGATACCGAAAAAAAATTTACTTAGTATTTTTTTTATAGAATAGAATATGATCAGGTAAGTTCATGATGTGGCCCATAGACATCTACATATATCCTCGATTACGAATCAAAATGCAGATGCATTGTCACTCCTGAGGACTGAGATCGAATGCCTCATTTCCAGTAAAAAGCGTCTCTGGTTCTCTACACTCATCATACGAAACACAGCAGCATTAAGGTACTATTTCACGCTGGCATACTGTAAGAGCTTGGTTCTTTCCCGGTCGAACCGACCCATTCGTGCTACAACTATATTACTAATATAGCTGCAGCATAGATCTACCACGTATAAATACCATACAAGGTATTATTGATTATCTATTTATCTATTTCTTATTATTCTAATGTTACAGCTTTAGCCCTCCATACTATGCTATCCAATGAGAAAACAACTGACAACAATATTTATTAAGGTCGACCACATACATTTTTTTAAATTCGGAAATCCAATTCGCGATACTAAACGCAGCAAATCCATATACAATCAAGGACCTATCACACGTATAGTAATTTTCAGTTCGAAATTTTGCGGAAAAAGCTGTATGTGGCCGTCCTAAGGAGGTAACCATTGCCTGTAAAGCACGTACAAGGCGTAGAATGGATGTGAAAGAAGCTAGAGAAATGTGTCAGGATAATGGCATACGCAAGTCCGATGTCTTTGCTCACTCTGGGTGACAGGCATAAGACTTATGTACGTATGTGTAAAAGGTGACTATACCAGCTTAATTAATTCCCATCTATAAATATTTTTATACACAAAAACTGTTTCTACTTATGTCCATTACAGACTTTGAAACCATCCAACCGATTTTGATGAATTTTTTTGTGTATGTTGGAATGGGTCCCTAGATGGCTTATATTCATTACATTTACATTTGGACCCGGTAGGTGGCGTTCTTGTCGGGATCCAGAAATCACCCGAGCGAAGCCGAAGCGGATTGCTAGTAATTAATGTTTATATAATATTCAGAGATAATAAGTTACAACAACTTCAACATAAGAAAACTTGCAGAGAATCTAAATTCTGTTTTAATCTGATAGCGTCATTACCTTGCCTTTGTTTCTTATTTCAAAACCAACCGCAACCGCGAACGTAATTAACAAATACCTGCCGTCATGGGATTACATTTTGTATAACGAAGTATATTGAGATATCTTCATTACATCTCACAATCATAAAATTATAACATCATTAAAAACATGGTAAAAATATTTTTTTAAGTAGATAAAAGGAAGTGATGTGGCCCATAAACTACTAATCTATCGTCACTTAGCAATCAAAATGCAATGTGTAATTAGCCCTGAGGTCTAATATGGAATACCTAGTTACAGGTAAAATGAGTATTCTGTTCTTATTACTCTATACGAAACGTAGCAGCATGTTACTGGTTTACTCTGATTTTCTGTAAATAATTTGAAATTGCCTATTATATTTTCTTTAGCATAAATGAGAGCTGGTGGCAGCGCTAAAGGGCCATGCGATCGCCATAAATTTCAGAGTGTATGAGCAATACGCATTCGCTCCCCGTCGGCATCAATGAAATTGTTAATTGCAATGTTATTGTTGAAACCTGCATATCTAAAGAATGAAATATTTTCGGACCGTGTGAAGGTAATGTCACGCACTGGGGTAATACGGCGAACTGAAAATTACTCCATGATCCTAAAAGAAATGAGACTTACTTTACTTTTCAACCGACTTCAAAAAATGAGGAAGTTCTCAGTTGGACTGTATTTTTAATGTGTTTTTGTATGTGTTACTTCAGAACTTTCGTTAGATTTTGATGATTCTTTCTTTATTTGAATGCTGGTGCTTCTCATGCGGTCCCAAATAAATTTGATCAAGATCTGACCTGTAGTGTTTGAGTTATAGAATAATGCGTATTTAATTGAGTTCGACCATGTTGATTATATTCTCGTTTTATTTAAATTAATAAATTCGGTTGTACAAAATGTTGAATTTTACCACTTGTGTATAAGTAAATAGAAAAATGCGATAACAACATGTTTTTACAGTCTATTATCTGAGTGAGAATATGGCCGTGTACTGCTTGATGTCGCTGGCGTACCCACGCATGACAGAATTCGAGAAGTTATTACGAATGGGAAAACTGCCATTACGTTGCGCGTAATCTCTGTTTGTCAGGGTCAGTTGGGGAGCCACGGATATTGCTGCTTGGGCCCAATTGGACGCCTAATTATTTTCGCTTCACGTTGGTCTATCTTTATTTATTTTAAAAACATAGCATCGCTCTTTAAAACTAAAGGTAATATGTACGCATGTTATAATTTTGATAAAGTTTCGATACCATGTAACTATACTACATGTAAAAAATATTAAAAAAAAACAAGGCAATGCGCAGGTTTGTTTTAGCAATTAAAGATGTTCCACGACTAGTTTGTTCCGTGTTTCTTGCTTACACAGTAAACTGCTTACTCAATGTCAAAGATGCGATCTCGTACTGCTTGCTAATCTACGTTCACCAAACCGCCTGTCAATACGTGAATACGATAATTCTTCCCTAAAATGGGAGAGCGCCATTGTTGGCGACGCGCCTATAAAAATGTTTCAGTTTATTAAATCAACCGATGACGTTGCTATGAAAAAAGGGGCAGTCACGAGCAACGACGCTCTGATAAGAGAATGCTTAGTTAAATCTTTAAGAAATGTCGAATTAATGATATGAAGGTCTTGGGTTCGACTCCCAGGCCGGACTAGTTTGTTTGTTTTCCTAAGTAATATCGCTTAATAAATTCGTAAGGAATTTAAGATATAAATTATGTTACCGGATTTGTTCCCCGGTCGAGATAATCACTCTGTGCATAGGCAGAATTAATGGATATTAATTGCATAAATGTTGTTTTGTATAAGTTTGATACGTTTTGTACGAAAACAAATGCCTATTTGTTATGATTGATTAATGAGAACATTCATTTATATTGTTATCTGATTAAAGATAGTTTCATACAGTTCGAAAATTGTATAAAAGCATTTAATTTGCCTAATATGGTCAAAATTGGTGTATTTCATAATTTAATTTTTTCTGATAGCCGAGAGCCGTGCAAAGTTAGTTGTTCACATAGCGTGAGTACACAGAAGCACGCTGGCCACGCCCTTAGGAGGCCGAATATGTAAAAATTTAAAATGTTTGTAATTCAGTGATTTATGTAAAAATTACTTGTAAAATATTTCAGGTTAATTGTACGTGCTAAAAAAGGTAAATTCTGTGTTATTTTCATGTGAAAATTCCTGTGTATAAGTGAAATAATGATAGTTTTGTATAAGAAATTTAAAAGTGTTTTAAATAGTGAAATAAATAGAAAAAATGTAAATTAAACTATTGTATTGGTTAGCTTATGTATAAATTCAAGTGAGAAACATTGTTTTAACTTTCTGTGTTAAATATTTAAGAAATTTCGATTTCGAACTTGTGAGTAAAATAGGCAGTTTTCGTTTAATAAATAAAAGGTTTTTTATGATATGAAGATATGATGTATATCATGGTGTAGATATTGTTTTGTACTACCTATATTGATAAATTGTATTTGTATATGATTTGAATAAATAAAGATATTGAGTAAAACGTGAGAGAGTAATAGAACAAATTCATGTAATTGAGTTGCGCAAGCGCGCGAATGGCGCGGCTCACTTTCGCGTATAGCTCTGGGGTAGCTTAGTGAACGGGTTTTATTGCAATTCGTTCGGGAATCCTTCGGGGAAGTTCGGAAATAGTTCGGAAATAAATAAGAAAATCCGAGAAAAAGTTCAAGAAAAGTGAAAAACCAGCAGTATAGGGAAAAGTGATTACTCTCTCACGGAACGGTTTGAAGATAATTGCTGTTTCATTCCCAAGATCCTTTAAGTTATACAGTCCACATCGAAGAATTAAGGCGTCGGGACCGGGACGACTTCGGAAGACCCGTAATCCCCGTCTGAACCTACTTGCTGAAAAGGAAGAGGTTATCGCCCTAGTGTGTTACTCCGTTGCGGAGATCACATACGTTGTTCCCGAACCCAACGTAGGCGTGATAGGAGGCCGGATCGAGAGAAGCCTCGATTCCTGTTTCTTAGTACCCGATCCGCTAGGTCCTTTTCAATTGGTCCTTTTCAGGATCAAGAGGGACACCGACCTGGTCCTTTTCAATTGGTCCTTTGCGGCCGATTGAGAGGACGCCCGAACCTGAGTTCCTTTTCAATTGGACCTTCGGAGCCGGATTGAAGACCACCCGAACCCCGCCAGCTGGATCAAGGAACCAGCTGTGGACTGCTGGTTGTGGAAGAAGAAGACCTTCGGAAGCCGAGTGAAGATCAGCAACCGAAGGAAGCCAGAGGTTTGAGCTGAAGCAATAGGACCAAAGGCCTGAAGACCAGGACGGCAGCACTGAAGGGCTGGACCTGGAACTACCGGAAGAAAGAAAACCGGGATTGCAGCTTGGGGCGTGTGCTCGCATGGGGCACATATCGCAGCCGGGCGCAGGTGTCTTGTGAAGGCACTCATCGTGGCCAAGCAGGGCTTGGCATTTTTCCTGTCGGGCAAGCGTGCTCGGCATTTCCCGTCAGACGATCGTGTCTGGCATTTCCTGTCGGACGACCGTGTCCGGCATTTCCCGTCGGGTCATCAGGGTGCAAAAAGCATCCACCGCTGCTGCTGCCGGGCGAGGGTGCGCGTGGGCACCTGACTGCATCGCGGCCGGAGGAGGGCGCTTGGACGAGGCGTCACCGGCAACTGGGCGGCGAGCACAGCATACATCCCGACCACCTAACGGTGCCAAACGGTTGGGCTCTGGCATAACACCTTCGGGTGGAGCAGTTCTCTCGAGCGAGACTGCGCTTGCACTACCGCTCGACTGTTTCGTCATATTCCTTGGCGGGACAGTTCCTAAACCTTTCCTCCATTCCATTCCTGCACGACTCCATCCCTGGACGGCTCACCTCGGTAGGCCCCGTTCAGGATTGATAGGGCTGATAGGGCTGTTAGGGTGGTAGTAGGGTTGTAGGGTTGGGAGATAAAGGGGGGGAGGGGTAGTGGTGTTAGGTTGGGGTGTAGAAGGGTTGTAGGTAAGGGGTTGTAGGGACCGTAGGGACTGTAGGGACAGTTAGGGACCGTAGGCCAACAATCACCTTCCTGCAAGATGAAGAAGGCACAAGACCAGACAGGGAGAAGCGAAGGGAGCAGGACAAGGACAGGGCTCTCAAGAAAAGCTAAAGAAGCGGAATCATCTGGAGCGACCACAGCTACTGCGTCAAATGGAGCAACTCCTCCAAGTGGAGCCACCACAGACACGTCCACATGCACGTGGGACTCAGGGACGTCCATGGCAACGACGAGCAACAGGACGGACACCAGTGGTACACAGGCCAGCACCGCACAACAATCCGTTATATCCAGGAGTGAAACGGTGGTCGAAAAAGTAGGTCAAAGGACCGAAGAAGCGGCATCGTCAAGGACAGTAATCGGGCACACTAGTGATAAAGGGTCACAGAGAGGTAGTAGGTCATCGCGATCGGCGAGGCTGAAAGCCGAATTAGAGGCGCGGATTAAATTCGAACGCTCAGAGCTCGAACGAGCACAGGCAGCTGCTGCCTTAGCCAAGTCTCAATTGGAGTTGGCACGACTCAACCGAGAAGAGGAAATCGACTCGAGTGAGGATGATGAAGAGCGGAATACTCAGGTGGAACCTTTCGTAAGGAGTTGGGTTCAGCAAACAATAATGAGCGCGCCGGTTAGTGTAGCACAACCCGATATTACTGATAAGGAAGCGTGTAAAGGATCACGCCGCAAAGGGGCGGAGGTCGAGCGCAACCTAGGAAATGCACAGAAAACACACGCGAGTGAGGTGTCAGAATTGACCGAAGCGATTGTGAGTGCAATAAAAATAGCTGGTAAAGATAAATCTTCCCAGCTTCATTTCCTCCAGGAATTACCGGTGTTCGATGGAGACCCGGGTGAATGGATAATTTTCAAAACGGTGTTTGAAGACACAAAAGGCCAATTTTCAGGGGTGCAAAATGTCGCACGCCTTAGGAGGGCATTAAAGGGCACCGCTAAAGAGGCGGTTAAGTCGCTGTTATTTACTTTATGTGAACCTGAAGAAATAATGAACGCTCTCGAAAGAAGATTCGGTAGGGTTGAGATGCTCATTCTAGCCGAAATCGAGAATGTAAAGCGTATGCCAAGATTGGCAGAAGATTGCCGAAATATAGGATCTTTTGCAAGTCGTATTACGAACGTGGTTGCCACAATACAAGCGTTGAATCAACCACAGTATTTATACTCACCGGAGTTAGTGAGCCGCATAGTGGAGAAACTTGGAACTATGATTAAATTTAAATGGTTTGAATATCGAGCTCAATATCCTTTGGAGCCAGAGTTACAGAAGATGGCCAAGTTTTTAAATTTATTGAGTGAACAATTTGGAACGTCCTTAAGCAATGAAAATGCGCCTGAAAAAAGGAAGCGTCCTGAATTCAGGAAGCAAACTGTACACACTGCAAAGGGAGGTGTACGCAGCTGTGCCGAGAGCGAGCGCTATATGCGCCGAAGTAATATGAGCGAGCGTTTAGAACGCCGAAATAATAAAAGGCACAACCGACAAGTGGTTATGATAACCCAGGACAAGCCTGTAAGTCGGGTAACACATAAGTGTGTTATATGCAACAAGGAGCACTCTATAGTGAGTTGTTACAAGTTTAAGGACATGAATATTCGCGAGAAATGGGAAGCCGTCAAAAAGGCCAAAGTATGTTTCCAATGTTTGTCACCTAACCATAGGAGGTTAGAGTGCAAAGCGAAAAAAATGTGGTGTAGAAGGATGTAGAATGTCACATCATCGAATGCTACACCGATACCCCAATGAAAATACCTCGCCACAAGGGGACGAGGGGGGTAAAGATGCTCAGATTACAACTGTTAGTACAGTAAATGCACTGGCATGTGCATATTTAAAGATCATACCGGTCGAGTTGCATGGGCCTAGAGGAAAGGTCAGGACAACAGCTCTTCTGGATGAGGGATCAACCATGACACTCATAGAGGAGTGGATGGCTCAGAAGTTAGCGCCTCGCGGACGTAAAGAGGGATTACGTATCGAAGCCGTGGGAGGTAAGCGAATTAACGACGATAGTTCGTATCGCTTAAACGTTAAAATAAAAGGCATTTATTCGAGCGACTTAGAAGAGATAATTGTACAAACAATTAAGTCACTTAACCTCGCTCCTCAGTCGGTAAGCCGAGAATTATTGCAACGGTGTTCTCATTTGACACCGATCAAGGATGAGTTGATGTATGAGAGGTCCAAGCCTACCATATTGATTGGTCAGGACAATTGGCATCTCATAGTTACTCGTGAATTGGTTTCGGGAGGTAAGAACCTACCTGTAGCATCGCTCACCAAACTGGGGTGGGTTTTGCATGGTCACATATCGGGTGGCATTAAACCAATCAAGATTGTTAACCACATTTCCACCAAGAAGGAGGAAGATATGGATAAATTAATCAAGGATTATTTTAGTTTGGAATCTCTGGGAGTATCGGCTAGAAAGCCCGTGAACGACCCAGAAGAACGAGCTTTAAATATTTTGAACAAAACGGTACGTCGTATACCTAATAATAGGTACGAGACTGCTTTGTTATGGCGCACAGACAATGAGTGCTTGCCATCGAATAGGGCACAGGTTGAAAGTCGCCTGTTTAATATTGAGAAAAAGCTCGACAAAAATAGCGAGTTGAAAAAGGAATACGAGAAGCAAATTGAAAATCTCATCGTTAACGGTTACGCAGAGAAAGCGAACCATATTTCCATTTCCCCACGTACGTGGTACCTTCCCTCACTTCGCAGTGACTCACCCACAAAAGAAGAAAATAAGGATAGTTTTCGACGCCGCCGCAAGGACGGGCGGACGTTGTCTTAACGATGCGTTGTTGACCGGACCGGACTTATTGAAGTCGTTGTTCGGAGTTCTGCTACGATTCAGAGAAGGAAGCGTGGCAGTAATGGCAGAACATTAAGGAAATGTTCCTGCAAGTGAAAATCCGGGAAGAAGACAGGGATAGCCTTCGATTCTTATGGCGGCACAATCGTGACGCGCCACCGGAAGAGTATAGAATGACGTCACTCATATTTGGAGCGGCATCATCACCATGCATCGCTATATATGTAAAGAATAGAAATGCGCAGGACAACGCACATATCTATCCAGAAGCAGCTTCCGCTACGGAAAGCAATTTTTATATGGATGATTACCTACAGGCATTTCCCGACGTGACGACGGCCGAAAGGATAGTAAACGATATGTATGAATTACATAAGCATGCTTCTTTCCAACTGAGGGGATGGGCTAGCAACCGACCCGAAGTTTTAAGTAATATGGAAAATAAATATAAGAGCGACAGTGCTTCGCTTGGAGATAAAGAGCACACAGAGCGCACGTTAGGTTTGATTTGGAATATCAAACGGGATATAATAAGTTTTTCCACAAGTCTTCGTAGCACACCGGAAGAGGTGATGGAGGGTTTACGACCGCCTACGAAGAGGGAGATAACTAGCGCTGTGATGTCAGTCTTCGATCCTTTGGGACTCGCATCACCCATAACGATTCAAGGGAAGTCGCTGATCCAGCAAGTATGGAGGACAGGCATCTCTTGGGATGAAGAAGTTTCACACGAGTTACACGTGTTATTTTGTAAATGGATATCGGAAGTGAAGAAATTAGGTCACTTAGAAGTACCTAGACCCGTCGCTGAAGGCATCGACAAAGGAGAGTTACATACTTTCACGGATGCTAGTGAAAAAGCATACGCTGCCGCGGTGTATTACGTCACCACGGACGAGCAAGGAATAAGGCGGATTACGCTGATCGCCGCAAAGGCAAGAGTAGCGCCATTGAAACCAATTTCGATTCCAAGGCTTGAATTGCAAGCAGCGCTTATGGGCAGCAGACTGGCTGCTTCGGTTAGTGAAGAGAGCAAGTACGAGATGTCCGAGAGAGTGTTTTGGACAGACTCACGTACAGTGTTAGCGTGGATTAAGTCGGATCCTCGCGCTTTTAAACCATTCGTTGCTCATCGATTGGCTGAGATCGAAGATCACAGTAAGCCATGTGAATGGCGATGGGTTCCAACGTCACAAAACGTGGCAGACGACGCCACTAGAAATTTTCCTTCCACCTTCGATGTAAGTCATCGCTGGTTTCAAGGACCTGAATTCCTCAGGAAAAGTCCTGATTTATGGCCCAAACAAGTGGACACCATAAATAGCTTAGAAACAGGTGAAGAAAAATCGCCAAAGGGCGTAAATACGTTAAGAAAGCAAGAACCGTTAAGTCTACCCGACTACGGACGATTTAGCAGCTTTAAGAAATTCCTTGGAGCAACTACACGCACCTTACAAGCGGTAGAAAAATTCAAGAGTTTAAGAAAGTCGGTTAAAGGACCCGACGACGCAACCGAAAAGTCGGTTATGTGTTCCAACAAAGTTTTAGCAAAGTCGGTTAAAGGACCCGATAGCGCGTTGGACACAGCGCTCTTGAAAAAAGCGGAAATATTAATTTGGAAATTCATTCAAGACGAGTGTTTTCATTCGGATAAAATGTTTGAAAGCAGGCAAAAGCGTTGAAAGAAGTTCACGCTTAAGTAAATTATCTATGGAAATAGGAGAGGATAACTTACTCCGTTTAAATGGACGTTTACCTTTCAAGTCTAATTTGACCGAGGAAAGTAGAAAACCTGTCATATTAGACGGTAAACACGAAATCGTTAAAATGATGATTAGAGAAGTTCATCATCATTTTGGCCACGCCAATCACCAGACGGTGATGAATGAGGTGAACCAGAAATTTTACGTCTTGAACTTGCGTAATGTAGTACGAAGTGTGTCACACCATTGTCAGTGGTGCAGGACATACAGGTCAAAGCCGCAAAACGTGCCACAAGGAAATATTCCTCTGGAAAGAATAGCTCATCATGAGCCACCTTTTACATGCTCAGCTGTAGATTATTTTGGTCCTATGAGTGTGACTATAGGAAGGCGACACGAAAAACGTTGGGGCGTTTTATTCACGTGTCTGACCACCAGAGCAGTACATCTGGAATTAGCAGCCTCATTGACACCAGCGTCAATGATAATGGCGTTAAGGCGATTTATCGCCAGAAGAGGAAAACCAGCCGTTATATACAGCGATAACGGGACAAATTTCAAAGCTGCAAATAAAGAATTATTGAAAGCATGCGAAGAATGCTATGAGGGCATGAAAAACGAGTCATTTAAGAAATATATTAAATGGAAATTTATACCTCCGGGAGCACCGCACATGGGTGGCGCCTGGGAGAGGTTAGTAAGATCGATTAAAATTGCGTTGACCGCTACGCTCAAAGAAAGGAGCCCACGAGAGGAGGTTCTACATACGTTACTTTTAGAAGCAGAGCATACGGTAAATTCCAGACCTCTGGTAACATTCAGTATGGATAGTCCTGAAGAGGGTTTGACACCCAATCATTTTCTTCTGGGACGCTCATGTGGTGATCGACCACCTGGATTATTTTTAGAGCGACATCTGACGGGTCAACTCAATTGGAAAGCTGCACAGAGGTTAGCCGACCATTTTTGGACAAGATGGCTGAAAGAATACATGCCTACGTTAATACCTCGAACAGGTGATAACGGCAAGTTCATGGAACCTAAAGAAGGCGATATTGTTTTGATAATAGATCATTCGTTGCCACGAAATACGTGGCCAAAAGGTAAAATTAGTAGAACGTTACCGGGACCAGACGGTCACACCAGAGTGGTTGACGTCATTACTAGCACAGGTATCTTGAGGAGACCTACATCCAGAATAATAGTCCTGGTACCCGCGACGCCTCCCAAATGATGGTGCTAACGCACGGGGGGGGAGATTGTTGGCGACGCGCCTATAAAAATGTTTCAGTTTATTAAATCAACCGATGACGTTGCTATGAAAAAAGGGGCAGTCACGAGCAACGACGCTCTGATAAGAGAATGCTTAGTTAAATCTTTAAGAAATGTCGAATTAATGATATGAAGGTCTTGGGTTCGACTCCCAGGCCGGACTAGTTTGTTTGTTTTCCTAAGTAATATCGCTTAATAAATTCGTAAGGAATTTAAGATATAAATTATGTTACCGGATTTGTTCCCCGGTCGAGATAATCACTCTGTGCATAGGCAGAATTAATGGATATTAATTGCATAAATGTTGTTTTGTATAAGTTTGATACGTTTTGTACGAAAACAAATGCCTATTTGTTATGATTGATTAATGAGAACATTCATTTATATTGTTATCTGATTAAAGATAGTTTCATACAGTTCGAAAATTGTATAAAAGCATTTAATTTGCCTAATATGGTCAAAATTGGTGTATTTCATAATTTAATTTTTTCTGATAGCCGAGAGCCGTGCAAAGTTAGTTGTTCACATAGCGTGAGTACACAGAAGCACGCTGGCCACGCCCTTAGGAGGCCGAATATGTAAAAATTTAAAATGTTTGTAATTCAGTGATTTATGTAAAAATTACTTGTAAAATATTTCAGGTTAATTGTACGTGCTAAAAAGGTAAATTCTGTGTTATTTTCATGTGAAAATTCCTGTGTATAAGTGAAATAATGATAGTTTTGTATAAGAAATTTAAAAGTGTTTTAAATAGTGAAATAAATAGAAAAAATGTAAATTAAACTATTGTATTGGTTAGCTTATGTATAAATTCAAGTGAGAAACATTGTTTTAACTTTCTGTGTTAAATATTTAAGAAATTTCGATTTCGAACTTGTGAGTAAAATAGGCAGTTTTCGTTTAATAAATAAAAGGTTTTTTATGATATGAAGATATGATGTATATCATGGTGTAGATATTGTTTTGTACTACCTATATTGATAAATTGTATTTGTATATGATTTGAATAAATAAAGATATTGAGTAAAACGTGAGAGAGTAATAGAACAAATTCATGTAATTGAGTTGCGCAAGCGCGCGAATGGCGCGGCTCACTTTCGCGTATAGCTCTGGGGTAGCTTAGTGAACGGGTTTTATTGCAATTCGTTCGGGAATCCTTCGGGGAAGTTCGGAAATAGTTCGGAAATAAATAAGAAAATCCGAGAAAAAGTTCAAGAAAAGTGAAAAACCAGCAGTATAGGGAAAAGTGATTACTCTCTCACGGAACGGTTTGAAGATAATTGCTGTTTCATTCCCAAGATCCTTTAAGTTATACAGTCCACATCGAAGAATTAAGGCGTCGGGACCGGGACGACTTCGGAAGACCCGTAATCCCCGTCTGAACCTACTTGCTGAAAAGGAAGAGGTTATCGCCCTAGTGTGTTACTCCGTTGCGGAGATCACATACGTTGTTCCCGAACCCAACGTAGGCGTGATAGGAGGCCGGATCGAGAGAAGCCTCGATTCCTGTTTCTTAGTACCCGATCCGCTAGGTCCTTTTCAATTGGTCCTTTTCAGGATCAAGAGGGACACCGACCTGGTCCTTTTCAATTGGTCCTTTGCGGCCGATTGAGAGGACGCCCGAACCTGAGTTCCTTTTCAGCCATGTACAGGAGTAGGCGGTTATGGGCAAAAGATATTTTTAAGAATGTATACTACCTCATATCGTCCCGTAGGTGTCGTGAGAGGCAAAAGAGAGATAAAAACCAGGAGTTGGGTATAGCTTCTTCCTAATAATAAGAACTAAAAATCAAAACTTGCGCTTGCCATCCAGCCTGTCAAACGTGGCAACTCTATATCCACCCTATGGGGGGATATATCTATGGGGGGGGGGTCTTTGTTCAGCAGTGGACTTCAATAGGCTGTATCTGTAACGGAAGACAAAGAAATACAAGGTTATTTAAATTTGTTTTTAATTTGTGGCTTACAATATCTAATGTCCTGTATGTGTGTGTACGGATATCGTTTGCGGTTATCACACAGGGATGTTCATTTTGTATATTTCATGATGTTAATTGTCATCGAAAACGCTGCGTTTATATTTCAATTCACATTCCACCCGTATCACATTACTTGGATATTATAAATGACAGTTCAGTATGAGTAGAGGTGGTTGTAATTAAAAACAATTAAAAAACTTGTTTCATTTCATTCATATAACTATCGCAATTTTACTGAACATTCATCTTTCAGAATTTTACATCAACCGCGAAGCAGCTGTGCAAGAATATTCATTACCTCATATTGTACCATGGACACAATACATAATAGCCATAGGTGTTGAAAAGGCAACTATGAGAACATAGGACATAGAAAACTTTACCATCACCTTTTGCAACAATAGCAATAGACTGTATGGCCGTGGACAGTCGTGGTCACCACTGTGGCCGCGAAAGGAAAAGGGGAGATCTCCCGCCGGACAAGGTGTTCTACCTGGGGACCGGCCGACGCTCCTAGTGGTAGTTCGGAGCTATTCTATATTACTGTTTTTGCTTCGGAACTTTGATAGCGCGATTTAGGCTTCGTTGTGTTTTGCTTGTGTCGCGATAACATATATTGTTATAGGCTGTAATGGGATAGAAAATTTTACGAAAATTAAAATGGACTAAAATGAGTAAGGGTGGATTTTGTGGCATTCCTTGGCGGAGTACCATATACCCGACTCCACCGTGTCAGTAATTAATTCTTGGGGCAATGTATACGCTTTTACAAGAAAATACAAGAAAACATACTAAATTATATAAATAAAAAAAATTGACATATACAAATTTCAAAAACTTTATTAAACTAAGTTTGTATAAAAAGGGTTATTATATTATTAAGGAATTTATGGATGATAATAATCCCTGGGAAGGGTGATCGCTACCAGCTATTTCTAATTTTGTTTTGTGTTGTTAATTGTAACTTACATGATTTTAAGCTGTTATTTTAAAAAAAACAGTCCCGCTGGGTTTCTTGCTGGTTTTTCCCAGGATAGAGGTTTAATGCTAACCAGTGGTAAATGAAAAAAAAGTGACGTTATTTATAATCCATATTGAATAAGAAAGTCTGTTTCTGTTTCTGGAGGCATATTCTCAGCAGTGGACTTGTGAAGAAGTGTAATGATGATGAAGATAATGATGAAAATGATTATAGATGCGATTTAATCTTCCCACAATATACATTAGCCGAACAATTATATATACCATTTTTTGTTAAAATAAACCACAAAAACAATTGTAATGATAACTCTATCACGCAACCAACCGTCGAAATAAATTGAAGATGATATCATCAATTCTTCTCGAATTATGCTACAAAAAAAATCACTAACCTACAAACGTACACAAACACATACGGACACTTTTTTTTAAGTTAGAATTTGTCGTTTTTTTCCCCTTGTCAATAGGAACTGCCATATAAATGGACACCCGATAACGTCTGACACGCACTCACGCACATATCTTTCTCTTTCTACCATCAACTGCCCGTTAAAGTCCAGCTGGACACACATGCACCTAAAACTAACCACACACCATCGGATGAGCCACTTGCTCGTTTGCCCCCACTTCTATAAAAGAAGTTTTTGGTTGCAAATTATTTTATATATTTGTCGGAAACATCGGAAATACATCAGGAGGTTAATTGTTAAAAATAATAATAGCGTAAGAGCGGATGTTCAACTTGCTCTTGCTTACGCAATTAATCCCTATCAGTAATAAAACACCGTACCGCACTATACATTCGGTATAGAGCAATTACAATTCGACCATACCGGAATATATTCCCGTGACAAGTACACAGTAGTGTAACTTGAGGGACGTAAATACTCTCTAAGATCTTAATCCTCATCTGATATTTGAAAAGATCTTTCTACTCATTGAATCATGATATCCTTCCTGTTCACATACAAATGTTCTGAGAAACAAACTACATACAATAGTAAAGCAATTGCAACAATGACACGGTCGCGAATTGATTTGTCTAAGAATTATTTCAAAACCGGTGACAAAGAAGGAAAAATACAACAGCGTGTATAAATTTTATGCTATCAACATCATCATCATTACATCCCAATACCACAAAGTGTGATCCTCAGACACCTGAATTAGTCGACTTCCTTCATTTTTTACCAGGTCATCACTTGATCTAGCGCACTATACTTCGCTATCCGGTACGGAGTTGCCACTCGAGAACCTTTTGTTCCCATCGGCTGTCGGTTCTTCGAACTTTAAGCTATCGTAAGTTCCAAATGCAGTCAGTACTCCGCCTTTTAATGTTTTAGTTTTGTTATTTATTGTTTCTATACAGGCACACAAACGGTCGTGTTGTTTTTTGACTTTTGATACAAAATGCCCTATAATCAGTCATGTACTGGTTTTGTTTCGTTAAGGTTACACGAATAGAGGACACACAAGCGACCCGAGCGTGAAAGTTCCCGATACGTTAGTAATGATAGATGAAAGAAGCATGTATACGACTTCCATTATTTACAATAAGACATACTTACCGTTTTTATATAAAAAGTATATTGTATATAATCTTATCTTTCGTTTCTGCAATGTATAATTTATTATTTTTATTTAACTTAAAATACTGTATAATGTATTTTGTAACCGCAGAGCTTAAATATTAAAGCTGATATTTGTGTAAAAAAATTAGCTTTCGCACTTAAATGAGTTGTGACGGGCCTCATATTTTGATAATGCATAATCAACCAATCATATTTTTAAGTTATAGTAATAAGTAAGTCCTGTAGTTAAATTGACGCTCCAAGTAGCGTCAGTTAGCGTCCTAAGTAAAGGAAATATTTTTTCTTCACAAGTGATTACTGAAAAAGGCAATAAATTGCAATACCAACATAACAGTAAAACTGACTTTTATGGTGTCGTGCTGTTTTTAAAACCGGTGGTAGATTTTGATATCCAAATTACTCAATAAATTATTTTGTTTTTGACTTCATAATGTCTGGAATTTACTAACTATACAAGTCAACGCGACAAACGAAAACACAACCAACTTAATGGTAAGTTGGTGCTGTTTCCTGTAATTGTGCCACGGTGCCAATTTACCTCGGCGTTGAAGGACAACGTGAGGAAACTTGCATGTCTCTCAAAGGGGGCATATTTTCAATATTTTCAATTTGATGTATGTCAACACACAGTAAAGCATAACACTTAGCTTATTGTTCTATCACAAACTCTCTTCTCTCTCTTCTTCTCTCACAAATGTGAGGAAACCTACGCCTAATTATGGAACATATTTAGAGTGTAACTATTACCACAGCAAAAACTATTAAAGGTTAAATTATCATTATACTGCATTGCACATTAGGGTATACAATATACAATACGTATGTTATAGGCATTTCACATGACATCAAGTTACAGTAATTCAGGCGATTGTAACGTACAAAGCCGGTTGGTTTAATCTAGAATCTATGTTGCACTGCGGCAGGTGAAGGTCAGGTCCGACGGAGAGTAAATTGGGCCCATTCCATTCGTTACGCTTATTATCGGGCTTATTATGAAATTAAGCGACCAGTTGGTCTGAAACAAATGATAGACAATAAATATATACTATTGAAGCGATTTGCAAAATTACTGGCTAATGGTAAACGGATGTAGTCATATGGATCGAAAGTCAAACTTAACTATTACATACATCATTATGTTCTCAATCATCATACACATCATTATGATCTCAATCATCATAATTACAGACTATCAAAACTGATAAACGTAACCTCCCTCCGCCATAGATTGCCTCAGAGGCTGGATGTTTACTAGCTGCCACGCTTAACATGTGGGTTGACAGCCGCAGTTTTTTTCTTGAAATTATTTGTTACCAGGAATATATTGCTGCTTATCTCATGTTTCAGCTGCTCTGTCGACTCTCAAGCCACCCACAGGATGATAGTGGATTCTACGCCATCATTACAAGGCAAGATGTGTATAATACCAGATATTTTGAGACTTTTAAAGTCTATAATTAAAATTAGAGCTACAAAAGCACTGCTTTCATGTTTTACATCTTTTCATTTCGCCATCATTTTTCATTTACCCTTTCTAAATATTAATTGTAGATCATCTACTTGTGTAGTAATATGCTAACTCAACCTCACCTATAACTTGTCAATTGACGGAACAGGCTCATACAATGGACTGATGTCGGAAAATTCGTTCATAAATGTTGAACTCTAAATACGCCGGCCCATTGCAGTGAATATGGACATAAGTAAATACCCCATGGCATTTTTAATACATTTATGTTCATCGCTGAACTAAACGGGCTGACAATGGAAACGTTTCTAGGTGGCGTGGTGCAGCGCTGAGGGACACGTGTTCGAATCCTGCACGGAACAAGTGTGACCTACAAATAATTGTTTCGGCTATGTATGTTTTTCCTAGTGAAATGTATGTTTGTAAACAGCCTTTACAATACAAGGGAAAATTTTAGTGTAAGGTCAATGATTAAAAAAAAAACGGAAGAAAACCCTTTGGAATATTAAAAATGTACATTCAAAATGAAATGGATTACACAGATGTATTAATTTCGAAACAACAGTTTCGCAGTGTTGATTAGCTGTCTTGCATTCCGTACCTCAAAAGGAAGAAACGGAACGCTTATATAAGATTATCTGTCAAGGCCCTTTTTCTCAAGAGCGGGTAATGGTATCAAGTTGGAATAATAAGGTCTACGGTCACTCGGAACAGCAAAAAAGCAAAGTCGACTTATTCAAAAGATACGTCACTTATATCGCAAGGTAGACTGGTGGCGACATATTCTTTGGCATTAAGTGCGCCTTTTTATATGCAAACAGAGCATTATAAAAATTAAAAAATATTTTGACACTAGCAAACTCACCCTCCAAAACCTATTGTAAATTTCTTATTGAAGTTTGACAAGATGCAAGATCTCTCAGCACAAGTAATGGGAAAAATCCGAAAATTGTTTATTTGTAGTGAAAAGATTTTGCGATTACAAAATTACATTTATTTGCATTAATAGCATCGACCGTAATATGGTGATATAACCTTTGTATGGTAGAACATTTTTCCCACGGCAATGTTTTTCTTTTATAGGATAGGGTGACAAACTAGCATCACACTCCGCTCCATCCACCTGATGGTAAGTGGTTGCTGCGGCCATAAACATTTACATCTATCCTCGATTAAAAATCAAAATGCAGATGCGTTGTCGATTTACACTTCGACAAGTACAGTAGCGAGTTTAGTTACATGGCGTTCAAATGTCTTCGTGGCGAGTTTAGTTACAAAAGTATAATTTTTTATTTTGAGGGTCGAACGCGAAAATATGGACCCTGTCCCTGTTATGCACTGAACCGAGGGAGGGCAACACTTCGAACTTAACTCGCCGAAAAATATACCGGCCAGCTATTCCGTTTAACTTAATTGTTACTTGCTACTTAACTCACTAATTGCCGTTCAAACGAGGTTTTCTACTTAACTCGCCAGGTTCGCAAGTTAACTCACTACTGTAATTGTCTATGTATAAATCGGTCTTTACAAAACACAGCAGCATTATGTTGATATTTTACATTGGTATTCTGTGAGATCGTGGTCCTTCCCTAGTCGAGTCGATTACAGCACTAATGGGTTTGTGCTACAGTCATAATAAACTGCAGCGTAACTCTGCCGCCTTTACCTTAACAGCCTATTAAAGTCCACTGGTGCACATAGGCCTCCCCCATAGGGATTACCTCAAAGGGGGCATATTTTCCATAGTTTTCGGGTTGGCAGGCACAGTTTATTTATTTTTCGTCATTATTACGAATACGATGCTGTCTATGTCTTGATTTGTTTTCCTCCGTCGCCCATTACGATATCTACGGGATGATATGAGGTAGTAAATATTGTTTACACCGCTATTACACGTTTGCCACCACTAAACAATAGCGAATTAATAATTTCACGTTTTGATTTTTTATATAACATACAAGAATTAGATCGTACTCAAAAAGGTCCTTGTTATAAAAGCAACAAACATAAAACAAAACCTCATAATGCTAGAACAAATAACCGCAGCACTAAGGAGCCCCGTGCGCTCAACATTTTCGAAACTAAAAGGTATCTTTCGATCGGTGCGACGCGACGATGCTATTGAGCGCGCATCGTGTGGGGTAAGTCAGCACCGCGGTGCCATGCAATTTGCGCTCCTTTGTTACACAATTGACTGTCAACAGGTTTGTTTGTGTGTCTTTATGCTTATTCGTTTCCCAAATATTATATCACCAGTTTTAAAAAGGTTACAAACGCGTGAAATTTAATAAAACGCTGCCCCAATGCGTGTTGGCGAACTTTGCATGCCTTCGAAATATTTTTTTTCTTATTTTCCTTCACCTCAGAACACGTGGTATTCGATCGAACCCGGGTTGCTCGCGTACTGTTAAATTTGCAGCGAGCGCTTAGCGCCTGAGCTACCATGGCTTACAAAATATAATTTAAAATGTATAAATTGTATTATACTCTATGAATAAATGTATATGAATTCTGAACATTGCAAGTGGGCTCTTAGTAATTAATGTTAGGACACCGTGATATAAAGTAAATGGTAAAGCTTAAATGATTTAAGACATTTAGTTTTTTTTTACATTACCTGTATTTTTAAATATACAATAATTAATAAAAGAGTAAAAACTTAAATGATCGTACCGGTAGGTGTATTATTTACTCTGAAATATCTCTCTTCGCTTTTTTTTTTGTTGACAACAGGTCTTTGCGAAAAAAGGTGGTCTGCGGAAATCGCTTGATTATTTACTATAATATTTTGTAATACGTATTGGTTACCATGTGTTGGTGGCGTAAGTATATCTACTACTCTATATCGTCCTGTGAGTGTCGTAAGAACGACAAAGGGAAACAAAGTAGGAAATTAGTGTCTTTCTAATAACAACTACTTAAACAATACAAAATTGTGGCTGCCAACCAACCTGGTACGTTTCTTGGCAACTACGACAAACATTCGACTACGACTAAATTCATCCTTTTGATAGGATGTAATGATAATTATGTGCACTAAGTGTATAAAAAGAATATAGTGATTGATTGATACATTATATTATAGGCTAATTTTGAATTTATTTAAGTAATATAAATTAATAGTATAAAAACAATTTTAATTTATTCGTATTCTTCTCAGCAAACCCTTTCAATCGATATCCCTATCATTAGGGTGCACAAAAAAACATAGTTCGCCATCTTTTGGTATCCGCCATATTGGATTTAGAATGACACTTCACTACACAAGCCCTTTCATTTGATACCCATATCATATGTGTTGCTGTGGTGTGGTGTGTTATGTCTGCCATTTTGGATTAAAATAGCAGCATTTAATAATCGTGCATTGTAACGAGAGCCAAACGTGTGTGCCAAATGTTAGCCCGATAGCTTTAGTGAAAGTGGGTGAAATATTGATTGCCAAATTCCAGGACATTCATACAAGTGAAGTTGTATTAAAAAAAATATATTTTTTAAAATATTTATAATCAATAATTATATCAAGTGTACTTTAATCTCTCAATTTATTTAATAAACCGCTCTCTTATCTTACGAGCTTAATGAGCTTATTATAATTATTACAATTTTTATCGATAACTGTTAGGTAAATTTATTATTTCCGCTAAGTTTTTTTTTAAATCAACTGATTAGTTTATCCTATTTGTTTGTTTATTTTTGTGAATAGCCAGCGACACCGCGCATTAGAAGCTCTCCCTATGAAGAGAACAATTTCTTCCTCTATTTTCTCGCGCCGGAACACTAGGTGAGCTTTCTCATGCGGTATCTACCAGATCCACTATGCGGAAGTCAAGTACAAGGATACAAAATAATTGTTTTTGAATGCATTGTTATAGTTTTCAAAAACTTCATTCTTGCCTGCATTCCGCAAAACAATTACATCGGGTTAGTAAAGTCACTACTTGAGTAAAGTATCCTCATCATCTTATTATCTGATGACTTCTCTTTTAAGCTGTTCTCTGGCGTACACGAGATGATTCTATCAATGAAATAAAACCATAGATGTTTTTGGATTTCCCATATTCGCCTCTTGCGATACCTATGGAACCACATCATGTAATAACGGATCACATAACAACAACATAACAAAATCGAAAATAACCTGTTTGTTAAGGGTACGGACCACGAAAAATTTAATTAATAATATTTAATAAATCGGTCGGCCGTGATAGCTTTTAAGCGCTGGCTGTAAATTTCACAGTAAGCGAGCAACCAGGGTTCGATCCCCGCCGGCACCAATGAAATTGTAAATTACAATTTTAAGTGTCGGTTTACCACGTGCTCTGTGGCGAAGGAAAACATCGTGAGGAAACCTGCATGTCTGAGTAATAAGAAAAAAAATATTTCGAAGGCATGCGATGTTCACCAACTCGCATTGGGGCAGCGCGGCGGATATTTCCTTGCTCTAAAACTCTCTCAGAAATGAGAGGAGGCTTGTGCCCAGCAGGGGGACGTATATAGGCTGCAACTTTAATCGGTCTGCAGAGTTTCTTCCCTCAGTCAACATGTCATTGCACTAAGTGCAGATGAAATCGGCATTTAGAGAAAAAGTTGGTTAACTCCCCCGACTCCCTTTATATCGTCATCATTTAAATTACAAACATTTTAGAAAACTGTCCCTGTTGAGGTTATAATTTCCGAGTTCGTATTAGACCAGTAAATAGACCCATTAACTTTATATATTTTAACATCTATTAAGAATAGTACATTCGAATAATCCAATCAATTACAGTGATATGCTTTTATTGTACGATTTAATTTTATAAGGTTTTCAACGTTGCTCTATTACTAACATATTGAGTTTAAAAAAATTACAACATGTAGTACCATGAACTTTCGTACGCTATCATCATTGTCATTCTAACGATTCGCATTATGAAATTAAAGGTCATTGTTGACACATGCGGCCGCTTGTATCCGTGTGGTGGCATATTAAGAAAATTCATTACCCAGTTGCGTCCCTTGGAGTCGTAAAAGATGACTAGGTATTGCAAATGCCAGAAAATGTTATAATATATATATATATATATATATATATATATATATATATATATATTTGTATCATAAATATATATAATAATTTATGATATAAATATGTATAAATTATTATTCGGCAAATATTCAAATGCAACAATTTCTCAACTAAGAATTCTTCTAAGTCGTGACGACATTCTGATTATAGACTATTAACATGCAAATGCATTTCGCGATTGTACTAATCACATCTTGCAAACCTTGTCCTATTCCATTCGAGAAACGTAAACTAATTAAGTATACTAAGTGATTGCCCGCGTACCTAGCAAAAACTTTATAGATTTCGTTAAGAGCGTTTGTCTGTTATTAGTTTATTTTATTTCAAGGTTTATAATTGAACATAAAATAAATATTATAGTGAAGTGTTATTTCAATTTTATAAAACCCACATAATTATTCATATTGAACATTTACCAATGGCAAAATAGCTCTAAGTTTCAATATTTCAAGTAATAAATTGCACTTACCTTTCAACTAGAGGCTGAACGTTATCCAGGAACTCAAAGCCAGCGTGTGTTGTGTAGGTGATTGTTTCATGACATAGAATAATGCCATGGTCAGCACGCACAAAATTCTTTAACACCCAGAAGTCACCTCTTTGAATGGTCTGAGGAAGGAAATCTTTTTCATTACACCCGAGAAGCGTCCGAAGGCGCGCCAGCGTTGCATCTGTTAAGCCATTTTCGTCAACTATATCGAGTATTGTTTCATTCGTTGTATCTGGTTCCGATGGCACTATACTAAGTATTTTCTTCTCTAATTCGACAATGGATGCAGTGCTAGATGCTGTCTTATTTGTTGAAGGCATGGTGGAGGGGGTCTTCGGCGACGTGGACTCTTCGATATTTTTAACACTCGAATCTACCGGCCTCGTCTCAGTCTCGTTTCGAACATCTTCTCGGTTGATGTACCGGAATTCGGCACTTCTTTCAGATCCGTCAACCGTAACCCATTCGACTCCAGGGGCTCCATTGCCGGATAAGTGCATAGCCGCGTAGAACAACACGGCTATATTAATGACTATACTCAATCTAAAGATAAAGTTGCGACGGTTCCCCAACATTGTTAACGATTTAGGCACTTGCACTTATATAACTAGTAGTTGTTGCGTTAAAACGTCCTTCGTCGTCCTCTAGGACGCAGTTTCCTATAGGATCCTGTTCGTGTCAGCATCACAATTTATTGTGTCATCAGTAGGCGTGTGGAGGTGGGCGCCTCGCCGACGCCGCGTTCTTCTATAGTTTCTGTAACAATAAAATAATTAATTTAAAATAACATGTTAACAAAGCTTGATATTGTTCAATATTTGGTGACTGCGTCACTTGCATATTCATTCACATCTAAGTCACGGATCCTGAATTCTTATTCCAACGAGCACACATACTTGTTCTAAACAATAAAATTGCATCTAAATCGCATTCGGTAATGTCATCATTATTTAAAAATATTTTTAAAAGGTGTTGTAAAGAGTCTACGGCTGTCTTACGCTAACTGTTTTAAAATATTTATTAACTGAGTTCAGTTTAGTTAACAATTGACGTAAACTTGACTGTCACTTATAAAGTAACTTTACTTGGAGTAATTACATACATAATATGTATCTTTCACTTAACCTTGACAAGTAAGTTGTAGACTGTATTCATGCGTGAGTCATATGATAGATAATATATTTATAACAATTTTTTATAATTTATTAAGTAATATTTAAATATAATAAAACGGAGAAGGAAATTAAAACCTAACAGGTATAGTAGTAGTATTATAAAATAATTGTACGAAAGATATTATTATAATTTATAACACATTGGAACTCATTTTCGAACAGACAATTTTTACGTGGTAAAGCCATACTACATCTATATTAGCAGTATAGTTGTAGCACGAATGGGTCGGCTCGATCGGGGAAGGACCACGCCCTTATAGAATACCAGCGCAAAATAGCAGCTTAAGGGGAAATATAACCTCAAATGGCTTAGCAAGATCCTCCGTTATGCCGAAAATATTGCAGCATTAATTTAGAAATAAATATATGTTAAAGTGAGATTATGTTAAGGACTATGTTAGACGAAAACACGATTCCGTAAAATTTTCTCGATAGAAAAAAAAATCCAAATTTACCTTCAAAATAAACAATAAACCGCCGTTATTCATAAATTACTTTAAATGAGATCATGACTTTGCATATAGTAGGCTTTTTATTTATTTTTTTTAAATACCAATATTTTCACTGTAAAAAAGAAATTACCTAAACTATTGGCATCTTGAAGCTTGATTCCTGCCGCCCGCCGCCCGGTCAGTTTTGCTTCGGCCTTTGAAGGGGGAAGTTGTGTCGCTTACGATCAGAATACACGTTACGCAACAGGACGACGTAAAATTAAAATGGGAAATAACCGTAATAAAAATAAGAAACGACTTGGTTGGCGTTAAGAAACAGGCATAAATATGATAAACCTAATGAAATAAGTATCTAACGACCTATCTACTTACAGTATTAGTGATTACAAACATGTCGGTACATAGCATACGATGCGCGGGGGATTGGGGGCCAAATTAGAATTTGAGCTGACTTACTATATCCTCTTAACGCTGTTGTGTTTCTTATGGTGAGTGGAGGGAACCGGAGACCTTATTGGAAAGGAGGCATTCCATCTTAGTTCTCACGGGTCACAGCGCATCTGAATTTTTAATTGTAATCGAGGATATAGATATCTATGGGCTACAGTCACGACTTACAGGTGGACTGTGTGCTCGTTTGTCACTGTTATGCTATAAAAAAAACCAAATCCCGAAACATGGCATTAAGAATTACGATAGAACGTGTAATAAGAATATTATAATGTTAAATTATCAAAACCGATAAGTAGCCATGTAAAGTACTATTACTATTACTATATTTTTCACTTTTACTTATACAAAGTACACCACCAGTACACACCAGTAGTACACCAAAACTAGTGATATGTCAAAGTCGATTCTCTGTAGGTTAGGGTGATGATAGATGTAGATGACGCGAATATATTATTTATCATAATAAATTTAATAGTTTGTATTTAGCTACTTCTACAATTCATTTCTTGACGTTATAATAATATATACAATATTTTTAAAAACGTTAAAATTTTCGTACAACAATATTTTCTATTATTGAAAAAGGGGACATCATTAGTCAGGAGGTATATACAGATTAAAAAATATTAAATATTTTGTCCCTTTTATCTTTTAAACTCAAAATGCTTGGTAATTCTACTGCGCACGCACACCTTCGTAAGGGTCGGTCGATCGGTAGGCAAAAACGTTGTGGCCTATAAACATTAAACCACATTCAATTTGAGATAATTTCAAATAAAAGTAGAAGCCTTATTTACTCGTTTTTATTTTAAACTGCAATAACGGTATATCATTATTTATATATATATTTGAACTTAAGTTTAAAATTTGGCTACTCTTTGAAAAATAACCCTGTATAAGACCTCGGTCGTACAATAATCTTACTATACTTATCGAGCTTAAAATATTACTAATGTTTTTCTCATCTCATCGCAATACGCACAAAAGATAACTTGAATACATGGTAGAAAGCAACAAATATAAATAACGGGTTAATAAATTTCGAAGAACGTTGCACATGCACGAGTTAGCAGAAATATCATTTCGCGTTAAGACTATCGTTCCATTAAGAATTTTAAGCACGTTTCTCTACTGCTGCAGGTCATAGCTGGTTTTGCGTTACTGGTTAGTCTTTAATTAGCCAGCCGTGTCCTGATTAGTGTTATCAGTGCGAGATCGTTGTAGTCCAGATATAACATCTCGGCTGCGTCGCCGCGACGCCGCGCCGGCGAGGGTAGGATAATTTATAAATAATCACGTCTCGAGCTTTGTTCCCTGTGAGATAGTATCGCCTGCGGTCATCTATCAACTTTGTGCTATTTTTAAAATGGTTTGTTCGTTCACACGCATTTATAGTTTTAATTTGTACATCGATTTAATTGTATAGTTATGCATTCTTATAGCTTTTATTAACCTTACTATTTGTAAGATTACAAAAATATTCAAATTTCGGATTAATTGAAATATGTTCCTCACTTGTTTCCTGTGTTCATTACTTAGATACTTATAAAAGGTTCATACTTCGGTAATTTTTTTTAAATTACTGAAGTGATAAAAGAATTGCCAATCCACCTGATGGTAGGTAACCACTGCAGCCCGTAGACAATTGCAACCAACTTAATATAAAGAACTAAGGTCAAAAATGGTAACACAGTCGAATGCCCCACAGCCTGTGATTATACCGGTTCTCTATAACCTTCAGACCAGAAGACATTATCGCAGGCACTGCTTTTTGGCGGCAGAAATAAAGACCTACCTAGACTGACTTATGATTATGACGGATAACGAATGACGGATAAAGAGTGCTACCACCTAGTGGAGACCTAACACCTAGTTATGCTTTAATCTTAAGTTTTCTTTAACATTTAAGTAAGTTTACGCAGAGTGCACACATACATTAGCAAAAGTATTTCGGATTGAAGCCAAGAACTGAAAAATTATGGTTACTGAAGTTACAAACTAGTGTTAACTACTAAAGTTATTGAATTTGCATTCCTTGGTGGAGGATGTTCAGCAGTGGACTTGTGAAGGGGTGTAATGGTGATGATGATGAAGTTAAAAATATTTTAAGTACACGATGCACGTTTTCACTTGGTTCTATCACGATTCATTTGGTTCTTTTAATTGTCAAACTATCCAAATACTTATAGTAAGTTAATGATGTAGCTATATTTTACCAAAGTATTAGAAATTATAAGGTCTGTGACTATAAAAATAAAAAGCAAAGATGTTTTGTATCACGGCTTAAAATATTAGAAGGTAATTAAAACGAGATAAAGGTTATATTGAAGTCCTCTATTACCTATAAAAGTATTAAATAATCTTCATATCCCCAGAAGAAATAAAGTAAACGGTATATAAAATAACGTTAAATTTATAATATTGAGAGTGAACGAAGACGCCAACATAGGCTCATAGTTTAAAGGTGATTAAGAGTTAAAAATAAGTGCTAAGGTATTCACTATAGTTATTAACTAAAACCTAACATTAAGTTGTTAAAATTTCCATAATACATTCTGCAATCAATAATTCTAGAATGTAACCGCCAATTTATATTGAGAGTAAAAAAATAATAATCATATCAGTCACGCCAAGTCGGCCATCAATTAATTACTGTCAGGATAAAAATGTTACTGAATAAATTTACTTCGAGGAAATTATTTTAATCCATAAATATAATCTTTCTCCCCAGTTATTCTTTAAAATATTATGTTACAAGCATGTTACAAACTTTAACTGAATTTGGGAGTATTTATCGTAAATGACACGTTCAGGAAAATTGCCAGACAATTTTGTATATTTGACACTTTTCAAGTACACGTAGACATTTAAAGTCGAATGCTTGATAGTCCTTTTAAGCCGACTTCAAAAAAAGAGACGGCTTACAATTCCACGGTGTATGGAGTGTAGAAGTAAGGAGTACCAACTTCAATTGTAGAATAGTTGACAAAGTGGCCATCTGTAAGCAGTAAATAACAGTTCAAAAACTTTCCACAACAGCGTTGGAGTAGCTACTGGGATGAAATGAACTTAGCAGTGTGCTGCTGAACTGCTCAGTAGCTCTAAAATCTAAAATAATTTTATTTAGTAAATATAACCTCGAAAAAGTCGTCCATCCCACTAATATTTTTCGGTGCGTTCTTTAAAATTTACCCCATAGTTATAGTGGCGCCACCCTTATTTAACGGTTTTCTACGGACACTTTTTAATACGCAGTCTGTACTCCTTACTTCTACACTCCATACCACGGTGTTTTATATATTTATGTTTATTTCTTTTTCTAAAACTACCTGAGTTAGTACCTGCAGAAAAATACAAATAGTTTGTAGGTACATACAAAATGATGGCATGTTCTTTGCTATTAATTAAGGTAAAGAAGCGTACTAAACTATTGTACGTACTAAGCTAATCAACCCGAAAGGTTCAATTGCAAGTATGTACGGCTATTATTAAATATTCCTTTCTTTTTTTACACAATACAAAACATCAGAGTTATAAGTGTTGCAAGCATTTTCAATCCCATTCTTTAAACGAACGGGTGTCGGTGCTTTTTTACATGTGATGTCCAACAGGTGGACTGTGTATGTGTACTCGATTTTCATCTTTATTTATATTTTTTTTATAGGATAGGGTGACAAACGAGCACACAGTCCACCTGATGGTAAGTGGTTGCTGTGGTCCATAGACATCTACATCCATCTTCGATTACGAATCAAAATGCAGATGCGTTGTCACCCGTGAGGACTAAGACGGAATGCCTCGTTTCCAGTAAAAACGGTCTCCGGTTCTCTAGACACACCATACGAAACACAGCAGCATTAAGCTACTATTTTACGCTGGTATTCTGTGAAAATATATTATATATTATATTACATTTAAAAAAAATCAAGCATGTAATATCTAGTCAGATATCTTTCCCATGCGCATTAGTGTTTCAATGCATGCGAATTAATTAGGTACATGTTGAATGCTCTCAACGATCAAGTGAAGACGCGTCAATAAAATATTGATATCTGCACGAACATCAGATGACAAGTAACGGGAACGGATTGTCTGTACCGCAATATGTTCTGATTTCTTTGATGACTTTTATTTATGTTACAGTCAAAACTCATAACCTGTCAAAACCACTTTTGACTTTGAAAATCAGGCAAAAATGGTTTTAACCGATGCCCTTAGTCAGAAACAGTTTTGACAGATTTTTGTAGTCAAAAGTGGTATTGACCAACGTTCCTAGTCAAAAGTGGTTTTGCCTAATTAAAATTGAGACTATCGGTCAATATTCGCAATATCAGTGACAGTAGGTTTAGGTGCGGCTGGGATGGACCTTGAGCCATCTTAAAGTTGCTTACATTATAATTATATAAAATATAGCATTGAAAAAAATTGGCCTTTTTAATTTTAAACATTCAAAAATTATAATAAGTCAAAGGTAGTTTTTACTAACATTCTTGGTCAAAACCACTTTAACCGACATAATTTTGCCACAATTACCATTACCAATACTTTGCAGCTTAAAGTGGTTTTGATCAGCGTCCTTATTTATAACTACTTTTGCCTGATGTTTGCAGTCCACAGTGGTTTAGACCGGTTATGAGTTTTGACTGTAACATTCATACTTTTCTAATACATATCTGTTTATAGAACTATCTTATTAAGAGAGTAGGTATTCTAGAGATTTGACAATTTTAAATTAATACTAAAAAGCACCTAAAGACTAAAAAATAAAATAATTCCAAATTATATATTCTGAAGTCAGTGCTAAGCGTATCGAAGAATTTAGAGTCTCGGACTACAGAAGCTATTATGTGAAAATTATTTTCTTTTGAAGTCGGTTTATACTTTTTATTAAAAATTATATTTTATACTTTCGTTTAGTCAAAGGAATATCACAAGGTAACAAGTAGAATTTCGTTTAAATATGTAGCTAAATTAAAAAATAATATAGGCATAAATTTTTTTCTTTATAATAATAAATATATAAATAATTATTGAAGAGATGACATGACACGATACCATGTATTAATGAATTTATATTAATAAATACATAAATAATTATTCTTATCCTTTTCCGAGAAATCGCTGAACATACATTAAAACGTAGGCTTCGAATATAGAACGTTCTCATTTTTTGAACTTGATTAGAAACAATAATATTGAACCTTATCTACCTTTTGAATAAAAAACATTTTTACTGATTTTATTAATTTTAATTTCAAAATTTTCTAAATTAAAGTTAATAATTACGTTGCAAACCCGAGAAGACACAAATAGCAAATCTTCACACGCATGACGCACGTGGCAGCCATCGCCCTCCGCGACCATTTTCAAGGGAAGTGGACGACCCGTCATACGACGCCGCCGCGCCGCAAGCAAAGGCATTTATGCAAAACTACATCCAGGAAACGCAAGTTTTAAATACTTAGCCTACCTGACGTTGTCATCTCAATTTAAGACTTTCACTTTATTTATTTTATTAAAGATAATAGAAAGAAAACAGAATTTTTAATATTAAAAATGCCATTGCTGAATATATCTGCATCTATTTCTTTGGACTTATATCAACGTTGAATTCTGTTCAAGGTTGAGTTATGGTCTAGATTGCTAATGGCTGATTATTTCACGATAGGACGTAGTACTATTATTTATCGATAGGTGAATATTTTGATGGTCTAGCTCTAGGGGTTCTAGATGGTGGAATTAATCTAATTTTTTGTGATAATTCTGGGCAATCGATTTCCCTATTGACTACTGATGTCAGATATAGACGGATCAATTGTGTTCACCATGAAACTTCTACACTACGGTGTAGGAAGTGATGTTCTTAAATTAATAATTTCATATTTAAGTAAAAGAACGCAAAAACTTGTCATTAATTGTATGAGCTCTTCCGGTTCGATAGTACAAATGGGCGTGCCTCTGGGCTCAATTCTCGGTCTCTTTTTATTTCTTTTATATATTAATGACTTACCTTACATAGTAGAGGATAACTATGATATAGTATTGACATAGACATGAATAGTAAATCACAACAAGATCGATTAAATCCCTGAGTTATTTTAGGCATTTAACTAGATTGCACTGGTAACTGAGATGCCAAAGGTTTTTGTACCGATTCTATACATTTTATGTAAACTTCGTAGTGAGGATCAATTGTGAACTGCTACAGAGTTGTGCGGACGAGTTTCTATGAAAGTATATCATGATTTTATCTATAATGATTTCTCATAGGGTGAACCCAGATGGGCTCCAGGGCAGAATAAAAGTTCTACCACCAAATCCCTTCCTTGTCCGACTACCACTAAACCATCACACAGCCTACCTGATGGTGAGTGGATGCTGTGGCGCATAGACATCTACATCTGCCCTCTAGCCAGATGCGTTCGCACCCCTAAAAACTAAGATGAAATGCCTGGTTTCCAGTGAAAAGGTTCTCCGGTTCTCAATACTCATCATACGGAACAGAGCAATATTATGCTGCTATTACACGCTGGTATTCTGTGGCCTTCCCAAATCAAGCCGACACATTCGTGCTACAACTATTATTCCTCAATTATAACCACATAGAAATCTCTTTGATTAATCACCATTTTTCCTTTTCAATTGCAGTAAACAGTCATAAAATTACAAAAATATCTCAATAATTGCTGATTGTTCCGGGGGAATTCCATTTCTAAGTACTATCTGTGGTACTATTACAGCGTTTGATTTAACAATCGCCGCCTTACGTTTTTTAGCTTTAAAGTCTAGCAAGAATTGCTTCACTTCCATTCAAGGTAATGCCTTAAGAATTAACGACCTGATATAAGATTTATGTGTGAGCTCCGTGAAAGAACTTTGCTCGGAGGCTCGAAGAGATTCTATTGTGGTTTTTTTTCAGACAGTAATTACGTTCATTTTATTTCAAAAGTTTTATAATGTTACTCGTGATCATCATCAATAATAATTTCAAATATAACATAAATAAAACGTTTGACGAGGCTACTTATTTGCGTTAAGTATTATCTAAGGTTAAAATATTTATTATTAGATAACGTACTCAGAAAAATGCTACTTGCCTTTCGTCAAAACACTTTAATGATTCTCTTTTTCTATTACATACGTTATATAAATTAAAAAAAAATTAATTTCAAATTAATTACTATATATATATCACTAGGTGGCACGCCTGCAGCATGAACGTGTCGGTTTGATCGGCCCAGAAACACGCTTTCACAAAATAACAGAGAAAAATAGCATTAATATAGCACAGCAAAAATAGCATATTGCTGCTATATTTCGTAAAGATAGTAATGAGAATCGACACATAAAGAATCGGTACAGAAAAATCCTAAACAGGCGTAATTAACACATCTGCATTTTTGATTAATTTATTTTTTTATTGAAAAAGTGACAAACGAGCATACAGTCCACCTGACGGTAAGTGGATGCTGCGGCCATAGGCATCATGTATCTTGAATTAGGAATCAAAATGCAGATGCGTTATCACCCCTGAGGATTAAGATGGAATGCCTCGTTTCCAGTAAAAAAAGTTTCCGCTTCTCTACATTCATCTTACGAAATACAGCAGCATTACGCTGCTATTCTGTGAGAGTGTGGTATTACCCCGGTCGAGCCAATCCTTTCATGTTACAACCATAATATAGCTGCAGCGTGGCTCTACCATGTAAAAAACGTTGTTAATCCAGGATTGATGAATCTATGGATGATCTATGGGTCACAGCACCCACTTGGGAAACTGGATGTTTGCTTGCCTTCATTCTTTAAAAAAGCACCGCTACAGCTTATTTGATTAAGCTTACATCTATAAAATGTTTACTTCATTTATAGATGGATGATAAGTTATTAGATTAATTATTAGATATATAATACTAGCAGTCAATGAAAATCGGCCTCGACTCCGAGGTATCATCAGTCAAGCGTGGAGTCATCGTACTCTTTACAATAGTAATTATATTACATGACCACAAGTTGGCTGTGAGAAGTAATGAAGTAACCGTGACATAATCCATGTGATCTTGGGTAACTTAACATGTACAATAATGTGACAAGTGTTTAAGTTTGTGATTTCCTACATGGATTCATTTTCAGTTCATTAATTAATTATAAACGATTTTATATTGTTAGATAAAAGTTATAAATCGAATAAATCATAACCTGACAAAATATAAAAGTGAATCAATTAAACTATTTTATTCATACAACTGTAGTTTTTAATTTGTTTATGCTGCATTTTATTCCATGAATAAATTTTACGTGTGGATTGAAAACTCTATCGATATCGCTAAATCAGTCTGTTTAATCACCTAAAAGTTACAAAATATTCGTATATTTTCCACATCACCATCATTTGAAAAAAAAAGAGATGGATTTCTAGACATAAAAGGCATAATTTCACCAAGTTAAAGCTATAAGTAAATAAGCCAAAATGTTAGTAAGCAAAATGTAAAGTAAGCAAAGTGTTGAGTAAACAAAATGTACCTATTATATGAAAAAGTAACAACTTATAGACGTCCCACTGCTGGGCACAGGCCTCCTCTCACTTCTGAAAGGGTTTTAGGGCAAGGAAGTGTCCGTCGCTCGCTCACGCTCGATGCGTGTTGGCGAATTTCACGTCTTTGAAAATATTTTTTTAATTTCTCAGACATGCAGCTTTCCTCACGATGTTTTCCTTCGCCACAGATGACGTGGTAAAACAGCACTTTAAATTGAAATTAACAATTTCATTGGTGCCGGCGGGGATCGAACCCTGGTTGCTCGCATACTGTGAAATTTAGAGCGAGCCCTAACCCTCTGAGCTACCACGACTCCTAGCCCACTGAAATAGCACCTTTTAGGTAGTTATTTTATTATGACAAATATTCAAATAAGAATTGCGATAAATCCCCCTAAAAGTTTTAGTTGAAATTTTATAAGTGCGATTTACAATGACGCTTTTAGTAGTCAGCATATAAAATGGGCGGTAGACTTCCCTGCTTTCCGGGGTTACTTTGTCGCGACGGTCAACACAATGGGTCGTAAGCGTCCAGCAAGAATTTGCCTAGAGTGAATTCAACTATTCAGTTTTCTCGGCAGCGCAAATGTATGTAAACTTTTGCGGCTTGATGGCACGCCGTTTAAACTAACTGTATACGAGTACAGGTTGTAAGCTGAAGAGAAATGTGCTATTGTGGAATTCCTGTGTCACTATGTGTCTGCAGTGGACCTGAGCTTAATATTACGATTACTGAAAGTTACGTGCTGTTCAGCATTTTAAGTATTGTAATTGAAACCTATATCGAGCTAGCCGGAAATGCATCTCAATTATTGTGATATGGTAATTTTATAATATGTTTTTTTTTTTTTTTTTTTTCTTTGTTGTTTTTTCTTGGGGGGCTGGCTGGGGGCTTTGAGGCATTGGCGCTCTGTATAATTGGTTACGTTAACAATTATTTTAACGTAAGTAAATAAGGATTGTGTTAATTCCATTATCCGTTACAGCCCAAAAAAGTACATTTTTGAGAACAGTGACCTCCCCCATAGGTTGTCTCATAGAGGGAATTTAGCCATAGTTGCCACGTTAGACGTGCAAGTTGGCAACCGCAGTTTTTATTATTTTGAGTTCTTGTCAGGAAGATGCTGCTGCCCATCTGCCTGTCTCCCTCTGTCGCCTCTTATGACACCCACGTGAAGATATGGGGTAGTGAATATTCTTACCCCGCCACTACACGGTTTATTGTGTTAAGTAAACACACGCAAAGTCAACAGAATTTAGAAGACACGAGTTTCATTGTTGGTATATTTATATTTGAATTTTCACTATTTTAATGCATCATTTAATCCACTTATGTATTTCAAAAAAAGTTTGCGATCAGTTTGTCGCAAAAATCGAAATCTTTTTTGTTACGGTGGACTATATTATAATTTCTTCTTCTTTTTTGATTATTTACTTAAAAATATAGAATTAGGATATAAAACAGTCATACAAGTTCAGTTGTTTTTCCATATAAAATGAAAATTCAATCCAAGCTTACGCTCATTCAGAAATGTGACTTAGCCAATTTTAACGGATTTAAAATATTTTTTCGTGGAAAGTTGTGACTGAAAAAATGCCAAGAATTGTAACTTTGAGGTAAAAAAGATATACCAAGAGAGAAATATCAGTTGAGTTGCTGTATCTCAATCCTGTGTCGTGACCACGTTGCAGAGGTACCACGGCGTGGATATTTTAGCTGACCGACCCCGCAGTAGTCGCCTAATTATATGACTTCTGCTGAGAAGCGCTATATCAAATTGATGGCAGCCCGTGACCCAACAATCAACGCCACTACAATAAAAGCAGCAGTGCGGGCCGCCTCTGGACTTCATATTAGCACTCAGACCATACGAAATTACAACAGGCTGGATTAGGAGCACGGAGGTCTTGGGAAGCACCTCTGAATTCACGACAACGTCAGTGACGGAGAGACCAGTGGACTAGGCTCCGGTAAAATGAAGAAAATAAGGAGGAAAACATTTGGCAAAACTGTCTCTTTGTTAACGAATCACGAATCAGTACTCATCCAGATAATCGTAGTCAATGTCTGAAGATGACCAGGAGACAGAAAGGCAAAGAATTGCCACTAGAACCGCTTAGCAAGGCGATTTCCGCTTTGCTAAGCGGTGTCCATTTGGATGGGGTGGATTTATGATTGAAGCTAGAACGCCTTTGATCCCGTATCGAGGCTCCAATACGGCAGATAGATAAAAAACAATCGCTGTTGACGGAATTGTCAGACCATTTCAAGTAAACAATGGGCACCAATTCGTACTGGTCGATGATAATGCACATCGAGCTCAACGAGTCAATGCTGCTCTCCGAGAATACATCACAAGGTTAGACTGGCCTACCGGCTTGCCTGACTTAAATGCTCTTAAGCGAACTGTTTCGAACCGTCGGCCTCCCCAGGCAGTGCTAGAGATCAAGGTAGCCGCTATGCAAGAATGGGACAGGTTACCACAAGAAATGCTGGATAGAGAGACTCCACATGTGTTCGAACCAGGGGAGGATATTGTATGAAATAAAAACCTTCTATTAATAAATTGTTGTATAAGCTTGGTTAAACGATCTTTTTCTTATCACCAAATTTCTGTTACAATTACATTACAAAATAAAATGAAATTTTATTTTTAAATTTCAAATAGTGTATTTCTATTCAAAACGTTACCACTTTTTCTTGATAAAGTAAAATTTTAAAAACACATCATTTTTTGCTAATGATTACAAAATTTTTTTTGATGTGTGTACATACGTATGGCCTGTGTATGTATGCGTAGATACACATTCAAGATCGAATATGAGTTTTCATTTCAATAATATCACTTAGATCAATAATATTATTGATCGAAGTTATATCATGAGTAATAGGGGCAGGTGTCGACTACAATATAATTAAAAAATGAAACGGTAGTTTTTACTTAATATCAAATGCACACTGTCTATTCCAATATTCTTTATGCATACTCGTTGGTCTTAGTGGTTGTAGTAGGTAGTTCGACTGCTGATTATAGATTGTCAACACAGCGAATCGGGTTTTTAGTAGTGACCATACGACGTTATTGCTTGTATGTGTGCTCCCGGCGACGCCTATCGTCGTACAAAATAAGGTTCACAGCCATTCTATTGTGTATTATAGTATTCTATGGTAAAGAGTTAACTAAGTCGTAGCGAGAAGTATAAAACTAAACAACGTACGCATACAAATAAAATTCTACGTAATTATCACGACGTAAACAGTGCTATTTACACACTAATGCAATATTATCTTAAAGGACAATGTTTGCTTCATTTAGCGCACATGATCTAATTGTGGTGTAAGACTGGATCTAAAGTTACAAGTGCATATTATGGCATTCATATGCGTATGTTTATAATGTAACCACAACAAAGTATGCTTTTAATGACAATAATTCTAAAAAAAAAAATAAAAAAAAAGTAAATAAAAAGTAAAAATAAACGCGATAAAATCCGTAAAAGTAGTTTTAATCAAATAATTCTAAAGTTAAATAACAATCTATATGTACTATATTGCAGACTTCGGTTCTTTTTAACCGACTTCAAAATTTCATTACAAAAAAAGTGTACAACGCCGTTAAAGAAGTTTTCACTTCAAAATCTCGAAAATGGTTCACCTGATGAAAAGTGTCGACTGCCATTCCCGAACAACCGCAACACCAAGGTAACAGGCGCGTTGTGTGCGTTACATCGTTATGTAATGGACTAAAAAGTTGTCATTCCGTTCAAAACCTTTTATAGTCTACTGTTTGCATTAATTTTATCTGTTTAACAGATTCATCGTATGATAGATAAGTTGTGGTGGCTTGTGCGTTTCTTTTTCTTTTCATTATCAAAAAAGTCAACAGTCAAACATTAGTTTTAAAATAGTTATGATTATTTTAACTCTAATGTTAAAAATGTAGTCTTTTAATTTTTTTGAATGAACCCTAAGAATAAAACTAGGTGGCTCGGATTAAATAAGCTGGGAATTTAAGTAGATATTGACCAGAGATTGAAGGAAGTCTATAGATAAGGCTTAGTACCGTTTTTCAGGCACCTTTAAATGAGCCTTTGTTCAGCAGTGTTCCTGTAGTGGGCTGTTACGATGATGATTGACCAGATAGAAAATGGTGGTCACCATGAAGTTTTGTTCATTTTGTTTTGTTCATTTAAAAAAAAGAATATTTGTAATTTTATTAATTAACATTACTAATATTCCTTTTAACCACTCCTGGTAAGGTTGAAACGCTTGTGTTAGTAGTGGTTCACGACAGTAGTTAAATGGTGGATTCGAACCCACGACCTTTTGAGTTCGCGATCTGCGCTCTGCCATTAGGCTACTGTCGCCTTAACTGCAGCCTTAAATGAAGTAAAACTATCTGCAGCAGGTGACACGTTTGTTTTTTATTACACCTAACATTGCTCAACTTCAACTTCAACCTCAACTTCAACATTGTGTAAAATGCTAAAAAAAAGAAGCATTAAAGCGTTTTTGAACTTGAATAACTTAAGATATTCGTATAGACAATATAAAACTTATTGTTGTTTTCCTCAATCAAAAGTATAAGGCTATTAGGCTAATTGTGCACTAGCACGCGCGTATTCAATACGTTACAATAATGCGGCGTATTCAATACGTTACAAATTACAATAATGCGGCGTATTCATCGCTGCGAACAGTTACGCCACCGCGCGCTGTCGGCGACGTTTCAAGGCGCAAAGACGACCTTCAAGTGGGGAAAGTGTTTCGCATTACTCCGATTTATATGGATATATATAGACCGTCCGATAAATGTTGCGTTGATATATTGATGCAGGCGGTTTTCGGCTGTTTCTTTTATGGAAACATCCTTATTCCACAAAAAAAAGCACAAATTCACCTAATTAATGCTGAGTGGTTGCTGTGGCCAATAAACATCTACATTTATCCTCAATTAAGTATCAAAATGCAGTTGCGTTGTCACTTGTCACCACTAAGGACTAAGATGAAATGCCTCATTTACATTAAGAGGTTAGAGTAAGTCAGCTCAAATTCTAATTTCGCCCCCACTTCCCCGCGCATCGTATGCTATGTACCGACATGTTTGTAATCACTAATACTGTAAGTAGATAGGTCGTTAGATACTTATTTCATTAGGTTTATCATATTTATACCTGTTTCTTAACGCCAACCCAGTCGCTTCTTATTTTTATAACGGTTATTTCCCATTTTAATTTTACGTCTTCCTGTTGCGTAATGTGTTTTCTGATCGTAAGCGACACAACTTCTCCCTTCAAAAGCCGGAGCGATACTAACGGGGCGACAGGAATCAAGCTTACGCGCCGATAGTTTAGGTAATTTCTTTTTACAGTGAAAATAATGGTATTTAAAAAAAAGTAAATAACATAAGCACTGCTTTATATGTAGTTAGTTCAGTTAGTATGCAAAGTTTCATGATCTTATTTAAAGTATTTTATGAATAACAGCGGTTTATTGTTCAGTTTGGAGGTAACTTTGGATTTTTTTCTATCGAGAAAATTTTACGGAATCGTGTTTTCGTCTAACATAAACCTTAACATTAATCCTCAACTTTATCATATATTTATTTCAAAATTAATGCTGCAATACTTTCGGCATAACGGAGGATCTTGCTAAGCCATTTGAGGTTATATTTCCCCTTAAAAGGAGTTCCTCCGGTACACCACTACACTACACTCGCCATACGAAAAAGTGAAGTGGGCGCCAAAAGCCTATTTATCACGCTTTATATGGACTGTTTGGCCGGCCCGCGCGATATTTAATCGCTCAATATTTATTTGATATTTCTTTTTATATTGATATATACTCTTTTATTGAAAAATAAAAAAACCCATAATTCACTCACGTATTTACTGGTGAACACATAGCCTGAATTTAATTGAAATTGATGTCATTACATTCCAATTAAACTGCTTTTTCACTTAGTGGACGTACCTAAAATTTTAGATTTTGAGGAAACTGCGATCTTTTTCTATCGAGCCAAAATGTGTCAATCGCGTTTTGGCCACCATAATTCAAAAATCGTTAACTTTCATAATTAATTTAAAAAATGTGAATTCGTAGTTTTTAATGACAAAAAAATTGCACTTTTGAAACGTGAAAAATCTGCTTTTGGCGTCCACATCACCTTATGCTATTTCACACTGGTATTCTGTAAGAGAGTAGTCCTTTCGCGGTCGAGGCAACCCGTTCTTGCTACAACTATTATATAGCTTTACATGAGCATGGTTCTACTACGGACAAATTGAGGTTGTTTTAGCTTATAACGTAATAATTGAATGTGGGCTTGTCCGTACTTACAACCCGATACATTCCTCCTCCATTTTCAAAAGCGTAATTTATGAGAACATAATATATTAGTAGTATAGTTGTAGCACGAATGGGTCGGCTCGACCGGGGAAGGACCACGCTCTCACAGAATACCAGAGTAAAATAGTAGCTAAATGCTGCTGTGTATCGTATGGTGAGTGTAGAGAACCGGAGACCCTTTTTTCACGTGGAAACGAGGCATTCCACCTTAGTCCTCAGGGGTGACAACGCTTTTGATTTGTAATCGAGGATAGATGTAGATGTCTATGTGCTGCAGCAACCACTTACCATCAGGCACGTTTGTCACCTTATCCTATAAAAAAAATAAACGTAGGTAAGGTTAAAGCCTACGTACGCGCCACAGCATTGCAAGACTTCACCTTATTTAACTAAAAAAGTTTTAGGGCAACATTATGTCCACCACGTGGCTCCAATGCGTGTGTAGCAAACTTGACAACGTCTTCTAAAATCAAAATATACTGGATGATTTTTTTCATCTGGAAAAAATAGGTTGTAATAGGTGAATGGAATAAGCCTATGGCACTGATATTTTACGGTTCTTTTTATTTTACATTAAGATAATATTATAAAATTGATCTATTAATAAATACAAGATACTTTTACACGTACTTTTACAACGTATTATATTAATATCGATAGTTTTGATTTATTTGTTTCAAAAACTTTGTTGGTATTTTTAGTACCGAAAGTTTATTTCAAATTAATAGTATTTATTTATAGATCAATTTCATAATATTATGTTAATTTAAAATAAAAAAATGTAAAAGATCGATTCCATAGGCTCCGTTCACGGTAAAAAATCATTCAGTATAGATTATACATTTTTTGACATAAGTTTTAATGCATTGGTGCCGGCTGCGAACCAACGCGCGTTACTTACGTACTATTGAAATTTACATTGCGTAAGTATAATAAAAATAACTATGACCGTATTATTTATAAGTGTTGATGTATAAAAAACCTAAAGGGCTTCCTTTTTTCAAATGTCAATATCCGCAATAATTAACGTCTATTTTATTAGAACATAATATATTAAATAATTTATAATCAAAAGACGTATTACGACTTAGCGCTCGTAATTGCATTAAATTAAATTAAAGTTAATTAAAATTTAAAATAAAATTAACAAACTAACTAAGGTCAGGACGGGTATAATTTACAGTTTGTAGTGATTGATCGCCCCAACATTGGTGAATCCTATTAATGGTCGCAACAAAATTATGTTTGTAAAAGTCAAGGATGATCTAAATAAATAAGATTAAAAGTAGCAAGGAAGATAATATTATAAAATGCGAAATAATGAAAAATAGCATAGTAATAATTACTATAAATAAATATAATGCTTATATAAACGGAAAACATTACCAAAGGCTTATATTAAGTACTTTGTATGATATATAAGCTGAAATATCATTTGGCCGAAGTGACGAACTGGTAAGATATGCAGGAATTCGATGGATGCAAGTGGATCAGGATCGTGCTTTATACAGTAACTTGGGGAAGGCCTGTGTTCAGCAGTGGATTGTTGCTGGCTACGTTGACGATGACGATGATATTAGATAACTGCACGTCTTCATATTTTCTATATAACAGATCTAAGATCTGTCAGAATCTTCGTAATAAAAATAGTAACCAATAACGATACGACACGACGGACTTAGTTTGAGCAAATAAAAACACATATATACCTTGAATTTGTCCCAACCTTAAGAAGGATAATCTTTAAAATGCCAGATTTGGCCAAGTTGAGCTAGAAGCCGAATGTCGAAGTGATATTAACTTTTGATACATTTTTGCGTCTTGCCTTGACAGATGAATTAAATCAATGTCAATAATAATTAACTAAATTTGTAACCGCCAGTGGTCTGGAGAACGAATGATAGACAAATAGCGTTAATGATAACGACTTTTTTGTTATATAACAGAGACACACACTGGCACAGAGCCGTGCTAGCTCAGTGGCTAAGCGCTCGCTGTAAATTTCACAGTACGCGAGCAACCCGGGTTCGATCCCCGCCGGCACCAATGAAATTGTTAGTTGCAATTTTAAGTGCTGATTTATCAACGTGCTTGGCGCTGAAGGAAAACGTTATGAAAAAATCTGCATGTCTGAGAAATAAGAAAAAAAATATTTCGAAGACACGTGAAGTTCGCCAACATGCATTAGAGCAGCGCGACGGACACTTCATTGCCCTAAAGACCCTCTTAGAAACGATAGAATGCCTGTGCCCAGCAGTGGCACGTATAATATAGACTGTAGCTTATTTTAATTAGAGATACACAAAATTTGTGACAGACTACAGATACACAAAAAGCGTGACAAAGTGCTTGTTCTTTTTTTCGAAGATGAATTGTTCAAGTGATTGGGTATGGGGCTTATCAAGAATGACTGTGTTCGAGATTGCTAATACTTCCATTAATAGGCTGGCTATAGTTGCCACCCCAGTATACAATTCTGTCTTTAGCTACACAAATGTTAGTCTTCTTATTACTTAGAGTAATCATTACTCTCGAGTCTTATTAGCTCGTCGCTTTTAGACAGTTAGCAGACTTCACTTACGCATCGTACTACAGTGTTTATGGACGACGAATAATTATAGAAACTGCGTCATTTTTACTACTTATAGTTGCATGTCCAACTGTATATTAACAATACGCTAATAATAAATAACAAAACAATCACATATTCATTCATTTATATCTTTCAAACAATCCACTGCTGAACACAGACCTCCCCCATATATTTCCTCGTAGAGAGGGACAAGATATATTTTTTTATAGAATAAGGGTGACAAGCGAGCACACAGTCCACGTGACGGTAAGAGGATGCTGTGGCCCATAGAAATCTACACTTATCCTATCCGATTAAGAATCAAAACGCAGATGCAGATGTATTGTCACTTCTGAGGACTAAGATGGAATGCCTCGTTTTCAGTAATAAAGGGTCTCCGGATCTCAGTCTACACTCACCATACGAAACACAGCAGTATTAAGCTGCTATTTACGCTGGTATCCTATAAGAGCGTGATCCTTCCCCGGTCGAGCCGACCAATTCGTGCTGCGAACATAACATAGTTGCAAAGTGGCTCTACCGCGTATATAAAGTATAGACCACTTATATAACGAGGTAGGTAACCAGTCACTGACAAATGAGGTGGAAAACAAAAAATAAATGTTTAATGTATCGTTAACGATGCTTACTCAGGCGTTGAAGTCGTTTCTTTTAAATCACCCGTTCGAGTTCGAGTTTCAATTATCGTTCGATTCAGTAAGTAAACAAATTTCGCAAGACGAAGGCGACACCTGCACTCATATTACAAAGAATGTTTAATCGATAGGTGTACCTATGTAAATATCCGTACGTCCATCGACCATTCATCCAATATCGCGAATGTACATAATAATGCGTTTTGAATACAATTTTAGCAAAGTAAGGTTTTGTTGGTAATTTCATTAAATTTTCTCATAGTTTTCTTCCAACGATTGTTTTTTTTTCGTCATGTAGTGGTGACGTAAGAAAACCCACCACCCCACAACCTCCCGTGGGTGTTGTAAAAGGCGACAGAGGGAATAAAACAGGAGATGGGTAGTAACATCTCCCAGATAACAACCCATTATAATAAAAATTGGTTGACCCTGCAGGCCATCCCTGGAATGTACTTAGATATGTCTACGGGCCACAGCATCCACTTACCATCCTCAGACTGTGCAATCGTTTGTCACCCTTATTCTATAAAAGAAAAATTGCGGGGCAGGTAAAAGTGTGAGGTATAGCATTAATATAATTTAAGGTTCTAAAAATAATGATCTTATTACAGGACATATTTAGAACTATAAAGTTTGCGTAGATAAAGGTCAAATCGATGTTCTTTCGGGAGGATTTGTGGTCTATCAAATATGATGTAATGGTTGGGACCGTCACGTTGATGCTCGTCAGCTATATGTTTGACATCGGGACGTCAGTGACCTCAGTCCCCCGTGACCATGGGTGTTGGAAAGCACCCCAAAAGTCGTAAATTTAAAAAAATAAAATAAATTAAACGCGATAAAATCCGTAAAAGTAGTTTTAATCAATTATTTCTTTAACAAAAATACTACATTTTATTTACATTATTATTATATATACGGGTTCGTTAGCACTCCTGTTAATTGCGTGATGCAATTTTACAGGAGTGACTAAACCATGGCCGAGTTCTGCCTTCGATAGGCACCACAGACGATGGAATATAATAGATGAGTGAAATATATGTAACATAATTTAGTTTGAGGCCATTGTATGTATAATATAATGTATATATACAATGGCCTCAATTAATGTATATAATTTACAATTTTATATGATTGGCTATCTCTGTAACTGTGTTGATAGAAATATTCAACTTTATGTGCAATTACAGTTTTAAAAGCTATCGATACATGATATTAAGTAGTTACAACATTAAATGTAGATACATAATTGGTTTTGGCTAAATGACAGTGATATTTTTTGTGTTGATACAAATTCGATTGTAGAAATAATGTGGCAGTGGCTAAAAAGGACATAAAATCTTTAAACCAGTTTTGGTTTTTAAAATTAAAAATGAAAGTTTACAAGAGCCACCGAAGAAGATTAAGTTACCTACTCAGTTTCTACTTTGCAGGCTGTGAATATATTCAACACCACCACCGCTGTTACATCAGATTTGAAAGACCACAAATCTTAGCTGAAAACTGACTTCTGTCAATTAAAAGATCGTTTTTCATAGGTCGGAATATAAATGAATAATTATAATTTGAGAAAAAAAACTCGGGTTAGTCTGTGCCTAGGACATGAAATCAAAATAAAAACTACACTTTAAACCAGAGGAAAGAAGTCTTTTTATATCTGGAGTTGGGACAGTAGTGGGGTATTACATTCGAAATAAAAATTAGAATTTATGAAAAAGTAGTGATTTATGAATATCTGAAAAAGATATCACCTATTTTCAAGTAAATTTTTAAACAATTAATTTTACTTATGAGATAGTTTTTAACTCTCTAACCGCGGATTTAAATCCCAAGTTTTTTTGCGTTTAATGTATCTAAAAATATTTTTAAACCTTCTTAAAGTATGGCAAATCACTCGCGATTACATGAAATATGAGCTTCGAGATATTATATAATTTATTTTTGCGAGGATTTTTTTATACAGCCAACATACGTCCCACTGCTGGGCACAGACCTCTTCTCATTTCTGATAGGGTTTTATGGCTTCACATGTCTTCGATTTTTTTCTTATTTGTCAGACATGCAGGTTTCCTCACAATGTTTTACTTCACCGCCGTGGTAAATCAGCACTTAAATTGCAATTAACAATTCATTGGCGCCAGCGGGGATCGAACCCGGTTTGGTTTGAGAAGTAGGAATATTTAATTTATTTATAAGAGAAATTAATCTAAGTACAAACAATAACAGTTCAACGCACACACTTACATGTTGTGAAGGAACATGTCTGGCAGAGTCTACAACGGACGCAGATTTACGTTTATCGACGAAATTGGCAATATATTGAAGTGTGGCCAAATTAAGAGTAGGTACTCATAGCAGCCAAACATCTATGAGTATATGAATATGATAAAAGCGAGAGGTGTGTCAGGATCGTGCTTAGATGTTCATAGTCTGCCTACCCCTTCGAATACAATCGTGAGAGTTTATGTTAATGTTTATTATGTCAGTCACACGGTGTATGGATGCATTTATAAGTACAGTCCAAACACCTACGGTCTTATGCCAAAACACGTACTAAATATAGTAATGGAATCAATACTAGGTTTGAAGCATGAACTAAATAAAACGTTATTACAAAATGATAATTATCTCTAATTCAAGTATTAACTGTAGTCCTAAAGTTAAACTTCTGAGACCTTTAGTTCATAGGACTAACATAAATTTTGGTACTATTTTATTTGAGGTTAATATTGATTTTATTGTGTGTTTTTAAATCGTTGAAATGGATATTAATGTTTGTCTTGATGATTTTGGAATATATCGAACCTACTTGTATGCACATACTTCTACGATCGATATCGTAGCTGCTCGTACGTACTTCTTCTACCTATTATACCTACTTGATTTTATTGGAATAAAACCACTATACTCCACAACACGTATCTCATTTAAAACTCTCTAAATTACATGTACATAATACCATACGGTGCGTTGCGACAATACAAGCGCACCGCCGCGCCGCGGCATGCAATCCTATATTTTTTTAATGCAACAAATTAAAAAAAATATAGGATGTATTAAAATTAAATAACACGTGGAATTTACACAATACTAGATGATGGGAAGTACAAACTCCAAGACGAATGCAATACTATTTTTAAGAAATAGTTTGCTAATAACCATTTAAAATTTCGGGGATGACATGATCATTAAAAAACATTAGTTTGCATTTCGTATGCAAACCAATGTTAAGGAAAAACTGACCCAGATAAAACTTAGTGTCACAAGAATTGGAAAATTATGCGAGAAGAATAAAGCAGAAGAGGTGACATAACATCGTCGTATTTTTTTATAATAAATGAAAAGTATGTTTTAGGTACCACCTACTTTTAAGTTATTATATTATACACATATTATATAATTATATATGTTTTACATTTTAAGTATTTTTTAGGATTTTAAACATTAAAGAGATACTTATATAATATATATCTCAAATTTTGGTAAAGTACCTGTAATCATATATATAGTAATTATCGAATATTTTTCTTTGAAAAAAATGTTATAAACAAAACCAAAATACAAGATACATCGCAGACGACGTATCTTGTATTGTATTCTGGTTTTGAATTCGAATAATAATCTAATTTATGAGGCGCGGCTGCTTCATTTGCCTGAAAGATACGGCATCGGCTAGACAGGGCACCATTAACAGGAAGCGACGAACTCGCTCCGCATGCTCAATATCACGCCAGCCATATGGATACGACGAGTCACGATCCGAGACGTACTGACCAGGCTCCATGGTCACTTTGGATGGAACAAGCGCACTTAACTAACCGTATAGGTACTCACGATAGCATTGGAAGCGTTCAAGGGTAATTAGTTAAGTTCGAATCTAACATTTTGGTCAGGTAGTAGGTAATTGAATAATAGTTCACGCATTATTTATTTTATTTTATCAGCATTTAGAGTCTGTTTTGCTTACTTAAATGTTATAGAAAATATTATTACTTTGTATCTGAAATATAAAAGTATCCTAAACGTGAATTATGACAAACAGTAAGACGTTATTTTAATATCGTAAAGTTTAAATCCTATTATGAGTAGCACAAAACGGATGAGAAGAAACCCGAGTCACGTTCGCAAGGACAACTCTATTGTCTCAGGGAGGATGTATCTACTCGAGTATTAGACACGTTTTTTATGCGAAGTGGAAATACTTTCAGATAATAGGCTTTTTCAAGAACCCTGATCAACGAAGAGCAGTAATTTAAATAATTTAAGGTTAATTTTAAAAAACTATATAAATAAGAACATAACTTGGTGACGTAAAACATCCGGCACACATAGTTTTAATTGTATAGGAAATGTCAGTAAAGTTTAGTTATGCGATAGGTTTATTTTAGGGACGTAAGTCGTAATGTTACATAATTGTGCCGATACGATACCGATACCGATTATTGTAGAAAATAATCGGCGATATCGATACCGATACCTTTATGGTGACTGAGTAGAAATGGAAAAAAATGAATAATTTTCTTTATTATGCATAAAAGTTACCTATATTTATTAAAGACTGAACCTTGAGTGGGTTTAAAATCAAAATTTCAATACAAAAATTCAAAATTTAAGTAAAAAATATTTATTTATTAATATAAAGTTTGTTTAAATTATTAGCAGATAATCTGTTATGCAAATTATTTTAAAAGAGACTTGCAGTTGAAAACAGCACTGAGGCAACTGGGCTGAGCAAGAATGTCGCACGCACGTTGTTCATTTCGCGCGCTTTTCGAACTCTTGATATCGGTTGTATATGACCGGCGATATCGATATATCGGTCTGCCGATTATATCGACCAATATAGCGGAATCGTTACATCTCCGATTTATTTATTTTAATTAATACAATTCATCGTGATTGATTACTAGCTTATTTGATGTTGATGTAGCCGAAGCCGAAGATGATAAAGTTCACTGACTTACGAGTAACATATACGAACTTTTTTATTCAGAACTACACACTATACCTTTGTAATGTAAGATCTAAATGACATGAATACAACATATCGTTAAGACTATTTTATATGTAAGAGGTCAAATTGCATTACCAAGCTAACCATTAAGTAGTCTCCAACAACGTTTTCATGTGTCCAGCGTTGTAATTTTTGTGGTATTTAATAATGATAATGACCCCAAAATTTGGATTAATAAATCTAAACTTTGTATAAATGACTAAAGTCACGTAGACGTCTACGATCGCGTGCGAACTCCAAAATTATAACGCATATTTCAACAGAACGACAGAAGAAAACCAGCTTTCATTTGATGATATCAAAAACTATGCCGACTGCAGTTGTGTTGCGCATAAAGAAGTTCAAAGACCCGATGTCATCTGGATTGAGACACAGAATGGGCTATACGATCGCATATCGAAATCACGTAGTCGTGAGCAATCAATCATAACGAAACATTCTATTATCCGCCGATACGACTTCCGTCAATTTAATTCAATTACATTGGCCCTATCCGTCTGTGATCGTTGAGAGATGAAAGCTCCGTCGTTAAAAGCCATTTTCTTTCTGGGCAATTATGAACACAGATACACTCGTATACAACACGTAACATAATTAACGCACTTTGAGGAAGTAGTTTGTTCAGAATCGTTTACTGAATCGATTCCTATCATTTTTAATATAGGTAATTTTTTATCCCAAAAATAATTAAAACTACGTAAATTACAGTCACACTAAATTTGTACAGTCAAAACAAACTAAAATGGACCGTAACTTAAGGCAATAAGACTTTTAAGAGTGCAGTTTTATTTGTATTATTACTAATTCTGTCATTCAATAAAAATAAAGAAAAATGAACTTTATTTCAAGCAAGTTAAGGTCTTTGCGTTCGTGGATTTGTACTGTGACCACAACATTCTTCCGGAATTAGTATATCTAATTTGATAAATAATCAGTGCATAAAAATGTTTAACTAAAAATTCAGTGTATGTATTATGATTATAACATAATATACTAATTGGGGTGCCTGAGGGTGTGCGTTAATTACGTTACATATTGTATATAATAATTTTGAAGTGTATCTATGTAATTGAAATAGGTATTATGTGAGCCTTTTGTTTGAGCTGAGGGTTAGTACGCTAATTTTATAGCATAAGGGTAACAAACGAGCACACAGCACCTAATGGTAAGTGGTTGCCGTGGCCCATACACATCTACATGTATCCTAGATGGAATGCCTCGTTTTCAGTAAAAAGAGTATCCGGTTCTCTACACTCACCATACGAAACACAGCAGTATTAAGTTGCTATTTTACGCTGGTATTCTGTGAGAGCGTGGTCCCTGCCCGGTCGAGCCGACCCATTCGCGCTACAACTATACCAGCAATGTAGTTTCAGCTTGACTTTAATACGTAAAAAACGCCTACTAAAAAATGGTAATTCCGCTTTTTAAAAGCGCCCCATTTTAAAGCCTTTGATTTGAAAGAAAAGTTGAATTATTTTTTTATAAAAGCTTATAATCCTATTTGAAATTTAATAAATGCTAAAATGTAATGTGTTTGTATCATCAAACCAGTGACCGCTTGACAGTGGGTCACAAAGGTCGCAGTTTGTAATTTGTTACCCACGCCTATTCAACACCTTACCCAGCGGTTTGTCATTTCGATTCACGGTTGCCGCTTTCATATCTTGCGTTATTAACTGTATAATTTAATAATGATAGGAACGCAGATTTCTTTCAAGAACGGGACCAAGCGCTTAAAATGTCAGACATTATAGCAATTCCGATCACGGTCGACCGGCATTTACATATGCTGCACAACTTATTTTTCTAAATATCACAATATTGTGTAATTTTTTGTTAGCGTTAATTTTTTTAATTTATAAGCGCCATCTCGTTACGGAGACCTAATTTTAATTTTAGATCAACGTCAACGGATTAGTATTCGTAAAACTTGTGAAAGGTACGGTAAACAGCTTGGAATTTTTTTTAATGAGATAACTTTTTTAAAATAATTTAAAACTTTCCGCAAAACAAAAGTCTCAGCGGAGACTAGCCATTTGCGCAGGGAAAGATTATAGCGGACGAGCGTGTGATTAATGATTAATGCCTGCGATTCCCCTGCTCTTGCAATTGTTAAATAACGGCGGCCAATCGCATGCCATCTGCGAAAAAAAAACAATAACCAATTTTGGCACGACCCCGGGACCTCATAAACCGCATTCGCGCTTATAACCAAAAAACTAGAGTTTATAATAATTTACCATAGGGTTTTACATGCCAATCTAATAAAAGAGAGGCATGGACAGTTTTAAGAGTATGTGCTATATGATCATTGAGATAATAGGTTACTACGTATGCAACCTATTACCTAAATGTATATGATGTAATGTTTGTCTGTTACCGTAATAAGCTGTGATTATTAAAGCTTAATTGACGTCAATAGCTAAGAGGTAGTCGTAATAAGCTGTTATCATAATAAGCTTTCTCCCATATTGGCTCATAGGAGATATATTTGCCATTGTTTCCACACAACATACACAAGAGTGGTTATATATATATATATATATATATATATATATATATATATATATATATATATATATATATCTGCCGATCTCATGATTGGTTTGCCTCTGCCGCCTCTGGGTAGTGGATATTCTAACGCCGCAAAGACACGGTAATATTAACAGCGTTATATTTCTTATTGTTTTATTCGGTTATATATTGGCAAAGTCGTTATTTTGCCATCGTGTCTGTTGGTCCTGTTACACAAAAAGCGCAGTGAAAAATCACGTTGATAACGTCGGATACTTTTAAACTTGGTAAATCCTGAATTTCCACGATAAAAAAAATTCCTATTGAGATAGTGATAAATTATATAACCATATCTAAAGCATAGCTGCAGCATAGATGCAGCATAGCTGTACACGAAGCTGCACCTATATATTCTACTTGCAGTACGAATGGATCGATTCGACCTGGAAAGGACCACGCTCCCATAGAATACCAGCGTGGAAAACCAGCTAATGCTGCTGAGTTTTGTATCTGTAGAGAACCGGAAATCTTAGTTCTCATGGATGACAACGCATCTGCATTTTGATTCTTAATTAAGGATGTAAGTGTCTATGGGTCACATAATCCACTTACTATCAGAGGACTGTGTGCTGGCTTACCCTTCAAATTCTTATTTAAAAAAAAAACTTTGTAACGCTTTATAATACGACCATTCGCGATTTGGTAATTTATTAGTTTTTATTTCATTAGTCTTTTTTTATCTAAGTTAAACTATGTTTTAAGTTTCATTCTAGTTATAATTTAAAAATTCTCTGTAAAATAAAATTATTAAAAACTATACCAATTTCATCGAACGTAACCATAGAGAAACATACGTCGGTGGCCCGAGTTACTTTTTAATTGAATCAGTGGCAGGAGTAACGGAGAAATATTACGGTTGCGTCGCGAAGGAACAACATTATTTTATAAAATGTCATCGTGACTTTTTTTAGGCGGCCAATCACGGTGACTTTTTCACCATGATATATCACTGAACATTTATTACTTGTAACTTGTAATAAATTACTTGTAACGAAACATTCTTTCTTAGCTTTCAGGGGTGACAACGCATATGTATTTAGTTACGTAAAAACGCCAAAATGGCAATAAGGTGGACTGTGCTCGATTGTCACCCTTTACTTTGCATCGACCGACACGAGCTGAGCAGTCAGGGGCGGGGGTCCGCACTCCCCCCCCTCGGACAGCGGTTAGATAGCTCAATAGCGCCTAATAAGGCGACATGATGAATGGTAACAATACCAAACCGTATACCATCATCATCATCCTCACGTTCATTGCCTTTCCCTTTTTTTAATTAGCTCGCGGCCTTACAGGCTAAGTCAGCCCTGAGTCAAAAGAAGCTGTAAGAGTCGCATAGACTATAACTTAATAACTAACAACAACAACAATAACAATAACTTTTCTTTATAACAGCAAAAACATCTCGAAAATAGACGTTTACTTTGCGAAAATTAACAAAACGATTTTTGAATAAATGTAGCGTTATTGCCATAGATTCATAGTATTGATTTTTGTGATCGTTGCCACCTTAAACAGGCAGGTTGGCATTCGCAGTTTTTGTGTAATCTCTATTAGGACGCTGCTGCATATCTCCTGTTTTGTTTTCCTTTGTCCTCTGTCGACAGCAACAGGAAGATATTGGGTAGGTAGTGAATATTCGCCTAAAACCTTTAAAAATATAAATTGCAAATAGAGACATGAGTGGCCTTTTTGTTGTGCTGGCCGGCGCTTCCTGTGAAGTACCAATTTGACGCGGTATCGCTTAAAAACGGACGCAGGCCGTCGACCTTCATTACGATGAGTCATTTCTACTGCGATTATCTTGAAATTCTTGGAAACACGATGATTGGACAATGCCAAGTTGCCAAGCTTCGCTTAATGGTCAAGACGCCACGGTGTCGGCTGTTTAGCTGGCGGTACTGAGAAAACCAAACTAACCCAAGATGAAAAAAGTGAAAAAAAAAAACGATCGTAATATCTCCCAGTTGTAAAAAATTTATGCATAAATTTAATTAAATAAGGGTCAAAATCGTGTAACAAGCCGTATACAAAATTCAATTCTTGTCGTACTGTCAAATATTTAATGACTTCTGGAGTTTGCACGTTTTAAAAAGATAAGGATTAATTTCGTGTGGAGCAACATAAATGCTGGAATTTATTACCTGACATTAAGAATTTACGATATCAATTTTAACCAAAACTAATGGTTGATATTAAATATTTGTTTTTTTGAAAATAGCACTCTATATTTTATTAACAGTTACTTTGTTGACTGTTATGTTATTTCTTTCTGTACATTTAATTGCTAAAGCGCGTTATGCATGCGTGTAGTAAAATAAGATAGAATTTATATTGGATAGTGTTATTTATAATTAAAAAGTATCGTTAATCAATATACTTACTTAATTCTCTACTCTACTTGAAAGCATTTTATTAATATTCACCATCCCGTTTTTATTAGTCAGCCCGTAGAAATCAACTTCTGGACATAATCATCTGCCGTCATGGAAAGAATTTGTGTTAACGTCATACTTATGAGGTGTAATAGATAGGTGTAGTACTAGACTTGCTTTTGTATTTTTATATAGGATAAGGGTGACAAACGAGCACGCAGTCCATCTGATCGTTAGTGGTTGCTGTGGCCCAAAGACCATCTATCCTCGCGTACGCATCAAAATGCAGATGCGCTGTCACCCGTGAGGGCTAAGATGGAATTCCTCCTTTTCAGTAAAAAGGGTCTTCGGTTTTCTACACTCACCATACGAAACACAGCAACGTTAAGCTACTATTTTGTGCTGCTGGTATTTTGTGAGAGCGTGGTCGTTCGCCGGTCTAGCCGACCCATTTGTGCTATATACAAATATAGCTGTAGCATGGCTCGACCACGTACATAAATGTTATGTTATGATATCTTCTGTTATGGTACTCCCGGTCACCAGTTGTGAGGGAACACACATAGATTTGTAAAGCAAATTGTGTCAATATATTTTCCCCGTAAAGAAATTATGATATATTATCAGCCTCACCCGTTGCAAGGAGGATGTGCATAATTCGGCACGCTTGGCAGATTGGCGATTTGACTGTCGCAGTACCAGACTTCATGCACCTTTGACGCTGCTTTTCGTCCACGTCTGTTTATTTTACGTACATAAACTATGTGGTTATATCATAGAATACTATAATACATACATAATAGAACGGGGGAGTGGGCGGAGCCCGGGTAGCCACTAAAATGTCACTAACACGTCAATTCACACGTATAACTGTCAACACGAGATGTGTTTTGACGTTACAATCGTTTCCAAATTTCGCATGCAAATTATTTAGAAAATGCCAAATTGCACCCTATTTATAAATAAATATGTGATAGAATCAGGCGTTACTTTGCGGAAATCCATTATAACAAAGATATTGATTAATTTGCAACCTTCCGCTAACTAAATACAATGATGTGTTTTACCTGGATTGAAGAGCACCTCCCGCCCTCCTTCAATTGCATGCACTAATTCCGTCACTACTAGTCCCAGCACCACTACTTCCAACACCAATAACTAATGGAATTAGTGCAAGCAATTGAGGGAGAGCGGGAGGTGCTCTTCAGTCCAGGTAAGACACATCATTGTATTTAGTTAGCGGAAGGTTGCAAATTAATCAATATCTTTGAAATAAATATGTATTAAAATTTAAACGATTTTTTTTAATGATGATCTTGAACATTAATCAAGAGTCTAAAATGTGTAAATTTATCCAGTCTGTCAACACAGCGAATCAGGTTTGGTGACGCCAAGCCTCGTACAAAATAAAGTTGACAGCCATTCTATTGTATATTATAGTATTCTATGGGTTATACCGACATGTCACGGAATCTACAAAATTTTATGTATTTTCCCATAGACGTCTTTTACGACACCCACGGGATGTAGTAAGGTGATAGATGATCTAACGCTGTCACCGTACGGTAATCTGGCCTATGAAATCCACTGCTGAATAAGGCCTTACCCATAAATTTCCTTATAGGGGAGGGGAGAGAGCAGGTCACTCTATGAGGCATTGTAGATGTTATAAGGAAGTTGCCGCTGCCCATCTCCTGTTTCAGTTTACCTCTATCCCCTCATGCTACACCTACGGCACGATATGGAGTAGTGGATAAGCTTACACGGCCATTACATAGTAAGTAATGTACGTGGTATTAATTATTATGTTTACTATAATTAATTCAGAATATCAAATTACTCAGAGCGACCTGCAATACACAATGATCAGTGTTAAACAAATATTTACAGGTTCAAACAATTGTTCAACTTTTTGTTTTCAAGTTGAAGACATAAACGTTGTAGAATAAACTATTCACCGACCATATTTGTATACAAACATAATGAAGGTGACCAAGGTTCCAGTTGTTTCATGGATGACTGGTGTAACCAAGATAGGGTGCATATACGTATGATTGCACTTTGTAGTTATAGTAAGTATAAAATGTCATGCATGGTTGAGAATATCTACTTATTTTTATTTTAGATTTTCGAAATATATATCGAATTCGATTTACATGTGTTTTTGTTCTTATTTTGAGAAGTATTCAGCTCATATATCCGTGACGTGAAATATGAGTAATTTACAAGCAAATTAATTACAAAGAAACATCATAGTTAAGTTAATAATGATAATGAAATAGTACTCGTAGTGTATGGGTAAAGTATAAAGGCAATTACACAAAAACAAATGTTTCCACAGAGGGCCAACGTACGTACACACGAATCGTGGTTGTCAGCTACGCGGATAAAAGACTTGAGATCTGAACGAGCGCCAAGCTCCATTGCAGTTTTTCAGTTGCTTAAATCGTAATATATACCTACAATACCACGTTTTTAAAATTTAAAAATTAGTATGGAACTTGGTGCCCATAGTTTACCGGAATATTAAAGCCCAAAACTTCATAAGGTATTAGATTCTGATTCTGATCTGGAATTTTTAAGCTATTGCATAGCTTTTATCGCGGGATTTTAGCGCGGCGACCGAATTTAGAAATTCCGTAAGGAAAAACCTAACACCCCTAAACCCTAAACCCCTAAACGTCTAACGTCGTTTCAGTTCGGCAGACTTCGGCACGGTGTTTGTGTGCGTGCGACTAGACGTATGCGTGTACTAGTTGCATGTATTGTAAGATAATAAAAATATTTTAAACAATAATATAATTTATTGCAAGAAGCATATTCTTTTGATTTATATGAGTTGTCGTCATGCTAGCAACTTTCGTGAATTTAGAGTATTTAATAAACACAGACTTTATAGAAAATTATCGTTTGTCGGAAGAACTCGTTAATGACCATAAACCTATAGTTTCAATGATAAAAATTACTGAATAACCTACATGTATTGTAAGATAATAAAAATATTTTAAAGAATATTAACACCTCATTTATTCAATAAAAGAAAAAAAATTGTTTTCATATCGGTCACCGCGCTCAAAAAGTGTAACGTGAATAAATATCAAAGAAAAAATTTGAATTAATATAAAAAAACAAAGAAAAAACCACCATAAATAAAATAAATAAATAATTATAATTGCATAAGTTGATAAAAATGCTATGCTATAGCGTTACCGCGGCAGTCTCCGAGTGCCACACGTATTTTTTTATTCTTAACAGTTTTTGATGTCGGTTTTCACTATTTTACGTTTTTTATGCTTAACGATTCTGTCAGATGTAAAAACGTAGAGGCGTTATGTAATGTCTATACTTATATAAAAGTCAATTGATGTCCGTTAGTCGCGAAAACTCGAAAATGGCTCGATCGATTTCGATTCCGATATTTTGTGTGTAGGTTTGAATGGGGTCCCTGGATGGTTTAGATTTATAACTGGACCCGGTAGGTGGAGCTGTTGTTCACATCCAGAAATTACCCCGAAGCCGGGGCGGATCGTCAGTTTATCATACTAAATGATCATTTTTATCGTCTGGAAAATATATTACATAATATGTTAATGTAAAAGAAAAAAAATTTTTTTTTTTTTTTTTTTTTATTCATATATAAAAAATTTTTTGGGAATAAAAAAAAAATTTCGCCAAAAAACGTTTCGTATACTTTTAATTTTCGTGTCGTGTAGTCGTTGCCAGTGTCCCGATTTTCGGTTATCATAAGGTCTAAAATACAACATACCTCCAAGTATAAGTTGAATATAAACACCAGTTATAATACTAAAGTGCAAGAGAAAGGGAATTCGAAGTCGTCAAACCTGTCACCAAATAAGTTTCAACAATAGGATGGTGTGACATCGACAAACGGCAAACAATGTCGCATTCATTTGGAATTTGGTATTGTTTAAGTTGTTATGTTGATAATAAGTACTTATTAATCGATATAAAATCTAAGTGAACGATTTTTAAAATATAATTTTATAAAGACCGCTAAACTACCATCATCTTCGATATTGTCGTCGGTGCTCAGCAGAGATTTCGCTTATACACGATTGATTAGGAGATTCGACATTTTTACGCGATAAGCTAGACCATTCTGGCAATTTGTAACTTAAAGAAAATAAAAAACGTAGTTCCTCTCCGTAATTGGTATAAATATTTTGCGATTAACAGATTTTTACCGTTTTGTACCATTGTTTTTATTTAGAAATGAGTATGAATATAGCAATGTATTTTCATACTTATATTTAGCCTTGACTGTGTATGTGTGTGTGTTTGCCACCCTGTAAATTCATTCTGTTTTTACTATGATAATACACGCATAGTATTACAAATTAAAAAAATTTAATATTTTTTGGTTAATCGAATACCTCATACCCACACACTGTTTACGTTGATTACTAATTTATGATCCAAGTATATTTAATACCGCCATGTTTTATGAACATCATTGTTTTCAAAACACATGTTATTACAAAGTCCGTTATCATCTCCGGGATGCATGAAACAGAATAATTTGAGGGCAATTGTATCAATTGCAATACGTCAACGCTTTAAAATACATGCAAATTTATTCAAGGTCAATAATCTCAGCTTGGTCCCCAATTTTATTCATTTAGCGCTCAATGACTTCTGAATATACATAATATATTTAGTAAACTAAACATTTATTAAAAAGCTTTAGGGGTCAAGTATTTTCGCACGTCTTAAACGTGTGCGTTTTGAATTTCATGATATCGATATTATTTAAATATTAATACATTGCAATCTGCATTATCTACATTCCAATGTAACAAATTGTTGTTCCGGTTTCTAGAAACTAATATAATAAAAGATAATGTCATGAAGACCGAATTTCGGTCACGGCGGCAGCTCTCAACACAGGCCGGTCATTTGCGTAGGACAGAATTATAGTGCCGCGGTGTAAGCACAGGTTCACTCTTGTAGTCCGATGGAACTGCAATCCGACACAACCGTAGAGAGATCGGGCACAGGACGAACGGCTTTACGTATTTTCCCAGGCAATGTAGTAAATTACTGCCAGCTTCTAGACTACGGGCTGCAACTTAAAATTTCTTGACAAAGAACTAAACTGTTTTTTTTGGCTCGACCCGCGGTTATTGTGCCGTTATGTATAGGACACTTTAGTTACTAGGGTTTATAAGCCTTGGAAGAATCTATCGCTATAATTAGTACAGTCGTGATATCAGCTTAGGGAAAACCATAATGATCTTATGACCTCTGACAAATGGTAGTATAACTTTATAGTATTAATACTCGATAAATACGTCTAGGGTGCATCTGCTAGTATGATCGGCAATCCGCTTGACAAGAATGAGGATTATGACAAATCTTTTCTAGTGTCCCACACTAGAAAAGATTTGTCATATTGAGCCCATATCAAGTAGATGACTGTTACGGACGTATAAAAAAAGGACGTACAAGATGAAATTAGGAAAGCTGCCGACAAATAAATTAATGTCTCAAGCAAATTCTATAACTAATTTTTTAGAAAAAAGATTCAGTTTGCAACATTATATGTTTATAGTTGTATGTATATAAAGATAATATCTCTCTGAATATTACGATTCGCCGTATAAACATCCTTTTTAAGCATTAAGCTTAGCATTGCCTGGAAAATTTGACCATATTCATCACCTATGCGATGCCCATAAGAAATTTTAAATTTAATTCCAGCAGTTTTTAATGAAGTTTTCGCATACAATTGGTCGTTAGAGCCTTACTTGTCCGACTAACAATGGGTTGTGCTACGTAGGATTTAAATTATTATGAAGTGGTATTTAGATAGACTGTAGAAATAACAATGGCAAAATAGCGCTACATGGAAGGTAATTATTAATGTTAACTAAAAATTTGATTTTGTAGATCATCTGTCAGCATCATTTTCGCCCAACATTTCTAGATCGGTATATACATCATCAGGTTTTGTACAAATATGACTAAATACTCAATAGTACTCACTTTTTATTCTCCAACTTACTAAGTTCTTCTGACTAACTCCAACTTAGTAAGTTGGAGAATAAAAAGTAAGTACTATTGAGTATTTAATCATATTCGAACAAAAACCTGATAATGTATTAGGATATAATGGAGTGAACTCAATCGATAGAAAACAGAAAGCAGTAGCATATTTTTATCTGCATACGTTGAAAATAACAATAATATGTGAGTTCAAACCGATAATACTAGTTAAAAATGCCATATACATATATACTTAACATGCTTTTCGTTTTCGATAGTAATTTTAGATTATTTCTAATCTAGATTCAGACTATTTCATGTAGTGTCTGTGTTTTACCATGTGCAATTTACAAAAACAATGTATAAAATTAACATGTGCTGCTTAATTCATTTCCGATAGCGACGTCATATTTTCATAAAACCACACGATTAATTTGTTCATTGTTTCGTTTCCAGCGTTGGAAATTCCATAGAAGTTATTCGTTACATCGGGTTTCATAAACAATACTTGGCTAAAGCCCAAACCACCACCGTACGCTCATATTAATGTCTGACATTTTACGTTGATCGAAACGTGATGTTTTCATAACCCCAGTTGTAGAAGAATATGTTCGATATTTTTCTATAGGCGAAGACTTATTCGGAATTATGAGCGTGTGTCTTCATTTAATCTGAATTATCCTGTTTATTTAAAATATACGAGTTCAAATAAATGAATGCGACATACAAAGCGTAAACAAAAATCTATTTCATAGAAATGGCGAACTCTTTTTACGTGGCGGAGCCATGTTGTCGCTATATTATGGTTGTAGCACGAATGGGTCGGCTCGACCGGGGAAGAACCACGCTCTCACAGAATACCAGCGTAAAATTACAACAGCATGGTGAGTGTAGAGAACCGGATACTCTTTTTACTGGAAACGAGGCATTCCGTCTTAGTCCTCACGGGTGACAACGCATCTGCATTTTGATTCGTAATCGAGGATAGATGTAGATGTCTATGAGCCATGGTATCCACTTACCATCAGGTGTACAGTGTGCTCATTTGTTACACTCTTCTATATAAAAAAATACGCGTGAAGATTAAGCCTAAAACACTAACATTAAAAGTTAAGTTTTGTCTTTCAAAAATAATGTTATCATTTTTAAGTTAATAAGCAAGGTCAGTTCTCTTGGCAATCTTCGGCTGCAACGCCACGTTCCATCAAGTGTGATAGTAGCAGGAAGTCACAGCAAAACAGGACAGTGTTTTTGACATTCTTTGGGAGGGGCCTATGTTCAGCAGGACTTGTAAAGAACAGTAATGATAATGATAATAATAAAGTTAATTAACTAACTTTATTTTGTATGTATTGATATGTTAATGACGGTCTCCCTTACTTCCTAAACTTTATCCGTTTGGTCTCCCCTGCCGCGGGATACCATCTGCTTAAGTATTCATTTATTTTATTAGTTTTATGTATCGTATTATAGTATATAAAAATGGTAAAAGTTAAAAGTCAAAATAAAATTTATGGTGTTCTTTTGTTTATTCTTTACCGTAAATCTATAATAGAAACAAATCGAAATAAATATTCGACTGGTTTAAATTTTCCTTTCTGAGTTTCACCTTAGCCATGCACAATGTTATAAACAAATAAAAACATAATTTGTTTTTAACACTTTACCTTGGTAATGTATGCTAACTCCCACTTAAAATGTGATTTGTGAACTTACTGGACGTAACTTACGACTGCTTAAGATAAATTAATAAAAAAAATCAACTGAACAGGAAGATCTTTAAATATATACCATGGCTACTCAATGTCCGCGACCTTTCCTGTGTCAATGGCCTGAAGGTGACCGTGTGTTAAAAAGCGAAGAATTTCGTGTGCACGTCCACTTAATATATAAATTATATATTTTTTTGCATTCTACGTATAGGTAATATGCCAACCATAAAAAGGAAAATTCATAGCAGAAGCTGAGACTAATATATATTGAATATTTTATTTGTTTCGTTTACTCATATGATCAGATCAAAACTTGAAGCACGAATTACAAAATGATTATAAGGTTGTTGTAATAGAATTCGTATTAAGGATATATCTACACTATAGAAACAGTGTAACCGGTATAGCTGAAGGGGCAAACTCATCAGTAAGCTGAAGGGGCAATGAGTTAGCTATTTATCTCCATGGATCGATAATCGATGGGGAAGAGAGGTTCTTGAGGGTACCGTACCGATGAGTAAACACACACACACACACATACACACACACACACACGCACACGCCCACGCTCACGCCCGCGCACGCACGCGCCCCCACGCCCACGCCCATGCATGCATGTACGCACGCACGCACGCACGCACGCGCGCGCGCACACACACACGCACGCACGCATCACGCACTCACTCACGCACGCGCGCACGCACGCACACACGCACGCACGCACGCACGCACGCACGCAAGCACGCACGCACGCACGCACGCACACACGCACGCACGCACGCACGCACGCACGCACGCACGCACGCACGCACGCACGCACGCACGCACGCACGCACGCACGCACGCACACACACACACACACACACACACACACACACACACACACACACACACATACACACACACGCGCGCGTGCGCACACACACACACATTATAAATAAATAAATTCAGAAGATGAAGTAATGTCGGGACAGTTTTTAGAAACTGTTTTTAGGAACGAATAGCTCGGTGATCAGATTTTTATAGTATATGGCAAATTCAGATAATTGAACTGGTATTACAATTTGAAAAATTGCGCCTATTATCATAGTTCGACGCGACCAGTTTTTTTCAGATGTTTTATTTAAGATGATACCTAGAAAATTTTGTGGTTTTTCTAATTCATATATTTTATTTCAGTTTTCTAGATTACGAAACAAATTTTTGGGTATATCATTTTTGACTATATGACCTAGGATTTCATATAAGCAAAACACGATATCACGCAATTTTGTGGATAGAAAAAATTGCACTCTAATTTTCTCCTTGACATTTCTCATTTTAACATTTCTCCATGACACCACAATAATGTTACGAATAAGTTCATGGAATTATTTTTAAGGCATACTAAATAATTATATCTAAGTTCTCACAAGCTATTTTTAATCCATAACAAAAGTAAAGTTACAGCCTATATACGCCTGCTGGGCACAGTCCTCCCCTCATTTCTGAGAGGGTTTTAGGGAAAGTAAGTATCCGCCGCGCTACCCCAATGTGTGTTGGCAAACTTCACATGTCTTAGAAATATTATTTTTTCCTTATTCCTCAGACATGCAGGTTTCCTCACGATGTTTTACTTCACCGCCGATCACGTGGTAAACGTGGCACTTAAAATTGCAATTAACAATTTCATTGGTGCCAGCGGGGATCGAACCCGGGTTACTCGCGTTCTGTTATATTTGCAGCGAGCGTTAACCATCTGAGCTACCATGGCTCTCACCAATAACAAAATTTTGTTAAATTAAATAAAAATGTTGTTTCGCGCTTACTTAGTTATTTTTTCAGAGCGCGTGCTGGTATAACTATCTCATAATTTGCGTACTATGAAGTCATTGCATCACCTACATTTTGAAACTCTCAGTCGTCCGTAAGGTTCACCGACCAAGGGATAAGCCATGTCCCCAAAACTGCGGTTCATTTTCAAGTTGTCTTCTCAAGTATTTTTACTGTAAAGGCTATTTTTAAACGAACGTTTTGCATCTATTCAAATGGTCACGGCCGTAATACGATAAATCAATACGCAGTTTAGCGAGCCTTTTAAAACAAGCACCTATGCCCTTGCAACTGGCGATCGGATCACCCGCCATACTGAATGTCATAGTCTGTTGAATTGTGTCAGTTTTTGTTAGCACGTGCAGGACGAGTCGTATTTCAGTTAATATTTTAATTGCTATGGACGTGTTTTAGTACAAGATCTTGTGTTTCTGTTTTATGTTCCTGATTAATGGCGGTTTTATTTTGAAATACAGATGAGGAAAGTATTAAAAAAAACATTTTTTTGTTATTAAGAGATAACTTGACCATGATTGTAAACAACCAATGCGCCATTAACACTGACCTCTATATATACAAGTACACTGGACTGGCTATACCATACAAAATAACTGTGCCAATTTGAAGCGCCGCTAAAGGATGTCTTGAAAAATAAAATTGACATAATATGCCAAAGTCTGTTGTCTTATTTATATTGTCTTATTTCATAAGTCTGTATTTTGAACTTTTAAACTAAAAAACGAAAGTATTTTGTTGTTTGATTGTGTATAATATTAGTTTTGTAAGAATTATTTTTATTAATAATGAGAGTGTACGTAATCTGTAAAACTCGTTACCAAAAGGGAAGTGGTATAACATTTCACAAGTAAGTGAATTTGCAGCAAATATTAAGCAAATTAAAACTATTTGATAATATAAGTACTTAAATATTTGTACTACTAATCTTAATATCATATATACCAACATGTTTGGGTGTATATTACTGAGTTTTGATAAACAAAAAAATTCAATAGGGTTGTCGAGTTCCTTGTCTGTAATATGTTCTTTCCTACTCATATGTGTTAACAAAAAAAGTCGCCAACAACGGATGATTATCAAATGTTTTTTAATTAACAGGTTTCCAACTGAACCTAGACTAAAGTTATGGCTTAAAAGCATAAATATTGTGAATTGGCGTCCGAAACAAAATGATCATATTTGTTCCAAACCTTTTACAGACGACTGTTATATTAGACATGAGAACCACTTTGAAAAAGTGCAGTATACCGACAATGTTTTCTGGTACCAGTAACCAGTAAGTATAAAAGTATTAGATTATTATATCGAATGTTTTTTTATTTCTTCTTTCCTCATTTTCAACCAAACTCAAGGGCCATAGACAAGTGTCGAAAGATCGCCTGATGATGTCGAGCCACGTTGGATGTGTGTTAGTGGGCTGCGGCTAGAGGAGATTCCTCTCCCTGGACCGCTGTAGTCGAGGTGGAGTCGTAAGGGAAGAGGAGTGTTGGTATGACGATTGGCGATGCGCCACTCTACTATCTTTCGCGACTTTGGTGAGGCTGCACCACTTGTGGCTTCCAAGTGCTCGTTTTTTCCTGGCTCCATTCACATATCGGGCTCGGGGAGTCCGTAGTGCAGCTCGTATCTCTATAAATGTTTCCTCGGTTTAAGATATTTGTAGAATTTTTAGAGACGATACCAGGAGACCCGACGGTACGGGTTTAGTTGCTTGAGAGAGAGAGATAGATAAAGCTTTAATGTGGGATACTACTTGCGAACACTTTGACAGCATCTCAGGGGTACCTCGTCTAAAGCAGGGGTGGCATTAGAGGCAACTGAACCAAGTAAATAGCCCAGAGTATCTGGAAGATAAGTACATATTTGTGCTATTAGCTGTAGAGACTATTGGTCCGTAGGGTGCACGTGCGGTGTAGTTCCTAAAAAACTGTATCTGCGACTGATCATCGCTGCTGGTAATAAGAAGTTGTTTAGTTTGTTGTTTCCTCGCTTGAAGGCTAAGTATAGCCATTCAGTGAGGACACGTAGCCAGCATTCTTGGGACGATACCACAGAAAGTAGGACTTTATGATAATTTCAGTTTTTTTTTTAAATATTGTAAATTCAATTTCGAAAATGACGTGGTAAATAACTGATAACTATGTAATTCAAAGTTTATATTTTTTTATATAATCGTACCCGGCGCATTGCTGCCACAGAAGAAATAATTGTGGAAATATCGTTAAAAATGTGGAACAATTATATTGTTTAATTAGGAATGATAATACAATCATTGAATTAGAATGATATATAACTTTCTATAACTTTCAAATAAATAGTCGGTATAATACGCACGCCACCTAAGTCAGTTAGTCAGTTAATTGTACCATGCGTATAACCTTCGCACAAGTGCAACCAATAAGTTGACTAAGTTTGAACGCAATCTGATAAACGGTATGGCATCGTAGAAAGTACGAACAAACATAAATTTTCATACAGTATAAAATATTTTACTGTCTATAGACAGACCTGTAGTTGATTAGAATAGGCGTTATTATAGCAGCTGATTTGTTTTTTATAATAGTAGAACTAAATGAACGGTTGACAATAAGTTATTCTAGAAATTATTTTCTATTTTTATTTTCTGTAGTTCGTTTAATCTTAATAATTTTTTGGTTGAATGGTTAAGGGCTATGATGGCTATCCGAGTACAGAACCAGAGTACAAAACTAATCCAACTGTAGAGAGGTATAAGACGGGGTGACGTTATATCCCCGAAACTTCACCGCTGCATTGGAAGACTTTTTCAAGCTACTGGACTGGAAAGGATACGGTATTAACATCAATGGCGAATATATCACTCACCTTCGATTTGCCGACGATATATTCCTTATGGCAGAATCGCTGGAGGACTTAAGCAATATGCTCAATGACCTCAATAGTGCCTCCCAATGGATGGGTCTTAAGATGAACACGGACAAAACAAAGATCATGTTTAATCTATGTCACACCTATGCCCGTAGTTGTTGGGAGCACTAAGCTCGAAGTTGTTGACGAGTACGGTTACCTGGGACAAATAATCCGATTAGGTATGTCTAACTTCGGCCGAGAGGTCAATCGACGGATTCAACTCGGCTGGGCAGCGTTCGAGAAATTACGACACATCTTCTCGTCAGGCCTATGTTCAGCAGTGGACTTGTGAAGAGTTTTAATGATGATGAATGATAATGGCATTATATTAATATGATACATAAATAGAATGGACGTGACGAGTAGAATCCATCTATCCATAGAGTATATTCTATTTATTTAGGTATAGGTAGGGTATAGAATTTTTATCGATATAATTTGGTACACTGTCTTATCCCTATTATTAGTTCCGTGAACGTGCACTTCTGCTGTCAGCGCCAAAATGGCGGAAATCAAATCGCTTCAGCATGTCACGGTGTATAGCCAGTCCAGCATATTTGTATATATATGCTGGTATTTTTTATTGTACCTCTCGCTTCAAAAAGCATGACAGATGATTGACGTTAGTCGGATCTTCGACTAAATGACGTAGCAGTAGTAGTTATGGGGTGTAGAATTAAGGAGAACAATCTCTCATAGGAGAATAGTTGAAAAAATGTCCATCTGTAAGCAATATTATTTATTGCTTACAGATGGACATTTTTTCAACTATTACAGTTCAAAAATTTTCCACAACAGCGCTGGAGTTGCTACAGGGATGAAATGAACTTAGCAGTTGTCAACGGTTTGAAGTGTGCCGCTAAACTGCTCAGTAGTTCTAAAATCTAAAATAATTTTATTTAGTAAATATAACCTCGAAAAAGTAGTCTATCCCACTAATATTTTTCGGCACGTTCTTTAAAATTTAACCCTACCTTTCTACCCTTTTTTTTTTTTTTTTTTTTTTTTATTTTTTTTTTTGGGGTTTGGTGAGGGGGGTGTTTTTTTTTTTTTTTTAAATAAATTTTATATTTTTTTTTTTTTTTTTTTTTTTTTTTTTTTTTTTTTTTTTTTTTTTTTTTAATAAATATTTATTTATTTGTTTTTTTTTTTTTTTTGTTTTTTTTTTTTTAATAAAAAAAAAAATATTTTTATTATCTTTTTTTTTATTTTTTTTATTTATTATATTACTCATTACTTTTTTATTTTTTTTTTTTTTTTTTTTTTTTTTTTATTTTTGTTTTTTTTTTTTTTTTTTTTTTATACGCGAACACTACACATTGATTAAAACTACTTTTACGGATTTTATCGCGTTTAATTTTAGTTGTTTTTTGATTCTCGACGTCGTACCTGAACGCCGAAACCGCCGCACCCGAAACGTCGGGAAATAAAAACCAATTAAATTAAACGCAATAAAATCCGTAAAAGTAGTTTTAATCAAATATCAACAGTCTTAGTTTGAACTGATCAGTTGGTATGATCAGTTGAACTGACCGTGTGTGGCGTCCATAACCGTTTTCGTTTGCAATATTTACGTGTCCAACTTATACCAAGAATACGAGTAACTGCCTCAAGCTACAGGTTTCTACCATACTTTTCAGCCTTATCGCGAATATGATAATTCTTGTGTCTCATTTTGCGGTGGTTGGCTTTCAAATTATAGAGACGTAATTTGAAATACTATATTTACGTGTACTTCCTTAGTGAATTGGTAATAACTTTTTATACTACGCGTACATTCCAACTTATCGATGACGCATTTCTTGGGCTTTATTGTACCTATTATAAAAACGAAATATGAATCACGGTTTTCCTTTTCGAAACTAGCTTTGGAATTCCCAAGCCTGTACCTTCGAGGATCGATTTCAGGTTCATAGTAAAGCATATTTAATCGTCCCGGTTCTCATTCCCGCAACGAATTTTATGTGTCGGAATTAAAAATCGACATTGTAAATTAAGCCCCGGAAACGGTCTCGTGCGTGATAATATGTTTATCTGTGGTCGTTGATAAAATATACTGTTATGTTAGAATTGTAAAAAATTTGGAAATAGACACAAGTACATTTTAATTCTAATAACTATAATAACCATAGAATACTACAATACATAATAGAATGGCTATCAAACTTATTTTTTGCACAACAACAAGCAGTTACGTCATATTATCACTACTAAATACCCGATTCGCTGTTTTGACAGACAGTAAATTTACACGTTTTAGACATTTGATTAATTTTCAAAATCCTCATTTAAAAATCGTTTAAATTTTAATACATATTTATATGTAAATAGTGTGCAATTTATTATTTTATAAATAATTTGCATGCGAAATTCGGAAACAATTATTACGTCAAAACACATCTCGTGTTGACATTTATACGTGTGAATTGACATGTTAGTGACATTTTGACACTCCTCCGTTATATTATGTATGTATTATAATATTTTATGATAATAATCGTTACCGATATTCGGTGTGGAGTCTACTGAAAATTCCTCGACAGAAAATTAATATGAGATTTTTGGCCCGATCTAAGTATATCAGGACCAGCAGTCACGTGTACAATCACTAGACCAAAGCAGCAGTCGTAATTTAACTTAATAAATGATTACTATATTTAGTTAAATTTTACAAATAATGTTTAAAATTTTGAAAGGCGCGTTATATTATAATTTATTTGTTGTCTTTATATGTATATTTCAGCTATATTATGGTTGTAGCACGAATGGGTAGGCTCGACCGGGAAAGAACCACGTTCTCACAGAATACCAGTGTAAAATAGTAGCTTAATGCTGCTTTGTTCCTATGGTGAGACCCGGAGACCCTCTTTTACTAGAAACGAGGCTGTCCATATTAGTCCTCACTACTGACAACGCATCTGCATTTTGAATCGTAATTGAGGATAGATGTAGATGTCTATGGGCAATTAAAGCAAAAAAAGCAACCACTTACCATCAGGTGAACTGCGTGCCCTTTTGTCACCCCATCCTATCAAAAAATAGCAGCCCTAGCAGCCGGTGTGTTTCATATAGTGAGTGTAGAGAACCGGAGACCCTTTTTTACTGAACGAGGCATTCCATCTTAGTACTCAGGGGTGACAACGCATCTGCGTTTTGATTCTTAATCGGAATTATTAATTAAAATTTCAGGAGATTTCACCTCGTTTTTAAATAATAAAATTCAATATCTAATAACAATTCATCTTATAACAAAAATATATAATTATTGTACACCTATCATTAAGACGGATACATATATTATATGTCTTCCTGATTATCGGATTTACACATGTGTTGATTTTCAAGACAGGATACAATACCGTAAACATCGCAAACACAAGCATACAAAACTTTCTCACCCTTTTCCATTCGCTAGCCGACACAAAAGGAGTTGTTGACATTTACGATTAACATAGTTTATCTCTAAAAATGCTGAGTATCAAATTAAAAAAGGGTTTTGTCATAAGGAACTCGAAAAATATGCATTACAAAACCAAAATATTTCTTTACAACAGTCTAGTTCGTAATATTTTGGAATATTGTAGTGTGGTCTGGAGAACACACTATGCTACACATTCATTACGTATCGAACGTGTTCAAAAGCGGTTCCTCTGGCATCTAGCATTTTCTGTCGGTAACGCAAAAAGCTACGATCCTATAACAGTAAATTGCATCATTTTAATTTAGAAACCTTAGAAAGTCGCAGAAAGTATAATGATGCAGTTTTTGTACATAAAATATTTAATTCTACATTTAATTGCCCCAGTTTAACGGAACTTTTTAAGTTTCGTGTACCTTCAAGATTACCTTGCATTTCTAATGCACCACTTAGTCCACCTTAATGGTGACTATCAATATAAACTATCTTGGGAAAGAATTCTCCTTATGCCAGGTTCTGCAAAGTTATTAATGGATATAGCGATCAAATCGACATTCATTTTGACTCATCCATAACATTCTCTAAGTGTCCCCGTTAATGTATAAGTTAATAGCGTAAATTAAAATAGGTTTCTTAGTTTTTTTTTTAAGATTTTTAATTTATGTAGCACTATTCTTACTAATAAATATGTATTTAATTTTAGTTGTGCAACAACTTATTGTTTTTTCAGTTTTTTTTTATAAAGTTATATGCATGCGGAGTTTACCTTTAAGTAATTGTAGCATTTGTGTTAATACTTTTAAGTAATTGTATTAATTTGATGTGTTAGTATTATCAATTGTTGGTGAACCTAATAAAGAGAAAAAAAAGCTATTTTGCACGAAAAGGTCCAACTTTTTATTTAAAAAATGGTATTAAATAACAAAGTGTCTAAAAGTGAAAAGTTATATAACAATAACATTTATTTCACCAATGAAATCTTACGACATCCGATAGATGGCGATACACCATCTCGTTTACGCTACACATAAAATACCCCAGACCAGTGATGGGGAACACGCAGCATTTATTATTCTGCTATTTTAGGCCCGCCACGTACATATACGGAATTCCGTTTCGGAATTCCGATTCGGGATTCCGAATGCAGCAAGTCCATATAAAATCAATGACGTACGTACGTACGGAATTTTGCAGGCAAAACTGGATTCCGTATGTGTGTGGCCGACTTGTCCGTGTCCGAAACGGAATTCCGAAACGGAATTCCGTATGTAGTATGTGGCGGGCCTTACGTTGGCATTCTGTGTAAGCAGTACCCGCATTATTCCTGCCTGACAGTTTTATTAAATTTTAGTCCCGTCCATGAATAAATTCCCTTTCATGTTTATAAAGGGATACGCAAATAGAAATATGGGCGAAGAACGTACATAAATGTCTAGAAAAAGATGTTACGAAATGTTTATTATGGTGTTCGATATGGGAGCGTGTTTGTGAGCCGAGGAAGTGACGGGCAATGCAGTAAAATTTGTATTTCTTGGACCACGTCCAATAACGTTCGCCGCCGTTGCTGGCAAGAAATGAGGTTCTGGTATATCTGTAAGAACTTAAAGACAATTATTAAAGAATTTAAATTAAAAGTTTTAATTAATTAAAGTTAAGTAATTAAAAGTTTTAATCTGTACTTTACACTGTACTGTTTACGTGGTAGAGCCATGTTGCAGTTATATTAGTAGTATAGTTGTAGTACAAATGGGTCGGCTTGACCGGGGAAGAACCACGCTCTCACAGAATACCAGCGTCAAATAGTAGTTTAATGCTGCTGTGGTTCGTATGGTGAGTGTAGAGACCCGGAGACCCTTTTTACTGGAAACGAGGTATTCCACCTAAGTCCCCACGGGTGACAACGCATTCTGCATTGAGCCACAGCAACCACTTACCATCAGGTGGACTGTGTGCTAGTTTGTCATCCTATCCTATATAAAAAACACTGAGGATATTATAATTTATCACTTATCTTCCTTCTTCTTTCTTTCAATGACGTGTTGTTTGTGATATCAGCATAACACACTTATGTTATCATTTTCATCACATTATTACGGTCCTTCTCAAGTTTACTGCTGAACATAGGCCTCCCCCAAAGGAATACCATAAAACAAGGTATTTTACAACCTGCATACACACTTTCTGCGTGGCTTACCAGATGGGTATTCCATCTGTTTCACTTATCGACACGAAGCTGCGTCTCGGGAACTATTCTTCATCATCGGTTGTCGGTTCTTTGAAATATATGACTGGCCCATTGCCACTACGACTAACTGATTCTTGGTTACTCCGCTCATTACTACAGATATCATCATTACGTATTCCAACACCAGAGAAACTCCGCTTGCTAATATGGCCAGCCATGAAGGATCACCTCCTCAGACCCAATGTAATTACTCATCACAGATAACACTCAGTGATTGAAAACTCTTATTTTCAAGTTTTGAGGAACACGTGACTAGAATACTCGTATGTGTCGTTTTTTCCTGAACGTTGCTGAGCCGAGCCGTCAATTGATGTCTTGGTCTAGTTGGAGTTACCTATCCTATATTGACATGGGAGGGGGGTACACATAACATTTGTGTTATCTATGTTCATCTTAAGACCTATTCGTTGGGAGGCATCATTGAATTCGCTAAGCATAGTGCTAAGCTCTTTCAGTGATTCTGCCATAATAACCATATCGTCAGCAAATCAGAAGTGAGTAATGTACTCGCCCTTGACATTGCTACCGTATCCTTTACAGTAGAGAAGCTTGACGTCTTTGAATGCAGTGGTAAAGAGTTTTGGGAATATAAAGCCACCCTGTCTTACATCTCACTACTGTTGATTAGGTTTCGTTATCAGGTCTAGTATTTTTTTATAGAATTAGGGTGACAAACGAGCACACAGTCCACCTGATGGTAAGTGGATGATGTGGCCGATAGACATTTACATTTATCTCCGATTAAGAATCAAAACGCAGATGCGTTGTCAACCCTGAGGACTAAGATGGAATGCCTCGTTTCCAATAAAAAAGGGTTTCTGGATCTCTACACTAACCACACAAAACCCACACGCATACACACACGCACACACACACACACACACACCACACGACACACACAGACACACACACACACACACACACACACACACACACACACTACAATTAATTTATATATATATATATATATAGAATTAATTTATATATACAGCTTCCCATTTAGTAATATGCCACACATTTGACTTTTTCGTTTTGTTTATGTTGGCAAAACACCAATTTTTGAAATTTAGAAACAGTAGATATCTATATCATATAATATGTAGTTATATAATTTTGTTTAAAGTCATTGGAAACAATTTTGCCTAATACTAATACAACTGCAGTTGCCGACCCGACTGACGAGCGTCGCAGGCTGGGATATTAAATCGAAAGTCTACTGGTAAATAATATCCGCCATATTTTTTTAATTAGCAGTGGACTTTTCGTGGGTTTTAACGAATATAAACTCCATTGCGGCTTTACCTCTATTATCATTAATATTATCCTTTAAAGTCCTAGAATGCACCAGCTGAGAAGCATTTCTTCAGTTCTGCTCATACGCTGCTCACTCACCATTACCACGCGTAATACCTCTTTAGTATCAGTCTTTGAAATATGGCTTCGGTGTTTTAACATTTTTCTTTTTTTTTTCACAATCTCTTTTGTCATCATCATTATATCGCCAGAGCTTCATCCAGAGATTTATATTTAAAGAATTGAGATATTTCAACTAAAGTTTACCGTATTTAATAATCTTATATTTATTGCCACGGAATTAATACCATCAATGTAAAACAAACATAATAAATTACCTCTTACTTTATTCATTTATAATGCGCTAACTAGGGCACTATCGAAATAGGTGAATAAGAAAAAAACAAACTGGCTGGTCATTGAAGTACATAATATGTACTTACGTACTAGAATAGCTATTTCAAACAAAAAATTTGCGCTACTCTGTGTTCGCGCGGTTGTTTTTTTATCATAGAATAAACATAGGTAGAATGACCCGTAGGTAATAGCAGATAGTATTGTTAAATAGGTAAATTATATCGAGAACAATATTTAAATATTGTCATTTATTTTGTATATTATATTTGCTTATTTAAATACATAATATTATATCACAATTACATTTTAATGATATTTTTAATTAAATATTTTAAAAGGTATCTATGTCAAATATAAAAAACATACTAATTGTATGTTTAACAAAACTTATTAACATAACATTTAAATGACAAATATATTTATTTAAATTAGAATAAGAGTCGTTCATAAATGCTGGGTTCGCGAGAGTTATAAATGGACGAATTTATACCACTTTGACTTTGATGTGGAAACCTAAAAATAAAATAATAGAATAATAAGCAGATTTAAACATGAAAAATTTTGCCTAATTATAATAACTTATATATGTTTCTACAAAAAAAATGTATAATAATATATTCGTCCTATACTTAAGTACCCACAGAAATGTCGCATCTGAACATATTAATTTCATAATCTATATTACATGACACGAGATGGCGTCTTAGGAATAATTTGTTTCATTATTAATCTATAATACTTTTTTATTGATTAAGTATCTTATTAACCGATGAAAAGTAATTCCTTAGTTTTTACTGACATTTCTTGAATTATTTGTGCAATATCTAAATACACACGACGGCATATTTTTATCAAGAGATTTTTTTAAAATCAATACAACACGTGACAACTCTATAAGCGCCTAGCGAGTGACTGATTAAAGTGCGGTGTATGCACCGCAGTTGAGTGGAACAGAGTAGCTGAATGCAGTGTCGCCTCTAGTACGTAGTACATAATAGCTCAATGTGTCTGGTACAGAAAAAGAAAAAAATATTCTTCACATTTTATTCTATTTTATTCTTCTTCTATACCAGCCTTTATTACTCCATTACTTGATATAAGGCTTTTATTATTTGTTAATTGCTTGCATAATATTATGTAAATTAAATGATAATAATATCCGTATAGCTCCTGTGTTGGGCAGGCGGGTCAAATCAAAGAGCGAAGAGATGATTTCCTCACTCAGGTCAGGTAATATTGCTTTCAATATTTACTACCATTTTTTATAATGATTTCTTAAATTTACGCGAACATTACACATTGAATAAAACTATTATTTACGGATTTTATCGCGTTTAATTACTCTAATTTATTTTTATTATTATCCCGACGTTTCGGGTGCTTTACAGCACCCATGGTCACTGGGGGGACTGAGATGTTTGACGTCCCAATGTCATAGTTAGTCCGGCTACCTTCAGTTTTTTTTTTAATATTAATATTTTTTGGTCCGATTTACGCAAAACGAGCTTATAGTATCATGAAGTCTTGCAGTGGTATGCTTGGATTTTGGTTTAATTTTGTTAATTATAGGATCCTAAGCAGATGGTAGCACCCAACCATCTTCTCTATTGAAATTTGGATGTTTTTTAATTTCAATAGCCTCGCGTATCATCCTTGGTAGGAATCGGTGTTCTTTTGCGAGAATTTGTGGTTTATCAAATCTAATGTAATGGTGGGGACGATCTTGAACATGTTCGCAGACTGCAGACTTCCCGGAGCGTCGGTGCTTCACATCAGCTATATGTTCCTTCACGCGAGTTTTTATAGATCTCTTTGTTTGACCTATGTATGTATACTATGTATACCATTTTTTATATGTAATTAAGACTAACATATTAATACTAATTAAAATTGTATTAATTACTGTTGAATTAGGCTTGTTTCATTTTTTTTAATTTATTTATTACAGCCTATCAGAAGTCCATTGCTGAACACAGGCACACGTTGATAGCCTCGTGGGGGGGAATATTTACCATAGTTGCATATCTCGGCAGGATTTTTGTTATTTTGATTTGTTATAAGAAATTTACCATACCATCACCTGTTTCAATTTCCTCTGTCGACTTTCACGACACCCACTGAATTGTAATATGATATATGAGGCAATGAATTCTTTTTCGCCGCCACAACACGGTATATATTTTTTAGCACCACTCATTTTACTCGCCATTTTCATATCGTGAGACCAATAATAAATAATTTAATGTCATCGATGTCTACTCAACCGTTTCTGAATTCAATTACTCGCTTAATGACAACTATTAATGAATTCCAGTCGTCTCAAGTCAGTCATGGGAAAGGCGCAGGAATTATACTTGAAAGTTTTCCTGTTATTAGATCACGCAACGTGCTTCCTTTGATATTTTTATTTTATTTTAATAAACGTAATTAAAAGTTGACGTGTACTTCATTCACAACTCTACTGCAACAAGCATTACGGAGAACCCTTAACTTTTAAAATATCAAATGAGATAATATGGTTCCTACAAAAGTTTAAAAGGTAAATCATTTAATGAGTTATTCACAGTCGTGTAGAAACTTGTAGAAACCATCATGTAGAGTTGAAGAGGCAAGTAGGATATTTTATTAGGTAGCATGTAATATATTTAAGCTGAATAGAATACACTTTTCTCATGATGTTTTGATTTTGAAGTGTACCTACACATGATTAAAATTGTAACCCATTTAGAAAATCACGTCTGTAGCAAAAATGTATGTATATGTAAATAAATAACTGAGCGTAAAGAAACGTAAGACAATGTTTAAATATTTATTTTAATTTATTGCATTATTTCTAGCGCCGTGGTAGCTCAGGAGTTAAGCGCTCGCTAAAACCCTTGCAAATATGAGAAGACGCCTGGGCCCAGGAGTGGGACGTATGCTCTAATTAATAGCATTTCAAAGGCTCTGAAGACCGGGCCCACTTACAAGCAGGTGAAAAGCAAAATATATTTAATACCTTTAACAATTAAACGCGATAAAATTCAAAAATTTGTTTTATTGAATGGTTAGTATTCTCTGTATTATGCTGGATTTAAAAGAGAATGTGGTACGGAATATTTCCATGAGAATGATCGCAAAGAGTGACTTGGAAAAGGCTTATGACAGAGTGGACAGGGATATTTAATGGCAAATACTGGACTCATTTAGGTTGAGCGCTGGGTTGATACAGGTATTAAAATCTGTTTATATAGTTCTTGTGACATTATCAATGGGGCTTACTCGGACTGGTTTTAAATCTATAAAGGTGTCAGACAGGGCTGTATAGCTTCCCCGTGGCTGTTCAATATATTTATGGAAAGTTGTTCGGAAATATTAAAAGTTGAAGAATTGAGTTAACCGTCAAATGTCATTTCTACGCCGATGATCAAGTCATATTTGCGTCGTCGGCGGCCGAGTCGCAAATGATGGTTACAATAATGAACAGGTCATTAAAAGAAAGGGGAATGAAAGTGAATACAAGTTAGATGAAAGTGATGGTTTTTGAAAGATAAGAAAGTAAAACGATATGTGGAAAAGGGAGTTGCTTGAGCAAGTTTTTAGTTATTTGGGATGTGTATTTTAGCAGTCATGATATGTTAAGGATATAGGGTATAGGAAATGGGGCTACTCTATTGTGGGAAGTCAGAATGTTTAAAAAATTGGCACGTGTGGCTATTCACAATGCTGTGTTAAGGTATGGTAGCTAAAGTTGGGTGTGGCAGAGTAAGCACCAGAGTAAAATAAACGGTGTAGAAATTCGGTCGTTAAGGGGTATTTCTGATGTATGATTAGAGAAAAGTGTGGTGTGCAAGATGTTGTTGTGACCAGGATTAAAAAGTGAATGCTTCGGTGGTTTGATCATGTAGAAAGATGAACGAGGAAAGAGTTACAAAGCAAATTTATGTTGCAGAAGTTAGCAGCAAAGTCCGGAAGGGACGCCCTAGCCTAGACGAAAGTTTATCGACCTAACTTGCGATATAGAAGGTGGGCCAGATTAAGAGTACCCTTAACTCACGAGAAGTATGCGTAGGTATATGGATTTAAAGAAGGCGAGAGAGAAGTCCGTAGTCTGTCTCCCCTACCAGGCGTGAGTGTTTATAATATGTATTATTATATATTTACATTGTTAAAGTATAAACATTAAACGAATTGTATAACTTAATTTCACGTTTAAATTACCGAAGGAAAACGCATAAAAATGAAGAATTTTTTGTAGATAACACACTATTTATTTTCAGACGATAAAAAAATCAACCAGTATATAAATAACGCAGGGAACCTGTTTTACGATAAAGATACCATAAATACCTTTGTTATGTTGAATCGTTTTACCATATGTGCCGCTGCTATTGTGCTATTTTCTATCATTTTTGTTTTTACTACATGCTTTAGATTTTAACGTGAATTCTAAATTTAATTAAATTATTTTACGGACTGTACATATGCAATACAAATGCTTATCCATTAAAACGAGCTGTAAGTATTAAAACACTAAGTAATTAGCCCGTCCACTTGCGTCACCGTGTGTAACTTGAACCTGCGCCTACTTCGCTCGCGTATCTTAACCTTTGTTGCTGAGCTGAAGTGAACGTTCCTATAGCAACTAATTGCTTACGATAGGTTTTGTTCGAAGGAACTTTCCTGTTATTTTTTTGTTTTTCATGAGGCAAAAAACTCAAAGTAGCCAAATATATCTTTTAAAATAAGTGTATTCACAGACTTTAAAATGTATTCACATTATTGTCTATTTGAGTCTCCTTCTCTGCTCTCAAAATATGTCGCTAATTAATTTGCGTTTGGCCCATAATATAGTAATGTGGAGATTTAAGTTGTCTATTCAAATCGAAAAGAATTTCTGATAATATGACTTACATAACTACTAATTCCCAAATTCAATCAGCAGACACTGGCGAATTATGTTTGGAAAATTTAACAGCCTGCTTCAAGCTTCGTGCGATCAGTATTATATACTGATTTGTGTACGATAAAGCAATCGTAATATAGCACTTTATTACCACTTTACGTATAAAATATTTCTTGAATTAAGCAATATTATAAAACTGTTTATGCCATAAAGTTTAAAGTAGACATACACACTAACACCACATATAAATGTCTTAATATTATTGTTATTTTCAAACGGGGCTGCTTTTTCATTCGTATTTCATCAAATAATGTAAAAAAATATCTTTTATATTTTATTATTTTTCTTTTTGTAGCTTTAATGGGTCAAAGGATATCCGAATTTGGGATTTTTCAAACCTTTAAAAATTCATATCGCTTAAAGTATTAATTTTATCCTAAAAGGTCTTAGGACCTTTTAAGTCGTATTTATTGATAAATACGACTAAAAAGGTCCTATATATATATATATATATATATATATATATATATATATATATATATATATATATTTATCAATATACATAAACAAAATTGTCCCGTTTTAAAATAACAATTTAAAGAATATGGCACCGAGATGCCCCATGGCAACATGCATTTATATCATCAGTAAGACAATTCGAAGAAAATTGCATAAAAAATGAGATGAAATAGTTTTCGGTGCTCATGCGCCGATTCCTCCTGGAGTACATTCCATTGTCGTGAAACAATAATTACTGCGTGCTTTCTTGAATTGTTTTTTATTTGATAATAGACGCGCACAGTAGGCCTTGATTTTTTTCGAAAATGTAATAAAAAACATTTTTACATATTAATAACTATGAACATATATTGTAATAACGTGCATGTGCCGCTGTGCAATATTAAAGCTGTGCATAAAACAAGACTGTCTACAATGAAGTTAGGGGTTTTAATGGCAAGTCCACTTAAAGTCCCCTTACAAAGCCCCTCGTAACGGTTGCCTGATTCTTTATGCAATTCTAAAGTATTTTAATTTGCACTACGTACCCTTAACATGAGCTTAGGTAAATTAAAAACTGAATTCATGAAAGCTAAAATAGAAAATCTTCTAATTTAAATGATCAGCGATGAATGATGTCAATGTTTTAATCATTTATGTTTATAAGTCAAATTAAATTTGTCAAAAATACAAAAGCAAAGTAATTATGGTCGTATTTAAATAAACAAAAAAGATCACTGAATAAATAATTACAAAATCGTAATTTGAGTAATCGAGGAAAAGGAAATCGTTGCGGGTAACATCAATGCACAGCTTTGAACGCAATTTACGAGGGTTCACAGTAACTACACGTTATAATTAATAAAGGTAGGTACATAGTAGTAAATCAAAATGTTAGTATGTATCTGAAGATCATAAATAAGATATGAGCCATTACTAAGACAAAATTGATACCCATGAAAACGACGCACTTGCAATTATTTTTCCAATTTAAGTTTTATTTCACCAGTATAACCTATTATTAACGCTCCGAGCACAAGATCAAGCTAATCTCTTACAATTTTAAAGTCGAAGGGCTATGTTAGAAATATATACTTATTAGTTATTACTTTCCAATTAAAATATCCATTTCCTTTATTACAAGTGTATTTAACTAGCTAACTGCTGTAAAATGATTGTACTGCAGTAAAATTGTTTTATTGTGATTACTTGAGTTTAATAACTACCAGTAAAACTACGGTTAGACATTTTTTGCACAATTGTCTTTACTTTTATAATAATTTCTATAAAAGTTTATACTTAATAAAGAAACTAATATTTTTTTGACTTTTTATAAAAAGCTTATAGAATATCGCAAGTTCAAGGTAACAGATTGGCTCAACTGTTGGATAAAAAATAATTTTACAGTATAAGTATATATAGTACAGTAAAGTATTTAAGGCACGAAAAACGTAAGGAATTAAAAAGTTAAAAATAACGCGATTAAAACGGAAACAAGTTTTAATCTAGGTGTAGTATTCGGACACAATCATTAATTCTACTATTTTATTTGAATAGGTACTGATATTAAAATATTAATCTCCTATTTTTCCACCGTACGCATGGAATTTTTTTCTTAATATTTTTATGAAATATCCCCTGAAGTTTAATCTATTTAATGAAAAGAGAATCATTTTAATCCGGTAAGCCGATGCCGAGAAATCATTTAGCGTAAATAGAAAAAAACCTACGCCTTAAATATACGATCTTCTTATTTATTGAACTTGGTTAATTAAAAACCACAAAATATGGAGTTTACTTATTGTAAACAATATAAATACATTAATATAGATTATGCCTCCTACGTGTGGGCACTACGAAAAATATCTTCTCTATACAGAAATCTATGGGGGAGGCCTATGATGTAATTAGAACTAGATCTAGGTTTGGCGGATCGGAAGACCAAAATATTGAAATTGTCGGGAGAAATAAATATTAAAAATAAAAAGTTTAGAGGCTACAAAAAAGACAACATTGTTGACACATTACAAAATTTAAGTACACTTTTTAGGTAGCCACATGTATTCGGCATTGGAGTTTACTAGAGACCAACAATTTGGATCCTTTATTAATTCGGTAAATAAATAGTTCGGTCTTATCAAATCAAAGGCTATGCGTCAGCTTTCCGAGAAGCTGTTTGTATAGAGATTTTGAGTTTTGTCAAATGTCTGGAAATTATTTAAAATGTGAGAGTCCAGACGAATCCCGACTACCTGGCCACCCTAACTGGATCTTAGATAATAATGATTCATAACAGATTTATAACAACATTGGAGAATATTATTTTTAATTACAGCGAATTATTGTTAATCCTATCATTACATTTAATCAACGCAACGGAAATATTATAATTTATAATACCTTCCGTTATATTACATTCGCATAATACAGCGAGAAGAAGTTCATTAACTCACATTGTTGTTGTTGGCACTAAAGAGTTTTATGCGTGCATGTACTAAGCGTTATCAACCATAAAATACTATAATACATACATAATAGAACGGGGGAGTGGGTGATGCCCATGTAGCCACTAGAATGTCACTAACATGTCAATTCACACGTATAAATGTCAACACGAGATGTGTTTTGACGTTACAATCGTTTCCAAAATTTGCATGCAATTTATTTAGAAAATGCCAAATTGCACACTATTTACAAATAAATATGTATTAAAATTTAAACGATTTTTTAATGATGACTTGAACATTAATCAAAAGTCTAAAATGTGTGTCTGTCAAGACATCGAATCGGGTTTGTAGTAGTGATAATACGACGTAATTACTTGTATGTGAGCTCCCGGTGACGCTGATCCTCGTACAAAATAAGGTTGACAGCAATTCTATTGTGTATCAAAGTATTCTATGTTATCAACCTATGAAAGTTATACTACCCTTCAGTGTTACATACTAATATAATACATTAATCATGATCTATGCGTAGAAAGGAGGCGTGATAGTTCTGTGCACGGTGTTCGCCTTGAATTAACCTTTTTCATTTCGTAGTATTCTCATACGTGTACATCCTAAGCTAGATGTTCCCTATGCTTGGCAATGGAAAAACATCATGGCGGAGTAATTAAAAATATTTTGAGGTTCGCCAATCCGTTTTGGATTGTTTATATGATTGTTATGGTGGCCACACACGGTCAGTTCAACTGATCATTTAAACTGATCAGTTCAAACTAAAACTGTGTAAAATAGTGGATTTTCGATATATCGATTATTATAAATATATTAGTATCGGAGTTTTACAAATAAGTTTATTTATGGATATATCGAATATCCGATATTTTAAACATCAACAGTTTTAGTTTGAACTGATCAGTTGAACTGACCGTGTGTGGCCACCATAACAATGAGCAACGTGACGGGCTCTTTCGTGTAGAGATCTTTCAGAAAACCAAAGACCTGTGTCCAGAAAAAAGGCGTATGTAAAAAGAGAAGAGGTGGATTCTGTACTCGCTCGTCACCCTTATTTTATGGAAAATATTTTTTCTTGACCTTCATCTCTCATTCATTAATATCATTTCAAATAAACACTTAAGTTTTTTAATTATAGACGCAATTTTAAATCTTAGTGTACATACTTAAGAAAGTAAACTCTGTCACGTAAAAAAATATGTAAACACAGACATATATCATGTTTAATATGTATATTTTTATAGATGTATAAGGGAAGGTTTATTTGAGTATGGTATTTTTTGCGTTTCTTCACATTAAATATTTTTTATTTACAAATCCCAGCATCACTTTTCTGTCCCTTAGAATCCACTTTATGACTCGTTTATAAAAAATCTCAGGTTAAAATGAACAACAACATAAGTTACCTTAGGCGTTTTTAACCGACATCAAAAAAAAGGAAGCACTCAATTCGACTGCATGTTTTTGTTATGTGTGTTACCTCAGAACTTTTTCTGGGTGAACCAATTTTGATGATTTTTTTTTATTTGAAAGCTAGTGCTCATATAAATTTGATCAAGATCTGACCAGTACTTTTTGAGTTATCAATAATGCGTATTTAATTGACTTCGAAGACATTGATGATGTTCTCATTTTATTCATATTGAAGGCGGTTGTACAAAATTTCGTTTTACCGCTAGTAATGTTTAGGGTACATACAAGCAAGCCCAGCTACTTAAAATATGGACTAGGTACATACAAGTAGTAAAACAAGTTTACCTACGTTAATTAACAAGCTCTATTTAATAAATTATTCATAGTATTGCGACTTAAGGTCCGCTAGACTACGTAAGAATTTTATACTAATGTTGTAATACAGTTACATAAATGGTGCATTATAAATTTTCAGTACGAAATTATGAAATAAAATTATCTAACCCTTTATTTAATCTTGCTAATCCTTTCTCAAAAATGATAAGCCCATGATCAATGATGAGCCACTGAAAAAAAGATGACTTTGTGGCGGCGCTGTCGTCGCGCCGCAAACGAAACACACCGGATCCTAAATCACGCTATCAAAATTCCGAATCATAAACCCTATATATAGAACATCTCCGAACTATCACATGGAGTGTTGGCCGCTCCCCGGGCAGAACACCTTGCCTGGCGGGAGATCTCCCCTTTTCCTTCACGGCCACTGTGATGACCACCCGACGTGATCTGAACACGCAACCAACAACCTTCGGAAACTTCAAGCTTCATCATCGTCATAAAATACCTCACCCATTCACTCCCGAGCAGATATCGTCTGTAGTTTTCACATCCTGCAAGCCATCTAGCTTCACAAGGTTCATCGCAGCACTGGAATAATAATGCTTCCTGTTCCTTCAAGCTACACTCTGCGTTACAGTTCAGCACGGCTCTGAGTCTTACCGCAGATTACTTGCCTTCTTCTCGACTCACTGCAGACTACAAGCCAATCTCCTGGCACTTGCACATTCGTCGACAACGAGACTGCACTATCGACCTCCGGTCTGAACACCTGGCCAGGCGGGAGATCTCCCCTTTTCTTTCTGCGGCCACAACTTCACTTGATAAATTTTATTATATTTCAATATATAAAAATTAATGTTTGTTTATTTGTTCGTATTTTATCCTCCGCCATACCGATCATCAGATTGCGGTAAAACTCTGTCATCGTATTGCTTGCACTTGCGCGAGAGTTATAAGCATAGTACATTTAACTTACTGTAGGTGGCGCGCGATACGATATCGACAAATTTATTTGAGTTATTTAGCATTCAACTTCAATGCGTATTATCATTTCCAATTTAACAATAAAACTCTTCCAAATTTAAAACGATATTTACACAATTATTACTTCTTCTGTGTACTGGCTGGTTTAATATAATAATTGGACACATTTTACGTTTCTTATTTTAGGAATTTACTTACTATGCTAATAAATTTAGTACCTTATATTCAATATCTTCAGATTTAATAAAAATATACAAAAAGAGAAAAAATGACACCTCAAATTAAAGCCATCTATAAATATATACATACTCGTATATGACATATTTATCCGCTAGAGTTGCAGACGTTCCTTTTTTTCCAGGCACAGTAACACATTGCTATCCGTCAAGCGGGATAACGGAATGATCCTGTAACGGTTCCTTATTTACCTTTTAAGAAAAGTCAAGATGCCGAGATATGGGACTAGAAACGACTTGAATACAAAACCTGATGTAATAGCGTCGTAGCTATGAGAGTAATATTAATGTAGTAGACAAACTTCGAATAATTGTCAAAATAAGAGTTGAGTGGTTTGTAAAGTTTCGAAGGTTTTTTCAGTTTTGGTGTATCCCACAACTGTTAGTTAATCAAATTGTTACGCCATTAAAGTTGTGAATACAACCGGATAATTGTTGTTACGATCACTGATAATACCGTAGAATATACTGGCGTATATAGCTCAATATAAAACGTAGCCCTATAAGAAAGTACTAATCGCCAGTTGTTTACAAACACAATCTTTACTTAATTGTACGATATGTTATATGTTTCGTTTAACTTGAATTTTTGTATTTGATATAATAAAAAGTATGTAATTGTCAATTTTGTAATAAATCATAGGTTAAAACGGAAGTGCTATAAATGCTCTACTAAATAGTTACATATTTCAAGGTAAATCATTCAAACTGGTTATTATCAAATAACATGTACCAAAGTCATTTGAAACTTGTAAGTCACGTTAATTTTAGTTACCTGGCCGTAATTGATTGAAATTCGGAATTCAATTCCATTTCTACACATGGGAATAAAAGGAAACATCGGGGGAAAATGTAAAGAGTAATAAATAGTAATAAAAGAGAAATAACATACTAAATGGCGTTGCGTTTTAATTTCAAAATAAGTTGAATGAAAAAATAAGATAGTGGAAATAATAGAAGAAGTATCCAAATTATTAACATAAAACAGATGGTTTGTAGATGAAGAATCTTGTATAGATTGAAGAACGAGGAAGATACGAGGACGATATTTTAGCTCTACATCTAGATCTAATAATAATTACGTATTAAAGAATTAAACGTATAAAATCACAAATTAAAACTGAGTGGGAATAAATCGAAAGATGTCATTTCATCAGCAGTCCCATAGAATACAAAAGGGAATTCATAAAAGGCGCCAAGGCAAAGAGGCGATTAATGCACTAGTATAACAAAATGTATGAAGTCTAAATAGATCTCAGAGATTGGGAAACAGTTATATTATATGGTATATCTAATCATAGGTAGATACTTGGAAACACAACCATAGATATATCTATAATATCGTAAAAAACATCGAATATATTGTTATCAATAATATTGAAGAGAAATCCAATATTAACTACAATAATGCCATAGATTAACAGTTTATTTTTTTATAGTGAAAACAATAAGCAGCGACCAGCGACAAAAACTATTCCTGAGACCAATGGGTCAAAATGTTAAAAAATTAACTTTGTTCAGAACCGTCAGATTTTAACTCAATGTAGAATCGGTCTGGTTCAATGTTTGTGACACAGTACACACCGTTCTATTGATCTAAAGCAGCGACAGAGGGGGTGCAATTTGACGGCTCCACTCCATACGTTAATAATGTACATGTATAAAAATGTACATGTATAATAGAAGGATTGCTGTTAGTTTTGTTTAAAAATAAATATATATTATCATATAAACGAATTGCATAATATAATAGCTTAAAGCGTATATTAAATATTTTAAACAACCTCATCCGTATCCTCATAAGTAAATCTTAAAACTGTAACTTATTCAAATATTATAGTGTTTTGTTGTCTTATTTATATATTTACGCTTCTTATCAATAGCAATTTACCGAGACCAATTTTATTTTATTTTTTTTAATAAAAATCTCGACTCGGTAAATTACTATGCAGCTTTGCTTAAATATAGTAAAAAATGGGTGGGAGTTATTTTCCACGTATTTCTAGAAAATAACTTAATATTCAACTAATATTTCACGAATGTGGATCTTATCGCGATTATGATAGAAGTTTCTAAACGCAACTTGTTATAGTTGACCATTAATGACGCGTTTACAAAATGGATAGGTATAGAATCGCACTACTACATTGACAAAAGTCACACACACACTAGTGTACGCACGGTTGGCTGTGGGAATCGTAGTCAAATGAAATTATTTTGATAATTTAAAAGATTGAATGTATTTTTCATTTCTTATACCTACCTCAGAAATATACTTCGATACGAAATATGAATACCTGCTCCAAAGACTGCTTGGCACTGGAAGCCCTCTACTGGTAGTGAGATGTTAGCTCTGGACTTTGAACTGGTTTTGTCAGTTATAATAAGACCTTACCTACCTGCGGACTTGATGGAGTGACCTGAAGGTGTAATTTGGTGATTACAACAATAGGAACTCCTAGACTAGTGGAACTAGGTGTGCCGAGTTTGGGTTCGTTTTGTTGGTTATGATGAGACCTTACCACCGGACTTGATGGAGTGACCTGAAGGTGTAATTCGGTGATTACAAGTGGAACTCCTAGACTAGTAGAACTAGGTGTGCCGAGTTTGGGTTCGTTTTGTTAGTTATGATGAGACCTTACCACCAGACTTGATGGAGCGACCTGAAGGGGTAATTCAGTAACTACTGCTGGAATTTCTGAACGAGTAGAACTAGATGTGCCGAATTTGGGCTCCGTTTTGTTAGTTATGACGAGTCCATACCTCCGGACTTGATGGAGTGACCTGAAGGTGTAAATCGGTGATTGCAACTGGAACTCCTAGACTGGTGGAACTAGGTGTGCCGAGTTTGGGTTCGTTTTGTAGGTTATGATGAGACCTTACCACCGGACATGATGGAGTGACCTGGAGGTATAGTTCGGTGATTACAAGTGGAACTTCTAGACTTGTAGGACTAGGTGTGCCGAGTTTGGGTTCGTTTTGTTAGTTATGATGAGACCTTACCACCAGACTTGATGGAGTGACCTGAAGGGGTAATTCAGTAACTACTGCTGGAATTTCTGAACCAGTAGAACTAGGTGTGCCGAATTTCACTCCATCAAGTCCGGTGGTAAGGTCTTATCGTAACTAACAAAACGAAACCAAACTCGTCACACCTAGTTCTACTAGTCTAGGAATTCCATTTGTAACCACCTGATTACACCTTCAGGTCACTCAATCAAGTCCGGTGGTAAGGTCTCATCGTAACTAACAAAACGAACCCAAACTCGGCACACCTAGTTCTACAAGTCTAGGAGTTCCACTTGTAATCACTGAACTACACCTTCAGGTCACTCCATCAAGTCCGGAGGTATGGACTCGTCATAACTAACAAAACGAAGCCCAAATTCGGCACACCTAGTTCTACTCGTTCAGAAATTCCAGCAGTAGTTACTGAATTACCCCTTCAGGTCACTCTATCAAGTCCGGTGGTAAGGTCTCATCGTAACTAACAAAACGAACCCAAACTCGGCACACCTAGTTCTACCAGTCTAGGAGTTCCAGTTGCAATCACCGATTTAGACCTTCAGGTCACTCCATCAAGTCCAGAGGTATAGACTCGTCATAACTAACAAAACGGAGCCCAAATTCGTCACCCCTAGTTTTACTCTGCAAGAAGTTCAAATAGCGGTCACGAAAGTACACCTTCAGGTCATGCCATCAAGTCCAGAGGTAAGGTCTCATCATAACCAACAAAACGAGCCCAAACTCGGCACACCTAGTTCCGCTCGTCCACGAGTTGCAGTAGTAGGTAAGTTTATATATCCTACTTATTTTTAGCTAAATAAAAACTGTGAGTATAAAAATAATAATTTTATCACTTGTCAAGTACTTATGTTTCCAATTTGTTTTTTTCTAATATTTTGTGTATGTACAGCGATCTTTTCAGAATGAGCCGCTGCAAACAGGCGATACAGTGTCCACTCACGACGGCGGCCGAGCACGGACTGTGGTTTCATCGAAATCTTTGTACAATAAATCAAAGCAGGCACCAACAATAAAATAGCCCTTATTGCAATACATTATGATTCATCCATATTACCAAAATATGTGAAAAAATGTGCATCAGTTTTTATTTTTTTTACGACTATTTGTGACATTTTGTTAAAAAATAAACACAGGGTTTTTTAATTGAATATGTCTGTCATCTTATAGTATTTTTTTAAATTTTTAAATATGTTGATAATAGACCAAAACATCTACCGAAACACAAGCCGGTATCGTTAATTTTGTAGAAAATGGCAACGAAAGTTCGTTTTTACAATATAAAAAACTACTATTTTCAACAAAAGAGTTACAGACATTTGCAGATGAAGAACCAATCTATACATGGTAGTTTTTACTTATATTTGATTTGGTTTAGTTTTGTCACAAAATCTACCGAAAAACACCCTAATTTTGGTTGATTTGCAAACGCGTCCTTAACGATTTATTTAAATAGGAAAGTAATTTCATTAATAATAATTAAAAATAGTTCCGGACTTTTATCATGAAAAGAGAAAACTAAAAGAGATTACTTATGTACCTAGTTATCTTTAAAGTCACAAATAGCTTTCAATAGGACAAAATTACTAGCAGTTAGATTCATACGAGTATTTTGCAAGCTTTGTAAAGCAAACGTGTCGGGTCAACTATTATGGATGGTCTTTTAGATGTCTCACAAAGATAAATTACGTTGTGCCATCAATCTAAAATGCCAACAGGGTAACGAAATATCAAGCTAAGCATTTGAGGGTTAAAACATTTCCCAACAACTCATCTCGCATTATTTTCTTATTAGCACTTTGATGTGTTTACAAGGTGCTATATTTTTATGTTTACTTACTTAAAAAGCAATACTAAGTACCTACTTAATTATTATTTCAGTGTGCATTTGAATTAGACGAAAGAGTTTTTTGTCGATTCTAACGCATGCCTCTTTGTACGTACACTGCTATAGTTTGATGTAAAATTAGCACATGCTGGATTTAAAATCACACTTTATTTCAATCACTATAAGGATAATAATTGTCATTACTAACATTATTTGTCATAATAATTTATAATTTTATATACAGGAATTACAGAATAAACATAATATATATAATTTAATTTTATATCTTCGTAATATCTTCGATATTTTCATATAAGTTCTGTGAATCACAAGCTTTAGATTAAATAGCTGAAAAATAGCTGAAAATAGCTAAATTGCTGAAAGTTTGATTTAACCTTCATTTATTATTATTATTATTATACATTTTATCGTTTGAAGAGAAATACGAGGCACTGTAAAGAATTTCATTTTAGTAAATGTACCAAGGGAGAGTAAATTTTAATAAGATACCAAACATTTTAGAGCGGCCTTTGACCGTATTGAAATTGTTTTATGGACAACTTATGAAAGAAACAAAAAGAACCGTTTATTGTTCTTCAAGCGGTATGAGTTCACAGCATCCTGCGTCCTGCATGTACAATGTATCACATTTTAAAATGATAAGAAGATTACGCATCCAACAACTAAACTCACCGGTTCTCTATATTTATTTTTCCCTTCACAGATGTCCCAAGCCCGCGTGCAAAAAGCGTGAGCCAGGATGCGCACTATCGCTCCTTTACACGGTATAAATAGTGTCACTCCGAAAATATACGGGTTATGAGTCGGTATGCACTTTTATGTGTAAGTTGCGAGACAATTGTCCATAACGCACATACAACGTGACACAAGCGCACTGTGCGGCGGCGCGCGGCGTACTGCTATAGCTATAGCCTATAGCTATACTGCTAACAATCCTATAGGTGTTTTACTATAGTTACTTGTTGTGTATCGGGTATCGAGTCGGGTCGGAAGCAACGGGCGGCGGGCCACCGTCGCTTCGGGACGAAGGAGCCGTGAAACAAGGGACGCAACCCGCCGTCGTCGAAGCGTTTTTTATCCTGTCTAATATTAGCAACGTGTTTAATTCCCCTAAAGGAGTAAATTTTATTAAAGTTGCTTAATTTAACACAAGCTTAACACATTATGAGCTTTTATTTACAACGTTTTCTCTTACTCGTATTCTCGTAAATTACCAGTATGACCCGATACTTATACATACTCTATTCAACCAAAATAGTATCAAATATAATGGAACCTAGGTTAATAATATTTATAGATATAACAAGTAATTGTTCCCTTTTCAGGAGTTGGTCCACCTGTAATTTATTTAGGTTAAACGTTTTCATAATTCGGTAGAAATTTATAATATACGTAAGTACTTTTACTCTCTGGATTTATGTATTCTTTTACTAAGTACTAATTTTTGTGATTAAATAACAATATTTATTCAATATATTATTTGTATACATAACTAAGTTTAATAAGGTCTATAAATATGCAGTTATTTTGAAAGTAACTTCATTTAATATAGGTAAGTACTTACTTTATTATATAGTGCATTGGGGCAATTACAAAAATCGGAATATTCAGATTAATATTAAAATCTACCAACTGCAGCGACATACATTTATTAGCAAAGTAATATGATTAGATGCCCTCTAATCGCTCATCGTCCCCCCGGTTGACTCCAGCAAATATATATGTATGTCTATGAAATTATAGGTACCCACTTTCGTAATTTCCCCAATAAACCCTAATTAATAGGTAATATTTATTTATCTAATTTGTATATATAGGTAATATTTATTTATCTAATTTGTAGTACATACAGTAGAAACAATCTTACAATAGGAATTAAGTTAGATAAATAAAAATATTACCTACATATTAATTGATTTATTCCTTCATTCAGCCTTTCTAAATTCTACTGCTGATTAAAGGAATTCCTAATAGATTACGACATAGGCGGGATATTTGCCATATTTGCGACGCTTGGCGGACAGATTGGCAACCGCAGTTTTTTTTAATTTGAGTTTCTATCAGGCATATGCTGCTGCCCATTTTCTGTTCTTGATATATACCTGTTAGTATTATTATTAAATAACTGAGTCGTGACGAGTTGTTAGCGCTGTTTTGAACAAAATATCATGCAATGTTGTGTTATAAACTGCAGATGAATCTGAACAATCATGATGCTATTGCTCAATTCAGAAATATCTAACTCCAGCGCACCAGTAGGTCGCCTATCAGACTTCCGGGAACGTTCCGCCGACACGAGGAAGCAACGTAATACAAGAGACGGCATGTTGCTCAATTTCCTGATTAAAGTTATAGATTGCAGATTGTAGTGTTTCGGTGGAATTATGGATCCAATACCTAAATTATAAACCTATTTTTAGGAGTATTTTCAGCACATCACATCACAAGTATTTTTAGGTCCACTGTTGGACTCTGTATGGCTATAGGGCTAAAAAACTTCAGGCTGCAATGCAAAACTTGGCTGCCATACAATAATCGGCTCATTTATAGTGGATGAACTGTTTTAACATCTGGGGGGCTTGTGTGGATCTTATATGTTCGGTATTTTCTGGCAAAAAATAAGGTGTAAATGTGAACGGAGTAATTAAAAGCTAATGACACTGATATTTTACAATTTTTATTTTATTTTACATTAAAATATTATTAAATTGATCTATCAATAAATATTACTAATTTAGTACGTATTATTTTAATTTCGATAGTTTTTAATTGATTTGTTAGTGTGAAGAGTTGAAGTTGAGTGAAGTTTAAAATTTTTGTTGTTATTTTTAATACCGAAGGTTTATTTCAAATCAGTAGTATTTATCGATAGATCAATTTCATAATTTGTTAATGTAAAATAAAAAAAAACTTGTAATATATCAGTGGCATAGGCTTCTATTCCGTTCACCCGTTGCACTTTATTTTTTTTCTAGATAGTAAATAAAAAATCACTCAGTATATTAGATCAAAAATAATTATTAGGAATAGGATCCAAAAAAAGTTGGTGTGGTGTCAGTGTATGATTATCCCATATTCTCCAGTGAGTTCGTGCGAGGATCAGAGGGAAACTAACACAGGAGATGGACAGCAGCATGTTCTTGATAACAATTCAATAATTATAAAAACCTGCGGTTGCCCACACACCTGCCCAGCGTGGCAACTGTTGCAAACATCCCTCCAATGATGCAGTCCATGAGGTGGGGCCATTGAGTTATATACAACGTGTCCCAAAATTCAACGATAAACGGGCACCAGAGGGTGGACCTGCTCATGACCACTCGAGAAAAAAAGAAAAAAAATCTAAATCGTTATTGAAATTACAAAGAAAATTTTAATTTTTAATTTTTTTTTGTATTTTTTTGTATCGGCAACCTTAGTAGTACTGCTATCTACCACAACCCTTATAAATACCAGAATACATGTAGTTTTTACACAAAAATCAATCAAAATTGTTTTTCCCCTAAAATTTTGAAAGATTTTTACTTTCAGTCCACTCATCGTGGTGTAAAAAAAGTACTGACACTACTATGGCAAGTTTTTTTTAAAATTGACGCAACTAACCAAGATTCTAAAATGGTATAATACTCTAGAAAAACTTCTGTGTGGCACAGGATTTTTGCTGAAAAATGTTGCATGAATCAAAACAAAGGGTACAAATATTTACATTTATTTTATTTTTTTGCATTATTAATATTACAGTAAATGTTCGAATTGTTGGTACCATCGGTATTAATACTTTAAAAAAGATCTTTTTATTCGTCGTGCATATCTTCTACCATTGATATGATCAGCTGCCTGAGTGACATTTTGTAGTGATGCAACAGAACTCTGTTTCTGTTTCCGCAACTGCGGAAGTTCTGCATGGTTTTTAACATCCGTTTCTGCTTCTGTTTCCGCAAGTTTTATAACGGAATTTTGGACGAAACTCAGCGACGCATCCACATAAATAGATTTATTGTATTTTTGGTTAATTAGAAATCTAAGTCGTGTGTGTGATTTAATTGCAATCATGAAGCCAAAAACAAGTCCTGTTTGGAAATATTATTTTGAGATTGATGATTAAACAGCCAGATGTAAATTATGTGACAAAATATACTCGCGAAAAGGCTGCACAACTACCGCTTTAAAGAGCCATGTTAAACGCCGAAGAGTTTGCTGAGTTTGAGAAGTTAGTTGAAACTGTAAAACTTTCATCGCAAACTAAAAAACAAATGGTCAGTCAAGGAATTGCATACCTATTTATTTATAAAATGTATTCCTATGTTATAGTTAAAACCAGATTTTAGTTAAAATGTGTTCTCCAGTTGAAAATAGTTTTTAATAAACGCCTTTGTTATAACTTAGATTTGCAAATTCATAGCAGTTATGTTTGCATGAAGTTTATAATTTAAAGTATAAATTAATTATTTTTATTGATTAAAATTACTTTTACGGATTTTATCGCGTTTATTTATATTATTTAGTTGGTAGGGTCCCTGAATTGCTATTTTTTTCGCCATAGCATGATTGTTAGGTGTAAAAACGGTCGAACTACTTTTCATAACATATGATTTACCGCTACTTAATTTTGAATGATAATTAAAAGTTTTATTTGTAATTCTTTTAAATAAGTATTATTTCCGTTTCCGCATCCGTTTTTGTTTCTGTTTCTGCAAAAAAATATTTTTAACATCTGTTTCCGTTTCTGCTTCCGATATGACACTTCCGTTGCATCAATAATATTTTGGCGAAGCTTATCCAATGTTGAAATGGCTTTTGAGTAAATCCTGTCTTTGAGATAACCCCAGTAGAAGAATTCTAGGGGGTTTAGGTCAGGTGAACGGGGTGGCCATAAGATTAAATGAAAAGATTAAACAAAAGGTTTAAATATTCTCGCACAAGACGGGCATAGTGAGCTGGTCAACCATCATTTTGAAACTACATGTTTTGGAAGTCACGCAAAGGCACGTCTTCTAATAATTCTGGCAAGTCGTTTTGTAAATAGTTTGGATAACTACAAAAGTTTGTATTCAAAGGGCCCAATTACTTTTCCATTTAATATGCCCGTCCATAAGTTAATCTTGAATTGATATTGGGATTTATTTTGTCTCATCAGGTGCGGATTTTCATTGCACCAACTATGTAAGTTGTGAAGGTTTAAATAGCCATTTTTCTTGCAGGTTGTTTCATCCGACTATAGAACTTTATCTAAGAATTGGGGATCTTCCCTGTGCTTTTGCAGCATCACACGGCAAAATGCGACCCGTAGTGGATAGTCCCGCGGTAATAACGTCTGCACACGCCTGTAGTGGTATGGGTGAAGCCTGTAACGTTTAAGAATTCGATGCGCATAACTTTTTGGGATTCCCGTAGCTAGTTCTATGGCACGCACCGAGGTAGTCGAACCGTTTTCTATTTCATTGAGAACGTCTTCATCGCGTCCTAATATAGGTCTTCCAGCGTTTCTCCTAGCAGATGGTAAACGACCCTCCGCAAACACTTGATGCACATTAATAAATACTCGATAACCAGGGTATCTTTGAGCGAGGGTACCTTTCTCGATACAATCTGCTAGCAGCGTTAGCATTGCATCGGCGTTCTCCATAAATGAGATGCATATTAGCGTATTCGAACGGTGTGTACGGTAGCGGCATAATAAACGCTAAACAGTCCAAAAAACGCCAAAGGTCCAATTCACAAAACACACAATAACATTCCAAAATAATGCCAGGTCAGTTCAGTTTGCAGATCACCAGTCTAAAAAGCGAAGCCAAAAGTCGTTAGAACGAGGGCCACATCAATTGAATACGGAACGGTGCACAGTAAACAAAGGAGCAGAGTGTACTGACAGACTTGTTGACAACACTAAAGCAACTTGTCTATCTGCCCTATTGTTATTAAAAAATGAACATCATCTATCTATCTCTCTCTCTCTAACGTATAGTCTCCCTCTATCTATCTCTCTCTAACTTCAAAATTTTACTGACCATGCACATCTCCAATTCAAGTTCTAAGAACTTGCAACAAAAACCTTTTTTGGCACATAGTGTAGTGTAGTGAAAGTGATTAACTAGCAACAATTTTTTTTATATAACAAAAATTTATGTTCAATAAATTTCGGTTCTTGTTTAGAAATAGTAGGCTTTATTTTTGTGGCTAGTTTTTTTAGAGTATTATACCATTTTAGAATCTTGGTAAGTTGCGTCAATTTTTAAAAAAACTTGCCATAGTAGTGTCAGTACTTTTTTTTACACCACGATGAGTGAAAGTATGTATTCTGGGATTTATAAGGGTTGTGGTAGAGAGCAGTACTACTAAGGTTGCCGATTCAAAAAAAAATACAAAAAAAGAATTAAAAAATTTGCTCATGGTAGTTAAATATACCATATATCGGGGTATCGATTTTCGAAAAATTTCATTTATTTTTTTGTAATTTCAAAAACGATTTAGATTTTTTTTATTTTTTCTCGAGTAATCATGAGCAGGTCAGGCTGATTTTATTAATTTCTTAAACTTATACTGGATAACCTTTATTACCGTCTGGAAAAAAATGGGGTGTAAAATGTGAATGTTTTACAAAAATTAAAAACAAAAATTTTGAATTAAATAAATAAATTAATTAAAATCTATGGAAATTCAAATCATATCCTTATACTATACTTTATGAACGGCAATAAAACAATTAATTTAGTAGAAATCTTTGACCTTGTCACTTCGCAGGGTCACAGGCTAAAGGCCAAAGGGCAAAGTAACTGTTCAAATTTTTTTTCAAACGCTTAATTCAATTTTGTTGTTTTATTTTTTGTAAAATATCAGTGCCATAGGTTTCTAATCCGTTCACATGTTACACCCTATTCTTTTCGGACGGTAAAAAAGGTCATCCAGTATAAGCTTGCCACAAATGCTAACTACTACTTCTACCATCACAAGTCCTCTGGTGAACATAGACCTCCCCATAAGGTTGCACAACGTACGGTCCTGAGCCACCTGCAGCCATCGACTGCCTGCGTGTGTCATTAGGTCCAAGCTCCATCTGGTGTAAAAAAATAAACGATATCAACAAGGTTTTAATCTGAAAATAGTAGCACTGCTTTTTTATTATAAAAAAGCAGCGCTATAACATTACTAATATTCCCCTTAACCACTTGTGGTAAGCTTAAATTGCTTGTGTTACGAGTGGTTCACGCCAGTAGTCGAATGGCGAATTCGAACTCACGGCCTTTTTGAGTTCGCAGTCCGCGCCCTGCTTTAGGCTACTTTCGCTACAACCTAATGGGGTTTAGGAGTCCGTTTTAGGAGTGGATTTTCTGTCATTAATTCTCAGTAGTAGCCGGAGCAAGAAAGTTGGTCGTTTTTTAACCCTTTGCATCGGAAAGGACGTTAAACCGTTGGTCCTCTGATCTCTCTCCGGTCGTGTCGGATTACCGTCCTATCGGACTATGGGAGGGAAGGAATGTAGATTGCACCTGTGTTCGCGCGAAGCACTCCCTTGGGTACTATACGAGACTGGCCGCCGAGACAGAAATTCGGCCTGGTCTGGAGGACATTATTATGCCACCAATCAGCAGTGTAGTACTGCTGTGTTCCAGTTTAAAGCATTAAGGATAGGCTGTGAGGAATTTTATCTTTATCCTTAGAGGATCTGTGACCCGCTAGGTTTCACGTGTCCATGGGATAGCATTGTGTGTAGAAAATTATTATCAACTGTTGGATTAAGCATTTAAACACGCTCAAAGTTTAGGCTATCTTTAAAGATGAAGATTTTGTTTATATAAGTATAATGAATTCTTCCCGGCTCTAATACTTTTTGTGGACGAAAGGTGACAAGCGAGCATACAATCCACTTGTGTGTCCCTATTTTTGTTAAATAATAATAATAATAATGTCCTCCAGACCGAATTTCGGCCACGGCGGCCTGCCTCAACGGAGGCTAGCCATCAGCGCAGGACAGGATTATAGTGCCCAAGCGTATGCGCAAGCACAAGTGCACTCTCTATTCCCTCACTCTCATAACCCGATGGGACGGTGAACCGACACGACCGGAGAGAGATTAGGCGCAGGACGTTTATGTACTTTCCGAGGCACGGGGGTGAGACACCGCCAACTTCCTGACTCCGGGCAGCTACTGAAAAGAAATTAACGAAATAGAAATTCTCTTAACAGAAAAACTCAATAATTGATTTTTCGACCCGATCCGGGATTCAAACCCAGGACCTCATGATCAGTAGTCGCACTACTACAACCACTAGACCAACGAGGCAGTCAGTTTGTTAAATAATCGAGCACACAATTCACTTGTTGGTTTATGTATGCGGAGGCTTATTTGTTCGAAGTTAGCTGCAGATATCCAGGTACTGCAGTAGCCACTTACTATTGGTTACTGGTGCGTGGGCTGTTACTTAATTTTCACTTTAGTTTTAATAAAAAAGGCCAGAAGACCTTATGGCTTCCAATAGATGGCGACATACTATCTAGCATATACGAATATGTAGAATACCTAGGGCGGCGACGGAAAGTAGCGTTATAGCTAAACACTGGTATTGCGATCGCCAATCGTTCTACCAAGTGTGGCAATTATGGCAGACCCCTTTTTATCGGCTGAGCGCCATGTCTGGAGAATGAGTTTATAAAGAATTGTAGATTCAAAGAATATTTTAAACACTCTTGTAACATGTAAATGCGTGTTGTAAGTACACATAAAATTTTTCATTACATCATATTTAAAGTCCACTGCTGAACAAAAACCTTCCCTATATAATGTCTCATAAGGTAATACCTGCCTGAATTTTTTAAGAGCCATGTTATATAATGGTTGTAGCACAGACGGTTCGGCTCGACAGGGGAAGGACCACTCCCTGACAAAATAACAGCGTGAAATAACAGCTTAATGCTGCTGTCTTTCGTATGGTGAGTATAGAGAACCGGTGACCTATGTCATTAGATGCGAGTTACCTATGTACGTCAGAGGTGACAACGCTGACTGCATTTTAATTTACACCGAAGATGGATGTTGATGTCTATGGGCTCCAGCAACCGCTTACCATCAGGTGGACTGTGTGCTCGTTTGTTACCCTTATTCTATTAAAAAAAAAAACTTGGACATAAGACGATGCTGCTGCCCATCTCCTATTTCGGAGAGGCAGGTTTCTGTTGGGTCTTTCTTGTTTTGGTTTTTTTTGTTTGTTTTTGCGCTTTTGGGTTTTTTTTTTTTTTTTTTTTTTTTTTTTTCTTATTATCTTTTTTTTTTTTTTTTTTTTTATATTTTTTTATCTCTATCCAAAATTAAATATTCTGGCGGCGTTAGTGGTGGCATTGGTGTATTCATTTCCCTCTCTTGCGTCTTACGACGCTCACGGTGTGACATGACGTAGTGGCAACTACACGGTAAGTTTGTGCACGACAAGTACACATTATATTTTTATGCAAAATCTTAAACTGTAAAAACAATGTCACGAGATCTTATGCTTTATCTCGTGCCTATTGTGTTTGTTAGACCTTGGGTTGGTATTTTATTGTTTGTATTCTTGTGCTAATAACTACGTTACAGTACTTGTTTAACGTAAATCTACCGAGCAGATTTGTTTTATGACATGATGAACAGACTTTAAAATATATCGCACAGTTCAAGTTAGTTTTGCGTGTATAAAATATAGTATCTTGTCAAGATTCGAAATTGATTCAGGACGTTTTTAAAAAGACTTTGTTAATAAACTTATAACTATTAATGTGCGATACATTACTTATATACTACTTAATTAATCCGCGATGGATTCTAACCTAAGGCTACATGTGCGATACATGTGCGAGCGAAACTAAGACTATCCTAATTCTTATTCTAGATCTTTAAGCTAAAGAACAGTTATCAGTATTCACAGGAAAGACAACCCGTCTTCCAGACGCAATTCAGCAATCTACGCCCACGCTTACGCTTGAATTGTTATGGTCTCCGGTGTAGTTCCGTGAATACCGGGATACATAACTCTTCCCCCCTCAGATTCGAAATTACCGGGCGAAGTTTTCCGAGTCCGATAATTTCGATACAAATATTTTTTTTACATAGGATTACAATAATTATAACTAAAATTACATATAAAATTAATGTCCCGATACTTATGTCCTTCACATTTATGACACTTTCACTTTGCTCACTTTTTACACTATCACTGATTAATATGCGGTTTAGCTGCTGTAGATTGGTCAGGTCCACGTCATCCAGGTTTACAGCTGCTGGATTTGAAGATGTCTTCATTAACAACTGTGGTGTTTCCGGAAGATTTATTATTGGTAAGGGAGTTAACGGGTACTCCTCTATATTTTCATGATGCCTTTTCAGTCTGAATCCCTTAATTTTAGCTTCGCAGTTGTCGTCGGCTGAGATTATATATGTCCCAATTAAATTATAGTGTGATATTTCATTTCCACATTGTTTGGTAATACTGTAATTTTTGAATAGAACATCCATCGATCGGTTTCTATTTTCATTATCTTTACATCATCAAACTCTACTAATAGGGTCCGGCAGGGTGGTGTTAGCTGCAAAACTCACTAGGCTAGTTACACAATCATCCTTAATTAACATGGATGAATAATCCTCTTCACACAGGAACAGTGAGTCATCAATTTCTTTATATGGGTGAAGAAGTGACACCGCTTTCAACTCTTTCATCAGAAGGTTGTGGTATTGTACATGTTTTTTATTAGTGGTAGGTAAAGGAAGAATTTTGTAATATGTGTACGTATTCGAATCGACTGGGGGTATATCTAGAATAGAGGTTATTTGATTTTCCTTTGCATATAAATTTAAATCTATACTTTGCTCTAATTTTAAAATGTTTTCTACTTTTACAGGAAATACAAGGTTATTTCTTCGTTCGATAATCTTTAACAATGACAAGAGTTCATCAGTGTCTGGTGCAATGTTCCTAGTTTACTAAAAGCTACCGCTGTTTCAATTTCATCCAGTTTGATATATATAGTTTGAAAGTTATGTAGAAACAGGTTATATACGTTAGATATTTTAAATTCCGTTTGAGAGTTGTTTGTTATATTAATTTGTTTTCTCATTTCCCAAAGAGTTTTATCTAGCTGTATGAAATTGAATTTTGTGCTATTTGTAACATTAATAAAAGTTTTCATCATTTCGGCGACCACTGTCATTTTTCTATTTAGCTGACCTTGATTTAATTTTACATCATTTATTAAAGAATCGTACCTTATGGCATCATCATTGTCCAAATTACCTGTCACAATTTTAATAAGAGACCCGAGAGGATTCAGAATACCGCGTTTAGCCCTTTTCGTTGGAATTGTTATATTTTGAATATAATCTGTTTGAATTTTTAAATTATTTATTTCAGAGTTAATTATTTCTTTAACAAAATAACGTGTCACATGTGTATTTAGGTTATCGTATCGATTCTTATTAAATTCTAGATCCTCACGTATTAAGCTTAAGTCTTATATCTTAAAAGATCACTTATCGTTACTAATGAGAGCTTGTCCTTCCTTTATTGGTAGTATGCCGGAATTTCGGACAATCGGTTGAAGTAGAAGGGCCTGGGTCCTGAAGACTTGCAGCAGGAACAGAATGAACCTGTGGAGAACGTTTTATATCCTTAATTGGGGCCCTTGTATTTTGACCGTGATACTTAATTGGTACTGTGTTTCTAACTATATCTCCTATGACCTCTGCTTTTTCATAACGCGCTTTATCTTTACTTCTTCTTCTATCTTACCTAACATTTGTGCCCTTTATAAATATTGTGTCCCCTGTTTTAATGTTAAATTCCTTCTCACCTCCTCTTTTTTCTTTAATACGTTGTTTCTTATCGATAGCTTTATTAGTTAAATATTCATATAAGTATTGAGTTCGTCGTTTATGTTCTTGTAATAATTTTTGTGTGTAATTTTTATTAAATTCAACGTCAAAAGTACTTGAGGAGTCAGTATGACCGAACACTACTTCGAAAGGCGTAAGGCTTGTTTTTGAGTGTATCGTTTGGTTTTACGACATGATGGCATATGTCATTACACATGTGGCATCTGTAATTTTTCTTTCATATTTCGCTAAGCGGTATATTTCTAATAGGGTGGAGTGGAAACGTTCGACATGTACCATGGAATTTGGATTGTGAGGAGTGCCTATATGCAAATCTATTATGTAAAAACTAAGGGTTTCTTTCATTAGTACGTTATTAAATTCAGTTCCTGAATCTGTACTTACTCTGTGTGGTACGCCATACATAGAGAAGTATTTAATAAGAGCTCTAATTATTTCTGGGGTTGACCTATTGTTTATTTCGATTGCTTGTCCAAGCTTACTAAAGGCATCGATGATTGTTAAATAAGATTTTCCTTCTACGGTAAAAACATCGATAAAGATTTCTTGAAATGGTTTGTTTTGAGTTTGGGTTAACTGGAGTTCAGGTTTTAAAGGTTTACGGTCATATTTCATGCGCTTACACACCTCACAAGAGTTTATGACTGTGGCTACTGTTAGGTCCATATTGTTCCAGAAGTAAGTACGTTTTAAGTGTATTATTGTCTCTTTTATACCTCTATGACATGTTTTACCAATATGATTTTTTTTTTAATATTTCACGCTGCTCATTCTCTTCCTCTACGTAGACTACTTTTCGCTTGCATTCAAAGATCTTAACTGTACCCTTTTTAAGTAACTCAATTACAACCTCTGTAAATTATTTTCGATGTGCGTCGTTCTCAAAGTAAATGAATTGTTTTATTTTAGGTTTAATGTACTCCTTTAAAAATTGTTTTACTAGGTCGGGTCTATTTAGGGGAATATGAACTTCGAGTATCTTTTGTTTTTGTCTCGATAAATTCTTAACGGCTATTTCGTCCCTATACCACGTAAAAATAAATATTTGATGAGGTTTAGTATCTATGGCTTCTTCTAGAATTGGAATACCATCAGTATCTAATTCATGTGCTGAATTTTTTGTAAAAGTGTGTGAGTTATCAAACTGAATATGGTGATTTGTTGCTCTTAGCGGATGGGATAGATAAGGTCCTCTCCGTATCTACTTTATAATCTACTACGGCTTGGATTTTGTCATTATTTGGTTTGAGTCCGTCTTTTGTTATTGTATGGCCTAAATAGAGGACTTCTTTTCTAAGAAATTCACATTTGTCTAGGGTAACTTTGAGATTTGTTTTCCGTAATCGATCGAATACCATTTTTAACTTTTCTAAGTGCTCCTGTAGGGCGGAAGAGTATACAATTATATCGCGGAGACTAAACAATGCAATCCTTGCAACCCTCTCAAAACGTTATCCATAGCACGCTGAAATGTTGCGAGGGCTGTCTTTAATCCGAACCGGAGGCGTGTTGGTAAATTCGTAATGGCCTGACTGGGTTGTAAATGCAGTTTTGTGTCTATCACTTTCCTCAACTTCTATCTGGTGATATCCAATTGCCAGGTCTATCGTTGTAAAGTAAATAGATTTTCCTAGTTTCAAACAGGTCTGAAATATTCGGCAATGGGTACTTATCATCTATAGTGATCTCGTTCAAGCGCCTATAATCAATTACCATACGATATTTCCTTTCACCTGAAGAGTCGAGTTTTTTGGGAACCAGATGGACAGGTGCGCTCCAAGGCGAGTGAGATTCTTTAATAACATTATTTTGGAGGAGCTTTTCGACTTGTTTCTGTATTTCCTCATTTATTGCAGGTGGATGTCTGTATGGCCTAATGTATATGGGGTCTTCATTTTTAGTACGTTTTTTGTGTTTTACACTGGGGAATGAGAGTGGAATATCGTCGCAATAGAAAATGTCCCGATAGTCGTAGCACAGTTTTTTGATACATTCGCGCTCTTCCTCATTTACATGACCCAGACGTAATTTCGACAAATTTCGTTTTAGGAGTTCATCTATCTCGTAGTTATCTTTCATGAAATTCGCTCTGCATTCTTCAGCTATATATTTGGTTACTTTTAGAGGCTTAGAGAACGTCATGGTAACCCTATCGTCGGACGCATTTTGTATCACTGTGTATGCAAACGAATTAACGCATTTTACTATAACGCTTGGCATCCTAACACCTTGACCAAAATCGACATAATCTATTATCGCATTTCCATTTTGCATATCCGTTGGGACCTTGACTCGCGTTTCCGTTCTTGGTTCCAATGTAATTTCGTATGGGGGGCTATATATAATAGGTATTTTTGTATCGCGTGTGTGCAGTACTTGGTTTTTCATATCTATTGAAGCGTCAAGTTGTTTTAAAAGATCTGAACCTATCAAACCGTCGTATCTACTATCGACTTCGTATATATAGAATTTATGTTTTTCGAAACTTTTAAATGTTTTCAAGAGCGGGATATATATAGCTTCGTTATGTTGGCTACGTGCATGCGTACTTATAACTTTGAAAGGTTCATATAATTTGAAAGCGGAGAAATATTGTATTGCCTTAGAGGGAATTATAAAAGATCGCGTACTTCCGGTGTCTATCATAAAACGAGCCTGAATTTCCGGTATTTCGATGTGCGGGAGTTTTAAAATTGTGTCACAATTTATTTGTATTATTTCGGGGGTGAATCGGAGGCTTCTATTTGAAAATTTTCAGTATCATTCGAAATTATATCAGGGTTGTAACTTGCTTCTTCTATTTGACTATACGGTTCAACTTCAAATTGGGGCACTTCTAAATTATATGTGTAGTTATTTTCGTTACAGTAATTTATATCATGGTTATAATATTCCGCTGGTATTTGGGGTTCGTTATTATAGAATAATATCTCGTTATCTTGGGAAACCCTAGAGTCATCTAGCATATTTTGTCTTAGCGGACGTGCGTCGCATTGAGACATCGGTATTTTCATTCAAATTTTGTTTCTGGAAATTCTGATTGGGTATACCAAATTTAAATTTATTTTGGGGTTGATTTGTAAAAGCTAGTGAGTGTCGTGCATAATTATTCACGTGTGGCCTAAAACCCTGGTATTGTTGGGGTATGCCAAATTTAAAGTTAGATTGCTGGTTTGGAATACCAAACTTAAAGTTCTGTGGTCCCGTATTATTATTAAATCTTGGGCCATTATTAAAATTATTTTGAGCAACAAATCTTTGACCTTGTTGCTGATGTGGAATACCAAATTTAAAATTATTATTAGGCAATTGAAATTTATTCTGGGGTCCAACGTGTGGATTTGCAAATTTAAAATACGAATAATTATTATTAGGTAAATATTAACACTTTGTTGGGGTTTGAAATTTTGGGATGTTATATTCTGTTTCGTTTTATTTTTCGCATTATATTGGTTCATGAAATTCACTTCTTCGGTTACGACACTCAAAGCGGATTCTAAACTAGTACACGTCTAAGACGCACGATACGAATTAAATCCTCCGGTAAATTTCTTATACATATTATTATACACTATCATTTTAGCTGCTTTTATTCCTTCATCCTATATTAGATTGACTTTTGCGAATAAGGTACTACGCATATGTTGTATTCTATGACAAAAATCGATAAATGATTCGCCAGACTTAATTTTCATTTGTTCTAACTCGATAGCTATGCAATCTTCCGAACGCGGATCGCCGAAATGTTGAATTAAAATATCTTTAAGAGTGTTCCATCAATTAATATCATCACGCTCACTTAACAAATGTGCTGCCCTACCTGTTAATCGGCTGCTTATCGCATGGAATACATATAATGTTTGTGTGGCATTATTAGGGTCTGCGAAAGACTATGAGAAAGAAGAGATATGTATTGAGCTTTCTTAACAAATAAATTTAATAATCCTTTCTCTCCTTCAAACTTGGGTATAAGAAAAGGTTAATCCTTAGGTATTACACGTAATTGTTCCACTTTTTTTAATATTAATATAACAATTCATATAATATTTATTTATTAATTTATTTTTTATTTTATTTAATTATTAATTTTAATTTATATAATTATTAATTCTATTTCTTTTATATATCCTTTTATTTCTTTAATTATGTAATTTTTATTTTTTATAACACAATTTAATATATTTTATTTATTCAAAATTAATTTTCAATATTTAATTATTAAACTTATAATATTGTACAAGATATATAATAAATTACCTATGCTTGTGCAATTTATTTTGTTCAATTTATGAAAAATCAAATAACACTATAATTCTAGCAAGCGAAAATAGATGGGAACAGAGATGGACGTGAAAAGGTTTACTCACAGTACACTCGAACTCATCACTCAACACTTATTTCGCCTGGGCTAGGAAGTCTTCTTTCTTGATGTCCTGTTTCGAATTCGACAAATTTATTTAGGTTCGTGGATTTCGCGTCTGTGCAAGACGGCACCGTAAACTGCTTCACGACGACTGATTTGGGAGTCTTCGTATATGAGCAAGCTTTACACGCGAAATCCTACCGGCAGCGCCAGTCAAGATTCGAAATTGACTCAGGACGTTTTTAAAAAGACTTTATTAATAAACTTATAACTATTAATGCGCGATACATTACTTATATACTACTTAATTAATCCGCGATGGATTCTAATCTAAGGCTACATGTCGATACTGTGCGAGCCAAACTAAGACTATCCTAATTCTTATTCTAGATCTTTAAGCTAAAGAACAGTTATCAGTATTCACAGGAAAGACCACCCGTCTTCCAGACGCAATTCAGCAATCTACGCCCACGCTTACGCTTCAATTGTTACGGTCTCCGGTGCAGTTCAGTGAATACCGGATTGCATAAGTATCTATATAATATTATTATTATGATAAGGGTAACAAACGAGCATAGAGATCACCTGTTGGTAAGTGGTTGCTGTAACCCGTAGACATCTACATCTATCCTCGATTACGAATCAAAATGCAGATGTATTGTCACCCGTGAGGACTAAGATAGAATGCCTCGTTTCCGTTAAAAAGGGTCTCCGGTTCTCTACACTCACCAACGAAACACACAGCGTTAAGCTGCTATTTTACGCTGGTATTCTGTGAGAGCGTGGTCCTTCCCCGGTCGAGCCGCAACTATACCACAACTTACTTCGTGCTACAATTATACCAGTAATATAGCTGCAGTATGACTTTACCACGTAAGCAAATCATCAACAATTTATATCATAAAACTTCAAAAATATATGTTTTAAATTATAGTACCTACTTATTCTTTTTAAGTACACATACTTTACATATTATGTTATTTAGTCACGACGTATTAATTTTGCTTAACAACACATGGCAATATTTTGGTACAAAAAAAATCAAGATTAAATCTGTCATCAACGACGAGGCGCGGTGCGACGCCTACAAAAAAGAGTGTGCCGTATTCTTTACATGATATGATATTTTTTGATTTTCATATTAAAATAACAGCAGAAATAATTACTATCACTACTAACTAAGTACATATAATATACCTGATTACGTTACAATTTCAAGTATTTTGGAAAAATTTTTGAAATGATTTTATGAGCTAATTTTCTTTTCCAAAATGCCGCTGCCTATAATCTGTCGCCATAGATCATCTTGCACACCCGACCCCCTTGCTACGTCGCTAATATTGTTCTTTTGAAACGTAGAGTGCTTCAAAAGGTTTCAGAATCCAAAGAAATTTAAAGATGTTCCACTGAAGCGTAGAGGAGAGTAGCGGTTCTGTGAAAGAAAACGTTGATGCGGCGCAGAACAAATGAAGCTGCATAACATATCATTGAACCGATCTATCACAGAGTTCTTACTTTAAGTGACATGCTCAGCTCTCTCTTTCATACTCCGCCACTGGTCCTGGGTTCGGAGCTCAGCCGCTGTTAAAAATAAAAAATATTGTTTTCGTTTATGATTGTATTTGATTTATTGATTCATTAATTTCAGCCTATCAAAGTCTACTGTTGAACATAGGCGTCTAAATAGATTACTTCATAAGAGGGACTCCTGCTATAGCTGCTACACCGGGAAGTTGCCGCCCACCTCCTAGCTTGTTTCATCCACAGATGTGGTTTCGTCCTTTCGCTTCTTACGATACACAAAAGACGATATGGAGTAGTGGAACTTCTTACACCGCCTCTATACGGTGGTTTGTACATACTACAAATACAAATATTTAATGGTAAATAAAATAAATCAGGCATGGATAGGCTAGACCAATAGACCAAGTAAGTATAGTTATTCTATTTCACGATGAAGGTTTCGTCTTGATTGTAGTAGTAACGTTTACCGACAGGCACGTTTGTGTTTGTAACTGCGATTCATTCGACTCGCGATCGTGGCTGTGCGCTCCCGAGGCCTACGCACTCAAACATAGTGTGTATGTACACCATTCATCTCACATCTCCTGCACCATTTATAGCTTCAGTAGTTTTCATACCTGTCATGTACTTTTTGATTAAAAATTTAATAGGTAAAATCATTGTCTTTATTAACTTACGATGACGGAATTTAATATACCTAGCCTAAATATAAGTAGCCTAATGGCAGGGCGCGGACCGCGAACTCAAAAAGGTCGTGGGTTCGAATCCGCCATTCGACTACTGGCGTGAACAATTTAAGCTTACCACGAGTGGTTAAGGGGAATATTAGTAATGTTTATAGCATTGTTAATATTCTTTAAAAAAAGATTTAAAAAAAGAAAAGGTTGGAGAAGAAAGACCTAGATGATGAAATGCACACAAAATACAGCAGAATTATGCTGTTATTTTACGGTGATATTCTTACTCTGTAAGTCCTTCCCCGGTCAAGGTGACCAATTCGTGCAGCGGCCGTAAAGTACTAATAGTTGTAATTAATTTTAATCTCAGTAACTCTGTAGTCTATTGACCAAAATTTGTGTAACATGTAATAAGTCGAACTTAAACAAAATCGTATACTATTATACTGCCATCATACACATGCCTTACGAAACCGACGGCACGAAATGGGGTTATTTATCTTACGTCGTCAACACTGAAAAAAATCCTAGTTCAACTACTTAGCGCAGACTGTGATATTATTATTAAGGAAGTAATAAATGTAGCAAGAAGAGTTTACCAAGCTGCTCCGGTTCATGTTGGCACTAAATTATTTTCTACATTTTTTGACATTTTAATTTCCTTGCAAGGTCGCAAGGCTTTCCTCATAGAATACTATAATACACAATAGAATGGCTGTCAACCTTGTTTTGTGCCGAGCTTCGGCTTCGCCGAGCACACATACAAGCAATTACGTCGTATTATCAGTTAATCACTACTACAAACCCGATTCGCTATGTTGACAGACGGATTTTAATACATATTTAGCGTTTTCTAAATAATTTGCATGCGAAATTTGGTAACGATTGTAACGTCAAAACACATCTCGTGTTGACATTTATACGTATAAAATGACGTCTTGTGACATTTTAGTGGCTACACGGGCTCCGCCCACTCCCCCGTTCTGTTATGTATGTATGTATTATAGTATTATATGGTTTTCCTTTATAGCTAGCCTTTCCTTTTAAACTAGCAAGTAGCACAATTTACCATTCTAAGTCTACATCGTAACTTATCATCTAATATGGTTTTGGCTAAGCCCTGGTTCATAGTAACAAAACGGAAATTATAATTAATTAAGTAGGGCCGTCAGAAGATTGAACTCTTCTACTAATTGCATGAGTTACATGAGTTAAAGTTAGGAAATTAAAGGAGTATTTTGTCCTTTTTTTGTTTAAAAACTAATCGATAGTAAATAGATGCTGTAGTCAATAGAAACACATCGTCGGTTATGTATCGAAGTGAAGGCGTTTTTATTATAAATTTATATTTAAATAAAAATATGATTAAGTATGAGATTATGACATATAACTTTCCTGAAGTAAAAAAAGACTAAAAACATATTATGTATGTACTCGTTATTTTAGAAACTTAATTAAAATTATTAAAAAAAAACCTCTTCAAAAGTTTTGGCAAAACATATTTGATCTTTCGTTATTTGTTATGATGGCGTACTTAATTTATGTATTTTCTCTATTTCTTGTCGCAATATCAGACATATACGGTCTTTTGAATGACTTATTACGTCTTTTAAATCAAATTACTGTACTCTTTGACACTTAAGAAAACTCGTGCAGACTTAACGACTATATTCACCCATATTATGTTGAGCAATAAATTAATATTATGTAGTATGCAAAAAGCTAAGCTATAAAACGTCATCATACCTAATATTTATGATGAAATTTATAGGGAATTCACGGAACTACTTAACGCCGTTGGTTTACGTTTCATATTTATATTGATACGTTTAATATTGCTTGTATTCAAGAGCTTCTAGTGTCTATGAATAATTGTCTACGATTGATCTCAAGTTATATTCTGTAACTCGTTTAAGATTTGATAAAATAAGATATACTTACCTTATATAACTAGTGAAAGGTGTAAGGAATACGTGATGGTTTGTTATCGTTTATGAGGTTCTACTATGCCCAGTTGTAATTGTGAGAAAATGTGGGAGTGATTTTCTAGAGATTCAAATATTATATGATTTTTTTACATATTGTAAAAGTTTTATATCTACCATTGCATAACCTTTTTAGAGTATGTGGAATATTAGTCAAGCACTTGCTTATTCCTTCCTTCTGCCTTCGGTGGAGCCAAGTTGATTATCGGTATATCGAAGTGCTGAAGTGTTTGTACAGTAGGGCTACGATGGCTATCCGAGTACAGAACCAGAGTACGAAACCTATCCATCTACAGAGAGGTGTAAGACAGGGTGTCGTTATATCCACGAAACTCTTCACCGTTGCATTGTAAGACGTTTTCAAGTTACTGAACTGTAAAGGGTACGGTATTAACATCAATGGCTTGTAAATCACTCACTTTTGATTTGCCGACGATATAGTCCCTATGGCAGAATAGTTGGAGGACCTAAGCACTATACTCAATGACCTTAATAGTATCTCCCAATGAATTGGTTTTAAGATGACCATGGAAAAAACAAAGGTCATGTGTAATGTCCATGTCAAACCTATTCCGGTAGTAGTTGGGAACACTAAACTCGCAGTTGTTGACAATCACATTTATCTGGGACAAATAGTCCGACTAGGTAAGTTCAACTTCGAACGAGAAGTCAATCGACGGATTCAACTCAGTTGGGAAGCGTTCGGGAAATTACGACACATCTCCTCGTCAGGTATACACGTCAAATCCTGAAAACTAGATTGTACAACCAGTGCGTGTTGCCAGTGATGACTTATTTACTTTTTGTTTTTCTTTTTCTTTTCTCTTCATCACAATATGCAAATGCCAATTTTCTTTCTCTCTCTTTTAACTGGCGGTGAATGCATCACTTTCAATTAGAATTGTCAATATTGAATAAAAAATATATATTCTATTTTATTTTATTTAGATCAGTGATACCCAAAGTGGTCTATATCAACCCTAGGGGTCTATGACAACCTGCAAGGGGTCACGCCGTACGTAACGTCAGCGAAAAAAAATTGGGGGTCCACGATAGTGGTTCTCAACACATACACTGATAGTACCTATTTACTTACAATAGCAAAACATATACATTATTTATAAAAGTATTTGTCCTAAGGTACTTTCGTGCGACTTTGGGTTTTTGTAATTATGAAATAAAGTAATTTTTTTTTTGAAAATTTCTTTTTTTTTTTTCGCGTTTTTGCGGTTTTGTGTCGGCTTTTGTCATCTCATTATATATGCTTATAAAATTGTGTAAGTTGTAGGATGTTGGTATTCGCTTTGTGGTCGCAATACATTTTGAACTTGTAAAAACCTGAGAGTCGCAGTGTCAGAGCTTCGCTACCTTGCACTGACTTGTTCAATTCGTCACTCTATAAATACGAATGTGGGACAAATACGTTTATTCGTTTACTGAATCTTGAAAAGGAAAGTGCTAAGAAAATATTTTAAAAAATATAAACAGATGGTATATCACACAAATTATAGTGAGTCAGTGTTATTTTGTTTGAGAGTGCTGGAGAAAAGTCAGTACATTATGTTTTATAAAATTTTAGTTTTGTACTCGTAGTTAGCAAAGATAGATGAATTACGCCAATCATGACTTTAGTTATTAGTAGTTTAATATTCAATCATGCAAAATTACACGAGTACTCCTCAACAGTTTCTTTTTGAAAGTTTTAGCAATCGGTATATATAATATAATATAATTACTGTACAATTTCCGTAATTCGAGCTAATTGTTGCAAGAAGATGTTCGAATTATGGAATGTTTTCGGAAAAATCAAAAAATATTTTTAATATACAGCTGCTGGATTTTCTGTCTTATTTAAATAATTTAATTTTTCCCACAGATGACTGATACCATGTCCGAATCTAAAAAGAAATGTAGACAGTACAGTGTCGATTATTTGAAATTTGGCTTCATTCCATCATTGCCGTACAAACAATTGCCTATGTGCCTATTATGCAACAAAGTTTTGGGCAATGACGCTATGAAACCATCTAAACTGCAAGATCATCTGAGAAGATGCTTTGGATATACTTTCAAACACTCAAAGATTAACTTCAGAAGAGACCTACACTGGACAGAATGTTCGCTTCGACGTCACAAAGAAATGATGATGGTTTGCGGGCGTCTTACAATATCTCGTTACTTATAGCAAAATCCGGAAAACTGCATACTATCGAAGAGAAGTTAATTTTGCCAGCCGTTGAAGAGGTTTTAAAAACTTTTTTTACACAAACCTGCATCTGATATCATTAAAAGAATTCCCTTAAGCAACAATAGCTGTTGAAAGACGTATTGATGAAATGAGTTCTGATATGTCTGTCTACGACACAAAAAAGTTTGGGGATCTCTGATTTAGAGAATGGAGGAGGTTTCCAATTCGACTGTATAATATATTTTTAGGCATGTTACGCGATATCTTCGTTAAAAGTGAACCAGTTTTAATGATTTTTTAATTAAATACACTGTAATTCAAGGGCGGTCACATTTAAATTTGAAGAAACAGATTCCACCCTTAACGTTGAGCGGAAAAAAGGATTATAGTTTGAATGTAAATTTTAGCAATCGTTCTAGTTCACATTTTGAACTTTTAATATACTTCAATCACTAGCCATTTAAAAGTCCACTGCAAGTACGCCCATTGTAAAACTTAAAGTGACAATAAAGTCTTTATAAATCTGACTGGGTGGTGCGACTTTCTTTAAGCATCTGGTTAGGTACCGCCCTCTCATCTTAATCTGCCGCTAAATAGTAGTACTTGCACTGCTGTGTTCAGGTCTGAAGAGTACAGAGAGTCAGTATAATTATAGGCCGTGAGCCATTCCATGTTAGCGCTCAGAATTGACAAAGCATCTTATAGCCTTTTTTGTTTGAAGTTGGTTGCAGGCGCCCAGTCACTTCAGAAGCTGCGTACCATCAGGTAGACTTTTAGTTCATCTTTCTTTTCAGTTTTATAAAAAAACCTATTGGACGATTTATCGGAAATTATAAAGTGCTAGTAATATACATATATATATATATATATATATATATATATATATATATATATATATATATATATAGTATATATATACATAGTGTGTGTGTGCATTTGTAATGTTGAAAAGTTATACGTGGTAGAGCCATGCTGGAGCTATATTATAGTTGTATCATGAATGAGTCGGCTTGACCGGGGAAGAACCACGCTCTCACAGAATACTAGTGTAAAAGTGTTTCGTATAGTGAGTGTACAGAACCGGAAACCCGTTTTAGTGGAATCGAGGAATTCCATCTTAGACCTCAAAGTTGACAGCGCATCTGCATTGGGCCACAGTATCCACTTACCATCAGATGGACTGTGTGCTCGTTTGTCACCCTTATTCTATTAAAAAATCTCAAAATAACAGCTTTTTACTCAATGCATATCAAAGTATATACGGTACTTATAATAAAAACATAACTTTTTAAGTTTTTGTCTGTCTGTCATTTGTTCCGGCTAATCTCCGAAAACGTTGGACCGATTTTGACGGGACTTTCACTTACAGATAGCTGATGTTACGAGTATAAGGAGTAACGTAGGCTATTTTTATTTTAGAAAAACAATTAACAATCCACACAAAAAAAAAAAACTAAAAACGTTTACACGCGGGTGAAGTCGTGGGAAACAGCTAACTGACAAAAACCTGTAAACCATCAGAACGCGTGGCGTATTATATAAATAATTTAAGCCATTCGATCGTTCAGTCGTTAAATATAAACCTCCTTTATAACTTGTAGCAAAGAACCCTGATAAAAATTATGAGTATAATATAATTTCCAATTAAATTTTAATATCAACTTGCTATGCTGTTATCTAGAATACCTTTTAAAGAACCGAACAACTGACTTTCTTAACACAGGTTACATTAGCATGATAGTCAATAATTTATTTCTAAGACGTTTATGCTAGCCATCTAAGTACAATTTATTAACAATAACATTATGTGTTCGGTTTGAGGCTTCATTTCTCAAATTATTATTATAGCATACATCGACATCCTGTTCACTCATTCACGACGTTGTTTTAATTTAGAGAGTCTAACACTGTTGATTCGGTACTAATAAGACCATTTATCCCCGACTTCTGAACAGTTTTTAGTTCTGAGCAACGAATTTGGCAGTCACACTTAAGGGTACTAGACTAGACTAGACAATGTTCGCACGATAGCCACTTAAACAAGAGACCTATGGGACGATTTATATGACTTTATTTTTATTATACGTAACCTAGTTTCGGATTTAAGACTATTGAAAAATTTCAGATATATGCATAAAAACTCTCAATATTACCTCGTTAACTATCTGTAACTATCTACTGGGTCTTTGTCCGTCGATCAGAAGCAAAGCTTACTGGCGTTACGTGATTAATAAATATTTATAGATTTATACGTGGTAGAGCCATGCTGCAGTTATATTAGTAGTATAGTTGTAGCACGAATGGGTCGGCTCGACCGGGGAAGGACTACGCTCTCACAGAATACCAGCGTGAAATAGTAGCTTAATGCTGCTGTATTTCGTATGGTGAGTGTAGAGAACCGGAGACCCTTTTTACTGGAAACGAGGCATTCCATCTTAGTCCTCACGGGTGACAACGCATCTGCATTTTGATTTGTAATCGAGGATAGATGTACATGTCTATGGGCCGCAGAAACCACTTACCATCAGGTGGACTGTGTGCTCGTTTGTCACCCTATCCTATAAAAAAATCTTAGGTAAGTACTTAAATAAAGATCTCTTCTGAATAAAGATGGTTTTGAAATTCACGGCTTGAGAGTAAGAATTGGACAAACTGGAGTAAAAAGAACCATATTTATGGGGCTATAGTAATTCAGCTCAAATTCTAATTTCACCCCCACTTCCCCGCGCGTCGTATGCTATGTACCGACATGTTTATCACTAATACTGTAAGTAGGATAGGTCGTTAGATACTTATTTCATTAGGTTTATCATAATTATGCCTGTTTATTTATGCCAACCCAGTCGCTTCTTATTTTTTGTTATTTTTTCTTGTTTTTTTTTTTGTGTTATTTCCCATTTTAATTTTACGGCGTCCTGTTGCGTAATGTGTATTCTGATCGTAAGTGACACAGCTTTCCCGTTCGAAAGCCGAAGCAAGACTAATCGTAATCGGGCGACAGGAAACAAGCTTCAAGACGCCGATAGTTTAAGTAATTTCTTATATTACATTAATGGTAATTAAAAAAAAACATAAGCCCTGCTTTATAGTTAGTTCAGTTAGTATGCAAAGTTTCATGATCTAATTTAAAGTATTTTATGAATACCAGCGGTTTATTGTTCAGTTAGAGTGGAGGTAATTTTGGATTTTTTTTCTATCGAGAAAATTTTACGGAATCATGTTTTCGGCTAACCTCAACTTTACCATATATTTATTTCAAAAGTAATGCTGCAATATTTTAGGCATAGCGGACGATCTTGCTTAGCCATTTAAAGGTAGTATTTTTAATATTTCCCCTTAAGAAAAGGTATTTAAATATTTTTTGTTTATTTTGCGTGACCTAAAAAACTAGGCAAATCCCTTGGAGCCAACATTGTAACTCTTAATAGCGAGGCCATGAAAAATTACGCATGACTTTTGTAAAGTGAGATCACCGTGTTTTTATATTTTGATGTGAACAGCGACGTGCGTGATGGGCAGCTAGGTCTTTCATGTCACGATCTTTGTAGCTGAATTTGTTGTTTAATTGCGCTCGTGTGTACTTGGCATTATTTACTTAAGTACAAAAAATTGTACTATGCTTGATAAAAACTGATTAACTACTGTGACAAGATAGATTCAGTAAGGTTTAACCCAATATTAGCAAATGGCATTGAATTTTTTATGGAAAGAAAAAGAAATGTTTAAACACCTTTCTTTTTCGAAACGCCTATAATAATGATGATGATGTTGCATTTACTTTATTGTCCCTTCAAATTCCACTGCTGAACATAGGCCTCCTCCAAGGAATGCCACAAAACAGTTTTTTCTTAAATAGAATAAGGATGACAAACGAGCATACAGTTCACCTGATGGTAAGTGGATGCTGTGGCCCATAGACATCTACATTTAAATGCAGATGCATTGTCGCCTATGAGGACTAAGATAGAATGCCTCGATTCCAGTAAAACGGGTCTCCCGTTTCTCTACACTCAAAAAACGAAACACAGCAGCATTAAGGCTGCTATTTTACGCTGGTACTCTGTGAGAGCGTGGTACCTCTCTGGTCGAGCTGACACATTTGTGCTACAACCATAATAAAGCTGCAGCGTGGTTCTATTCATCATCGATCGACTTTCCACAAGTCTTACCAGCTGACTAGTGGTATTTCATACAGTAAGGGCTGCCGTATACTTACCGCTCACTTACCGGTACGATGCTGCAATTTGAGTACCTACCTTCTTACGCATCGGTTGTCTGTTCCCCGAGTTATATATACGGCCTATTGCCGCTTCAGCCCATCGATCTATTAAGCTATGTGGGTTACTCTGCTTTTACTGCGAATATCCTCATTATGAAATCTATTACGCAAAGAAACACTCACCATAGCTCGCTGAATGACCTGCCTCATACGGCCAGCAGTGTTAACCACGTCTCAGATCCATCGTCTTTATGGCAATACACACTGGTCTAACTTACTTACTTACTTACTTATCTTCACGCACAATCCCTAACGGGTAGCCAGAGAGAACAGATCGCCAAGTGTCACGATCCTTACATACCTCTTTAAAGAGGTATGTAAGAGGTACTGGTCTAACTATTTTTCAGCGCTCGCTGTAAATTTCACTTTAATCGAGTAACCCAGATTCGAACTCTGCCAGTACCAATAAAGTTATTCCCTTTTTTGTTTTTTGTATATAACCTTACATAGTAGGGGATAATTATGATATAAGTAGTATTTTAACAACAATTAACAAAATAAGACGTAGTAAATAATGCTATATTTAAATTAGTAGATTGGTAAATATTCCCGGCAGTGCAACTCTGAAGTAACGAACTTTCCCATAAACCACTACTGTCCTAAACTAACCTGAAGGTCACCCGGGTGAACCAAAAGTACCACGAATAAAGCTGTATGTAGTGTATGTACTTTGAATGAGACCTACAATAACTAGCAACTAAAAAATAAGCGAATGTAGTAAGTAAGTAAGAAAGATCGTCCCTGCCTAACACGCAAAGGAAAAATTAAAGCTATAATAGTAATTCATATAAGTCGTTTTCTTCATAAAGTGTTTATTTCTTAGTTTACAATATCATTACGTAAAGGCAATTTTCTATTTTTTTATATGATAGGGTGACAAACGAGCACACTGTGGGCGCGTTTGTTACCCTTCATATTGTAACACCTGATGGTAAGTGGGTGCTGTGGCCCATAGACATCTACATCTATCCTCGATTACGAATTAAAATGCAGATGCGTTGTCACCCGTGAATACTAAGATGGAATGCTTTGTTTCCATTTAAAAGAGTCTCCGGTTCTCTACACTCACCAAACGAAACACAGCAGCATTAAGCTGCTATTTTACGCTGTACGCTGGTATTCTGTGAGAGCATGGTCCTTCCCTGGTCAAGCCGACCCATTCGTGCTACAACTATACTACTAATATAACTGCAGCATGGCTCTACCACGTATACAAATTGAATCGTAACGAAAGTTTTACTAATCCAAGTGCATTTTATAAGTTGTTCGACTTTTACTCGTTAACTTGTTAATTTTACTTACCTGTTATAGTTTTTCCTTTAACTTCATTATCTATACTATTATCGTGTATACTTAGCAGGGGGGGGCACATGACTCTAATGAAAAATACCACTTTAGAGATGAATACTTCGCAAACGGACCCCTGAATGGGAAAAATGTTGTCCCATACGCCAAATCTTTTTGTAAGACCTATCCAACGATACCCCACACAATAGCTGCCTTAATAATAAAAATTGCTTATTCCAAGCTTAATTCGAAGTTACACTTGGACTAGCTAATCTCAGAGTAACTGACTATTTACTTCGTTATTACAATGTTATTAATAAACGTGGAGTAACCTCGGACTAACTATACATTCCTTACGCCAGGATTAACGCTTGCGCTATGGCAACCCACTTATTTTAAAGGTAAACAGAGTGAGTCAGAGAATGATTATAGTTCATAAAAGATAGCTTGATACCTGCGACAGCTGTCAGTAAAATCACGCCTATGAAGTCCTGAATTTCTTAGTAGTACAGACAGTACCTGTCAATGTCCATACTTTATGGGCATGCCGACCTAATTAGTGCATGCCCATAAAGTATGACATTGACAGGTACTGTCTGTACTACTAAGAAATTCAGGACTTCATAGGCGTGATTTTTACTGACAGCTGTCGCAGAGATCAAGCTATCTTTTATGAACCATAGTGAATGAATTCAATGCTTGATGATGACATTAATGACAGTGACAGGCAATATTTTGAGTTTGACAAGAGATACGTGTTACGTGTTGTTCCTTGTTCCTCGTGTTGTTTTCGGACTCGGTGGAAAAACTAAGTTCTAAATATAATCATTTTTAATATTATTTGTAACGAAATTTTAGAATTAAGAAAAGAGCGTAAGGGGCAAAATTAATTAAATAACCATTTTTGTTTTGTTTTTTGGGGATAAATAAAATCTTTTGTACATATAATTATTATATATTTATTTTTTAAAAAATTGTTACTAAATGCTGCCCGAACAGAATTTCCTCTAACGGAGTTATTTACTAATTGTGTGACTGGTACATTTTCATCATCTCCTTATACTATACCCTCAAGCAAATTTTGCTTTTGCATTGCAATGTAAACTCGCAGTAAACACCGAAACCTTTGCTTCCCTCCAAAGCATTGTTCTACAGTGTTACGGGCCCAGATGTGCGACCGGTTGTCCTTTTGTTTATTAGGACGCAGGATAGGAGTGAATAAATAAGGAGTACAAGCATAACCAGAATCTACGAGAAGTTTGCCTTTAAATTCTGACTGATGAAATGTTTGTTTCAATGCAACTTTCATTAAATATTCTTGAGTCATGTGTGCTGCCCTGTGCCACTGTATCCATGAACTCTAAATTTGCATTTGACAAAACCTGGAACAAAACACTCATAACTTCTTTAATATGAAATAATAGATTGAGGTGATTGTATTGAATCTAAGAAAGTAACTAAGTACCAATATGGCAAAGATGGGCTAGCTAGCTGCTATAAAACTTACTTGTACATTTATTGAATTTGACTGTATCCTTTCCTGTTTATGTAGTATTGTCCGATATTTCCAGTGACTTTCGGGATCAAAATATGTAGCAATCAATAGCCCCAATCACTTGTCTAAATCCACATAATCAATAAAAACCTGCGATCACTTTGTTCTGCTCCAAATCACTTCTTGGCATTTTAATCCATTATGCTGTTTTTGTTACTAGTGCTTACAACTTATGAATTTAACAGGGGTAACAACGCGCGTAGACGTAAAGTTTTACAAAATGTCAAAATACGCGACTAGTCTATGCTTACTCAGTCGTTAAACTATGTACCGCTAAGGGTTAACTTTTATTCCGAGAGTAGATTCGGATTAGTTTACTTCCTCCTTACTCTATTTTTATTAATATGTCTGAAATTAGATATTTTAAGCTTTAAACTAGGAGTAAAGTTAATCTATGTGTTGGTATAGGAATAGACAGGTATAAAAAACCCGTTACCGGTAAGGGAGGTACCCAATATAAAAATGGTTTTTATAATTTTATTTCAAAGTTTAGTGGGCATGATTAATATCTATAATTATGCCAAATTTCAGATTTGTAGCACCTAATAGCACATGTAAAACCGCGGACGGATGGACGGACGGACTATATGGACAACTATAATGGTCGCCACACACGGTGAGTTAAAATGATCAGTTGAACTGACGTACATCCAAAAACCGGCCAAGAGCGTGTCGGGCCACGCTCAGTGTAGGGTTCCGTAGTTTCCCGTCGGTCACAATAAGTGTTCCCACTTATGAGTTTAAAGGTGGGTATCCATTATGTTCGCGCTCCAGCAGCGCTCCGCGCTCCTGCAACTGCTCCCGGTAGTGGGTACTGTTGTTTCCATCCAAGTTCAAAATGATTTTCCTAGAAAGTTCTACTTTTCAGATTTTTTTCATATTTTCTAAACTTATGGTTCAAAAGTTAGAGGGGGGGGGGGACACATTGTTTTTTACTTTTGGAGCGATTATTTCCGAAATTATTGACATTATCAAAAAATGATTTTAGTAAACCCCTATTCATTTTAAATACCTTTCCAACAATATATCACACGTTAGGGTTGAAATTAAAAAAAAATCACTTCCCACTTTACATATAGGGGGGCTACCCTTATAAAACATTTTTTTCCAATTTTTATTTTACCACTTTGTCGGCGTGATTGATACACATATTGGTACCAAATTTCAGCTTTCTAGTGCTAACGGTCACAGAGATTAAACGAGGACGGACAGACGAACAGACAGACATGACGAAACTATAAGGGTTCCTAGTTGACTACGGAACCCTAAAAATGGACCGTGGGTTGAAATTTTCAACTGACGGCACACCGCGGAGTTTTCTGGGCGCACCGTAATCCGCTGGCTTCAGTTCGTTTTAATTACTGGTAAGTACTTAGTTTCTTAGTAGCTACTTACATTATTTCTATGCTGTTTAGATTTTTTATTATTTTATATATTTAGAGAATTTCGTTTGACGGAGGATGGAGACTAAGGTGACTGTGATGATGTCACCTTCCTTATGATTGACTCAGAAGGTGGGTAAAGGATCTCAGTGATGCTACGTAGAACCATCGTGTTACAACTCATTTTCAAAAAAGTTCATGAAGATCTAGATGACTGAGATAATATCGTCTAGCTGATGGTGGACTCCGAAGGTGGGCTTAGGATCTCAGTGACGTCACTCTATAGAGCCATTGTGTATGGACTCATTTGAAAGGTACTCATAAAGACTCAGATAACTTTAATGATTTCACCTTCCTTATGGTGGAATCCGAAGGTAGGTATAGGATCTCAGTGACGGCACTACGTAGAAGCACTGTGTTTGGACTCATTTGAAAGGGCTCATAAAGACCTAGGTAATTGTGATAATCTCACATTCCTGATGGACTCAATATCTGGGTAAAGGATCTCAGTTGTGCCACTACGTAGAACCATCGTTTTTAGACTCATTTAAATACCAAAGTGCCTGTGATGATCTCACCTACTTGATGATGGTGGACTCCTAAGGTGGGTATAGGATTTGAGTGACGGCACTACGCAGAATAATCGTGTTTAAATTCATTTGAAAGGGCTCATAAAGACCTAGATGACTGTGATGATTTCACCTTTCTGATGGTGCTATCCCAAGGTGGGTATATGATCTCATTGACGGCACTAGATGGAACGATCGTGTTTGAACTCATGTGAAAGGGCTCATAAAGACCTCGATCACCGAGATGATCTTACCTTCATGATGGTGGACTTAGAAGGTGGAATAAAAGATCTAAGTGATACCACTACGTAACACCATCGTGTTTGGGCTCATTTGAAAGGGCTCGTGTAGACTAAGATTGAGTAAATATGCCATGATTTTAAGAAGTAATTAATTTAAATGCCCTTTTAGATTAAAACTACTTTTTATTGGATTTTATCGCGTTTAATTTTAATTTTAATTATTTCTATTTTTAAATACCGACGTTTTAATCACAAACTGCACACTTCCCGGATTCATATCCCAGACGGCTCCAACCATTACACCAGATTTGATAGACCACAAATCCTCGCGAAAGAACACCGATTCCTACCAAAGATGATACGTGAGGCTATTGAAATTAAAAAACATCCCAATTTCAATAGAGAAGGAAGCTGGGTACTACCACCTGCTTGGGACTCTATAATCAATAAAATTAAAACTAAACCCAAGCATACCACTGCAAGACCTCAGGATATAGTCAGTTCATTTTACATAGATCGGACCATTAACAATTAAAAAAGCTAAAGGTACTCCGGGTTTAACAATGACATCGGGTCACCTCAGTCCCCCGTGACCATGGGTGCTGGAAAGCACCCGAAACGTCGGGAATCAAAAATAAAAACAATTAAAATTAAAATTAAACGCAATGTAATCTGTAAAAGTAGTTTTAATCAATGTGTAGTGTTCGCATAAATATAAGAAATTATTATGCCCTTTTAGATTTATTGTGGTTTGCGGCTTATTACCAGACGGTGTAATAGTACAAACAGTATTATTTACTCACTTAATTTATTATGTTTCCAGGCAATTAGGAAACCAGCGAAACTCCCAAGTAGGTCGAAAATTAGAAAACTGCAACATATTTTACAGACAATAAAAAACAAGGCATACCGGAAAAAGCTGCATAACTAACTACAACCAGAAGACGAAAATCTCTGCGTACTTCAAGAAAGCCTTCAAGCACCATCAACATCAACTCTTATAAATGACCAACTTATCTGTACTTGGTACTCAGAATTCAATAATTTTTGACTGGAAGTAAGATGTTCAGATTTTGTAAATAAAACAATGTTGTACTCAATGATTTATTACATGAATACTAGACATTTAATAAAACTTTTCAGATTTTATTGTGTTTAATTTAACTTTTTTCACTTATTTAAATTTGGGTGATTTAACTTTATTTTGGATCGTAAGATGTATCGTGTTCAATCAGATAAACATAGAAAACTAGGCCATCCTATTTTCGTAACTGAAAACCGATAAGCACTTATCTGGTTATCATAAGACCTTCAGAATGTGCCCATTCCCACGAATTTTTCCGGGTGTACTGTAATCCGCTGGCTTCAGTTCATTTGCTTTACGCCACAGAGTACTTTTATACAGGGAACTTCACGCCAAAGGTAAACAGACCGTGAGTAAGCGTGCTTATAGCAGGGCTCCATCACTCTTTCAAGGTCTCTCGTTATATACCTGCTGCCTGCTAGCGTACTCCGCGAGTTCAAATATCAATGGAGTATCGCACGCTCTAAACATGGATAATTTAATTTTTAATCATTAAAACAAACACTTAAAAATAAATAAACACATTTATTAAATAAATGAAGTTTACCATAATAGAGTATTTTACACCGTGTAAAAAAGAATAGATTTTGTAAAAAATAAAAGAAAAATATTGATTTCAATGATGAATTTTATATTTCAATTTTAAGAATATATATATTATTTTTGTCTATCCCTCAAATCTGCAAAACGCTGTCCGCCATATTAGTAACTGTCGTAACGTCACTGATCCCACCTAAGGGTGTTAATGTCCTGTATCACCGATTAAGGGAACTAGCTAATGTGCTGTGTTATTTCGAAATTTTTCAAGTTATCATTACAAGTATTAAGTTTTATTCCGAATTTTATTTAAAAGGCATCATAGAGGACGAATTCGTAAAAGCAGAAAGTACTAATCTACCAAGGATAAATAAGTTGATGGTGTCAAAATTTTTTACATGCAATCCCAATTTTCGTTATTACCAACTTTTATTTATACCAAAATACAATACTAGGTTGGAGTGTATTTTGTTAAAACATAGTTTAGTAGCTATCATAGTTTAGGTTATCTATCCTTCTTAGTATACTACTCTTAGTACTAATCTACTCTACTCTTAGTATATATGTATATAATATATGAAATATTAGATATCATTGTGCATTGCGTATGTTTATAATACGGTAAGATGTGGCGACATCGGTTTTGGAAGTAATCGAGCGCTAATTCATTTCTTTTGTCTTATTATTACGATTTCTTGCCCAAGGGGGGGCGCCTCCGATACGGCCGAAAGATCTTACCAGGTTAAAGCCAGTTTCACAGATGGTGTTTAGTGGTTAGGGACTGAGGTTTCTCAGTGAGTCCCACATAATCACGCAGCCGGCTGCGTGGTATGCTTAGAGCATTCACCACCTTCCTGCCCCGCTTCCCGGAGGGTAACCCTTTCTTGCTTCTGGGTCAAAAAATTGCAATTCGTCCCCCTTCCTTTTCCCCAAGGGGGGTTTGATTTCGATACGGCAATAAGGCCTTACCAGGTTAAAGCCAGTCCCAGGTGGCGTTTAGTGGGTAGGCACTTAGGTGTTTCAGTGCTTAGAGCATTCACCACCTCACTCCCGCGCTTCCCGGAAAGCAGCCCTTTACTTTGCGTATGGGCGCAAAAAAAATTTTCAATTCGTTCGAAACCAGCTACAGTTCTAAGATATAAACAAGAAATAAAAATGGAAAAGTAATAGTGAAAGCAAAAGTGAAAGTTAAAACATTTCCCAGAGCAATTATAAGTAAATGCTGTTTCATTTATCAGTGTCGACCCTATAAGTAACGGAATTAAAAAAGTTATACCGTCCACGTCCAAGTCTGACGTCTAGACGGTCACCGAACGCTGGACCCGTAATCTCAGGCTTCAACCACTTTTTCTTTTGAGAAAGAGCGGTTTGTTTTTCTGACTTAACGTCATCGGGAGGTTAGGTCCACCGCGTTGTTTCTCGAACCCAACGAGGTGTGGCATAGGCAAGGGGTCACTTGGTACTTGGTAGCTCGACGGGTTAGGACTCAGTGCACATCCAGACACTTCCGCTTCCTTTTCAATTGGACCAGAAACAATTTTGCGCTCCCTTTCAGTTTCCTGATCAGTTGGGATGATTAGTTGAACTGACCGTGAGTGTGGAACTTTCTTTGGCTTTAAACCATCTGAACTAATATAAGTTCAACAGAATAACAACTTTAACTGACCGTGTGTGGCGAATATAAGGGTTCCTTAATGTATAACTACGGAATCCAAAAATATAAGTGATGTTCATTAGGTAAATAATAGAAACAGACACAAGCTTTATTCTTGGGGCGATGTATATGCTTTTGCAAGAAAATCCCAGAAAATATACAACATTTTTGACCTTCTCAAAATTCAAAAACTTTATTAAACAAAGTTTGTATAAAAAGGTTATTGTAATATTAAGGAATTTATGGATGATAATAACCCCTGAGAATGAAGTAATCGCTACCAAGATATTTCTATTTTGTTTTGTTTTGTTAATTGTGACATATTGTATGATTGTTAGATGTTGTTTTTTTTTAAAAAAAAAGATCCCGTTGGATTTCTCGCTAGTTCTTCCAGGACAGAGGTTTTTTTCCGTCCCCGTAGTAAATTAAGTATAAAAGGAGTAAAGGAAATCAAAGAGTGACTTTCAATAAGTATTATCTATATTCTATATTGAAATAAAAAGTTTCTGTTTCTGTTGTGAATTTCAATTTGAAGTGCCGACTTTCATTATGCTCGGCGAGGTACATTATGCTACAAGGTGAGGTGTATACATTATTTTATTTTACATATTCAGATAATTTATTTCAGATAACAATTAGTATCTTAAAACTGCAACTAGTGAATGCCCCACTAAATTAAATGAATACAATAAATGACAATAAAAGTTTTATTTGAATAAGAGAAATTTCAAAGCTTAAACAACAATAAACATAATTCATAATATAAAACTTAAACGACAATAAACAAAAGTTAATACATATATTCATATCGAAAATTAATGATTCGAATACACATCATGTAAATTTATGCTAGTGTGTAAGGTTTTTATATTTTATAGTTTATGAATTTTGTCACAATCATAGAATACTATAATACACAATAGAATGGCTGTCAAACTTATTTTGTACGACGGTCGGCGTCGCCGGGAGCACACATATAAGCAACTACGTCGTATTATCACTACAACAAATCCGATTCACTATGTTGACAGACTAAGTAAATTTAAACATTTTAGACTTTTGATTAATGTTCAAGATCAGCACAAAAAAACTTAAAACTTTCGCTAAGCTTAATAAACAGAATAAATCTGTTGTAATATGTGGAGACTTTAATATCAATCTCCTAGAAGCTTCCTCCACCAATATTAAATTTAGATCATTGTTTAAATCTTATGGTCTTTTAATTTATTTTTGGAGCCAACACGTATTGCTGAATCTAGTGCAACATGTATAGATAACATTTTTACAAATGTTAAGCCGTTCAATAAATGTATAATTCAAAAATTGAGCTCTGATCACTGTGGAGTTTCATTACCTTATGTTCACAAAAATCAAGTATATAAAAAAGTAGTGTTTGTTCCAGTAAATGCACATCGCTTGGAGAAGTTTAGAAGTAACATAGTAAAAAAACTTCCCTTACTTTCATACCAAAGTAATCCAAATTTTTTATGGAACATTATTTAAGCTCATTTGCAATGAATTTAATAATACTTTTACTTCTAAAACATTCTCCTTGAACAATCGCAAGGCATTTAATGAATGGGTGACAGTAGGAGTCCATAAGAGTAGACAAAGGTTAAATGAACTTTACAAAGAAAGGTCATATAATCCTAGCGTTGAATTTCGGGAATATGTAAAAAAATAATCCAAAATATTTAAAAGAGTGTGCTCCTTAGTCAAGTCATTGTATTTGAGCAACAAAATAAAGACTGCTACTAATAAAATTAAAATACATAGAGTATAGTTAATAGTGAAACTGGTAAGCTCAACTCTCGCAACTCAAACTACCAGTTAAGTTTTAACAATATATTACCTAAATCAGATCAGGATATTGCAATGGTTTTTGAGAAATATTTTACTGATATTCCGATATTAACCACTAAGTCACTGAATTCTTCTCCTGCCGTCGCCGAATCGTTACTTAAACAAAATGTAAATGTGTGTACAAAAAATTTTACGTTTCATAAAGTGTCATCAAAAGATATTCTAAAATATTTTAAGACTATTGATATTAAGAAAACCGCCGATCTGTGGGGGATTTTCGTTAGAGTTATTGCTCTAATAGAGTTAGTCTATAATAGATGCAATTGCAACTCATCTATCTATTATTTTTAATACTAGTATCGAATCTGGTGTGTTTCCTGATTTAATCGAGCATAGTAAAGTAATACCTTTATTTAAATCTGGTAGTGCATTGGACCCCGCTAATTTTTTTAATTTTAGACCTATTTCTGTACTGCCAACACTTAGTAAAATTTTTGAAAAAATTATTCTTGATCAAATGTTAATTTTTTTTAAAGTAAATAATTTACTTCATAAAAATCAATTTGGTTTCACAAGGAGTCGCTCGACAACTGATGCTGGTGTCGAGCTGATTAAATATATATTTAATGCATGGGAGAATTCACAGGTTGCTTTGGGTGTGTTCTGTAACCTATCCAAAGCCTTCGACTGTGTTCAACATGAAACATTAATCAGAAAACTTCAACACTACGGTGTAAGAAGCGATGCTCTTAAATTAATTATTTCATATTTAAGTGACAGAACGCAAAAAGTTGTCATCAATATTATGAGTTCTTCCGGGTCGATTGTACAAATGGGTGTGCCTCAGGGTTCAATTCTCGGCCCCTTTCTGTTTCTTGTATATATTAATGACTTACCCTACATAGTAGGGGATAACCATGATATAGTATTATTTGCTGATTATACTTCATTAATTTTCAAATTAAAACGACAGTTATTAAATCACGACGAAGTAAATAATGCTATAGCTAAGTTAGTCAATTGGTTTAATGTTAATAATTTGCATTTGAATGGAACTAAAACTAAATGTATGAAATTCGTCACTCCTAATGTTAAACATGTCAATACTAATGTAATTTTTAATGGGGAGGAACTGAGTCTTGTTGATACCACCATTTTTCTTGGAATCACACTGGACGCAAAGCTTCAATGGCTCCCCCATATATCAAAACTAGCTAGCAGACCCAGTTCTCCAGCATATGCTGTAAAAAAGATTAGAACTCTTAACAGTGTTGAAACAGCTAGAATAGTTTACTTTAGTAGTAAACTAAAGTAAGTAGTAAGTAGTAGTAGTTTAGTTTTCCATAGCATTATGTCGTATGGTATTTAGCTATGGGGACACGCGACTGACACTGAAATTATATTTATTTTACAGAAGAGGGCCATTAGAGCAATATATAATTTAAAACCAAAAGAGTCACTGAGACAAAAATTTAAGGAAATTAATATATTAACTCTGGCTTCTCAATACATTTATGAGAATGTAATATACGTACACAAAAATAAAAGTAGTTTTGCGAAAATAAGTGATATTCATTCCGTAAATACTAGGAACAGACACAAGCTAATAGTACCAGTTACTCGACTCCACCGAGTCAGTAATTCATTCTTGGGGCGATGTATACGCTTTTGCAATAAAATCCCAGGAAATATACAAAGTTTGTCATACACGAAGTTCAAAAATGTTATTAAACTAAGTTTGTATAAAAAGGGTTATTATAATATTAAGGCATTTATGGATGATTATAATCCCTGGGAAGGGTGATCGCTACCAAGCTATTTCTATTTTGTCTTGTGTTGTTGATTGTAAACATGATTGTACTGGGTTTCTTGCTGGTTTTTTTTTTGCGAACCAGTGGTAAATGAAAAAAGTGACTTTCAATAAGTATTGTTATAATCTACATTGAATAAAAAAGTTTCTGTTTCTGTTTCTGTTTCACTTAGTATTAAATGGACTTTCAGCTTGTTTATAAAAAAGGTGGTGGATATTATAAAATGTAAAATGTAGGTACACCTTTTTGTTAAATATGAAATTTTCATAAGAAGTAAAAAAAAAGGTTAAGAACTGAAAATAATTATTATAATACTATACTCAATAACTTCTGATGTCGCCCCTAAGACAAGTGTGTTCAAAAATGAAAGCCCAGACCTCAGAAGCTATTATGTGGAAACTATTTGATTATTTTCTGTTTTAACTGTTTTTTAAAAGTTTAAAATTTGTAGGCCATATAACAACTAGGTACTTGTGCTGTGTGGGAATCGATCTTGCGATTTTCTTTGCCGCATCCAGGATAACTCGTCGAGATAAGCTCTTTATTATTCAACATTATTAATAATAAATAGTTACATTTCACTAGTAATAAACACGTCTTGCATTTCTTTAATTATGCTTACCTTTCAAGGTATTCCAATTTTCAATTCATTACCGCAAGAAAATTCATTTTTCGGAAACATTAATGAACAGGCATATTATACCTATCTCATAAAGTATCACTCGTACAAGACAGATATTTGCACAAATCACGCAACGTTATTTGTCGATACAATAAATAAACGTAAACGTGACCGATCTATATACAATCTGAATTGCTTCTCCAAATAACGTTTAAAAATATTTATAAGTGGTCGCTATAGTTCTAATCACAAGGTGGAGGCAAGACCTTTTCAATTTTATACTTATTATAGGAGTTTTCTTCCTCGTACAACTTCTCCGTGGAATTGTTTACCACCGGCCATTTTTCCGGACCGATACGACTAAGGGACCTTCAGGAAAAGAGCTTACTCCTTTCTAAAAGGCCGGTAATGCACCTGTAATTCCCCTGGTGTTCCAGTTATTCATGGGCGGCGGTAGTAACTTACCATCAGGTGAACCACATGCTCGTTTGCCTCCTCTTCTATAAAAAAAAAAAAACAAAAGGTAAAATTAGCCGTGGTAAAAATGAAAAAAATCCATGACTGCAAACTCGTCACAATCTTTACATATCTTTGAGTATAATATATATTTAAATAAATTTAAAATAACACTGCCTACCAGGACACTAACTAACTATACTGACTAAAATACAAGTGTTTTAAAGTATAACCAATTGAATGACCAACTACATTATTCATACTTACTATGAATTATAATTAAAATTTTATTTTAAAAAATGAAAATAGAAGCTTATACGACAATAAACATAATTCATAGAATAAAGCTTAAACAACAATAAATAATAGTTAATTGATATTTAGATATATTTATATCGACGATTTATAATTTGAAAACACATCATGTTTATGCTAGCGTATAAGGTTTTTATAACAAGTTTATGAATATAGTCACAATCATAGACTGCAGTAGCCATTTAACACATATCTCTGAGTATAATATATTTAAATGCATTTAAAATAGCACTAACTACCAGGAAACATGGAAGGCAAAATTGGTCGGTAGTGAATCAAACCATCGAAAGAATTTCAATCAAGGACTAATTACTTAATACACCGTGGAGTGTGAATGGCGCAGTTTTTACTCGACTACCGTGACTTGAGTACAAACTTCCCTGAGCCATTAATGATGACCAAACGCTAGTATGACTCAAACTTTTGTTTTTCATACGACCTCTGGAATTATTTAACTTTTACCGTATTTTAATGGGTAGAACAGAAAAGTTTTAGCAACTAATTATTTTTTTACATACTCATTTTTTATCAGCTCACCAAAATTTCATATCAATTTGAATTTTTCGAATAATTAAATCTAGTTACGGATTAAACAGCGGTTAATGATTTTCCTCTACATTACTTTAAAACTAAGTAACTGATGTTATGTTACAGTGGCTAACGTGAGGTATAATTATATAATATTTATTAATAGCAGTAGTACAAAATAATACCTAATTCAAAATTTTTCGGAAGATGATGCATGTGTATGTAACTAAAATATAATACGTGAGAGAAATATGGTCATCCGGTTAATATGGTCAACTTTCTTATAACTCTAAAACTGCAGCCTTGTTTACATAGATGGCTTTGTGATCAAGAGGGCGCTGTTTTATCGACGCCATTTTGACAGTTGATATTATAGTAAATATTTTTAGTATTAGTATGGTGTAGGGTAGTTAGATTTTTAAGGTGATTTATCGAAGTGTTCATAATTATTGCCAAGAGTTGTTTGCTATTTTTTTTTCTTAATATATTAGTCATAGTAGTAGTAGTTTTGACACTTGTCATTATAGTAAATATTTTAGTAGATTTTAGTATGGCGTAGTGTAGTTAGACTTATTTAGGTTGATTTTTCGAAGTGTTCCTAATTATTGCCAAAGCTTGTTTGTTTTTTTCTTAATAAATAAGTTATAGTGTACGACTATGTGTTTGTCTTTGTCTTTGTCCTCCTCCTAGTTTTGATTTTATAGGGCGGTATAGCTTAAGGTGACCATGTTACCCACACGTACCTTATATGTATTTCTGAAAAAAATATCAGTAGATACCGAAATTTAAATATTAATGTTACGTTACATTTTATGAATTATTATTAAGTGGTCCTAAATATGATGCATAATATTTAATATTATATCTTTTACTTGAACATAATATCAGTAATACATAATAATACCTAAAATATTTTTTTTGGAATTTATGCATAAGTATTTAAATTCAAATCAACGTTTACATTTTTTGAGTTATATATCAATGGTCCTAAAATCATTTGTTTAAGCATGGTAACACTAAGAATCACGTTTGAGTGCGTCGTGCGTAAATAGGAACCTAAACGTATTCCTCACGATATCCATGCTTTATAATTAATGGCCTCCATGCGACCCTGATTCCTCACAAACATAAATCGATTATTTATGTTATTGCAACAAAAATAAATTTGTACCATAAAAGGTGCAAATAATTTATGTGACACATACTAACGACCCGTGCCGGCGTCGCGTCGCCTAATCGTCCAAGATTTTATTAAAGTATATTTTATCATTTTCAATGTCAAAAAACAATAATTCTTAAAGTTTTTCAGATAAAATACAGCCTACATCAGCCTTTTGGCACTGCTTACTATCTGTTCGTCACGTTTAGTTACAGACACAGACAGACGGACAAAGATTTTAAAAATGGTTATTTGTGTTTTTTATTTTATTTTATAAGAGAAAGAAGACAAACGAGTACACAGTCCACCTGATAATAAGGTGCCGTCCTTCACGTGATGTGTTTTTAATATTTTAACCCCCCCCTCCCTCTGGTGACTCCCCCCTCACTCAAAATCACGTGTATTTTTAGTACCTATAAAGTATAATCTAGTTTTATTCTGAAATTAAAGACCATGATAAAAATGTGGTAAAAATGACTGGCATAAAAATAATATTAAAGGAATTCACCATTCCGTTTTAACCTTAATCTTGTGAAAAACATATATTGTACTAGTACATGAACATACTTAATGTACATTGTCCCCGGACCACGGATTAGCAAAACTTTCTTCAACACTAACAACTGGATAAGCATCTTACAAGTAAGTTGTTGGCACTGTGCTTTGTTGAAGATCAGCGTCGGTTTCATCAAGCCACTCGGAGCGTCGTCGGTCACTACATAAAGAATCTCTCTCGATCTACCGGTCGATCGTCGCGAGAGGATGCGTGAAGGACGAACTTTGTGCATCCCTAGACTATTATTGCTCGAATTAGGTTCATGCTTGTGACATGAATTTATCTACATGTACAGGCGAGTCAAGGTCACATTACACACCGCTTTTCGTTTTATAAATCGCGCGTTTGACGAAAAATAAATACACGTGATAATCTTACTACATCCCCCCTCCCATCCCCCTTGTGATATTTCGTGATTTTTGTCAAACCCCCTCCCCCCTTTCGGGCCTCACGTGATTAATTGACGGCCCCTAAGTCGTTGCTGTGGTCCATAGACATCTATCCTCAATTATGAAATACATTTATCCTCAATTAAGAATCGAAACGCAGATGCGTTGTTACCACTGAAGACGATAAGAGATAATAAGATAGAACGCCCAGTAAAACGGGTCTGAGGTCTTCTTCACTCACCATACGAAACACAGCAGCATCATGCTGTTATTTTAGCTGGTATTCTGTGAGAGCGTGTACCTTCCACGGTCGAGCTGACCCTGTCGTGCTACAACCATAATATAGCTGTGGCGTGGCTCTAACACGTATAAATATATCACTTCGAATTGATATAAGTATAACCATCTCGCTTACACCAGGCTTAAAATATTCATGCCTGCGACACGGTTTAACATTATTTAATCTGTGACACGGTGCAGTGTTAAAGGTACGAGACGCACTGCGATCTTCAATCCGCCTGACAAGTGTAACGAAGGTAAATCATTCCTGCGGCGTAAAAGGGTCCTTATTCAGTCCTTTTACAGACTTTCCTTTTTATACGTGGTAGAGCCACACTGCAGCTATATTATAGTTGTAGCACAAACGTGTCAGTTCGACCAAGTAAGAACTGCACTCTCACAGATAGGAAGATATCTGAAGGAGTACCAGTGCTCTTCTGATTGCTTCCCAGGTCCCAGGGTAAAAAGTTAAAGGCGTTTACGTTATCAAGACTTGATGCCAACGCCAGTCAGTGCACTCCGAGATACTTCTTTTTCATGAAGCGCAGCTTCAAAGCTCCCACTTCCGTTCTAGAGATTTATAGCAAATGCAAACATGCTTGGTTTTAAAAATTATTATGGCAAATTAGTAAAAAGCAACTTTATTTATTATAGCGAATTAAGCAAGCCGAGAAAAGCTGAGGTTTTAACATACGACGGGACTCAGCAGGAACACGGGCTGGGATTTCTTGCGAAAGCCAGATTACAGAGAACGGCACTTTGACTGCTGGGAGACATGAAAGATATGGTTATTTTGAGCGAAGATGGAGTTTATATACACGATAATGCCTGAATTCTTACCGCTAGAATATAAGTGTGACTTAGACTAAATAATTATTATATGACTTCCTTCAAAATGATATCAGATGCATGAAACGCCCCCGACCTCAATTCTACCGAGCACGATTGTACAATTACGCTACGTGGTCTAAAGCACGTGCTGATAGAAAAATAGGAGAATATTCTCCAGTTTCGATATATAAATCTTATTTACAGCATGTTAAATTGCTCAATCCTCCTTATTTATTAATAGTAAATTTATATTTATACAACATAACCAAATTAAAAATTACAGCTGTACCAATAAAATAGTTGAATTGTTTCACTTTTATATTCAGTCAGATTATAATTTATTTGATGAGGAATGAATGAGAAATGAGAAAGTGATAAAGTAGGTACTAAAACGTATAATATTTATATTTCTGTTATACCTGTTTGTTATCATTTATTTTATATCTAGTGAATAAAAAATAAAAATATAAATTTCTTCGCAACCTTCCGCTAAATAAATACAATGATGTACTTATGTAACCGACCGGCGGCTGACCGCTAAGGCCTAGCTTAGCGGTCAGCCGCCGTAGAGTCTACATTACCTGAGGATGCCTCGTGTAGAGGCGAAACACGTGTCGTATTGTCGTCGATGGTGTGCCTTACCTGGAATAGTGGTGTTGGGATGGGGGGGACTAGTGGTGACGAAGTTAGTGCATGCAATTGAGGGAGGGCGGGAGGTGCTCTTCAATCCAGGTAAGACACATCATTGTATTTATTTAGCGGAAGGTTGCGAAGAAATTTATATTTTTATTTTTTATTATAATGGATTTCCGCAAAGTAACGCCTGATTCTATCAATCTAGTGAATAATTTTAAACCTTATTTACGTATTTTTTTAGAACGTAGATATTATTAAACTTATAACTTTTATGACTGCTTCGTTTACATTTGTCAATGGTATATATATAATACAAAATACCTATTGTTGTGCTAATTCGTAATGACTGTCCTTCATTGTGTAGGCATTGTTCACATGGAGATACGGTATTTACACTTACAAGAAACGAAGTAAATTTAAGTTTCTATGATATAATCTCACTTTATTTTATGCTTTAATGAGATAATAAACGTAATACGTTGGATTGTAAGTGCTCGCCTTCCACAGAATGCCAACAAACTGGTTTGGAACCCCACGGACACCACTGAAGTTGTTAATTGTAATTTTAAGTGCCGATTTACGTGTACCAGCCGTGGATACATCGTGAGGAAAGCTACATGTTTGAGAAATTGAAAAATATTTCGAGGATATGAGAATTCCGTCGTTACGCATTGGGTCAGTATGACAGACTCTTCCTTGCCTTAACACACTCTCAAGAATTAGAAGAGGCCTGTGCCCAGCTGTGGCATGTGTAGAGGTTATTACTACAGATTATAAAATATTGTAGTTATTTTGCAGTCAAAAGTTTCATTTAGTTTTGTCAAGGTAAATTAATTCTGAGCCCTTTGTGTTAAATGTCGAAAATTCCATATAGTATTTGGTATATGTTTAAAGTGACCCTACTTTTCGTGACCGATGTGTAGATTACCTCTTAAATTTTTCAGCTTAAATGCTTCAGTTTTTGTTATACATTTTATTTTAAATATTTATTAAGAGCAACATTACCGACTTTTAGTCGCAGTAGTTAAAAAGTCAAGTTTTTCCGCGAACACTTGTAGCAAGCTAAGCTATTTTATTTACTTTAAAAAACTTAGAAGTATATTTCGCAAAAATATACTTCTAAGTTTTTTTTCTAACTTGTAAATAAATGCTAGAAGTTTGTGATACTTTGGACACAAGGACAGGCAAATCAAAAATAAAACCTATAAATTTTCCACTGGGCTTGTCACAGGTCCCTTCCTCCATTCATTATTCTCGCACATCAAGTGCAAGTTAGCGGTTCACTTTGTTCGGATCAATTGTTAACTTCACATGCCTTCTAAATATGTTTTATTAGGCTAATAACTTGACTACTGCATCACCTATCAGCTCTTTGCACATCTAAGAGCCATCGTCTTCACAAAACAAATATATTAAGTGCATAATCTTCGATCAGTCGAGTGGTTAAGAAAAATTACGATCAACGACCGACGCCACAATGATAATATTATACAAAGAATATGTTAAGCACTTTAATTTAAAAATTATAGGTATACTATAAATTACACCCGTATTTTAATCATTTCAATAGCAGCAAGCATCCATATTCAATTCGGACACAAATTCGATTAACGAAGTCGACTTTTAAACCGTTATATAATTATCATAGCATAGCATCAGTGTGTGTGGAACGGTGTCAAACTAAATTGCATTTAAACTCCATCCAAATTTTAATATTTGTTCCGTCTTTGTCGCTATAATGTGTAGCACACGCCTAATTATCGATCAAATGGAGACGCTTTATATTCTGCCACCGACCATAACTAATCTGAAAGCAAAAAACTTCGTTAACATCGCGCCCACACTTGTAACGAGTGCATAGAAAAAAATCAAGCGCCGCACCCGCTATGTCATATCGAGGTGCTATTGAGATTTTGAGTTGAGGACAAAAAAAATATCCAGTTAGAAACCGAAGGCAACGAACCTCCAAACGGGGACACGGTGGCAAAAACATTTGGGGTAAAGGAAACTTTGACTAAAGTCTAATCTCGTAAACAAAAGTAGTTTTAACAGCTAATTATTATATATCCATGAAGTTTATCTTATGTAAGCTATAATATTTAAATGTGTAATAAAAGAATTAGAATTTGTTTTTGTATTAAACACAGGATTGATTCCGAAAGCCGTCTTGCAATATTTTCCTTTCTCCCCATGTGTAAAGTTTGATATACTTTTTAAACTTTCACAGATTTTAATATTCAAATGCCCTACGGTATGAACCATAAAAATATTATCGGTCAAAATTTATTTTTCGCTTATTATAAGTCCAAAAACTCTAAAATCAGTTTATGAATTTATTATAAATTATTTATAACGTTCGCTTCTTTTAGTGCTGTTTTACCAGGAGTCTGACATGCATGTTAGAGAAATTGAAAGTATTTCAAAGATTTCGGAGGTCAGTCAACGAGCTCTGGACGTCGGCAGCGTGGCGCATTCTTCCCCGCTAAAAATACTTTATTAGTAATAAGATAAAGCCCAGTCGTATGTAGGCAAAAAGTAACTACTACTAGTAGTAACAGCGATGAAGCGAGTGTACTATTTCCTATTCTATTATTTTCACTAAAATTGATTTCAATAAAAGATATGTTCTATCTTATAATTAAGTACATTTAGATAGTCCTCTGACAGCCATAATCGTAAACATAGAGACACCCGCTGATTTTCCCGGTTCAAGGTATTAATTTATAAATTAAATATTATATTTCTGAAAAAAAAAATATTTCTTACCACGCCAAGTAAAAATCGTATTACTTTTCCATACGTCGAAACCACTTGAAAAACATATTTGACAACTCTTCTTTAAGACATCTCAGAAAACTCGAAATTCGACTTTGTTCACTGATCACTCAAAGATAATAAGTTTTAATTAGAATTTTTTAAACTGCTACATACCACTCCGAAGTTAACCGTTCGTTTCTATATAATATTATATGTACGGCGACATTTCGAAGTTGGCTTCTCTTCAAATCACCATACGGTCGTTTCTCGCTATGGGATGATGGGTTTATACGTTTTTTTCCTCACCTGTTTCGAATTACTCTGTTACGTAGTGATTTCTTAATCTACACAAACTGCCCTCATCCTCATATATAAATATAAAGCATATATATAAGCCCTCTTATGAAAAAGCATTGCACAAATAAAACTATTGGAATAAAAAGTACCTTCTGTATTATTCAGCCTTTTCAAAAGATATATAATTGGCTGGTAGCACACAAATTAGTTGAACTGATCATCTTTTAGCATGCTCCTTGTATTTTTAGACATTTACTGTATTAAAGAGGAGTCAGTAATCAGTATCAGAAGAAATATAGCCTGATGATGTCTCGCTTAGAGCCCTAACGCGTGTCGATTTATCGGTATACTAGGGTTGGACTACTGAAGAAGTGCACCTGTCTGACGTGCGGAGAACCAACATTTATTAACCAGCTCGGTCGACTGGCCTCCATCGAGGCTGCTGACCCCAAGGTGTACTAGGGTTAGTGGTGTTGAACTTAGTGGTGACAGCGATGTGTAAGCCACAAACTAATAATAATAATAATGTCCTCCAAACCGAAATTCGGTCACGGCGGCCTGCCTCAACGAAGGCTAGCCATCAGCGCAGGACAGGATTATAGTGCGCAAGCGTATACGCAGGCACAAGTGCACTCTCTATTCCCTCACTCTCGTAACCCGATGGGACGTTAAACCGACACGACCGGATAGAGATCAGGCGCAGGACCAATGGCTTTACGTGCTTTCCGAGGCACGAGGGTGAGACACCGCCAACTTCCTGACTCCGGGCAGCTACTGTGAATTTCTTGACAGAAAAACTCAATAATTGATTTTTGGCCCGACACGGGATTTGAACCCAGGACCTCATGATCAGTAGTCGCACTACTACAACCACTAGACCAACGAAGCAGTCACAAACTATTAAGAGTACTAACGTAGTGTAAGCACTTTTGTGAGGATGGGAGTTGTTTTCAAACACGAATTTATTTTTCACGCGAATCTTAGCTACCTATTCAACTACCGTTACCGTTACAGGTCTTTAAAAGTACACACATAAACATGAGACTCCGGGAATCAACATAAGACACCCAAGTGGTGGGGCGATACTTACCATAGTAGCCACGCTTTGCAAACGGGTCGGCAACATAGTTATTTTTTTATTTTTAGTCTTTATTAGAAAGATGCTGCTGCCCATATCCTAATTTGATTCCCTCTGTCGCCTCTTAAGACACCAACGGGATGATATTGAATAGTGGATATTCTTATAGCGCTCAACCTAATTACTTATGACACTTTTAATTTAATAGGTAGTAGGTCTCTTTTTAGCAATCCTTTGTGGATACCACCATCTCTATTTTGCCGCTGAATAGTAGTTCACCCACTGTTATGGTGGCCACTCACAGTCAGGTCAACTGATCATTCCAACTGATCAGTTCAAACTAAAACTGTTGATATTTTTCAAAATATCGGATATATAAACTTACTTATATGTAGTACTCCGATATTATCATATTTATAATGATCGATATATCGAAAATCCAATATTTTATAAGATATCAACAGCTTTAGTTTGAACCGATCTGTTGGTATGATCAGTTGAACGGACTGTGTGTGGCGTCCATTACAACCACAGAAGTCTTAATAATAGGCACTATTATTTACATTTTTGTGGTTACAACCCACGGTTGTAAGGGTAATTAAAAGACCCAGTACTTATATTTAAAGTCTATTCAACTGAGTCCAAAGAGAAGACAACGGATCTATAGCCTTTTCTGTATGAAATAAGTAGAATTTGTGTGTTTGTGTGGTGAGTTGTTCGTTGCCACTCTAATATTAAATTGTTTCCGGACCGAATTCCGGTCACAGAGTGTCTCAAGAGAGAATAATAGCCTTTTGAGCAAAGCATGAGTGTGGCGCAGGTATAGTATGTGCACTCTCTTCCGTCACCGCCATAGCTCGAAGGGAACGGGATCCAAGGTACGGGTGTAAAACACCGCTAACTTCCTAACTGTGAGCTACTGCTTTGAATTTCTTGAAAGAAAACCTAAGTAACTAATTTAGCAGTCATGCTTACGATGGCTAGATCAAGGAAGCAGTTAACTAACCTAACATAACACTATATTCGAGGCGATATTATAAAGATACACCCACCATCTTCAACACAAATGAATCTAGAAGAAATGACATATAACATCAATTTACACTAGCGCCTTGTTGTCAAAAACAAATGAATAAGCAAGATCTTTAATTTAAAAGACCTTTACAAAGTTACGGATCCATTTAAATTTGCTTAGAGAACGATCAAAGCCGTAGTTGGTATGAGTGAAATGATGTACAAACCACAACATAACAGTGTACTGAGATTAAAGTGTAAATAAAAGAACAAGGCGACCGTTTTGAAATAGTGAACGGCAGTACATTGTCGTGGCTATTTCATATTTGATTTTAATCGCGGCGATTACCAAGCCGAGTGAACTAATGCTTATTGGATGTAAGTATTACTTCTCGTTACATGAAATTCAGGTCAAAGCACTAACACACCTCCATCATATTAATTTAGTGAGGGCTTCTACACACATTTCTGCAACCAGGGCGGTGTCACATTAGAACGAGGTAATATTTAACTGATTTCATGACGGGAAAGTTAAATTGTTAGAAAGGTGTAAAAAAATTTAATTTTTTTTCTGAAATATTAGACAAAGCTTAAAGTCTGGAAAAATCTCTATACTACGGATACTACGGAGCCTACTCCTTTTTAAAAGGCCGGCAACGCATCTGCAATTCCCTTGGTATTGCAGTATTCATGGGCGGCGGTAATCACTCCCCATCAGGTGAGCCGTACGCTCGTTTGCCCCCTCTCCTATAAATGAAAAAAAAAATTACAAAAGGGATAAACTAACTGCGGATATTCCTAAAAATGAAAGTATTTAAAAAAAGTTATGTAAAAAATTAAATAACACATCACTTTGGCTATGCTTTGTGTATATACATTATATAATAAAAACCCAAAAACTTCTATTAAAAATGAAGTTTTTTAATGATGACAACACCGTGTGCTCACCAGTCCCAACCAGCGACCACTGCTGAGATTGTTCTGTCTGTAAATCTGCTGTTTATTTTTAGAACAAATCTTTAGACATAAGCGTTAACTATAAGCATAATATTACGTAAACTATAAAATAAACGTAGTCTTAACGTGGTACAGCCACGCTGCAGCTATATTATGGTTGTTGCACGAATGGGTCGGCTCGACCGGGAAAGGACCACGCTCTCATAGAATACCAGCGTAAAATAGCAGCTTAATACTGCTGTGTTTCGTATAGTGAGTGTAGAGATCCGGAGACCCTTTTTTCACGTGGAAACGAGGCATTCCATCTTAGTCCTCAAGGGTGACAACGCATCTGCGTTTTGATTCTTAATGGGGGATAAATGCAGATGTCTATGGGCCACAGCATCCACTTACCATCAGATGGACTGTGTGCTCGTTTGCCACCCTAAAGAAAAACTAAAGAACATAATATAACCGATGTGAAGAATCGACGCTCCGGGAAGTCTGCAGTCTGTGAACACGTACAGGATTGCCACCGTCACTATATCAGATTTGATAGACCACAAATCCTCGCTAAAGCACACCGATTCCTTCCAAGGATGATTCTTGAGGCTATTTAAATCAAAAAACATCCTAATTTCAATACAGAAGATGGCTGGGTGTTACCATCTGCTTGGGATTCTATAATTAATAAAATTAGATCCTAATCCAAGCATACAACTGCAAGACTTCAAGATATTATAAGTTCATACTGGGTAGATCGGAACAAAAATTTATAATTTTATTCTGTGAGTAACCGCGGTTAACTACGACATTGAGACGTAGAATTACCTCGGCCCCCCATTCTGTGGTCCCCACCCTCCCCGTGACCATGGGAGCTGTAAAGTGATCGAAACGTCGGGAATATAAAAAAATTAATATACGCGATACAATCCGTAAAAACCAGTTTTATTTAAATTTGTAGTATTCGCGTAAATATAAGAAATCATTCATTAATATGGATGAGATGTTTAATAGTGATTATGGAACCCTTCATCTTTTTGTACAATTTGGTACTGGTTGTATAAGATTCTTCAATGCAAACTAAGACAAGGTCGGTTCCTTATGAAATGGACTTTAACAATGCCTATAAAACCAGCAACTTTAATTCACACTCATATGCTAACATAGTTTTAAAGACACAATTTTAGAACCGTGACGTAATTCGTATACTTAAAATTGTTTCTGAAGAAGTTAAATAGGTGCACCAAAGATGTGACCAATATGATGTTGTAATGCTCGGGGCTTTGAATGGTCTTGTCTATTAGCAGCTAAAGCGAAAGTGACACAAAGTGAATATGCACGTTGTGCTGTGACTGAACAATTAATGTTGTGATTTATGGTAATTGACGTCTACTCGACGAGACTCTTTTGTAACAATCAGTATTTCAGTTCACTCTCAATAAAACCGTCGTAATTTAGTTTGGTATTACATTAAACTAGCTGTAAAGTGACGCCACATTAATAGACTCTGATAGGATCTATTAATGTGGCGACACGTTACAGATTTAATATAATCTAAGTCAGTTTATTTTTTTATAATCAAGTTTTTCGAGTAAAATATAGCCTAGATGCCTTTTTTTATAGAATAAAGGTGACAAACGAGCACACAGTCCACCTGATGGTAAGTGGATGATGTGGCCCATAGACATCTACATACAACCTCGATTAAGAATCAAAATAGAGATACGTTGTTACCCCTGAGGACTAAAATGGAATGCCTTGATTTCATTAAAATGGGTCTCCGGTTCTCTCCACACACCATACGAAACATGCTGCTATTTTACGCTGGTATTCTGTGAGAGCGTGGTCCTTACCCGGCCGAGCCGACCCATTCGTGCGACAACCATAATATAACTGTAGCGTGGTACTACCACGTATAAATTTACCACTTAAAATCCCCCTGGCGTTGCTTGAAAATTAGCAGACAGGCACATAAACAAATATTTTAAAAATGCTTATTTATTTCTTAATTGCATGCTAATATTCCCTTGAGATTAAAAAAAGCCAGTTATTTAAATATTCCCGACAGATATTTCAATTTTATTTATATATTAGAGTGGCATATAATCTTGGATTCAATATATAATAATAATTTATATGTACCTATTTAGACGTTTTAGAACAACAATTAAAGTTACGATTTAATGTTAGTGACCTCTTCTCGCCGAGGCACTTCATTATCAGGGACTAATAAATACGCACATCTTCAATCTTACTAATAACGACTACAATTAAATAAACTGCGTTTGCCAACCCACTTGCCAAACGTGGCAACTGTGGAAAATATCACCCTATGAAGCAATCTACGGGGGAGGCCTAAGTTTAGCGGCGGACTTTAACAGGCTGTAATGGTAACATTAACATTACATATACTTATATATTATAAACTGTTACTATTCATCATCATCATCATCATCATTACAGCCCTTCACAAGTCCACTGCTGAACATAGGCCTCCCCCAAGTAATGCCACACAGCACGGTCCTGAGCCACCTGCATCCATCGACTTCCTGCATATCTTACCAGGTCGTCACTTCATCTAGTGGGGGGTCGCCCTATACTACGTCTACCGGTACGAGGCTGCCACTCGAGAACCTTTCTTCCCCATCGGTTATCGGTTCTTCGAACTATATGGCCGGCCCATTGCCACTTCAGCTTACTAATCCGTTGGGCTATGCTAACTATTACTATTATATATTATTATTATTACTAATATATTATATTATTATATACATAACATTAGTTTAGACTTTAGAGGTATTTAAATATTGAATTGACATACGAACTAATGGTGCTGTACTCTGAGCAAACACATTGACCGTAAATTTCACAGTAAGCGAAAAGCCGGATTCGATCCCTACCGGCAACATTGAAATTATTAACTACAGTTTTAAGTGTTCGGCGGTGCATAATACAACTAGTAGTAACATGTAAATGCAATATGTCTGTTTGAGAAAGAAATTAATGTGAGGATATATGAGTATGACTATGAACAGTTATTCAAAAATTTCTCGAATGTATGTTCGAATGTTTCCTTACTTGCGATATACATCAGCCTAGCATAGCATAGCCCAACTTTTACACAAGAGGTAACAAAAATATCCATGTGATTCCACACCATTTGTTATCATAAATTATGGAACTATAAACATAAGTTTTGTTTGTTTTGCTCTATCCAAAGGTTTTTTTTATCTCGGACGATTTTAAGCTTTTAGGCGTAATGTAAACACCCACTAAATCACAAGCGGCCAGTGTTTTAAACTTTAAGTAGGTCAACGTACTAAAATTTCTTGTTTTAGTCTGCATAACATCCATAATAAAACTAGTCATTAATGAACCGGCGCCTTCACAGCAATAATGAGAATGTAACATAATTCTTATTATATTATATACACCTTAGATTTTAATTTAGATATTTTTTTAAACTACACGACTTTGAATGATCAAACAAATGTGATTGTATAGCTTTATCCTTATGTCTACGTCATAATTGTCATTTTTTACAACGATATTGCAAAATATCGTTACGATTAGGCCATCAGCACACATAAGGTGATTAGACCAGTTGCACAATCAATATGTTTGTACGTGACCAGGGTTACCATCTGATCGGCTAAATCCGGTCTTGACTGGATTTCAAGGACCAAAACCGGCCACTGACCGGAATTTAATACAGACTGGATTTCCACGCTAGCCATACTGGAAGGTCTACGGGTTACATTCCTTGTAAAGAATTTTTCAATAAATTTTTTGGAGAAACCAACTTTAGAAAGTTGTTGCTAGTGGCCAAAAATATAAGTTGAAGTAAATGTATATTTGATTAGGAAATAAAGCTCAATTACAAACTATTATATACGTCAGCTGAAAACTGGACTTTTTTAAAATCAAGATTTTAACCACCTGCAAACGGCTCTTCAATACCCACGTATGTGAATTGAGGCCCTCGTTGTTGACATAAGCCAAGTTGGAATTAGATGATAAAAGGAGACTGTCCGAAATTGTATGAAGCGTAGGCCTGGTTTTGTACAAGTAAGGAAATAAATGAAAATAATATATTATACCAATTTTGGTCATTCAAACACACAGATTTGCCTTTATTTCAGTGGTAATAATATTTTATTCTTACCAAAAACTGCAACATTAATGGTAAATGGATGTCGTTTTCACGTTAGCTGTCAACTGTCATAAGGTTATTGATCAATTTATTGACAGATATTTGAGTTGAATTCTGAATTATGCGGTGTTATTTTTATCACTGATAGGTAGATTTATTATGTACAATGGCTAAAATGTCTCGAAACCAGTCCGAAGGGAGAGCAAAAAAGTTGTATTTTTGATAAAACACAAATAAAAAATGCAATTCAGGAGGAAACAGATGTAAAAGTACTACCCAATTGCAGACAAGAATATTTTTCAGATAAATCAACGTTGCCTACGCGCCGAATTCTTTTTTGCATTCATTAGTGTGTGTGCGTGTGTATGTTTTGGTGGTTTTTACAAATATTTAGTGCCAGATAGCTTAAAGCCGATTCCAAATGTGACTGATGTCCGATATCATCAATGAAATCAAAATCTCACGCAAATCATGAAGTCCATAAAACAAAAACCGAGTCAAAAAAGTATTAACTAATCCGAAGTCCAAATAAAAGAACTAGATCGCCAAAGAAATCTAAAAGAAACACAATAAACGCATCTACGAGTGCACAAATTCACGAACAAGCTCGAAACAAAAAAATATCACACTACCTACATTATTTCATGACTCAAGTCACTTGTCAGGCATGACACAGCTATTAACAGTGGTAGAGCCGCGTGGCAGCCTTGCTGTTGCACGTATGGGCACGTACGGTTCAAACCGGGGTAGTACCACGACCTGACAGAATACCGGCCTGAAGTGGAAGCTCTGCTTCCGCGCTTCGTCTGGTGAGTGCAGGTGGCCGGAGGCCCAATTCCCCCCCACCTCTCATCAACATGGTAGCGGAATCAAATGTCAATCTACCCCAGGAGGGTACCAGCACCCCTGGAGAATCCCTCGCTGAGCATTCACGACCAAGTTACTCACCTCCTGAGCGTGGATGCTCAGGCTGCCCCGCGTATTCTGGGGGGGGGGGGGGGGCAAAATTCCGCTCAACCGCTAAAACACCGCTTAATTGATAGAAATAAAAAATATAGGAAAAATACGTTAGTATATTTCTTAAAAAAAACGGCAATTTCATAGGTAAGGACCTAATATTAAAATAAAACTGAATAACGGAACCAAAATATGTGTACCTCAAATATATTGCCTGATTAATAATACCCACCTAACATTTGTGACAGATTATATATACAGTAATCTATGGTGACAGATAATTTGAATAATTAGCTGTTATCGGTGGGTCGCTAGTCTATACAAATAAATAAAATTGAATTGGTTGTTTGTAAAGTCAAAATAACAGCTTTTTACTAAATACTTTGATTATATAGCTGTCTATATAATCAAAGACTAAATACATATTATGCAGTATAAGTAGCAAACTTCTCTGCCTTCACGCTGTGCAAATAAAAATGCTTATTAATTATCTTTTCTTTATTAAAAAGTTATACCTAGTAATATCAACCACAAGTAGCGTCTAGATTTTTTTTTTCATATCACATTGAAACATTGAAAGATATAATAATTTCTTAAAGATACGCGAACACTACACATTGAATGAAATATATATATATATATATATATATATATATATATATATATATATATATATATATGATTTTGTTGCATTTCATTAATTTATTTTAACTTATTTTTAATTCCCGACGTTTCGTGTGCTTTACAGCACCCATGGTCACGGTGGGACTGAGATGTTTGACGTCCCAATGACTCTGTCTTTGTACATGTTCAAGATTGTCGCCATCATTACATGAGATTTGATGAACCATAAATCCTTGCAATTAAAAAAGGCATCCTAATATAAATAGAGAAGATATATGGGCCCTCTGCTTGAGATCCTATTAATTAACAAAATTAAATCTATACCTAAGCATATCACTGCAAGACTTCAAGAAACTATAAGCTCATTCTGCGTAGATCGGACCAAAGTTAATATTAAAAAAACTGAAGATAGCAGGGCTAACTATGACATTGGAACGTCAAACATCTCGGTCCCCACACCACCTCGCGACCATGGGTGCTGTAAAGCACCCGTAGTAACGTCGGGAATTAAAATTAAGTTAATTAAACGCGATAAAATCCGTATAATATATAGCTTCATTCAACGATTGAAAGATATTGTAAATATTCAACACGCTTTAAACAAGATTCCGTTATCCAAGTACCAATTAAGTGTTACGAAAAGTAACTGTACCTGATTTAGTTATTAAGGTAATATAAAATAAAAACACTGTGCTGTACAGAAACACTTAGTCTGGTCGGTAAATATGCCTAGATATTTTTAATTCCAGAAAAGGAGAAAGACGAGAAATGGTCTTAATCACCACCACCTTCATCCACCTTTCATCGACTTGCTGCTTTGCAAAGTTTGCCACTCGATAACATATCATCATCCGATGGGTGATGTGATGCTTGTTACTCTAGTTCTAATACTGGTATTTTAATATGTGAATTGTTGAAGTTGGGCATTATGGCGACGAGAAAGCAAACTATCCACCTGATTGGGAAATGGGTGCTGTATTCCATAGACACCAACATCTATCCTCGATCAAGAATCAAAATTTAGGACTAAGATAAAATAATTTATTATTTTATCTCTTTAAAATAAAGGGTCTCAATTTTACACGTAATGGAAAACCTTTACCATACGAAAAAGCAGCATTAAGCTGTTATTTAACGCTGGTATTGTATGAGACCGTGGCCCTTCCTCGATTGATCTGACCCATCCCTCCAATAAAATGTAGATGTAGTGTAGCTCCACCACGTTTCATCTTTAATTCTATCTTATAAACATATTCTATAATGCAATGAAAATGTGAACATTAACCCTCTCAAAAACGCGCTGAGCGACTCATACAGCTATAAGTGAAACACAAAGCCAGTAGTCCTGGTTGTATACTTTTCTTTTATGATTGAATTTATACATTAGTTTTGTTCTCTTTTGTGCTGTAAATAGTGCAGAAAAATTATAATTATAATCTATTTAAAAGTAAAAACAAACTAAGTAAAAAATGATCTTGTTTTTAGTTCTATGCTAAGTACTCTAAAAACTGAGATAACATCAAAACAAATAGTTTTTTGACGTAACAACTCCGCAGACCAAATCGTTTCAATCCAACCATAAATACAGATTGTTCACAAAACAGGTTCAATACCCAAGAAATGATCAAGCATAAAATGTCGTCGACCGAAAATTTAATAAAATGCCGAACCGTTTACTTGCTTACAATTATTTGGTAGAATAATTTTACAACCTTTTTTTATAGAATAAAAGTAACAAACGTGCACACAGTCCACCTGATGGTAAGTGGAGGCTGAGGCAAATAGGTATATACATCTACGTTTATCCTCGATTAAGAATCAAAACACAGATGCGTTGTCATCCCTGCGGACTAAGATGGAATGCCTTGTTTCCGGTACAAAAGGGTCTCCGGATCTCTACACTCACCATACGATACACAACAGTATTAAGCTGCTATTTTACGCTGGTATTCTGTGCGTCAGAGTGTGGTCCTTCCCCAGTCGAGCCGACCCACTCGTGCTACAACTATACTACTAATATAACTGCAGCACGGCTCTACCACGTAAATAAGTTATATTTTTATAACTGTCGAAGAATAAATGTTTGCTTTCTGAACAAGTTTGTTTCATTTAGTAACATTTTAGATGTAATATTCATGATCCAACATGCGCAAAAGAGATTTTTGCGAGATTTCTTTTTTCATAAAATTATATTCCAAAAAGTAAAGCGACAAATATTTCTTTTACGAATGCAAAATATAGTTGGATTCATTGGGTATGAGAAAAAAAGATTAAAAACAAATTAATCATGTAGAATTTTTTTTATTGTCGAACTTCAAACATGACCTTATGTAAAGCATTTACAAAAAAAAAATACATAAAATAATTTTATTCGGCCTGCCTGCCTCGTATCTCATATATTTTTTTTTATTTAAAAGGTAAAGGAATTCATGCCTACGAGTATTATGTCTACATACTTGTTTCGTCGTGAACGCAAAAGATTTGTTATATATTTTTATTTTATATGTAGGTAGGTGTGGGCAGCTGTGTAACCAAACTCAATTTGAGGCCGTTCGTCGTTGGTAACTGTAACTCGAACAAGCGTTTAGTTCGCTGTTGTATCGCTTTGAAGTATTCGCTTGTGTCGCCAATTCAGCACTGACTCGGGTTGGGGTTGCGGTCTATAACGGCCTTATATAGATCCTCAGATAATTCCAGACCTTATACTGTAGAAACATCTAGAATGTCGAGTACATACCGGTCCCGACTGACTAGGTGTCGATAGTTCTAAAAAGTACTTCTATGGAAATTTATTGACGGATCTTGATTCTCCTAATGATTTCTTATATTTACGCGAACACTACACATTGAAATAATACTAGTTTTTACGGAATTTATCGCGTATATTTAACTTTTTTAAATACCCGACGTTTCGAACGCTTTACAGCACTCATGGTCACGGGCGGGACTGAGATGTTCAACGTCCATGTGATAGTTAACCGCGGTTACCATAGATTAAAATATAACTTTTGTTCCGATCTATACAGTATGAACTTATGGTATCTTGAAGTCTCGCAGTTGTATGCTTGGGTTGGGATTTAATTTTATTTATTATAGGATCCCAAGCAGATGGTAGCACCCAGCCATCTTCTCTATTGAAATTAGGATGTTTTTTGATTTCAATAGCCTCGCGAATCATCCTTGGAAGGAATCGGTGTTCTTTAGCAAGGATTTGCGGTTTATCAAATCTGATGTAGTGAGGGGGGGCGATCCTGTACGTGTTCACAGACTGCAGACTTCCCGGAGCGTCGATTCTTCAAGCCGCTGAAGAAGATTGGTCAGTTTTTACCATCAGTCAAGTGTAATGTCCCTCTGCAAGATGCAGGAGTGTACAAGCTTGATTGTGAATGTGGTCTCTCCTACATAGGACAAACTAAAAGATCAATAAAAACCCGCGTTAAAGAACATATAGATGATGTGAAGAATCGACGCTCCGGGAAGTCTGCAGTCTGTGAACACGTACAGGATCGCCCCCCTCACTACATCAGATCTGATAAACCGCAAATCCTTGCTAAAGAACACCGATTCCTTCCAAGTTCGTCCAGTGATTTCTTCATGTCAGCCATCACGTTATGAAACCGATTGTTCACTTGATCGATTGGGGTTTCAGCTTTCCACAGGCGGTTGTCGTGTTGAGCAACCATATCCTTCACCACCCTTATCTCTTTCCCGAAAGTAGCGTGAAAGTCCTTCATAAAGAGCATCTGCTCTTTCTTATCTCGTTTGCGCTGCTCTTCCAAACGACGAGCCTGTTCCTCCTGTCGGCGGGCCTGTTCCTCCTGTCGGCGAGCCTGTTCCTCCTGTTGGCGAGCCTGTTCCTTCTGCTGCTCTTTCAACCAACGGGCCACTGGCCACTAGGAGCTACTGACGGGCCGGCCCCCGTAACCGGAGGCTGGCTCTCGGACGTCTGCGGCGTTGCATTACCAAATCGTCTCTTGTCCGTCTCCTGCTGGCGTTGACTTCGGGTACGGACACTGTACATGAACTTATATATAAAACTCCGATATTGATATATTTATAATTATCGACATATTGAAAATCGGTTATTTTAAAAATATCAACATCCCTAGATTGAACTGATCAGTTGGAATGATCAGTTGAACTGACCGTGTGTGTCGTCCATTAGAATTATAACAACTGGGTTCGTATTTCATATCAATGCCTGGTACACGTAGTTTGTTAATAAAATAATTTTCAATTATTGTAAGTTTTATTACTATTTAAAATTTAAAGGCGCTCTTGTTACTTTTTTAGCCCTCAATAGACAAAGGTAAAATGTACCATACAGCCTATATCGATTTTATACTTTGTGTATACATTATGTTATTTTTTTCCTGTAGGTGACACTACCTGTTAAAATATTAGAGCGCTAATTTTAAAACACGTAAATAATACTTTAAAAAGTCAGGAATTCAATTTTTCAACTTTTTTGTGTGTTGAAATTGGGCCGAAGCAGCTGTGAACAAATATTTAAACACAGGAATCACACTGGAATCGACGCCATTTATTTAACGATGTCTGTCCAACGTTTTAAATTTCTTCTAAGAAATATACGATTTGATGATATTAATGATGGCAAAGATCGTGTTATTATTGATAAATTAGCTGCAATACGTGAAGTTTTTGAGATGTTAATCATCAAATTTCAACAATATTTCATTCCAAGTGCAGAAATGACATTGGACGAGCAGCTTGTGGCCTTTAGGGGACGTTGCCTTTTTTAGGCAGTACATACCTAGCAAACTCTCAAAGTATGGGATTAAGATATTTGCCCTTGTCGACGTTCACTACCCATACACATACAATTTAGAGATTTACGCCGGCATGCAGCCCGTGGGACCTTTTCATGTGAGCAATGAACGGGCTGACGTAGTGATGCGAGTAGTTCAACCTATCCTTGGGAAAAACCGCAATGTTACCATGGATAATTGGTTTTCGTCGCTAAATGTTGCAAAGCAACTTTTCGAGAACAAAACTACAATGGTCGGCACTGTAAGAAAAGATAAAAGAGAAGTTCCTAAGGTGTTTCGGGTGGCACGAGGAAATTTAGTTTATTCCTCAAAATTTGGTTTTCACACACCCTGCACGTTGGTATCTTATATACCAAAGTCCAACAAAGTAGTAATCGTCATGTCTACAATGCATAACGATGCGACGATCGATAACAGTACAGGAGATCACAAAAAACCCGAAATGATCACGTACTACAATCGTACAAAGAATGGTGTTGATTTGGTAGACAAAATCTCCTCGTTATACGACGTATCTAGAAATTCAAGACGATGGCCTCTAACAGTTTTTTTCGATTTACTCAATTTGAGTGCTTTGAATGCTTTATACATATACACTGCCAACAAAAATTTTGCAAAGGTAGTACGACGTGATTTTATTATTTCCATGGCATTGGCATGGATGCAACCATCAGCTCACAGAAGATTGGAACAAAAGGCATTACCACGAAGTCTCGTGTTCAAAATAAAAGATTTTCTGAAAGTTCCCCAAGCAGAAAATCAGCCAAGTACCTCGGCATTATCGTCAACTGGCAGACTAGGTCGCTACTATGACTGCGGAAGATCGCGCAATAAGAGCACTCGTCGATCATGCACAGCATGTAATAAATTCGTTTGTCCGGATCATTCCAAATACATATGTTCCTCTTGTTTAAAAAACAATGATTAGATTAGCGATAATTACTTAAGATGATTTATGATCTCATTAAGAAATCAATGTGCCATTTTTGCTTACAAATTAATAAAAGTTTTTTTAAAGTTAAGTTATAAATAAAATAAAAGATATATTTTTTTATTTCCTTCCGTATGGTACATATTTCTAGTTTTATTACATTCAAAGTGAAATAAATACATTTTGATTCTTAATTTGCAGTTTTTTTTTCTGTTTTTTATTTGAATTACAATTGTACTCCACGCGACCGCTTACGTCAGTTACTGCATGGGTCGCGCCCTAAAAACTGACGGCTCATGAGGCGTGAAATTTTGGATTTTCTAAACAATTTAAAATTCTGGTCTAAAAGTCTAATTAAAAGTTTATAATAAACGCAAAATCCACATATAAAATCTTTATATATAGTATAGCTGTAGCATGAATGGGTGCTGGGAACTCTCTCACAGAATACCACTGTGTTTCGTATGGTGTGTGTAGAGAACCAGAGATCCGTTTTTAGTGGAAACGAAGCATTCCATCTTAGTAGTCACGGGTGACAACGTATCTGCATTTTGATTCGTAGTCGGAGGATAGATGTAGATGTCTATGGGGCCATAGCAACTACTTACCATCACGTGAATGTGTGCTCGTTTGTCACCATCCTAAAGAAAAAGTGTTACGATTGAAAAATTCATTTATTTACTATTGGTCGAATAAACGCTGTTTGTTTGTTTATATGCAAATCGCTAAATCGTATTCATATAACTATTATATATCTTCTACTACTATTCAAATTTCTCTATTAAAGGGAAGTTAGTAGTAAGCGGAGTTTATAATCACAACGTTTTAATTAAGGCCACATGCCAAAAAATAGTTACGTATATATTTTAAAAAAAGAAGTAAAATCTCATTGGTTTTGGTTATAGATAATTGTTTATAATGACATTTAAAGACATTTCAATATTTGATTTGCTTGCTCAAATACTTTACCACGGATTACCATTTTTTTTGCATTTTAATGAAATTATCGTAAGCTATTACATACAAACGCAAACTAAATGGCTAGAGCAACAAGAATAGCCCTTGATATAGCATTAGGTATGAATTTACTTTGTGTTTTCAAAAGAAACTGTAGCAAATGTTAAGTATTGACAAATTGACAACATAAGGTTCATTGGTTTTATATTTTAAAGTTTCCTGAATTTACAAACGAACAGTTTTAATGACAAATTTGTCTAGAAAATTTTAATATTTGGTATATTTGTTACAGTTTCTCTTAAAACTATCCGACCAGTGGTTTCGAAGTTATGGACAGGTTCTAAAAATTTGATTATAAAAACATCGGCCAAACGTCTTGTTTCCAACGCATTCGTGGCAAAAACTGAACTGGCACTTGACCGGGCAACAGAATACTTGGAAAAGAAAATGACTATACTTCGAGATCGACAACTACCTAAAGAACTAAAATATCTTGAAAAAGAAGTGCAAAAATTAAAGGAAAAACTTAAAAAATAATATTTATGCGTTTTTGTTTCAATTTCTTTAAAAATAGAATAATGTCCTCCAGACTGAAATTCGGCCACGGCGGGCAGCCTCAACGGAGGCTAGCCATCGGCGTAGGACAGGGTTATAGTGCCCAAGTGTATGCACAATCACAGGTGCACTCTCTATTCCCTCACTCTCATAATCCGATGGGACGGTAAACCAACACGACCGAAGGGAGATCAGGCGCAGGACCAACGGCTTTACATGTTCTCTGAGGCACGGGGGTGAGACACCGCTAACTTCCTGATTCCGGGCAGCTACTGAGAATTTCTTGACAGAAAAACTTAATAATTGATTTTTTAGCCCGACCTGGGATTCGCACCCAGGACCTCATGATCAGCAGTCGCACTACTACAACCATTAGACCAACGAGGCAGTCTAATAGAATAAACACAGCCATTTGATGGGTCATTTATTTTATATTCGATTTCTCAAAAAAATTATCCTAGTTTTATTGATAAAATATAGCCTAGATCATCATGGCATGTCTCTCTATCATGAAGTTTCGCCCCCGTCTTTCTTGGGCCATACTTATTTTTTTGCCGGACACACTTTAAAAATGGTTACATATATAAATAGCATGCAGATCACCCCTGATCTTGATAGAAGCCAGTAATATCGGTATTACAGAAAATCAATTATATTTTATTCATATATATATATATATAATCGCAAGAAATCTCAGCCCTAAGTGAACTAAGTTACTTTTAAAACTTTTGAAACATATCAGTAATAATTTGTTGGTAAGCTTATTTAGTCGAGTTAGAAGATTGTATAAATTGATTGAGTAAAAATCTTTATTGAATCTTTACATTTCTGTGAATTAGAATGTCTCACATATTTAACAAAAAAAAAATGTTTTAGCTACTAGCAAAGTTTTAAGGCCAGCAGTTGGCACAGCCTGGAAATATGCAAAAATAGAAATGGTACCTCCATTCACAATCGGGTTTTTTAACGGGAGGAGTGGAAAGAAATTAGAAGAGTTTGTCTCTAATTCTGCAAACAACTTAATTACCAGATTGCAAAATATGAAACGTGAAATGGACGCTGAAAGCGAAAGATTAATGAGACTGAAGAACGAAGCCGTTAAATCAGCACAAGATAAAATAAAAGCTGAAGCCAAGAAGGCCAAAGATCAAATCACACAGAAAGCTAAAGAAACTAATCAAACTATAAAGGAAAAAGTAGAAACACAAATTGAGTCTGGTAGAGAAAAATTAAAAGAAGTTACACCCAAAGCAAAAGATAAGAAAAAAGATTAAAACGTTGAAAAATATAATAAGAAACTTAAATTATATAATTGAAAATTTTGCCGACCTTAATTTTAGAAAAAATTGTGTTTAAAAAATCAAAATATGTATGATATATATATATATATATCTGTTAATGAGATTACTAAAAAATAGATGTCGTATTGAAACTTAACGTAGAATCCTAAGCCCGATATATCTCTATAAAATTATGTTTTAGGACTGTATAAAATATATATTAAAAACAATGAACGACGAACTAGCGTTTACATAAAAATTATAATGAACGTTTTCTAAACAAAATTTAGATAGATCCTAAATAGGTTGTATGTACCAATACCTGCTTTCAATTTCAATAATCATTGTCATAACGATAAATTACCATTATCGGAATAAATGAATAATATTTATTTATTTAAACTACTTATAGAACAAATATAAGTTATATTTTTATATATCAAACATTAAATAATATATCATCATTCATCGTCATCATCGACACTTCACACGGTCTCCTAAGCCACATGCATCTTAGACCATTCAATTGGTTTAAATGGTCTAAGACCCAATGATTTCTTAAATTTACGCGAACACTACACATTGAATAAAACTATTTATACGGATTCTATCGCGTTTAATATACTTATTTTAACTTATTTTTAATTCCCGACGTTTCTGGTACATTACAGCACCTATGGTCACGGGGGGGGGGAGATCTGAGATGTTTGACGTCCCAATGTCACAGTCAGCCCGGCTACCTTCAGTTTTTTAATATTAATTTTGCATTGATCGAAGCGAAAATAGTTATTAAAAACTGCTAATTAAAAAGGCGACTTTACGATAAATACTGCTTTTGAGTAAAATTGCAAAAACACGTGATATAAAGTTTCTATATAATAACTAAATTAATATATTATTATATATATATATTTTTATATATATATTTATATAGTATATATATATATTTATATAGTCTGTAGTCTCTGCCTACCCCTCTGGGTGACAGGCGTGAGTGTTTATGTATGTATGTATGTATGTATGTATTATATATTATATTAATAACTAAATTAGCTTTAGAATGTTTAAAATAATTTAAATAATTTATTGGTTAAATATTTTTCACATTTTATTTATTCTCTTATTTTGAACCTGTCGCGGAAGTAGTCCTCAATTAAGCCTTGTAGGTGGGCAGGTACCTGGAGATGTATTAGTGCCCTCCTGATTGCCGTCCCAGGGTAGAGAGTTAAAGTTAACGATATCGAGATTTATCACCAACGCCATTCCACCCTATGATACTGCTTGTTCTGAGAGGGAGCAGGTGCGCATAAAGGCAAATATAGTGGAACGCTCTCGTCGAAATCCAAACTATCTATCAGCCAATTCCGATCCGACGCGCGACCGTTACCTCAATTACCGCTATACTCTGCAAGATTAAGTAGCGTTTATGGAACTCCAACCTCATGGCATACCCAGAATAGAATGGCCTCCACAGTGACTGCCAGCACGGGTTTCGCTGAAATCGGTCAGCCTTGGTCCTTATAGCGTATGCCACGCATATATGGGGCGAAACACTCGAGAACAGTGCGGAAGCACTTGCTGTTTCCCTTGATGTCTCGAAAGGTTTTGACAGAGTTTGACACCCTAGCCTTTTTCAGCCAACTTTTCAGCGTAGAGCATATCCCCTGGTCTGATTGACTGGGCAAAGCATTTTCTGAGTGAAAATGAATATTCAATGCCTCCACAACACAACATGTCTCTTTACTGTGAAAAGGAGCCAGCACATCTTGGTTACTTCTTTCTAAAATGTATCACTGGAATACACAGACCGTCTACAGTTGTTGGGGTTTAAGATTTCCTAAAACCTGAAGTTCGGGTGATTCATTGAGTCCAAGGCTAAAGGCAGCTTCAAGGAACTTAGGAGTCCTTGCAAAGGTGCGGCGGTGCTTCACACCTGGAAAGCTGCTCACTCTATATAAAGGGCAAGTCCTGCCGTGTACGAAGTATTGCTTCTATATATGGGCTGGTGCCGCAAAATGCCACTTAGCAGCTTTGAACTTAATAGAAAAGCATGTTACCTTCTTACACGGTGTTATCTTCGAGAGAGTCAAGGTACTCGCCGAGCTTGGGACGCAAGTCGTCGTCACCAAAATCTACGAGTTAGGTCAGGAAATATCATCCCGTGGATGTTGTTAGAGGCAATAGAGAGAAACAAATCAGGAGATGGGTAGCAGCGTCTCCCTCACAACGGCTACAAATATTTAAAAAAATTGCGGTTGCCGTCACGCTTGCCAAGCGTGGCGATTATGGCAAATATCCCCCCTATGAGGCATTCTATAGAGGAGACCTATATTCAGCAGTGGACTTTAATAGCCCGTTGCAAAAATTAGCATGTAGGTAGTTGGGAACCACCCGATTTGTGCGGAACTCGGGTGGGTCTGAAGTCAGAGTGGTCTGAGGTCAGTCACTGGGCTTTCACTGCGGTAGGCGGGACCAGGATTCCGCGTTCCATCCGATCGCAGCACGCCTATCGTAGCAATGGGAGAGGATGATGCTGCTGAGCCGGTTCGGTCGGAATCTCTCTCTGCAAGCAGTCGTGTCGGCAACGCTGAATGGAGATTCAGCATGGGGGGCCGAAGCTACCTTCTATGAATCCGTAATGATACAGAAGAGGACAGATGGCTCTGAGACGACGTCGCTAAAGCGTCCGTCACAGCCCTCTCCTTGATGCCGGTGTTTCCTTACGATCCTGAGACTTGTGATTTTGAGCACTGCGAGGGTGCTGATGTACATACTTCATAAAAAGCAAAATAAGAGAAGGGGCCGGTTGCTTTCTGAATGGAGATCAGCGCTTATCAGCTAGGACGCATTCAGCGTTAAACCATCACCAAGATTGTCGAAAAAGTTTAGCTTACTTTTTCTTTTAAACACATAACAGTAAAAAGTGAAAAAAAAAGACAGAAAAATGGCAGTTGAATGAGATGCTGCATTGATAGTCAAGCGATTGGACCCTAATTACTGAGCTCGAAGACCTTTTCTTGCAAGTTAACTAGGGCCGATACAGATGCAAAGATAAAACCTTTTGCTAGCATCATAAACGGAGCGGAGTAAAAGTCTAAAGCGAGCGCTTTTGCTTTATATGTATTTTCCCATAGACAATTTAGTTTTTGGTTATTTTTTAATATCTTGGTGAAAAATTCAGATTTTTAATACAGGAGGAGCAATCCGCCAGCGATCAAGTTACTGCCATCTCCCAATTACGAGGGCAACAGTGAAAATTTTTAGAACTGGCCACTTGTAAACGATATAATACATGCAGATGCAAAGGTAAAACCTTCTGCTAGCATCATAAACGAACGTTCAACAAAAGATTCAATCAAATATTGTGACATTGCGCAGATGTAAGTTAACCACCTCATCTAATCAATTCAAATTAGCTTATTTAATAAATTAGCGAATTGATTAGATAGTAAAAGAAAAAAAAATTCAAATTCAGATTTTTATTGTTAATAACAAACCTTGTCTGAATTGAACTACAAATATTGCCGAAAAATTATGTAAATTGGCCTACGGGTTACGGAGGAGATAGATTTCAAAGAATCGTTTTCTTGCGCCATGGGAGCTCCGCTTACTTCGCTCGCTCCTATCCAATAACAACTTTTCCACGCAATCTTTGTTTTTTTTATGCAAGCTTTGGTTTTTTACGCAAACTTATTTTTTAACATTTTCTGGTAAGCTTTTCATAAAATTAAGAAATTATTATTTAATAATTTCAATCCAAAAGTGTTTGGAGCAATTTTCAAGATACAATTTTTTTAATACATTTTACCCATAAAAATATCAAGTAAGGTTCGTACAAACAGTAATATCTTATTTCATGTTCTAAGGGCATGAATTGTCCAAAATCCTACCTTAGATGACATTTGATATTCAGCTTATGCATTATATAAACACGTTCTAAAACCATTAGGACCAAGTTTTTGAAGTAATTAAAAATGCTTTTTCAAAACTGTAATTCAAAAGACTTTATCTTTGCCACCCTGCTGTCTTCCCTCCTCCCCGTAAGAGGGTGTTTTCAAAATCGCAAAATACGTAATCATTTATTTTATTAACAGAGTACTTTCAGTATGTTTTGAGTCAATCACGTCAATAAAAATATTTGTAATAATTGTAACACCCTAGTCCACCCGGATAGGTGTTGAATTTTTCAGTCCTTTCTTAGTGGATGCCTGCGTCACAAAATGCAGCTACTGTTAAAACTTCAGACATCTATGTTTAGCGGTTTGGGCTATGCGTTGATAGATGAGTCAGTACTAGGGACATCTTTTGTTATATAGTTATAGGCATATATGCTTTCAAACATATAGGTGCTATATAATTTTATATTTCTATATATTTTATTTGTTTGAATAATAGAAAGACCCCTTCTCACAATGTCATGCGATTTTAACCCTTCTCAGTACGTTCTTCGTATTAGTTTGTGCTATACGAACTAAGCCTTAGGAACGAAGCTCTGACAATCTGCATTCATATTTTGTATATAAAATTAAAGCGACAATGAACTCAAAATCCACCTGATCTTAAATGGCACATATGGACACTTGCGACTAACTTCAAATAAGAAAAGCTACACATCTGCGGACATAATATGGAATGCTTTACAGCGTGTTATTACTAATGTGTATACTTGAACCTTCAAGTTTAATTATATATATATATATTTTTTTTTTTGTACCTGAATAACCGAGCTTTCCTCGGTTTTAATTATAACTTTTTATGCAATTAGTTTGATAAAAATTTTCGTATTTTTATACTAAAAAAAGGGCTCGAAATAATAGATTTTCTCACAAAAGAAGGGAACTTAAAAAAAAGGAAAAAATATATCAAAAATCAAAAAAAACGAAAAATATCAAAAATTAACGAACAAGTCAAATGTCAAACATCTGAATCAATGCCAGAACCGAAAGCAACCATTGACAAACACAGATCATAGATTAATCGCGCTCTATAATCTGTCAAAACAAACACTGGATGATGCAACAATTAGGGGTCTATCCAAAGGCTTCAACTTTGCAATTACACCCCGCAAAATTACCGTACGAAGAAATTATCTGTAGTGTCGAGGACTGTTTATTTAAAAACAATATGCGGAAAGAAGATTTGGAGGCGATACGTCAAGACATCTCGTCTATGTTACGTCGATGTTCAGTGCCTAAACCGAATCTTCCCAAAGACGAATTTATAGCGTTAAAGAACCTACGCAATAAACACGAATTTACGATTCTCCGTGCAGATAAGGGAAACGCCACGGTAGTCATGGATACGTCAGATTATAATTGTAAAATACAAGAACTTTTGTCGGATGTAAGTACTTATAAAAAAGGTTAAAAACGACCCAACAAATAGCACACTAAAAACAACTAGTGACCTCATAAAGAAACACTCCGAAAAATTAAATCTGGACGTAAAATGGATAATACCTACGTGCGCCAAATCACCAAAATTGTATGGGTTACCAAAAATACACAAGCTGTCCATTACGTCCCATAGTGAGCCAAATCGATTCACCAACTTACAGATTGGCTCAACACTTAGCGAAAATACTCTCACCACTCAGGGGACATACAAGAGCACACATAAAGGATTCCTACCATTTTGTCAGCGAGATTAAAGACCTACATCTGGCAGACAATGAAACTATGGTCAGTTTTGATGTGCAGTCATTGTTTACATGCTTACCTGTTGAAGACTGCATCTCAATTGTAACTAGAAGGCTGGAAGAAAACAACATGCCCGTAGAATATGCAGTATTACTCAGACACTGCCTTACATCTGGCTACCTATTGTGGAAGGAGGAGTTCTACAAGCAAGTAGATGGTGTGGCGATGGGCTCACCTGTATCTCCCATTGTCGCCGACATATTCATGGAAGACTTTGAGGAGAAAGCCCTGCTTAGTTCTCCCATAAATCCAAGGTTCTACAAGCGGTACGTAGACGACACTTTCACAATTCTACCTTTAGATAAAGTAACTGCATTTTTAGACCATCTTAACTCTATAAATTCTAAAATTCAGTTCACAATGCAGTTAGAGGCAAAAAATTCCTTAGCTTTTCTAGATGTGTTAGTAATTCGGAATCCTGATAACACCTTGAGCCATACTGTGTATAGAAAAAAGACCCATACAGATAGATATTTAAACGGTGATTCTCACCACCATCCTTCACAGTTAGCTACCGTGGGTAAATCTTTGTTTCAGAGAGCACGAGGGATCTGTGACAGTAAACACCTGGCTGCAGAGCTCCACCATGTCAAGCAAGTTTTGCATGACAACGAGCTTCGAGTCCCGCGCCTACGTCACAGTGAACGAGTGAAGCCGGCCACAGTCGAACGTGTACCTGCTGTACTGCCATATGTTAGAGGAGTCACTGACAAGATTGGCTATATCTTGAAGCGCGCTTCCATCAAAACATACTTCAAGCCGCTGAAGAAGATTGGTCAGTTTTTACCATCGGTCAAGTGTAATGTCCCTCTGCAAGATGCAGGAGTGTACAAGCTTGATTGTGAATGTGGTCTCTCCTACATAGGACAAACTAAAAGATCAATAAAAACCCGCGTTAAAGAACATTTAGCTGATGTGAAGAATCGACGCTCCGGGAAGTCTGCAGTCTGTGAACACGTACAGGATCGCCCCCCGTCACTACATCAAATTTGATAGACCTCAAATCCTCGCTAAAGAACACCGATTCCTTCCAAGGATGATTCGCGAGGCTATTGAAATCAAAAAACATCCTAATTTCAATAGAGAAGATGGCTGGGTGCTACCATCTGCTTGGGATCCTATAATAAATAAAATTAAATCCCAACCCAAGCATACAACTGCAAGACTTCAAGATACCATAAGTTCATACTGTATAGATCGGAACAAAAGTTAAATTTTAATCTATGGTAACCGCGGTTAACTATGACATATGGACGTTGAACATCTCAGTCCTGCCCGTGATCATGAGTGCTGTAAAGCGTTCGAAACGTCGGGTATTTACAAAGTTATACGCGATAAATTCCGTAAAAACTAGTATTATTTCAAAATAAATCCTAGCTGGATCGGTTTATTGCCACCCCAAACTTCGTTTAAAGGTATAGGATATATATAGTCTCTTTGGTTATTTATCATAGATTATTTAATAAATATTTCAAAGTTGCTTGTTGGTTGTTTATGATTTAATTTCTTCACAATTATTGACAAATTATTTTGTTCATTCGTCGTGTGAACTGTTTTCACTGTGATATTGTCGAAAATTCGAGAAGTCTAAACTTGTCATCAATTTAAAAAAAAACCTAAATGAATATTACGAAAGTAAAGAGTATTATAACCCGTAAGTGTAGAAAATATCTTTCTTTTCAGTTGTGAACAGATCGAGGCTGTAAGCTCTTACCGGTATTTTGGATTAGTCATTTATAATATGTCTTAGAAATTTCACATAGACAACTATATATAAAGTTTCGCGCATTACTAGGGAAATATTTTCAACTGAATTATGTTGTAAACAGAGCAACACTTTATATTATGATTTACAATGCATTAGTATAATATCCTCCAGACCGTATTTCAGTCACGGCAATCTGCCTCAACGGAGACTAGCCATCGGCGCAGACCAGGATTGTAGTGTCCAAGTGTATGCGCAAGCACAGGTGCACTCTCTATTCCCTCACTCTCATAATCCGATGGGACGGTAAACCGACACGACCGGAGAGATATCAGGCGCAGGACCAACGGTAACGGAGTCATAAAGTTGGCGGGGTAAGACACCGCCAACTTTCTGACTCCGGGCAGCTACCTACTGAGAATTTCTTGAAGGAAAACCTCAATAATTGATTTTTTGCCTCGACCGGGGATTCTAACCCAGAACCTCATGATCAGCAATCACACTACTATAACCACTAGACCAACGAGGCAGTCATTAAGGCACTAGTATATTCAATAATATTATGTGGACTAAACTGTTATGGCCTTTCTTTTAAGATACATCTATATCATATTAAACAGATATATTTTTTTAAATATCTTACAAATAAAAATGTAAAAGTAAATTGTTATAGTAACTACGATAGTCTCTCACTTGCTAGTGCATAGCTCTGTGGATATGTTTAATATTAATAGAGCAGTATGGTACAAATTAATTTAAGCAAAGTATTTGTTACTTACATTACACAAAACCAGTTTTACAAGCAACTTTTAGAAGTTCCTAATTTAGTTAATTATTTTGGTAACTGAACTAGACAATGCATAGTTCCTACAAATTTACATATATGTATATATATATATATACATAGATGTATACATATATATGTATATACATATATATATGTAGTAGATATATATATATATATATATATATATATATATATATATATATATGACTGCCTATAAATTAGAAAAAAGAGAGTGAGTCACTATAAAATTATGAGAAACGGTTAAAACATTTCTGGGAATCTTTATTAAATTAATTTGTATTTCATCATCATCATCATTACAGCTCTTCAAAAGTCCACTGCTGAACATAGGCCTCCCGCAAGAAATGTCACAAAGCACGGTCCTGAGCCACTTGCATCCATCGACTTCCTGCATGTCTTACCAGGTCGTCACTAAATCTAGTGGGGGGGTCGCCCTAAACTTCGCGTACCAGGCTGCCACTCGACAACCTTTTTTTTCCCCATCGGTTATCGGTTCTTCGAGCTATATGACCGGCCCATTGCCACTACAGCTATGATAAAGTATTTAGATTTATAAATCAACATATCATAATATCAGTATATGTAAATCTTTGGAAACAACAGTAATAAACAAAAAAGAAACCGGTTGGCGGACTGTAACCTGGAATATAGTGTACGTCTGTTCTTTACTTAAAAAATTTAAAACAAATAACAGTTTAATTACAATTTAGTAATTTAGAAGCTAAACAGCTTAGCAAACAATAGAGAAGGCGGAGTCAATCAGCGAATCTGTAATGTGACTTACAACAAAAAATCTGTAATAGAGTAGGTACTTTACTGGCAGTAGAACTGGATTAAAGCAACACTCTTGTTGGGAAGAGTTTTATGGAAGCATGATGTAGGATAATTGGCAACAATCGGAGTAATATATACGGGACAATGGGTGAACAGCTTGATAAGGCCTGCGTAATTCAATGGATGACAGGCTTACAAGACCGTGGTATATGTCATATGATAGATGGACTTAAATGAGGATAAAAAGATGAAATTTACTTACATAGGTTTAAAAAAAATTTCTTACTGGAAATTTTATCGAGTTATTAAAATTTTAATGCCCTTTTTATGTAACGCTTCTGAACAAATTCCCATAAAGCAACTGTGTAACTAACCATATTTTATAGCATAAAAACAAGTGAAAACTACAGTGTTTTCACTTGTTGTTATGCTATATTTATATTATAAGTTTAAATTCTATATAAGGAAAATAATCCTAACACTTGCTGTTCTTACACTTATTAAAAAGGTTTCAGATTAGCGCATACATTAACTGAAGTATATGGACCAGTGTTTGGCAGAGGTACAGAAAAACTATCAAGACTTATTTTAGGTATGAAATATATTTTTAATATTTGTCTAATTATACCTTAATTTTATTTAAAAATATACATCTCTCTGTATAATAGAATTCAATTACTCATACTTGTAATTCTAATTCGAGTTTTCTTCTTATTGCCTCTTCCCTTTTTAAATTCTTGTGTGTTTGTATTTGTTTACAGAAACAAGAAATCAGGTGGTAAAATCAAACTTGGCACAGAAAATGAGCGTGGCTAAACGTTACTATACGTTAGAAATGTCTCTTCCATCCTTTAATGAATTTCAGGTGACGTTTATAATTTAACTTTATTCACTTGTCATCACGATCTGATCATCAAATCTGACGTAAAATCGCATATTCACATAAATGGCACTTACCTCATAAATAATAGATAGATGAACTGAAAGTTAGTGTTTTTAATAAAGACATATACTTTCACGTTTAAAAAAGTTTGTTGACCCTACAGGCTATCCCCGTAACTTCCCGCTAATTTCAATATCAAAGTGCTCCAAATTCCACTTATGACAATTTTGAATTGATTATTTTGAAAGACAACTTTTTTATTTTTTTCAAAATTGAATATTTTCCGAACTAATCAACCAAATTTAATGTGGTTTACGGCAATCGACGCAATTATTTCAGCTTAACAAAAAACTTATTACAAAAAATTGATTTCACGGAAAGTTTTCAAGTTATTTTGAAAAAACACGTTTTCGAGATTTACAGCAGACTTCAATTGCGAGCTGATTATATTATATTATGATTGATCAAAACTAGGCTGTCGAATTAATAACAAAAAACCACTTCTTGAAAATTAAAAAAGCTCTAATGTTTGAGGTTTTCCGTGACGATTCGGTTTAAATTCACAGAAAATCTAAGTACTCTAATGTTAGTGGAGATTAATCAGCGAGGCTCTTTCAGATGCAGCATATTGCTTTTCGATCGGACACCCCGTTACAAAGTACATACATACAAACACACATACATACACACATACATACACACATATATATACACATACATACACACATACATACACATACATACATACACACACACACGCACGCACACGCACGCACACGCACACGCACACGTACTCGCACACGCACACGCACACGCACACGCACACGCACACGCACACGTACACGCACACGCACACGCACACGCACACGCACACGCACACGCACACGCACACGCGCACGCACACGCACACACACACACGCACACGCACACGCACACGCACGCACAAGCACACGCACACGCACACACACGCACATGCACACGCACATGCACACGCTTGCACACGCGCACGCACACGCACACGCACATGCACGCGCACGCGCACGTGCACACGCACAAGCACACGCACACGCACACCCACACACACACGCACACGCACACGCACACGCACACCCACCACACACACGCACACGCACCCGCACACGCACACGCACACGCACACGCACACGCACACGCACACGCACACGCACACCCCCCACACGCATGCCACGCACACGCGCACGCACACGCATGCACACGCACACGCACACGCACAAGCACGCACACGCACACGCATGTACGAGCACGCGCACGCGCACACGCACACGCACACGTACACGCACACGCACACGCACACGCACGCCCACACACACACGCACACGCACCCGCACACGCACACGCACACGCACACGCACACACACACGCACACGCACACGCACACGCACACGCGCACGCACACGCACGCACACGCACACGCGCACGCACACGCATGCACACGCACACGCGCACGCACACGCATGCACACGCACACGCACACGCACAAGCACGCACACGCACACGCATGTGTACGAGCACGCGCACGCGCACACGCACAAGCACACGTACACGCACACGCACACGCACACCCACGTGCACTCGCACGCGCACACGCACACGCACACGCACACGAACACGCACAGGCACACGCACACGCACGTACATGCACACGCACACGCACGTACAAACGACATGCACGCGCACGCGCACGCGCACGCACATGCACGCTTACTTCGCCGGGTCACATGCTCAAAGGTAAAGGGCAAAGTAATTGAAAAAAAATGTTCAAACGTTTAATGCTACATTTTTGTTTGTATATTTTTTTATATATCAGTGCCATAGGCTTCTACTCTGTTCACATGTTTTTTCTAGAAGGTTAAAAAGATCATCCAGTATAGAATAAATAATAATTTATAACGTAATGAAATAAATAAGATTAATGTAGAGGAACTTTTAATGTTATACTCATAAGTCTGAAGTGTGGAAAGAAAAAAATAAGTTATGGTAATCATATTAATAGACCTAATTGCAGGGTGCGGACCGCGAACTTAAAAGGGCATGGGTTCGAATCCGCCATTCGAGTACTATCCTGAACCACTCCTAAAACAAGTATTTTAAGCTTATCAGGAGTCGTTAAAGGAAATGCCAGTAATGCCAATAGAATTGCTAGTATTTAAAAAAAGATGTGTTATACTAGTCAATTCGACTATCGAAAGTTGGTTACTATGAACTGGGTTTTCTCTAGATCAAAATATGATAGAGAATTCTTAGTATTTTCTTTATAGATGATTCATGTACTTAGCTCCCGTAATACCGAGTGGAAACTTAGAAACCTTCCTTGTGAATCAACTATTCCCCCTTTTTAGAGAGTATTGAATAATCTGATGGCTATTGAATATTTCATCGGTAGGGTTAAGAAGCAAATATTAATACCGGTGATGGAAGTATAAGATATTTCCTCATAAGTACTCTTTTCACGACTTTCCTATGTGCAATGATAATAGTCACAAATCATAACAGAATTAAAATTGATTGTATTTTTAGAAGACTTCAAAAAACAGGACGTGCTTTATTCATTTGTCATAAGATAAGATTATAACATAAAGTATCCCTGTTGTAACATAAAGTAGTTATCGAAAAATACTCTTCTATCTTGATTATTTTGATAGTATTATTTAAAATTTGGAAAAACCAAAAGTGCACGCCTCATGAGCGTTTTTTAAAATATAATAAAGAAATATCCTTTAAACGTCTATAAGTCTGATAACAACCATCAATAGGGATCATCCTGAGGATAAATAGAAACTTATTTAGGAAAAAATATAAAAAATATCAAAACGCACACGCACCACTGTACGTTTCAAAAGGAGTTTTCTTCCGCGTACAACCTCTCTGTGGAATAATTTACCACCAGCGATTTTTCCGGACCGATACGACCTGGGGACCTTCAAGAAAAGAGCTTACTCCTTTCTAAAGGGCCGGCAACGCGTCTGCAATTCCCCTGGTGTTGCAGTTGATCATGGGCGGCGGTAGTCACTTAACATCAGGTGAGCCACATGCTCGTTTGCCCCCCTCTTCTATAAAAAAAAAAAAAAAAAAATATTTCGTTGCGTATATTTTTCTGAAACATGAAGACAAACAAGTGCACAGACTAACTGACAACCGTACTAATAATTTTTTAAATTTCTTTTTTTTGAGATATAACTAAACAAATGAAAAAAAAAAATAAGCTGACTTTATAATTTAATATATTAATTTTAAAAACATCCCTTTTGTATTGATTTAGTGTCTACATTGAGATATACTAACATACTTTTCCGGAATGGCTATACTTACTAATATTACTCAGCACTCCCACAAGCTCGCGTGTTGTTATTCGTACGACATTAAAAATATATTTTTTTTAATTTAAATTTTAAACCCTTTCCCTGTCCCATGAATGATATATGAACATTTCTTTTGTTTAACTTAAGTTTTTTATAGTGTCTTTATCGCAGACAAGGAACCTGTTAAGATTAGACCTAAGTAATAGACACCTTTTGGAAATATCGCTTCCTTCGAGACACTACAAACTAAATATTATTTTTAACCGAATTCAAAAAGGAGGAGGTATTTAATACGAACATATGATTTTTTGTGTATTCTTTTTATTTGAAGGCTGGTGCTTCTCGTGTGGTCCCATATAAATGTGATCAAATTTGACCAGTAGTTTATGAATTATCCTTAAGAGGATAGAGTAAGTCAGCTCAAATTCTAATTTCTCCCCCACTTCCCCGCGCGTCGTATGCTATGTACCGATATGTTTGTAATCACTAATACTGTAAGTAGAAAGGTCGTTAGACACTTATTTCATTAGGTTTATCATATTTATGCCTGTTTCTTAAAGCCAAGCCAGCCGCTTCTTATTTTTATCACGGTTATTTCCCATTTTAATTTTACGTCGTACTGTTGCGTAATGTATATTCTGATCGTAAGCGACACAACTTCTCCCTTCAAAAGCCTAAGCGATACTAACGGGGCGACTGGAATCAAGCTCAAGACGCCGATAGTTTAGGTAATTTCTTTTTACAGTGAAAATAATGGTATTTTAAAAAAAGTAAATAACATAAGCACTGCTTTATAGTTAGTTCAGTTAGTATGCAAAGTTTCATGATCTTATTTAAAGTATTTTAAGAATAACAGCGGTTTATTTGTTTATTTTGGAGGTAACTTTGGATTTTTTTTCTATCGAGAAAATTTTACGAAATCGTGTTTTCGTCTAACATAATCATTAACATTAATCCTCAACTTTACCATATATTTATTTCAAAATTAATGCTGCAATATTTTCGGCATAACGAAGGATCTTGCTAAGCCATTTGACATTATATTTCCCCTTAATAATGCGTATTTAATTGACTTCGACTACATTGATGATGTTCTCATTTTAATATATATATATATATATATATATATATATATATATATATATATATATATATATATATAATTATAATTGATATAAAATATTATATATATTTGATATAAATATCTTTACATAAAATAACATACAAAGTATTCCCTATCATAATATAGTGTGTAAATATATCTGAGTGGGTCATGGGCAAACCTTAGTAGCGAACACAACTATTGTTAAAGCTAGGTCTTTTGTTACGGTATATTTGACATCGTTCGATACATAAATGAAACTTTGTTTAAAACTTGCTCATCATTGAAAGTAATCTACCTATATAAAGATAGACGAAAGGGTGTTTTGTACGTCATTAGACTGACAAATAAAGCTATTTTTCCACAGTCCAACTGATGGCTGAGTGATCGTTTCACTCTACGACAACAGATGCATTTTAGCTCCAGAGAGCTTAGGGTTCACATCTCAGACAGCTAACCGGCAACGGCGCGCAACTTTAGCTCGAGCCGACCCAGCGATACAGCGTGTATGAGATCTGTGTGTCTAATGCGAGCTCCACAAAAATATTCGAATGACTTCACCATCGCGTTAACCGAGTTAACTTCATCGGTATCAAGTATCAATAAGCGAAGACAAGCGAGTGTGAGTTAAGCTAACCTTTCGATTCGCGTTTGCTCACTGCGAATGTCGTTCATTCTTATGTTGGTAGTATGTTCGCCTCTACCTATAGAGGTAGGGTTCCGTAGTTGCCCGTTGTACGTAGTCCGACATGCACTTTTCCGGATTTTATATTTATTCCTTTTTATTATATAAAAATTACTAGCAATATTATCAGCATTACTAATATTCCTTTTAACCACTCCTGGTAAGCTTAAAATGCTTATGTTAGGAGAGGTTCACAATAGTAGTCAAATGGCGAATTCGAATCCACGACTCTTTGGAGTTCGCGGTTTTTTCAATGCCATTGGATTTTCGAGCTATAGTTGTCCAAGAAGTGGATGGATGCAGATCGTGCTTTGTGGTGTTCCTTAAGGATTGTCAATATTTGGTGGACATGTGACGAGCTGTAATGATGATGGTAATAAGATACTTTGGAAATCTTAGCTGCCCCTCTCAGTTCCATCATCGGATCACCGGACGCACGGCTGATTTCCACCCCTGTGTTCTCGACTTACCGCGCATTCAAATCATGAGTTTGCTTCGTCGTTCAAAATGCGTAGAGCAGAGTAGTGGAATAGTTTGCCAGCATCTGTGTTTTGATCCGTTACCAATGCGAGTGTCTGAGAAACACTGACGTATTATACATAAAATAAGTTTACATTTATGCCCCTCCCCCTAGATAGAGTACCAACCTGGTAAGATGCATGAAATAGATAGATGCAGGTGAACTAGGACCTTGCTTTGTGGCGTTCCTTAGAAGACGACGTTTAGTGTACTTTTAATGATGATAGTAATAAGATACTTTGGAAAATTTTGGGCTTCCTTTCACCAAAATAGCTTTTTGTATTTTTAATGTTTACTTAATTTCTGAGCTTAATTTTTTTATTTCAGAGGTTGCAAGAAGATGTAGAACTTGTTAAGGACTTTATAAAATCTGGATGTTACAAATATTTAACAGTAAAACAAGCATGGCTTTTGCTTCTCATGTGCACGGAAGTAGGTTTATGGTTTTTCATGGGCGAAACTATTGGAAAAATGCATATTGTTGGTTATAAAGTTTAGATTATTAAAATTGAGATAAACTAAAAACAAAAAATCAAAGCTTTCAATTTGATTTTTTGTTTAGATATTCTCAAAACGATCTCTATTTACAATTTAAATAAAACAGAATAAATTAACACTGTATTTTATATCTCCATCCTCTGTAATACCACCAATACCACTTGTATTGACATTTCGTTTTGTATACCTAAGGCCTAATACACTTATTATAAAACAGCTTATCACTTCAATGATTAGAATACTTTTGTTATGGTTGTATAATCAACAGTCTACGTTAACGGATCAGTTACAAGAATGGGCAATGAGCCCGCAGTATAGCACTAAGAACTAGAGATGAGCCGAATATTCGTTTTATATTCGGTATTCGGCATATTCAGCAGCTTACTATACTTACTTATCCTCACGCACAATCCCTAACGGGGTAGCCAGAGAGAACAGATCGCCAAGTGTCACGATCCTTACATACCTCTTTCGCTTCTTTCAGGTTCATTATCTTCTTCATACATGCACGTCTAGGTATCCGAGTACTCTTGACCTTCCCTCTTACTCTTCCAGCCTTACCGAATATTCGTATTGGGCCGAATATTCGGCTAAATCATCGAACATTCGTTTTTATAGTGTCACCTGTATTGTGTGAATGTATATGTACCTGTATTGTATATGTACGAATTGAGTAATACGATATCTATTATTGTTGAAAGTATATTTTATTTATGGGTTAAATCTACTTAATCTATAGTGCCTCAAATGCATAAATCTATACTTACATTTATGTTTTTGAGGCACTGTAGATTTATTTCCGATTATAGCAAATAGAAACTTAATAAAATGTTTTTGGAATCAAACAGAGAAACATTACATTACATTAGTACATTTCACTTTACTTTGGTCATCAGTTTCTCTAAAATAAGTTCAAATCTCCTGCCGCTCACTTTTATCATATAATTATCATTTTTCACTAACAATAAAACAACGAAATACTTTTTTATCACAAAAATAGTCAAAATATAAGCATGTGCCAGCAATTTCCTCAGTACTAGATGATGCAATAACCGTCAGGTGTGGCGGGGAGCGAGAGGCAGGGTCTGGCGCTAATCCCGCGCGCTTGACGGTAACCAGTTTTGACATAAAGTGGCTGGGTCCCGAGGTCATCCTGCCAAATAATGTTCGGCCGAATATTCGGTTCGGTAAAAGTTTTACCGAAAATTCGGCCGAATATTCGTATTCGGTGAAATCCATATTCGGCCCATCCCTACTAAGAACCGTCAACCGATGGGGAAGAGTTGTTTTCGCGTGTCAGCTTCGTACAGGTAAACGAATTTAAGGGCGCCCTCCATAAGATATCCCACTGAATAAGGCTATTCATGCGGCGGCTAGACTCAAAGCAAAGGAGAGCGGATATAAATATGTGTAGGTGCGTAATATGGCAGAATATTTATGAGGAAGACCGATGAGAGTGACTATATTCTGGTAAAAATTTTAGAAACTCTAAAAAAACTTATTTAAGTAATTCTTTTTGTTCCTTTCTTTCTTATTGACTGTTATATGGTAAGGTTTTTAATAAAATACGATACGCTAAAATTGTACTATCAAAATTGTAGTGGTCTTAAGACCAAAACACATGGTTTCTATAATCAAATACTATATAACAACTATGAAATAATAATACTCACTGAGACCTGGCTAAATGATTCTGTTTCGAGTAGTTAACTTTTTGACCCTAGATATGTAGTATATAGGAGAGATAGATCTTCTGCCAGTAGTACCCAGAAAGAGGGAGGGGGATTTTAATAGCAGTATCTAGGAAATTAAAATCAAAGCGTTTAAAAGCTTGGAAGTCGGATCTGGAGGATTTATGGGTTTTAGTCGAAGCGCCAGTTTCACACTCAATTTATCAAATTGCTTTCTGTGCCATTTATTTACCATCTCCTGTAAAAAGTGTAACTTATGATAAATTTTATGACACATGTACGAGCATCCTGGAAGAGAAGTGTCTACATTATAAAGTGGGTGATTTTAATCTATTTTCCATAAATTGGAGCTTGTTAGATGAGGATTCTGCGAAATGCGAGCTTTCCACTGTTAGTCAGTCATTTATTGATTTTTTAAACGTCAATGATTTGAAGCAGTACAGTCGTATAAAGAATCAGAGTTTAAATAGAACACTTGATTTGGTTATTGCAAATTTACCAAACTGCACAGTAGAACAGGCTCTTTGCCCCCTCAGTAAAGTTGACAGGCACCATCCTCCTCTTGACATAAGTATTAAGCTATTAAATGAAATAAGATTACCTTATAACACTGAAAACGTGCAATTAAATTTTTATAGAGCTGACTGTGATAGTATTTGTAAAGAATTAGCGAGTTGTGATTGGGTCAAGCTACTTGATGGGTTGAAAGATGTAAATAATATGCTACAAATTTTCTACCAGAAAATTCGTTATATTATCAAAAAATTTGTCCCCAACAAATCGTCAAGGAACAACAACTACCCACCTTGGTTTGATCGGAATCTAATTAGAACTCTAAAAGAAAGGTATAAAGTTAGGTGTCGTCACAAGAAATATAAAAATCGTAGAGATGAGCTTGAACTGCAATTGCTAATTAAAAGATGTACGCAAATGGCCACAAATTGCTACAACAAATATATAAAACTAATAGAGTGTGACATAGCAAAAAACCCAAAACTGTTTTGGTCCTTTGTCAAGGTGAAACGTGGTGGTTCAGGCGCCTATCCCCTATCAATGACTGACGGTACGACGGTAACTTCTGATGGAGTGGAAACTTGTGAACTTTTTTCTTCACACTTTTCATCCGTGTACTCTGAAAATACTAAATGTACAAAGCAGGATTATGTTTATGACCATTCAGAGTCCTTGAAATTAAATGAAATTAATAGTTTTCACCTAGCACAGCTGAAAATTGATCATGATATCCTATTAAATAAATTAAAAAGCATTAAATGTAATAAAGGAGCAGGTCCTGATGGAATCCCTCCAGTGTTTGTAGTCAGATGTGCTGATCACCTTGTTAATCCACTATTAATTATATTCAATTTTTCTCTTTGTACTGGGCAATTTCCTACTCTATGGAAAATAGCTAAAATCGTTCCGGTTCATAAAACGGGCAGTGAGGATTATGTAAGAAATTACAGGCCGATCTCTATATTATCAGTCTTTGCTAAATTATTAGAGTCAATTATTTGTCCTTATATTCAGAGACATATCAATCTTTATTTAACCACTAGCCAACATGGGTTCGTTAAATCTAGGTTACGAGCACTAATTTGGTACATATTACGGAAATACTAATTGAAGCACTCGATGCGGGGAAACAAGTCGACGTAATATATACTGATCTTAGCAAAGCATTTGATCGGGTCCCACATGACATATTGGTTCGTAAGTTAGCTGCCTACGGCTTTACTGGTAGTATGTTAAAATGGCTAAAATCGTATTTAAAGGACCGAGCGTTTTTTGTGGTGGTGAATGGATATCAGTCAGGCTTAAAAAATATTAATTCTGGTGTGCCCCAAGGGTCTCACCTTGGACCGATTCTGTTTGGGGTGTTCGTAAATGAAATTCCAGAATTGATGAAATGGTCTCGTGTGTACTTGTATGCGGATGACTTAAAAATTTGCAAGACGATTGTGGAAGAGAACGATTCAATAAAGCTACAGAACGATTTTGATCAACTGTTTAAATGGTGCAAAGTAATCGTATGGACTTAAACATTAGTAAATGTTTCTATGTGCAATTATCTCCTTCCAAATAATATATATATATATATTTAAGTGGTCACTTTACGTGGTAAAGCCATGCTGCAGCTATAATAGTTGTAGTACAAATGGGTTGGCTGGACCAGGGAGGACCACGCTCTCACGGAATACCAGCGTAAAATAGCAACTTAATACTGCTGTGTTCGATGCTGTTGAGTTTCGTATGGTGAGTGTATAGATATATAGATAGAGTGTGTAGTGAACCTTTTTACTGGAAACGAAATAATACATCTTAGTCCTTGACAACTCATCTGCATTTTATTTTTAATCTATGATAAACGTAGATGTCTATAGGCAACAGCATTCACCATAGACTTATCGTTCATAAAAGATAGCTTGATCTATGCGACAGCTGTCAGTAAAAATCAGGCCTATGAAGTCCTGAATTTCTTAGTAGTACAGACACACTGACCTCTATATATACCTTGTATATATAGAGGTCAGTGTGCAGACAGTACCCGTCAATGTCATACTTTATGGGCATGCACTAATTAGGTCGTCGCAGAGATCAAGCTATCTTTTATGAACTACAGAATATATTACCATCCTAAGTCTATGGCATCCACTTACCATCAGGTGGTCTGTGTGCTCGATTGGCACCCTTATTCTACATTTAAAAAAATGTCGTAGCAGTGCCCTCTGTGTACGTCCCGTGACACTAAGTGTCGATTAAACAAACACAGTTATTATTCCTTGTGAAACCCATACTAAGTCTAAGGATAATTTGGCAGAAATATACCGGCGTAATTGAAGTAGATTTCGTAGTGAACTTTACACGATATATTTTTAATTATACAAAGATAGCATGAAATTCTGCATTATTCAACTGTTTTTATGTAGTGTAGAAGTAAGGAATACAGACTGTATAAAAGTGTCCGTAGGAAAGCGCTTAATAAGGGTGGCACCACTGTAGCTACAGTCTAAATTTTAAAGAACTTTTTATAATTTTTTTATTGCACAGACTTTTACCATAAATTTTTTACAATAATTATTATATTGCTTTCAAAAATTTTATTTACAAAACCACCCTAAACGTATTTTACAGTGATTTATTATACCATGTAACTATTAGAGCGCTGTTGTGGATTGTTTTTGAACTGTTATTTACTGCTTACGGATGGACACATTTTCAACTATTCTCCTATGGGAGATTGTCCTCCTTACCTCTATATTCCATGTATGTTTTGTTGTAAGATATCCGATTATGGAGTGTAGAGGTAAGGAGTACAGACTCTGTATAAAAAATTATCCCTAGGAAAGCACTAAATAAGGGTGGCGCCACTGTAACTACAGTCTAAATTTTAAAGAAGTTTTTGTAATTTTTTTATTTACACAGACTTTCACCATATTTCTTTTTACAATAATTATTTTACTGCTTGCAAAATTTTTATAATCGAAATTACTCTCAACGTATTTTACGGCGATTTATAATTACCTGTAGCTACTCTAGCGCTGTTGTAGTAAGTAAATAATAGTTCAAACACTCCCCGTGTTTGAACTATTATTTAATTCTAACGGATGGACACATTTTCAACTATTCTTCTATGGGAGATTATCCTATTTACCTCTATACTCCATATATCAGATGAAACGTCCATAAACTTTTTTTTTGCGCCCGAAGCAATTAAAGGGCTACCCTATACGTAGGGAGGCGGAAAATGCATTACGCATACCACGATAGCCGGTCTATCGTGGTTATGAGGGACTCACTGTCCTACCGGGGACCCTAAGTGATACCCTCTAAAAACCGCCTTTGGGGACAGGCAGCCGGCTGATTAAGCTGTATTGTGCCTTATCGTGAGCGACCCTCTTTTGGGAAAAGAGGGCGCAGGCGGCTAAGAGCCGCTGAGGGAGTGCCTACGAAGGCAAATTAATATTAGTTAATACAATAATTTAATTTAATTAGAGTTGGCCTGAGCCGCCAGGAGGCAGTTCAGGTCGTTTGTCAGTTTATTAGGCGGGTCCGAAAGAGAGTTTCTCGGCCTGCGGACTCGATAGCGAGAGGGGGTGGGGCTGCATAAGAAGCTGCCTCACGAATTAATTGGTTTGGGTGCGACTCTGAGGCTTTGAAGAAGTTCTCAGAGAGTTTTTTAAGAAATTGTCATAAGAAAGGGCCAAACGTACATTGCCATAAACTTGCGTTGATATAAATAATTATACCTAACGATACTCAATTTTACTGAGTTATAGACTAAAAGAATTTATCGACAACGTTTTTTGTTTCGCTAATGGCACATCAATCATCAGAAGTATAGTACGCCTTGTAAAAGAAAAAGGTGAGAATATTTATAGCTATCTTATTTTGTACTATGTTAAACGTACTATGTATAAAGACCTCAACGATAAGTGTTCCTATTTTAGGACTCTCTATGCTCTCTATAGTAATTACTCTGAGCCGTAACCCGCAAGTGACAGCTGTTAAAAAAGGTTTCTCTGTCTATGGTTAAAAACTTTCAAGTTTGACAGTGACAGTCTGACAGTTGACACAAATACGTCATTCATGTAAGATGGTGAAGGTGCAATGCGGTGTTTCCGCGGAAACGTTAGGACGGGAATCATGATTCACACTCAAAGAAAAACTTTAAAAATATGATATTAAGTCTGTCTCGTTAGTATTTGTGTTATAAAAATTACTCCTACCTTGAAACATCGCTTTTTATTAATTATTTTTATTTATTTTATTAGTGATGTTGCGACGAGTTAACTTTTATTCAATATGTATCGCATTTGGTCTCAGTGTTCTCTTAATTCTTGCTGGAAGTCGATATACAGATAACACAAATTATCGTCCGTCCTCTGAAAACCGTAGAAATATCAAAAACTTTTTAAAAATTGATGATGGAGAAGACAACTTCCTACAGCCAGTACCAACGAACCCTTATGATGGGTCTCCTAACATCGAGAAAATAATTGAGAAAACACGGTCAAAAATCAAACTTGAATTATGGAATTACAATTATACTATATCTGGAGTCCACCGGCTTGAAGATCTTCTTGTGGAATCTGGTGGACGACCTTTAAGGAGTCTTATAATATCCACTTGGAGATCAGGTACAACTTTTCTTGGAGAGATTTTAAATTCAATGCCTGGAACATTTTACCACTATGAGCCTCTTCTAAAATATGAAATTATACAGATAAGAGGTCCACCACATGCTGACAAGGCTTTAAAAACAATAAAGAGGATGCTTAAATGTAATTATGATGAAATGGAAGATTATTTTGAATACGGAAAAGGGCATTTGCACCAATTCAGTCACAATACTAGGTTATGGGACCACTGTAAATTTAAGAAAGAATTGTGTTTTGATTCTGAATTTACTGCAAAGTTTTGTAGGTTGTTCCCCTTTCAAAGTATGAAAGTTGTTCGAGTAAGATTACGTCTTGTTCAGGAGATACTGCAGGACAAAGAGTGAGTATTTAAGGAATATTTCTTCTCACTTTTCATTAACTCCTAATTATATTGCTTTAAAAATGTAATAAAATTTGCCATTCAAAACTACTTTTGAAATTGGTGATATTGAAGGGACTATCTAAGAATATACACTAGTTGCTGCAAATTATTAACATGTATGTAATTTATATTAGTTTCTGTTTAAATGAGCTAAATTGCTAACAAAAATAATTTGTGTTTGTGTTGATATGGGAACTTGACTAGAAACTAATCTGTTGTTGGAAGCACTGTTGGTACAACCATTTTCAACTGTGTTGTTGAAACCTTGTGTATTATACTTGAATGCTATCCATAAACAAATAACAAAGTAAATATTTGTATTTTATGTTATGTATTAACAAAATTTTTAATTATCTTTTTTGAGTACATCATAGAACACACTTCAGTTACCAATGGGTCTGTTGTCATTTTTCATTCTGTACTTGTAATATTAACTTATAAAAAGTTACAAAAAAAAAGAGGATGCCTGTGGAGTTTGTTTTTGATGTTTCTTCTCCTGTCAGAGGAACCTCAATTTGAAACGGTTGTAGATTTAGTAGGTTTAAAAAAATGACAATTGTCATGGATATATATATATATATATATTTTTTTATATTTTATATATATATATATATTTAAATATTTGTTTTATTACATAGGAGAAATAAATATATTTCATATCATATCACAGACCTATTTTACATTTTAGATAATGAGTTTTCAAGCAGGGAAGTGCACCAATATTTGTTCCTGGATTTCACTATTCTTGTAATTTTAAAATTTCTTTGATATATCAGTTGACCAGTTAGACCAATTAATCTGTGTTTACCATCACTAATATTTTACAAATAATAAAAACATAAATTTAGAATTAAATAAATAAATTAATTAAAATTTATCGAAATTCATATCATATCCATACTAATTTATGAACGGCAATAAAACATTAAATTTAGTAGAAATCTTTGACCTTGTCACTTCACAGGGTCACAGGCTCAAGTGCAAAGGGCAATGTAATTATTCAAAAAATTGTTCAAATCTTTAATTCAAAATTTTTGTTTTTATTTTATGTAAAATATCAGTGCCATAGGCTTCTACTCCATTCACCCTACTTTTTTCCAGATGGTAAAAAAGGTTATCCAGTAAAAGGTTAGGTAGATCAGGTGAAGTCGATCTATATCCTTTAGGGGGTTGTAGTTTCTATCATTACCAACTGATTCACCTATGAAACCACCATATTTAAGTTTTTTATAAAATTGCAAGTTTTAGTCTATTGTACTACTTTTTTTGTAATTTGTGCATTTAGTTTTCTTTTTTATGATTTTTGTGTAGTAGATAAGTCGCTTTATTATTTTTAGCACCAAGATTTTAGGTAAATAAACAATTTGGGTCCTAGCAGACAATTAATAGTTGAAAAAAGATATAAATTTGCACAAAGTATTTTTTTCTTTGAGGAATATTTAAAAAATAACTGAAAATGTTAATTATTATTAAATAATTGGAAAATTCCGCTCAAGACAACAACTGCTCGGGGCAAACTAGGCAGAGCAACAAGACCAAGGCGACCGCTATCCGTAAATTTCTGCAATATCAGGGGACTTCGTTCTAACCTAAACGCCGGCCACTACTATCTTGAGATGGCTAGGCCGGCACTGCTCTTTCTGGCCGAAACGCAGGTGTCCTCTTCGGCTGAAGCTTCGTATCTCTACTACCCGGGGTACAGACTGGAACGCTCCTTTGTGCCTCGGGCTGGAGTTTTCATATAAGTCAGAGAGTACATCTATTCTCTATACTGCCTAGGCATCGGCAGTCTTGAAGGTTCACACCTGTCCATCCTTTGGCTACGCGTAGACGACGACGACCATCCGCGCGTCGACGGGTGTCTCTATAGGTCCCATAGCGGTAATGCCGAAACAGACCAACTTTTTGACCACGTCCAAATGGCTACAGATTCTTTGCTAAAGCAGATCCCCTCCGCAGAGATCGTGATCCTCGGCGATTTTAACGCCCACCACGCCGAGTGGATTGGTTCACGTTTAACCGATCATGCGGGGAGATCTGTTCATGATTTTGCCTTGGCATAATAATAATAATGTCCTCCAGACCGAATTTCGGTCACGGCGGCCTGCCTTAACGGAGGCTAGCCATCGGCGCAGGACAGGATTATAGTGCCCAAGTGTATGCGCAAGCACAGGTGCACTCTCTATTCCCTCACTCTCATAATCCGATGGGACGGTAAACCAACACGAACTGAGAGAGATCAGGTGCAGGACCAACGGCTTTACGTGCTTTCCGAGGCACGGGGGTGAGACACCGCCAACTTCCTGACTCCGGGCAGCTACTGATAATTTCTTGACAGAAAAACTCAATAATTGATTTTTTGGCCCGACCTGGGATTCGAACCCAGGACCTCATGATCAGCAGTCGCAGTACTACAACCACTAGACCAACGAGGCAGTCATCAATGTATAGTGTTCTTGTAAACATAAAAAATCATGGTGTATTCACAATCTACATCATCACCGTTAAACATTTGAAATTTATTATTAACTTAATAAGTGTTATCAGCGTATTATCAGTACTCTAAAATTTCTATAATGAAGTAGATATGGAAAATTATTTTATTATTGTTATTTGTAACTTTATGGATATGAAGGAGCTGCTAATTGAATGTTTGCTGAACTCTTAATTATTAATGAATTATTTGCAGGCTTAATGTTAAGGTGATATTATTGATTCGTGATCCACGTGGGGTGATGCAATCGAGACAACATCGTAACTTCTGTCAACCAGCACCAGATTGCTGGAAACCAGAGTTGCTTTGCGCTGACATGATCAGCGACTATGTGGCTGCTGGAAGATTGTTACAGCAGTATCCTGACCGTCTCATGTAAGTAAAGTAATACTAAAGTTTTTTTCTTTATGTTTTACACAAAATTTAGTATTTATGTAATAAAATTAATTACTATTACATCAAAAAAACCTGTTTTACGGGTATTATCGTGTTTAATTTAAATTTATTTTCACTTATTATTGTACTTCCCGACATTTTAGGTGCTTTACAGTACCCATGGTTACGAGGGAGAACCCCCAACACCCAATAAAATCCGTCAAAGTAGTTTTATTCAAAGTAAAGTTACTGCCTATAAATATTGGACTAAAAGGAAGAACAACAATATCTATTGTAGACTTAGACTTTACATTTATTTGTTAGAAGTTGTTGATGAAATAAAGCATTCTTATTATTGGTATATAAATAGTAATTTCTCATCTAGTTGAGCTGTATAAATCTATAAGTATACACATATTAATATAGTGAAATAAATACTTATACTATACGTAAATTAATAAAACGCCAACCAGATGGAAGCCCTGGCAGGGGAGACCAAATGGCCGAAGGTTAGGGGGAAAAAGAAAGAAACCGGCGCACGATGCGGGCATATTATTAATACTATTATTGTGTGGATAATGAGGCCAAGAATCTGCCATATGGCATATGGCTTTAGTACGGCTACTATATCTTATACTATCTGTCATATTTATTAGTATACATACTAATACTCTGGTGTACTAATGCATTAATACAAGATTCATTCCTGGTCATAGGCCTCTCCAAATATATGCGTGTTCACATGCATTTACAAAAAAAGTTGCCTAATAACTTGAACTTGAACTCATACACTTTAAAGCTACTGATATTTTTCTGACGCTATGTCATTTGGTACTTATTCTCTTAGTTTTAAAATCAATAAGAAATTCTGTTAAATAATTACTTATATAAAACCATGAAGTCATTGTGTGCTTTTGATTTTACTTACAAAGCCATTAATATACAGAACTGGTTTTCCAACTTCATGGTAGAGGCATTAATTGTTAATTAAAACCATTGCCTACGATTCCATAACTAAAAATAGCAACCAAGTATCACTTGGTAAAATTCTACAGAATGCTGAAAAATAAACTTAAGTACTTGAAAATTAAGTTAAATATTCTATTGCTAATGTTGGTATTTTCAACACGTATCTATTTTACCTATACCTGTGTGAATTAATAATATCTTTTCAAATATAGGTACTGGAACTTTAAATGCCTATAATATCTAAAGTTAAGTCTTCAGTATTCGTTTTCTGTTGTTTTCAGCTCCATGTTAAAATTCATCAAAACACTACTAATGTAATCAATTCATTGCCTATTCATCAAATATGTTTTTTGCCAAAGACTTTTGCATAGGTGATTAAAATTAGGCGTGGTTATAATATTCAGTAACTGATATAACACATACAGAGTTCCTTACACATGTTTTCTAATTTTCTTTAGGTTTGGAAAGTAAAATGAGAATATTTTGGAATGGAAGTAAACTAAGTATCATCTTGTGTTATCACTCTCTCAACTCTTAAACGTTTTTTTTTGTTTTTTTTTTGTCTAAACATAATTTAAAGCTTAAGTAATGTTAATAAAGTTTAGGGATTTTTAGGATTACAAGGTTTCATCGTCATCATTACAGTCCTTCCAGAAGTCCACTGCTGAACATAGGGCTCCACCAAGGAATGCCACAAAGTATGATCCTGAGCCACCTGCATAAATCGACTTCCTGCATGTATTACCAGGTCGTCACTCCATATAGTAGGGGTCGTTCTAGCCACTAGACATCAGATGGATTGTGATTGGTTATTGTAAAAGTCTACTAAGGGAATTCTTATAAATACCCCAAGGCGAAATAAAAATATCGAAAATTTTGTCAGACTTGTGTTCAGATTCATAGGATGGACGTAATTAAGCAAATCGTCCCAACCAGCAACACACGCACACACACGGCCTGTGATGCTATTGGTCTAGACTAAATTTTCATACATTTAATTGTGAAGTACTTCATTCTATTTAGTTTGTACCTAACTCATATCAATTTAGGTTTTTAGGTCATTCAGCGCTTTAGTCTAAAGTTCAAAGAAGTAATCCAACACTATTAACAATCATATGCTATGTGAATGATACCATGCGATAATTAAAACTCGCTTAAGTAACCCTCCTGTTGCTAATGAAATATGTATTCATGCCTACATGTAGAGCTAGACACGCGGCAGTGTCCGCCAAGTTCGGAAAAGCATAGGACAACGCACCGTCAATGTGTATATTTAAACGAACCATTTCAAGCCACTATGTAAGACTTACACACTTGTATTTTGCGTACCGAGTAAAAACCTACCCCAAACCGAACTAAACCTAAACCTAAAAACCTACATGTTCAGGAATAAACCTATTGTTTTAGAGTTATCAAGGTCTAAAAAGTGTTTACCTTTTTTATTACTGAGAAACTTGTAATTTATCATCGAGGAAGGTCATGGGCATCAGGTGTTTACAAAAGAAAAAAATTTAAAACCAAAAATTTTCGGTTCGTTGTATAAAAAGCTTCGACAAATTATTGAAGCAGTACAATGGGTACTTGGAACATATGATGTTACAGTACTTAGAACATACCGAACTAGAAGTAAATTTGTCGACATTTAATTCTTATAGTTCAAATTAAAAAAACAAATCAGTCAAGCATTAACGCTAAAAACGTTGCAGGTCAAGTATTTATTTATATTAATGAAAGGATAAAACTTAAAAAAAAATTATGGCTTGCCACCAAAAACCTAAATGTGACAAGGGCAAGTTCAATACAAACGACGTTCGGGGCAATGACATACAGGGTTACAGGTTAAGTCGACCTAGATCCTTTAGAGAGTTCCCCAAACTTTTATTTTTAAGTTTTTTTTATAAAAATTACCAATTTTTTGTCTATTGTACTATTTTTTTTTTGTAATTCGTGCATCTTGTTTTATTTTTCTTATAATTTTTGTGTAGTAGATACGTTTATCAGCTTTATTATTTTAAACACAAAGATCTTAGGTAAATAAACAATCTGCGTCGTAGTAGACGATTGATAGTTGAAAAAAAATTTGTACAAAGTATTTTTTCTTTGAGGATTATTTAAAACAAATCTGTGGCAGGTATGTTGCAGATACACGCACACACATACACACACACACACATTTTGAATTACATCTGCGACATTCCTGCCATAATTTTTTTTTAAAAATAATCCTTAAAAATACTTTGTACAAACTTATTTCCTTTTTCAACTATCAATCGTCTACTCAAGATCAACATCAAGATCTTGGTGTTTGTAATAATAAAGCAACTTATCTACTACATAAAAATTATAAGAAAAATAAAACAAGATGCATGAATTATAAAAAATTGGTATAATAGACAAAAAATTGGCAATTTTTATAAGAAAACTTAAATTTGCAATATCTTGAAAACGGTTAAGTTTGGGGTATGGTGTTTCATAGTCGAAATTGTCAATAATGATGCAAACTACAACCCCTAAAGGATCTAGGTCGACTTAACCTGTAACCTTGTATATAAAAAAGAGATATGTACTTCACTATTACTATTGTCAACTAAATCTAAGAAATATATTTTGACAGCTGTCAGACTTATTGCACCAGGCATGCCAGCCAAAAAATGGGAACGTACAATATTCGATTCTTAAAAAAATCGATATCGATTATTTAGAGTTGGTAATTGATTTTTTTAATAAAAAAAGAATATTAACAATGCTTAAACATTACTAATATTCCGCTTAACCACTCGTGGTGAGCTTAAATTGCTTGTGTTACGAGTGGTTCACGCCAGTAGTCGAATGCCGGATTCGAACCCACGACCTTTTTGAGTTCGCGGTCCGCGCCCTGCCATTAGGCTACTGTCGTTCATTTACAGATCATTTACAGTTTGGTTTGAATAATACCAGAACAAATTAAAAACGGATAATTTAAAATACAAGATTTATCAGTTTCTACGTACATATTTGTTGTGAGGTACTGCTTATTTCTAGAGGCACAGTTATAAAAATTTAAGATTATAGCTAAATCAAAAATAAATTTATTCAATCGTTTGATTTTCAATAATGCAGTCAAAATTAATGTCGTTTTCAAAGTCATCCATAATAATTTTTTTTTGTTTTTTCTACCACTTTTTCCCAATGATCCTTTGTGAAATGAGCACTTGCTTTAACGAATATTCAAGAAACATTCCAAAAAGTTAAAGCCGAGTAACAAAATAAGAAGACAAACACAAAATCGCAAAATTACGCACAGTAAGCTCCCGAAATTGCGGGATCACAGAAATCTAAATAATAAGGCACCTTATTATTTAGATTTCTGTGGGCGGGATATTGAAATTATGTAGTGGTTTTTATATCGCGGCCTTGTATATGAGTTTTTTTGCCCACACAAATTTACGTTGACAAATTAAGAAAATGAATTTGTTTTATTCATGATTCAGTAATAGGATAAATTAATTATTCGATTATTTGAATATTTTTACCGATTATTGGAATATTTGCCGATTATTCGCATAACAATTAATTTTAATCATCCAAACACTACGATAATGTACAAAGCGACATATCATTGAAACGACGTCAAGTACAAAAAGTAGATACTGATTATTTTTTAATATTTTGCTTTTTTTGAAAGATTCAAATTTAATTTAGTGATAAAAAACTGTACACTTTGTAATGAAATATAGATAAATTTAGAATTCTTCGGATTTATGTAAATGGTTATTTTACGGCGACGAGGTTCGCCACCCGTCGCGTTCTGTCTCCCGGAGGGGCGAAAAGAGGATTGCGGAGGCCCGTCTAGCTACGCTGAATGTATGTGGAGCAATGAATGATAAGATGGATGAAGTGTGCTATATGATGTATGATAGAGGAATAGATGTGTTATGTGTAAATGAGACGAAGCGGAAGGGAAAGGATGTCACTACACATGGCATATATACCGCTTACTGGCCCAGTGTAGACGAGACCGAGCGAGCATGCCAGGGAGTCGGTATCATCCTTTCAGAAAGAATGGGTCAATGTGTGAAAGAGTATGAATGTGTAAGCCCGAGACTGCTATGGATATGAATAAAAGTGGGCCTAATGAAGTTGTTTGTTCTAGGGGTCTACGCCCCAGACATGTCTAAGCCCACTTGTATCCGAGAGCAGTTTTGGGAGATGGTAAGGATGGTGTTAATGAAATGTAAGGAAAATGAAAATATTATTATGTTAGGAGATTTTAATGGAAGGGTTGAGGTAAGGAGACTTGGCTTTGAAAGGATACTGGGAACGTTTGGTGATGAAAGTATTAATGAGAATGGTGAAAGCCTCCTCACCGTATGTGTGGAAAGGAATCTTTTTGTGACGAATACTTTCTTTCGTCATAAGAAGATTCACATGTATACTTGGGAAAGAGGTGATGATAGAAGCATGATAGATTTCATAACTGTGGATGAAAGAATGAGGAGCGCAGTGGTGGATACAAGGGTTTACCGGGGGTCCAACGTAGGGACGGACCACTACCTGGTCTTATGCCGAATTAGGGGTTTATTCAGACGTTGGCGGCATAGGACATCTGTGTCTACCACTGCGTTACAGCGTATAAGAATTGAGAGGTTACAAGATGAAGATGTGAAAGACAAGTACAAATGCAGACTGAGAGAAAATATAAGTAATTTGGATGAGTTGTGTGTGAATGAGTTAGACTTGGAGAATGTGTGGCATAATGTTAAGAAAGGTTTAGTGGATGCAGCTACCGAAGTATGTGGTGTTAGTAAGAGAACGAATGAAAGGAAAGACAATACGTTATGGTGGGGTGATGAGGTACGTATGGAAGTTGAAGCAAAGAAGAGAGCATGGCTAGATTTACTAGCGACCAAAGCTGGTAATTCTGGCGGTAAGAATGATGAGAATGAAAGAAAAAAGGCAGAGTTTAAACGTCTAAATAAGGGAGTAAAAGAATTAGTTGAAAGGAAAAAGCAAGAAAGAACGGATAAGAATGATAGATGAGATGAAATTCCGAAAGAAGATGAAAGAGATAGGGAGATAAGTATAGATGAAATAATGAAAGCAATGAAAAGCATGAAAGTAGGTAAGGCAGCCGGATACGATAAAGTTTCACTCGAAATGCTAAGGGCTGGAGAGGACTTGGTGGCAGGCCTGCTGTACACCTTGTTTAATTTATGTTGGGAACTAAAGCGGGTACCGGGAGACTGGTGCAAAGCCGTGATAGTCCCAATATATAAGGGAAAAGGGTCACAGCAGGACTGTAAAAACTACCGTGGTATCAGCCTTATTAGCATTGTGGGAAAACTGTATGCTAAGGTACTAATTGAAAGAATTATGAAAGAATCTGATGAAAAAATTTGGGATGTGCAAGTGGGATTTAGAAAGGGAATGGGGTGTACCGATCAAGTCTTTTCCATGCGCATGATCGCGGAGTTTTTGGCGAAAAACCAAAAAGTTTTTTGTGCGTTCATGGACTTGGAAAAGGCTTATGACAGAGTGGACAGGGATGTGTTATGGCAAACGCTGAACGCATTTAGGTTGAGCGCTGGTTTAATACAGGCATTAAAGTCTCTGTATAGGGACTCGAGTGCTTGTGTTAGAATCAACGAGGTCTACTCGGACTGGTTTGGCATCCATAAAGGTGTCAGACAGGGCTGTGTAGCTTCCCCGTGGCTGTTCAACCTATTTATGGACCGGTGTTTGCAAACTTTGAAAGATGAAGAATGTGGGTTAAGAATGGGTGAGTTAACCATCAAATGCCTTTTGTACGCCGATGATCAAGTCATACTTGCGTCGTCGGCGGCCGAGTTGCAAATGATGGTTACATTAATGAACAGGTCATTAAAAGAAAGGGGAATGAAAGTGAACGCAAGTAAGACGAAAGTGATGGTTTTTGAAAGAGAAGAAAGCAAAACGGTATGTGAAATAAGAATAGAAGGAGAGTTAATTGAGCAAGTGGATGAGTTCTTATATTTAGGATGTGTATTCAGCAGGGATGGGAGATATGATAAGGGTAAGGTGAACGACGAGTGAATGCAGGAAATAAAAATAAATAGTAAAAGTAAATGGGGCTCTACACTCTATTGTGAAAAGTCAGAATGTGTCAAAAAAGGCACGTATGGCAATTCACAGTGCTGTATTAGTCCCTACTTTAACGTATGGTAGTGAAAGTTGAGTGTGGCAGAAGAAGCACGAGAGTAGAATAAATGCAGTAGAAATGCGGTCGCTAAGGAGTATGTTAAGGCTGAATCTGAGTGACAGGGTGAGAAACTGTATGATAAAAGAAGAGTGTGGTTTGCAAGATGATGCGGTGACCAGGATTAAGAAAGGAATGCTTCGGTGGTTTGGTCATGTAGAAAGAATGAATGCGGAAAGACTGACAAAGCAAATATATGTTGCAGAAGTGAATGGAAGAGTCGGAAAGGGACGTCCTAGGCGGAAGTTTGTCGACCAAATTGGCGATATACTAAAAATGGGCCAATTTAAGAGTACCCTTAACCGACGAGCATGTATGCGTAGGTATATGGATGTGGAAGAGGCGAGAAATGTATGTCAGGATCGTGCTAAATGGAAGTCTGTAGTCTCTGCCTACCCCTCTGGCGTGAGTGTTTATGTTTATGTTATGTTATTTTAAATCGTGTGAGTACGCTTGTGCAAAGTTATTGCTGAATGATTAATGTGAAACGTCAAAAGGTATTTCTTAGATTTGGTTGACTATAGCACGCCAAAACCGTAGCGTTCAAAATGTTCAATTAGCCACTTCGGCCCTCACTCGCTTTCGGATACGTAACGTAAAGTATAATGAGTTTTATTTAATTTATTCCTTTGGCTAACAAATATGACGCCATGATTACATAACCTTAAAAACTGGACAACAACAGACGTTTATCATTTGAAATACGTATGTGTGTGCCTATAAAAGAGTAGAGATATGAACAGGCACCAAGTTCTATAGCATTTCAAAGAACGTACGTAGATCCTATGATTTAAGTAAGAAAGAGAGAAAGAGGGGGGATATCCGGATTGGCATGAATTTGTTCGGTTAATAAAGTATATTTATGAATACAATTGATGATGATTCTATCTTTGCTACATACGTTTATTTTCAGATAGGGTTAGCAACTGCAGTTATTTAAATATTTTGAGTTGTCGTCAGCGGGATACTGCTGCCAGCTTCCTGATATAGTTTCCCTCTTTTGCCTCTTGCGACAGTTATATACAATTCCAATACCACAGGATGATATGGGGTATTGGAATTTCTTACGCCGCCATTATACACAGCAATGATACCGTCGACATTTGGGCGGTGCTACGGTATCCATATTGACTGTCGGTATATCGAAATGCTCAAGTTTTTTTTTTTACAAAAAAGCTACCATGGCTATCCTAGTACAGAATCATACGGTCAAGTATGGAACCTGTTAAAATTTAGAGACTTGTAAGACTTAAGTGATTTATATCACTTAGATCTTACAAATAGATATTATATGGGGAGCGTCCATGCTCTGGCCCATAGACATCTACATCTATCCTTGATTAAGAATCACTAAGACTGGGATGAAAGACTAAGATGGAATGCCTCGATTACATTAAATAGGCTCTCCGGTTCTCTACACTCACCATACGAGACAGCAGCATTACGCTTGTATTCTGTGAGAGCGTGGTCCTACCCCGGTCGAACCGACCCGTTCGTGCGCCAACTATAATATAGCTGCAGCGTGGCTGTACCACGTAAACTTTTACGTTAATTACCTCGAAAAATTACGTTAATAGGTTTTCGTCATATTTTTTGGTTTTGGTTTGTTTTTGAACACATAAAGTAAGGGGAAAATGCCAGAATACTTTTCCAAATGGCAACCGTACCTGCGCGTGATGCATGCTGTTGATTGACGGACGATGATTTGGTGTTCAACTGGTGGAGGATACTAATTCCATAATGTCGAGCCCAAACACAGGCGTGTAATGGTAGCAGTATTACTAGTTCGTATGTGTCGAGTCACCACTCACTATGCTGTATGACCAACGTTGTGAGTATGGGAAACTATCCCTTTATTATCTATTATTTGCAGATGCATTTAAAGCACTTTAAAAATACAGAGTAAGACTTGTAGACAGAGTAAGACATGTAGTACCGATGTTATTTTTGTTAAAAGTAATTCACAATTTGCTTATGTTATAGTGAAAGTTTAAACGTATGTTAGTTGTTAACGCCGCTCACTTGCTAGCTCGATAACCTCCAAAACAAGACTTCGTGATCATAGACGCATTACAAAATATGCCAAATAATGGTATGTTATGACTTATGAATACGATTATGACATACATATAATAAAATTTCATCTATACAAATAAATAAAATTGAACTTGCTTAATATCCCTGTTTCTATGTCTGTTTTTACAGCTTTTTACTAAATGCATGTGAAAGTATATGTTAATTATAACAAAAAAATTGTCTGGCTGTCTGTTTGTACCGGCTAATCTCCGAATTGGCTGGACCGTTTTTAAGGGGACTTTCACTGGCAGATAAAATTGAACTTGCTTAATATCCCTGTTTCTATGTCTGTTTTTACAGCTTTTTACTAAATGCATGTGAAAGTATATGTTAATTATAACAAAAAAATTGTCTGGCTGTCTGTTTGTACCGGCTAATCTCCGAATTGGCTGGACCGTTTTTAAGGGGACTTTCACTGGCAGATAGCTGATAGTATAAGGAGTAATTTATTTTAGAAAAATAGTTATTGAGAATAATTACTGAGATGGAACAGTCGTTGACAAATTATTCTACTTATTTGCTTTGCGCAAGACAAAGAAACTAAACGGTTTGCTTCGTCTTGCGCAAAGTAACAGAGAAGAATAATTTGCTAACGTATGTATGTCTTCGTCCGATTACAATGTCTGTAAGGTGTTGTTACGCTGAAACAGTGCGATGCTGGGGCCGTTCGTGAAATACGTCACGCAAAATTTTATCTTTACGACCCCCCCCCCCCCCCTATCAATATTACGTAACAAATGATAGCCACCCCCCTGTATATGATATACGGCTATTAATAACAGTACATAAATTTCAACATTATTAAATATTTATTGCTTGCGATAATAATTTTTAATAAATGAATGAAAATCTGTAATAACGAACAAATAAAAATTTCTATTATTTATAAGAAGTCGAAGGATTTTTCAAATGTTCCGAAATATCTATAATTGGCATTGTAAAATAATGTCATTGTAATATTCTTACATAAACACTCACGCCTGTCACCCAGAGGGGTAGGCAGAGACTACAGACTTCCATTTAGCACGATCCTGACATACCTTTCTCGCCTCTTCCACATCCATATACCTACGCATACATGCTCGTCGGTTAAGGGTACACTTAATTTGGCCCATTTTTAGTATATCGCCAATTTGGTCGACAAACTTCCGCCTAGGACGTCACTTTCCTACTCTTCCATTCACTTCTGCAACATATATTTGCTTTGTCTTTCTTTCCGCATTCATTCTTTCTACATGACCAAACCACCGAAGCATTCCTTTCTTAATCCTGGTCACCGCATCATCTTGCAAACCACACTCTTCTTTTATCACACAGTTTCTCACCCTGTCACTCAGATTCAGCCCTAACATACTCCTTAGCGACCGCATTTCTACTGCATTTATTCTACTCTCGTGCTTCTTCTGCCACACCCAACTTTCACTACCATACGTTAAAGTAGGGACTAATACAGCACTGTGAATTGCCATACGTGCCTTTTTTGACACATTCTGACTTTTCACATTAGAGTGTAGAGCCCCATTTACTTTATTTCCTGCATATATATATTTTTTTTTTTTTAATATTCTCTTCTTGTTAATCGAAATTACATATCATTCATTTTATCTATCCACTCTGCATTTTCTTTACCAGCACTTTCATCCCCTAATATGCACAGTAGCTTTCGAGCTCGACGAGCTTCGATTCAAAAACAGTATTGTCATTTGTTTTTAAATCGACGGTATCGGTCCCATATCATATAGCTTTATAACACCTTACCTGGTGTGATCCTAGACAAGCACTGTTTTATTGTAAGTGGGTAAGAAAAGGAACCGTAAACGTTTTTTTTATGGAATGGGGTTGACAAACGATCAAACAGTCCAGTTGATGGTAAGTGAATGCTGTGGCCCATGGACGTCTACATATATCCTCAGTTAAAAATCAAAATACAGATGTGTTGTCGCCTCCGAAAACTTAAAAAGGGGTCTCCTCCGTAGTCTATACTGACCATACGATACACAGCAGCTAAAAGCCGCTATTTTACTCCTGTATTCTGTGAGAACGTGGTCCTTCTCCTGTCCAACTGATCTATTACTCTACAACGTTCAAAAAACACATAGCTGCATCATGAATCTACTACGTATAAAATATCATATTGCATCTGTGATATTATTTCACATAGATGATTGGAATGCATAATCGTACAAAATTTGAGACGACGATATGGCTTATAGTGTTGGGAAATTATTCTTTTGACTAAAATATCTATTTTGTAAACCATTCTTCTAAAGATATTTCAAAATTGCCGTACCCACAATGTTTTCAAATGAGAAAGATTTGAACGCATTTTTTAAACGTTTTTCAAGAAAAATTCGAATGAAATTATAAGTACAGAAAATTATTACATCTTTAAATTGTTAACATAACACTTGACCGATTTCTTTTAGTTCTACAAGCTTTTGTTATTAGCTTCACGTGTATCTATCTATCTATCTATGTAACGGATCTTTTAATTTAATTTTCACAACTTTATAAGGACATTTATTTGAAAATCAAGTATCAGGGAGTATTATTTGACTTTATCCTAGTATCCTGATCAGGATCACCAGGATAAAATAAAATAATTATCAGGATCATCACAGCTCATGATCAATGCGCGTTAAGTATTTTAAACTTATATTATTTTTATTACAAGATTCTTTTTATAAAGTTCATTCTAAAATTCAATTACGTTCTCTTGTAAGTGTTTTATGTTGAATTTTTTTCTATCCCGTTTGTTCACGCTAAAAATGGCGCATTCACCGCAGACACCGGACGCGACTATGTTTATGAGCGTGCATGTGGTAATGTAGTATGTTATTTATTTTTTCATTCTGTTAAAATATGGCACAGACCCGTCCATTTTACTGTTCTGTTTAGTTTTGTTGCAATAAAATATTAATATTATTGTACTTCATATGGGTATTAAGGCGAAATAGTATCGTGGTTCTGTGTGATGAGCGGCTATATGCTCCTGTTTGGCCGACCCGCGCACGATTTTATTACACGATATTTATTTGATATTGATTTTTAAAATGAAATATACTCTTTTATTGGAAAATAAATCCATAATTCTTACAGAATACCGGCGTAAAATAGTAGCTTAATGCTGCTGTGTTTCGTATGGTGAGTGTAAAGAACCGGAGACCATTTTCACTGGAAAAGAGGCATTCCATCTTAGTCTTCACGAGTGACAACGCATCTGCATTTTAATTCGTAATCGAGGAAAGATGTAGATGTCTATGCGCCACAGCAACCACTTATCATCAGGTGGACTGTGTGCTCGTTTGTCACCCTAACCTATAAAAAAATCCCCCATGTATTTACTGGTGAACACATAGAGACAGAATTTAATTGAAATTGCTTTAATTACATTCGAATGAAACTGCATTATCTCATAATGGACGTAGCTAAAATTGTAGATTTTGAGGAAACTTTGCGATCTTATTGTATGCTGTTAAGCCAAAATGTGTCGATCGTGTTTTTGGTCATCATAATTCACTAAAGAAAATCTTTAACTTTCATAATGATTTAAAAAAAAATGATGAATTCGTAATTTTTAATGTCAAAAAATTGATTTTCTGCGCACGTATAAAGCGTGAAAAATCTGCTTATGGCGCCCATTTCACCTTAGAGCTATGTTGATGAAGCCTATACGCAGTTCACGATTAATGATTGCCGATCGCTGTATAATTTTATAGATTACGTTACCCACATTTATAGATTACTTTCTGAGTTTATTATTAGCCAGTAATTTCAAAATGACAATCACATTACATATATTTGTTATTTTGAAATATATAATAATACAGTTACGGACGGGCGTTTCAATTTTATTTATATTTATATAGATTATATATTTTTAAAATTTTGTTCTGTCCGTTTGTTCAAATGTGATCTGTCATTCATAGCGGACAAATTTTTTGTTTTTTCATAAAACTGAAGTGGCAATCGAACTTTTAGTCAACCTGATGGTAAGTGGCTTCAACAGCGTACGGACACCTGTAATCAACTTCAAACAAAGAAGTCTGTCTATACGAGGGCTGCACTAAAAGTATCGGGAATGGAATATTTCAAATTTTTTTTGGAAAACTCCTTGGTTTTAAAAATCGAATACCATTTATTTATTTAAAAAAAGATTCTCGGTCTTGTGACAAGGTTTTGTCAAACTTGTTTAGTCGTTGAGGAAATGGAATTGACTCGAAAAAATTCAAGAGCGATGATTTATTATGACTTTCGAAGTGGTTTAACACAAAAACAGTGTGTTGACCGGATGATTTCTGCATTTGGTGATGAAGCCCCATCCAAAACCACAATTTATCGCTGGTTTGCTGAATTTCAACGTGGACGTGTCAAGCTCAGTGATCATCCCCGTCAAGGTCGTCCAAAAACTGCAGTCACCCAAGAAAACGTTGATACTGTGCGTAAGCTGATTGAGGAAGATCGACATGTGACATACCGCGAAATTCAGGCAACTTTAGACATTGGCATGAGTCAAATACAAATAATCTTGCATGAAAAATTAGGTGTAAAAAAGTTGTTTTCCCGATGGATACCGCATTCGCTCTGTGAAGAGCAAAAAGCGGCTCGCGTTACTTGGTGCGTCAGAACTCTCGAAAGATTCCACGCAGGATCCTCAAATGCTGTATACAACATCGTATCAGGTGACGAATCCTGGATATACGCGTAGGAACTCAAAACAAAAAACCAGTCACGAGTTTGGGTGTTCGAAAATGAGTTAAAGCTAACTGAAATTGTTCGTTCACGGAGTGTTGCAAAAAAAATGGTGGCCACGTTTCTCTCCAAAACCGGCCATGTTACGACTATTCCTCTTGAAGGACAAAGAACGGTTAATGCAGAATGGTATGCTAGCATTTGTTTGCTTCAGGTCGTTTCTGAACTTCGTAAAGAGAACTGCAACCGCCGCATCATCCTCCATCACGACAATGCGAGTTCTCACACCGCACACAGAACAAAAGAGTTTTTAGAGCAAGAAAACATAGAATTATTAGACCATCCGCCGTACAGCCCCGACCTAAGCCCTAATGATTTCTATGCTTTCCCTAAAATAAAGAATAAATTGCGTGGACAGAGATTTTCATCACCTGAAGAAGCCGTGGACGGCCATTTTGGAGACTCCAACTTCCGAATGGAATGCTTGCTTCAATGATTGGTTCCATCGTATGGAAAAATGTGTCAAATTTCGCGGAGAATACTTCGAAAAGCAATAAATACATTTTTAAATACTAATGTTGTGTCACTTCCTTGATTTCCGAAATTTTCAGTGCCGCCCTCGTAGGTGCGTTGCCACCTCTGAGGACTAAGATGTTATATCTCAATACTGTAATTTTACTGGTTATGTATTATACACTTCAGTAAGTTGCAAAGTAGCAGTGGGAGAACTGCTATTTGGCGGTAGAAATAGGTAAGGGTGTAAGTATGAACACAGCCGTACTCGTAAGCAGAAGAGGAGTCCAATCACCTATAAAATATTGGCCACACCTTTTTATTTATAGTCCGTTCGCGTTAAGAAAATAGTGACTCATCAGTGCAACTACAGGGTAAAGGTGTATTCACAGTGGAGTAAAAATTTTTTTTTTTCAAACATTTAATTAAGTTTAATGGAAACAAATTTTCTTAAGATTACTTAAATCACTAATCAGTATCGCTAGATTCTACAGATACATTAATTATGAAAGAAGTTTTTTCTGCAAGTTCCGTGATGTCGATAGTCGAGCTCTTTTTTTCACGGGTGATTTTAATGTGTATCCTTTCGTTCTTTAATAATTTTATAAACAGTATTTTTGGACACACCACAAGCACTTGCTGTTTTTATTACTGTGTTCTCCACAGTCGCATTTAAATCACACAGTTTAAAGTACTTACAAACATTGTAAATTGGGCGTCTCTATCCGCCATGGATTATTGATCCACTTTTATTCTTTCGAATAGGTGAGGTATTCATTTTCAAAATTTAATGTTGAACTAGTAACACGCAAAATACACAACCGTTTTGTTCGAAGGCCTGACTTTAACTGGTCACTGTGAACTCGACTTTCTAATTTCTTGCATTTTAATTGGCTGGGGGGCGTGGCCAGGCCGGCGGACAACGATGACTCACTATTTTCTTAACGCGAACGGACTATACTTACCACATTACTTACGTAGACAGAGAAACCTATAGACAAATTGACGCCTTCTTTCGCACGAAAAAGATAGATTTATGCATACGTCTTGCATAGAAATGAGACAGAGCGGTGTGATTGTTTGTCCCTTTCTCCGTGCCGGTTTTTTTGTTTAGCAAACTACACTTTGCTAAACAACTTTGACAGTTAGTAGCGATCTAAGGAGTTTAAAAGTTGGTGTAAGTGAGAAAAAGTGTTTTGTGAGCTTAAGATAGGTGAATCTTGTTCAGTTCAGTTCTTAGAACAATTAAATTTTTTATCTAAATATGTTTAAAAGTCACAAAGAATATTGTTTAACCTAAAACTATGTTATCGTCCTTTCTCACTCGAGGCCACGCTAATCATTAGTCTATAGGTTTCTCTGTCTACGACTCAGTATCTAGGGTTACCACCTTTTTTAACAGATATAGTATTTTATCCAAAAAAGGTGCAAAAATATAGTACTTTTGAGAAATTCAGAAGAAAATAAGTACGCATTTATTTTTAACCTTTATGTATTTTCCCGTATATATTTCTTATTGCTCTTTGGTTTGGCCGTCAATTATCTATTACCTTTAATATAATAGGGGTCCGAGCAATTTAGATTCATAATTAAATAAATTAACAATTAGTTTTTAATAAAATTAATATATGCTTCATTTCTTTCTTCTTTAAATTTTACATTCATGACGATAAAAATTATTTCCGTAAAACTAACTTGTCCCGGACTTCCAATCACAGTTAATATAAAACAGCGCGACAGTGGATTTAGGGATAAAAATATAAAATTTTTCGTACTATATTATTTTTCTATATTATATAGTACAATTGACTGAAATATAGGACGATACTGTGTATTATATAGTACGGGTGGCAACCCTAACAGCAACCGACGCCCATAGGATGAGATAATTTCTCTTTCACTCTAACCATATAGATGGCGTAAAAGAATCCACTCCTACTGTACTATACTATACTAACACTATATCATTCCGTTGGTGTCTTGAGGCGATAGAGGGCCGCGAAACAAGAGTTAGTCACATCATCTCATTGATAAAATATGAAAATATTGAAAAACCTGCCTGCCTAACGTGGCTACTGTGGCAAATGTCCCCCCCCCCCCTAAGAATCAACAAATGGGTAAGCACTTGGTAGAGCCACACTGCATCTACATATATTATAGTTGTAGCACGAATGGGTTGGCTTGTAGGACCAAACTCTCACAGAAAAACAGCTACTGTGTTTCGTATGGTGAGTGTAGAGAACCGGAGACCCTTTTTACTGGAAATGAGGCATTCCATCTAAGTCATCAGGGGTGTGAACGCATCTGCATTTTGATTCTTAATCGAGGATGAATGTAGATGTCTACGGGCTAAGTCATCAGTCCACTTACCATCAGATCGACTGTGTGCTCGTTTGCCACCCTTATTCTTTAAAAAATCTATCTTCAGTAGTAGACTTTAGGTAGGCTGTAATGAATTAATGGGTGAATGTGAACAACTTACTTAATGAAATAATTGTTGCTGTGTCCATTTTTAAACGTACGTACGGGTAATTTTTTTTAAACGTATTTCTTTTAATGGTAGATTTAGTTGTTATGCGTTTTGAAAATTATGTTATTAATAATCATATAAAGACTATCGTAATCGGTTCTTAGCGTGTAATTATTTACTCACTAACTTATACCGTTTAATTTTCTTCGCGCAGCGGTCCGTATGCAATTAAATTCATGAATACAGTTGTTCGCAAAACATTAACGAACGCCAGTCAAGTGTTTTACGGTCCCCCCCCCCCCCGATTGAACTACAATGAACATGAAAAATCATAGCGTGAAAGCTTTAGTTTTATTTCTTTTGTTCTTCCAGTGTCATAAAATAAGTTTGTTTTATTAAAAAATATTAAAAACTATATTTTTTATAGAAGTTAAGGTGATAAACATGCACCCAGTCCATCCGTTGGTAAGTGGATGACGTGGCCCATAGATACCTACATCTATGCGTACTAAGACGCAAAGCGTCGGTCCTCCTCGAGCTGTCGAGTCCACCAATTCATGCTGCAGCCATAGTATACCGCGTAGCTTTACCATGTGTTATAATTATATTCTCAAGTTATAATCTACTTAGTTATAGTTTTAACACCGCGTAATTTTAAATGATAAAGCATATGCAAGCATCATCTCAAATACCACCGCCCATAGGAATGTAGTGTAGTGCTCCCACGTTAATATACTTTAGTGTGAACTTTTTTAAAAGCAAAAACAACATTAAAAAAATCTCATATTATTAAAGTTTTAAATGGAATTAAAAATCACACAGGTGCGAATTTACCTCTCAAATTCTTCTTTATTCTTTTCGGCTCAATTTTCACATCCTTCTGGGTGATGCCCGCTAGAATACAACTATTTCTTTCCCTTTTGAAATTAATATGCCGTATCTTGAAATCCACATTTTATTTTCCTCATTCTTTGTTTATTAATTAATAAATTAATAATATTCATAGTTTGATTGTCTTCATAGTACTACATATATTTCAATTTTAATTTTGAGTTAACTTCTTTAAATTATTATTGTGGCCACTTCTCGTATCAGTTTTTGGTTTTCTTGTCACATCCGGTAGTATGTCAATTCAATAATTGAATTTTTTTTCTTTATATTATTTCTTTATAAAATTTCTATTTTCCTATTTTCCCATTTTATTAAAAAAAAAATTGCAGGCCGCGGCGGAGCGCTGCGACAATGCACGCGCACCGCCTGGCAGGGTCGCCATGTAATTAATATAGGAAAGGTGTCAATGAAGGAGACGTGTGGTTGGTTCTAGATCTTTAATTATACTGCCTCATTATTCTACCTTAACACTAAAGTATATTAACGTGGGAGCACTACACTACAGGAAAAAGTTGATAAATATACATTATCAAAAAAATTAAATGAGAAGTGTGAATTTATATCACTATAATCAGTAATGTAGTCGGTACAAAGTACCTAATATTCAGTATTTATTTGAATTTGTTGTTTTGCTTATATGTAAAGTACTCGTAATTATCTAAAACTTGTGCATATAGCGGGACGACCTGCTAAGATATGTAGGAAGTCGATGAATGTAGGTGGCCAAAACCGTGGACTTATGACGGACTGAAATGATTATGATATATTAAATTATGTGTTTTTTGCCATATTTGTAGTTTTCACATGTCTTAAATCCTAAATCTCAAAATATCTGGGTGAATTCTGTTACTCCCCACCGGCTAACTAGGTTAAATCTTCAACTTGTGAATATTGCAAATAGGTACTTCAAATATTTCCACAATAGCTTGCTCGCCGTACCTCTGGCAGGTTCCTTTTGTAAAGTTTCAAGTACTTTTTTTTGTTGAACAAGCACAATGTTGTAAGAATAAAACTACGCGATATTTTTGTCGCTATAGCTTTTTCGTGAAAATTTTTAGGGATGCTTCACATAAAAACTTTTATAATTTCGCTCTCTCAGTCAATCCTGATGTGTCACGGCATTATAAATAAAAGATTTTTAGATATTTAGATAACATTTTTAGTAGTAGAGTATTTGCGACATAACGCATTGGATCGGTAAGCTGAAGTGGAAATGGGCTGGCTATAGAGCTCGAAGTCCTGAAAATCAATGGGGAAGAAAGGTTCTCGTGCCTAGTACTGTAAAGATGCAGGAAGTCGTTGGATGTAGGTGCCTTAATCGATGGAGGATGGTTGAGGAGGCCCCATGCAAGAGGTTCAGCAGTGGACTTGTATGGACTGTAATGATGATGATGACAGTTTTGGACATATTATACTGAATGGTATTTTAAAATTTATATTAAAATTTATATTTTCTCAACTTAAAGATAACTTTAAATGAATCAGCAACGAGAAGTTTTTGAAAAATACATAATTCGGGGAAAAATCTAAAAAATAGCTCTCACTCAATTTTAAAGCTACTTTGAATTAAATTTGTAATCTGGTGGCGCGTGGCGGTCTAGATGGCGATTAAAATTTAAAACTAAAGAGTGCAGATTCGTGATAAAAAAATGGGAGTGTGACTGACACAAACTCTTTGGAATAAAAAAAAAGTAAGTAAATACTGGCTGCTAAAGTTAAAAAAACGAATTATCATTTGATTTTAAAACAAAGAAGAAATTTTTTTGCGGTTTACTGTAGCGTGTTGCCAAAAATGTAAAAACTAAATAACTAGGTACGCGCTGTTGTTAAATATCTGTGCTGAAAAGTTTTACTTCGGAACAAGTCAATCATAATTTACCGAATACTGTCGGGGTACGTATTCCGCGGTATTCTACAGTTGCACGTTACTGCGCCGCACGATGACCCTCGCTCGGGACGCCCTACAACAGCAAAGATCGAAAGAAAGATTAAAAAATCGTAAAAATATTTTATTAGATCGTCACCATTTGTTGTATTACCAAGGAAATAAAGGGTAGCGTGCAACTTTTTAGATGAAAAAATGGAGATGATCAAGAGTATTAAAAAATCGTAAAAATTATTTTAATAGATCGTCACCATTTGTTGTATTACCAAGGAAATAAAGGGTAGCGTGCAACTTTTTAGATGAAAAAATGGAGATGATCAAGAGTATTAAAAAATCGTAACAATTATTTTAATAGATCGTCACCATTTGTTATGTATTACCAAGGAAATAAAGGGTAGCGTGCAACTTTTTAGATGAAAAAATGGAGATGATCAAGAGTATTAAAAAATCGTAAAAATTATTTTAATAGATCGTCACCATTTGTTGTATTACCAAGGAAATAAAGGGTAGCGTGCAACTTTTTAGATGAAAAATGAAGATGATCAACATAACATAAACACTCACGCATGTCACCCCGAGGGGTAGGCAGAGACTACGGACTTCCATTTGGCACGATCCTGACATACCTCTTTCGCCTCCTTTCCATCCATATATCTACGCATGCATGCTCGTCGGTTAAGGGTACTTCTAACGTGGCCCATTTTCAAAATATCGCCAATTTAGTCGATAAACTTTTTCCTAGGGTGTCCCTTCCCGACTCTGCCGTTCACATCTGCCATATAAATTTGCTTTGTCACTCTTTCCTCATTCATTCTTTCTACGTGACCAAACCATCGAAGCATTCCTTTCTTAATCCTGGTCACATCATCTAGCATACCACATTTATCTCTTATCACGCAATATCTCACCCTGTCATTCAGATTCAACCCTAGCATATTCCTTAAAGACCGCATTTCTACAGCATTTATTCTACTTTCGTGCTTCTTTTGCCACACCCAGCTTTCACTACCATACATTAAAGTAAAGGCTAACATAGCATTATGAATTACCATACGTGCCTTCTTTGACACATTCTGGTTCTTCATAATAGAGTGTAGTGTCCCCATTCACTCATTCACTCTGTTCCCTGCATTTACTCGTCGTTCTATATCCCTATCATATCTACCATCCCTGCTAAATACACATCCCAAATACACAAACTCATCCACTTGCTCAATTAACTCTCCTTCTATTATTATTTCACATACCGTTTTGCTTTCTTCTCTTTCAAAAACCATCACTTTCGTCTTAATTGCGTTCACTTTCATTCCCCTTTCTTTTAATTCCCAGTTCATTAATGTAACCATCATTTGCAACTCAGCCGCCGATGACGCAAATATGACTTGATCATCGGCATACAAAAGGCATTTGACGGTTAACTCGCCCATTCTTAACCCACATTCTTCATCTTTCAAAGTTTGCAAACACCTGTCCATAAATAGTTTGAACAGCCAAGGGGAAGCTACACAGCCCTGTCTGACACCTTTTTGGATGCCAAACCAGTCCGAGTAGACCCCATTGATCCTGACACAAGCACTAGAGTCCCTATAAAGAGACCTTAATGCATGTATCAAACCAGCGCTCAACCCATATGAGTTCAGTGTTTGCCATAACACATTCCTGTCCACTCCGTCATAAGCCTTTTCCAAGTCCATGAACACACAAAAAACTTTCTGGTTTTTGGCCAAAAACTTCTCCACAATCATGGAGATGATCAAGTATTAAAAAATCGTAAAAATTATTTTAATAGATCGTCACCATTTGTTGTATTACCAAGGAAATAAAGGGTAGCGTGCAACTTTTTAGATGAAAAAATGGAGATGATCAAGAGTATTAAAAAATCGTAAAAATTATTTTAATAGATCGTCACCATTTGTTGTATTACCAAGGAAATAAAGGGTAGCGTGCAACTTTTTAGATGAAAAAATGGAGATGATCAAGTATCCCCACGTTGGGTATCCAGAACGCTGGCAACCTATCAGCACCAACAAACCAGGTTAATATAAATATTCATGACTTTGAATATGCCGTGATCTCTAACTACTTGGAACTTTTAGGCACGTCTTTCCACTGTTAGAATTATAGAATCCTTTTTGGTATAGTTGAGGGGTAGTAGATGATGAAGGGGGTGGTATTGAAATTGTTAATAAAGAAATGACTTTCAATAATCTTTTTTGTAATAAAAAATATTTTATTCGATTTAAAATCTCGATCATGGAGCCACTGTTGCGGGTATTTTCTATGCAAAGCAGGTAAAAAATTGCGTAGCAATACCCACAAGAATACCTAAACTCAAACCATCAAGTAAGATAGACGGAGTGAGTGCAACAAAGAATTTAAGTCAAAAAAAAAGAAATACTAAATAGCAAATTAATAGCTGCCGACTGTGTTCACCAGTCGATTCGAAACGTACATTACACGAAATGTTGTAATTATCATTAGATAATACAACTCTTTACAAGACCATAGTAATTTAATGATTTAAATTTTTGTATTTCTTTTCTTGGGTTTTGAACTTTACGTGGTCTTATTTTTTGGTCTGAGAGCATAAAGAAATAAGAAGAGCCCCACAAATGGCGGAACACATGAAATGCAGTCTCACTCTGCTGAGCACGCCAAGCTTTTTTAGAGACCAATTTGGCCTTCACCTCCAAGTGACCACGAAACTACACACTATTCGATATGTCGACGCTGAGGATTCCAATGCAAGCTGAGGCAGCAAGATGAGTGCCTTCAAACTGAGAAGATAAGACAAATGCATTAGTTTTAGCGGTTAACGCGCAAACCTGTGTCTTCTAGGAATTGAATTGGACAAGATTTAGTCGCCTCCAATGCAAAGACTTGACTTCACACACAAATTTTTCATGCGTGACGGGGAGCAATAAAATCAGTACAAGAGTATTTGTGCTGCGCTTTCCAACCCGTTTACTTAACGTGCTTTTTGTACAAAATAACAGTTTAAAAAAATATCTATTTCGGTGTATCAATTGAAAACTATAAAATTTTCTTCTCTTTTGATTTTAAAAGTGCAGAAGTACTATACTTCTACAAACAGATTGATACAAAAATCTTTATACCTTTTTTGTGTCTTGTACTGTTTAGTATATACTTATTTTAATGTCATAATATGGCATTCTCTACCAGTCAACCCTGGTACCAACAATAAAAATCATTACTGCTCCTTTGCTGACTTTACTTTATTATAATTTATAAAGATAGCAAATGAGCTGTAATAATTTTATTATTATTATAAATAAACACATAACAACAAAATACTCATAAGAAATATATTGTCTATATGCTCTTAATATTTTCTTAAATGCATTTATTTACTTTGCAGAGTATTACGATATGAAGATCTGGCGCTAAATCCCAACAGCACGACGCATCGCCTTTTCAAGTTCCTAGGGCTAGGTGTAACGCAGTCTGTCGAAGAGTTCTTGCACTCCCACACCAATGTGGAAGTGGCGGGCGTGAGCTCTACCTTCAGGGTCTCCCGAGATGTGCCTTTCAGATGGAAGAACGTTCTCGACTTTGATTACGTAGAAGATATACAGGTACTTATTTAAATTGTAATAAATATTAAATTGTGATTAATAACGAGTTATACAATTATAATATCGACCCTAAACTGGGTTTGAAACAATATCTTCTCCTCATCGTATACGCATCTCAGCAGTGCAGTGACCGGACTAATAATTTTAGACTTTAATGTTAATTTTTAATACTTGCTAATGTTTGTTGTGTTTTTATTTAACTCACAGATAGAAATAAGTTATTATAAATAGTAAGGTCATTAGTGAATAAACTTTCTTTGAATTTGAATATCAAGTTTGTGTCATTGAAGACTGCTGTTGGTTGATGTGTCGGGGTTGGCCTTACCTTAATCGCGACGAGCTTTTATATCATATATTGTGTAATGTAATAACTTGATTGGTTTTATTTAATTTAAAGTTTATTTGCTTGTTATTAAAAGTGTTTTTTTACCATTAATCTTTCTTTAGTTATTGCGGGACATGTTTCTAAGTCTGTTCATTGCATTCAATGCGTCATTGTTGGTTTTTGATCGCCATCTTAGATCCGCTATCTAGAATTTTTTTTTATTTAGTTGATCCTTATCGTTCCCTACAACATTTGTTCGAGCACCATCAAATTATCCCTAAATTAAAATAAATTGATATAAATTTAGAATTATTATCACCACCCCTAGAATTTACTTAGAGTGTAGGTCAATATTGGTTAAGACACGACCCCGCTGAGTCTTAAAGAGCTGAACGTGGATGTCATTTTGTTCGTATTCTTCTCAGCGAACCCTTTAATTTGATATTCCGTATCATGAAGGTGAATAAAAAAACATAGTCCGCCATCTTTGAAGTCCACCGTAGTGGATTTAAAGTGACGTTATTTTTGTATTCCTCTCAGCAAACTCTTTCACTTGATACCCATATCATGAGAGTGCATAAAAAATACCTAGTCCGTCATCGTGGGCGTACCTAAGACAAATATCGTTTTAGATTTTACTATATTTTATATATATATATATATATATATATATATATATATATATATACTATTATGCCTTATGATACAAAGTCTTATTTTTACTAGCTTATTTTATATGTACTGCTATTTTTAGTAATCAAACACGTCCGTTGCATCAATTTTATTTAGCAGTTTTTTTAGTGTTGAGCTCTTTTTTGTGATGTTGCTTTTTTGTATTTACAAACGCAAAACTTAAGCCTTTTTATAATTATAAAATAAAAAAATAACATCCTTGAATACTACTTTAATTATAAGGAGCAGAAGAAACAAACAATTTTCCATTTCAAGTAGTACAAGGTTGCCGAAACAGATATAATTATATACTATCTTTTGTTAATAATATTGACCGGAAATGTCTTAATTTTTGCTGTTTGAATTCAATGTTATTCAATTACAGATGACATGCAAAGAAGCGATGGGCCTTTGGGGATACAAAATGGCGCACAACGCTACACACATGGCTAGCAAAGATTTTTATCCTCTTGAGCAATACTCTCTTACGCAGTGAATGCATTTTCTGTGATAAACAATTGGTCTCAAAATTTGATTCCATGGAGTTGGCATACGAAAATCAAGATGTAAGTTTTTATGTTTACTATTAGAAAATAAAAATCAAGGTTATTTAATTATCCTATTATTACTTAAATGTTAATTTAATTTATTTATTTATTGAATAAATATAATATAAGCGTATGATTTGTACCACTTTAAAAAACGAAGAGAAATGTAGAGGAGTACAATGTTTCCAGTCAAAGCTCCTGTAGAATTCTGAGACACTCAATTGTGCAGGATGCGGTTGAGCGTTGTCGTAGAGAAGTACTAAGCGTGCGGTTAAAGAATGTTCCGACCTCTCATCTGGGACGGATATCAGTTTCCGTTGACGCCGCGGGGTTGGCACTATAGTTCAGCCGATTGGAATAGGATGTGGTCTTTCTTTGCATCCTACCCTTAGGGTTTGTTTCTCGCGGGACGATCCCAGCGTTGTTGCTGATTCTCTCGCTGATGTGGTACTTCAGGGTATGAAACATTTTATTCCATCCTCCGTGGTGCTCCTCTGCCGGAGGCAGATCCATCAACGTCTCGGGATGTAAGCACTGGCGCTTTTAAAAAGAAATATAATTCCGCCTCCAGGTCCTTCAAAAGAGTCATTGCCAAGGTCTGAGCACATCGGCAGAATTGGCGAGAAGTTAGTTCGCCATCCTTCGTGAACCCCTGCATTCTGGTCTCTCGCTAAGGCTGTCCAAGGGAACTTCTCTCGGCCTTATCTTCCAACTCTGCTTCCGACTCACAGGCCCATGCCGCAGAGGAGAAAGCCGATCTGTTACACTCTTTATGCGTCCAACTGGACTCTCGATGACAGGGGGAACACACCGCTGACCATCCGCGTGCATGTGCGGCTTACACAGCGCTCGGTTCGCAAAGCACTCCTCTCCCTGGACGTTAGCAAGCCGAGTGGACCTGATGGAGTCCCTCCCATTGTGCTGAAGACGTGTGCTTCGGAGTTGGCACCGGTTTTAACACGTCTTTTTCGATACCCTTTCGATACCCTAGGCGTAGTCCCAAAATCATGGAAGACGGCTTTTGTCCACCCGATCCGTAAAAAAGGTGACCGCACAAATCCGTCAAATTACAGGCCTATCGCCATCAACTCTTTGTTTTCTAAACTAATGGAGTTCATTATAAACTGCCAGCTCATGAGGTATCTTGAGGATCACCAGCTGATTAGTGACTGCCAATACGGTTTTCGTGATGGTCGATCAGCTGGTGATCTTCTGGTCTACCTGACTCATAGACGGTCGGAGGCAGTAGAGTCCAAAGGGGAGGCATTGGCCGTTAGTTTGGACATAGCGAAGACCTTAGATCGGGTCTAGCACAAAACGCTTCTTTCGAAGCTCCCTCCCTATGGGCTTCCGGAGAAGTTGTGCGATTGGATCACCAGTTTCCTTGCTGATAGGAGTATCAAGGTCGTAGTAGACGGCGCATGCTCTGATTACAAGCCTATAAACGCTGATATTCCACAAGGCTGCGTGCTATCACCAACGCTGTTTCTTCTGCATATCAATGATATGTTGCAAACTGGTAACATGCAGTGTTATGCAGACGACAGCACTGGTGATGCTGTATACACCGGCCGTGCCAATATTTCTCGGGGAAACGTCTCCGAGTACCGGGACAAACTTGTGTCTGAAGTCGAGTCTTTGCTGAACAAAGTCTCGGATTGGGGGTGACTAAATCTAGTCCAGTTCAATCCCCAGAAGACACAAGTTTGCGCGTTTACCGCTAAAAGAATCCTTTGGTCGTATCTCCTCATTTTCAAGGCACTCCCCTTGTTGCCTCAGCTAGCAACGGAATCCTCGGCGTTGACATAACGAGTGACGTGCAGTTTCGTGGTCACTTGGAGGAGAAGGCCAAATAGGCCTCTAAAAAGCTTGGCGTGCTCAGCAGAGCGAGACAGTATTTCATGCGGGCACATCGCTTGCAACTTTGCAAAGCGCAAGTTCTGCCTCACGTGGAATACTGTTCTCATCTCTGGGCCGGGGCACCCCAGTACCAGCTCCTTCCACTTGACCGCATCAAGCGCAGAGTGGTTCGAATCGTCGACGACCGAATTCTTTATGATCGGCTCGATTCACTGGCGCTGCAGGGATGTTGCATCCTTTGCATTTTATATCGCATCTACCACGGGGTGTAGTGCTCTGAGGAATTCAAACATCGTCAAAATTCAAGATACCATCCTCAGCATCTGGATGCTTGGCGGTCCACCACTGTGCGTTTTACTAGGAGTTTTCTTCCTTATACAACTTCTCTGTGGAATTGTTTATCACTAGCAATTTTTCCGGACCGATACGACCTAGGGACCTTTAAGAAAAGAGCTTAATCCTTTGGTAAAGGCCGGCAACGCACCTGCAATTCCCCTGGTGTTTTTTTTTTATAGAATAGGGTGACAAACGAGCACACAGTCCACCTGATGGTAAGTGGTTGCTGCGGCCCATAGACATCTACATCTATCCTCCATTAAAAATCAAAATGCAGATGCGTTGTCACCCGTGAGGACTTAGATGGAATGCCTCGTTTCCAGTAAAAAGGGTCTCCGGTTCTCTACACTCACCATGTAAGTGGTGTTGCGGTTGTTCATGAATGGCGGTACCATTGGCGGCACACTTAATGGTGGCACCATTAAGTGTGCCGCATTTTTTTTACTTTTTATTAGCCAGGGCTTGATCACAATCCCACCTGGTGGTAAGTGGTGACGCAGCCTTAGATGGTAAGTCGCACTGTCTTAGCGTAACAAAAAATATTTAAAAAATAAGATAGAAATAAAACCTTGAGGACTATGATGGAATGCCTCGTTTCCAATAGGGTCTCCGGTTCTCTACACTTACCATACGAAGCAGCATTGAGCTGCTATTTTACGATGATATTCTATAAGAGCGTGTCCTTCCCCGGTCGAGCCGCCCATTCGTGCTATAACCATAATATAGCTGCAGTGTGGCTCTACCACGTATGAATAGATGATAGTATAATTATATAGCCATTTTGTATATTAATTATACAAATGGCTCAGTGAAAAGGCTGTTTATACTGTAGAGGAATATTTAAACTACGATACGTAATAGCAACTAAACTGATATAAATTTACTGGACCAATTGTGAAATATTTATTAAGTACCTATTACCTATTTATTGATTAATTGTTGACATTTTGTTATTTTAGACATTTTATTCATAAATATTATTATCTCATTATTTTATATTTGTAAGATTTGCATGCCATTAATAATGGCTGATTAAGCGGATGTTGAATCTTCAGTGTACCTTAACCAAACGCAAATAAATATTTCATTTCATTTCAATATAGTGAAGCTTAAACCGTGTAGGGGCGGTGTAAGAATATTGACTACTCCATATTGTCCTGTGGGTGTCATAAAAAGCGACAGAGGAAAATTGAAGCAAGGGATGGACCGCAGTACCTTCCTGATAACATCTCAAAATATTTAAAAAATACTGCAGTTGTCAAATCACCTGCCAAGAGTGGGGCCACCTATCGGGAGGCCTTTGTTCCGCAGTAGACTATACAAGCTGTAATGAACAGATGGATTGTGAAGTGGAGTGAGAAGTGGCGACAGAAGGAAATTTATACCTGGTAGAGCCATGCTGCAGTTATATTAGTAGCATAGTTGTAGCACGAATGGGTCGGCTTGACCGGGGAAGGACCACACTCTCACAGAATACCAGCGTGAAATAGTAGCTTAATGCTGTTGTGTTTCGTATGGTGAGTGTAGAGAACCGGAGACCCTTTTTACTGGAAACGGGGCATTCCATCTTAGTCCTCACGGGTGACAACGCATCTAAATTTTGATTTGTAATCGAGGATAGATGTAGATGTCTATGGGCCGCAGCAACTACTTACCATCAGGTGGACTGTGTGCTCGTTTGTCACCCTATCCTATAAAAAAAAGGGAAATAAATCAGAAGATGGGCAGCAGCGTCAGATGTATGACTTACTAAAAATAAAAAAACTGCGGTTGCCAACCCGCTTGCCAAGCGTGGCAACTATGGCAAGTATCCCCCATATGTGGCGATCTATCGGGGAGGCCTATGTTCAGCAGTAAACTTTAATAGGCTGTTATGGTAACGGTAACGGATTAGTATCGCCAAACAACTACTGTTTCCATCTATTAATATGACCGTAGCAAAAATTTCTTGGCGTGAAGAAAACTAACTCAAATATGTGGAGAATATTTTTGTGTAATTAGGCGACTCCGAGAAAATGATGAGATTGAACTCTTTTCGATTTGTTTTTTTTTGTGTGAATGTTACCGATTTTGGTGAATATTTTTAAATAGGTTATTATTTACGGCTGGTCCCATATGAATTATGTAAAAAAAATCCAACCTTAAGGGTGTGTAAATAGCGGTGAACTTTTTTATGGAACTATTTAGACGACATTGAGATTGTGATACTCCTTAGTCAAACTCAAGAGGGTAAAAAATTTATTTTTAATAAAAAGTAAACGCCAAAAGCAAACAACTAAAAAAAACACAAATATTTTCACATTCTGAAGTCCGGACTATACAATATGTCTAAGTCGGTTACTTCAGATTGTGAAATTATTTTATTCTTTTGGGGGCTGTTTTCAATCATGAGATAAAAGTTGTTTATTGACATAAAAATTTAAAAATGACAGTTGTATGAATAAAATGTTATTTTTTCCATTTTTTATTCATTCTGGTTATAAATAATTTGATGATTGATGGAAAACTTTTATTTACTTATTATTAATTTTAATTACTTAAACTTTTTAAACTATTGAAAAATTAACCCTTAGTAATAATAATTTTTCAAGAATACTGAGCCGGACAATAAGTATGAATTACTTGTAGATCACAGACCACAAGAGATTCTGAGTATTCTTATAACCCATCTTCAAAACCTTATTATTTTATATCTTATTATGTCTTTTCTTTTCAGATCGATATCCTCGCATGTCTCAATCCAGATGGAAAAAGTAGACCTTCACGGTAAAATTTCGCTTTTGTATTAAAACATACTCGAATTATCTAAATTATTTATTGTGTATTACAGAACAAATCACAGATCAGTCTCCAAGGAACAGAAATCTCTGCTGCTATTTAATAGTGTTACAATTTAAGCAGTAATATTAGAATAGTATTTTTATAATTTATGTTAGACATGGAATTGGTTTATGTAATTTGAAATACATAAAATATTTTAGGCTTTGGAATTATCACTCGGTGATTCTCAAAGACTGAATTTGCAGCTACTTATCCTCTTCTTCCATAATATCTATAAATATACAACGATATCTAATTCCAAAGTATATTATGGCGCTTAATTGTTTTTAGCGACGACCATGACAAAAAAAAACGAACAATAACGTAGTTTTAGGGGGTTAAGGTTGTGTAAGCACCGAGGGTGTATCATTATATCAAAACGTAAAAGATGGACCATTAATGTTATTGAGGTCAAAATCGCTTGGACGTATTCGAATTGTGAAAGTTTGTACGGCGGTATTGAATAGTTTTTAGTTAGAATGTTGTATAGTTATAGAAAAACCGTTTAAGCGATTTCGACCTCTCACACTTACGCGTTTTAATTGATAAGCTTAGGCAATTACTTAATAATTTTAGCACTCACGGAATTGACGAATTGTTAATGCTTCCAATGTAGAGGACACGTGTTTTAGAGTTTAGGTTGTATATTCATTCGATAGCACTGGTTGTATACAGACATAATATATTATATACAAAGAAGTATTTCTTGGCTTTCATTAACTTTAGAAGTCAATTGTACGTCATAGGTTAGCTTTTAGCATAGTTAACATGACTTGAGGCTATTTTTGCTAAAAGTAAGTACCAATGCTCATCTTACAGTTCCAATAAAAAACGAACACCAAAATAAACACCAATGTATCCATAACTGATAGCTATAATTAAATTAAAATGTTTGGCCAAGCATTTGCCCAACAAATTTATCCATCTCTAATAATTCTTGCATGTGTATGCTGTGCCGAGCATGCTAAAAGGAGAGCTGTTTTAAATGTAATTGGATCTCCGTCCATGAGATAAATTCTAAGTATGACAAACCTACCAGCAATGTACCGAATTGATTCCTATAAAGTGTGACACATACTCAATTATGTAGCCAACTGCGTTTGTGTAGACATGGTGTTTGATTTGTCTAGAAAATTGAGGTAATTAGGAAGTTTGATGTCATTTTTTTCTGGATTTATGTAGTTGAGACTTTAAATATGAATCTCAGTACTCCTGTATCATATCGTCGTATACGTCAATTTTTTTTTATATACGTGTCCCGTGAACACGTCAATCGTTTGTCAAGATTTTACACGGCGTAGTCGCCACGGGGTAATCTATTGTATTTATATTAGATATAAGACCGCTATAATAAAACTGAACAAAGTAACTATTAATGTAGTGAGAAATCATTAAAGTGCACTTCATTATAAGGTAGTAACTAGAAGTAAAAAATTGGATCGGATAGTATTATTATGAGGTTCGACGATGATAATTATAATGATAAATTTTCATTATATCAATTCTTGACACAAACTGTTTGTTTTTGTGTAGACAAAACAGCATGTATCTATACAAATAAATAAAATTGATGTCTGTTTGCAGAAGGTTAGAGAACAGGAGAACGATCATAGTAGAAAATAGTGTCCCAGAAATATGGATGCCATAAGTGAGGCACTGCGACAAATATGGATACCATAAGTGAGACACAAGTCATTTTCGGTCTATTTTTCCGATCAGATGCTAAACCTCTTGCACATCCACACACAATAAAATATTTCTCCATTTTTTAATGTTTATCTTTTTGTCAAAAATTACAAAATTACGGAGCATGAGAATTTTCTCACCAATGCCGCGGTGAAAATTTGTACATTATTCAACTAACTTCATCTACTTGTACTCATAAACAGCTAACTTCGCAGTCACTACTCACCGACGTCAGCGCCGCTATGTATTCTACAATTTTCAAGGACAGGCGGGCTATGCTTTAGTACGTAGCGATCGTTCTCCTGTTCTCTAACCTTCATGTCTGTTTGTAATGTGAAAATGACAGCAATAATGCATATGAAAGTATATACGGTAGTTATAGAAAAAACACAATTTTTTAAATTTTTCTATCTGTCAGTTCTCGCTAATCTCCGCAATGGCTGGACCGATTTTGATGGGACTTTTACTGGCAGATAGCTGATGTTATAAGAAGTAACTTAGGCTACTTTTATTTTAGAAAAATAATGGGGGTTCCGCGTAAAAAAATTAAAACCTTAATTACATGAGAGCGAAGTCGCGGGGAACAGCTAGTAGAGATGGGGCGAATATCCGTTTTATTTTCGGTATTCGGCATATTCGGTAGGTATACCGAATGTTCGTATTCGGCTGAATATTCGGCTAAATCACTGAACATTCGTTAAAATGGTACTCAAAGTGTCCACTGTATAATGCACGAATTGATTAATGTCATGTCTTTCGTAATTTTACTGTTGAATGTATATTTTGTTTATGGGCTAAATCTACTTGTATAGCGTTATGTTTTTGAAGCAATGTAGATTTATTTACAATTATAACAAATAGAAAGCTTGATAAAATGTTTTTGGAAACAAACAAAGAAGAAATATTACATTAAATTAGTACGATTTTACTTTGGTCGTCAGTTTCTCTAAAATAAGTCCAAATAGTAGATCTCCTGTCACTCATTTTTATCATATAATTATTAATTTTCACTAAGACTAAGACACAACGAAATACTTTTCTCTCACAAAAATAGTCAAAACATAAGCCGGTAATTTGCTCAGCACTATATGATGCAATAAAATGTTAGGTGTGGCGGGGGAGCGAGGGGCAGGGCTCGGTGCTAATCCCGCACGCTTTACAGTAACAAGTTTCGACATAAATTGGTTAGGTATCGAGGTGATCCTGTGGAATAACATTCGGCTGAATGTTCGGTTCGGTAAAAGTTTTACAGAACTTTTGGCCGGATATTCGTATTCGGTGAAATCCATATTCGGCCCATCTCTAACAGCTAGTTTTAACTATAATATATGCATAACTAATTTGAATCTCACGTACAAGTATTTAACTTAGAACTTTATTGGCTTAAATAATATTAATTTTTTAAGGTACGGAAGCCTTACAATACTATATGTTTTACGTTTTTTTGTGATCGTACTTCAACTAATTGCTTGCGACTTATAGAACAGTATTTATTTGAATAAAAAAGCGATATTTGCAACAGCAACATTGTATTTCTATGAGTATTATCTCATCACTATGGTGTCAGATAACGTCAATTGTTCTTCGTGTATGTGGTCTTACGACGACGGAATATTTATTGGTGATGGAGCTCCGATGGGTTATAAGCGATTGATGCTACGTCTTTATATATGCTAAAATACCGACTGTTGTATTCTGTGAGGGCGTTGAAATTAAGCACAAACACAAAATGCTTTGAGTATTTACATCTTTAAGCCTTTTTACAAATGGAAAATAGTTCAAACATGAATAATTACGTCTTTGAATGCTGTCAAATGCTGTCATATTAGCTGTCAAATTAACTGTTAAGATACGAGTGATCCGACGGAGCCGTGCTTTTGGTTAATATCGATGAAATAGTCGTAGTTATACAAGATCCCACAAAGAACATAAAGTCAGTCATCGCGTTTCATGTTGTCGGAAGAGTCGACATAAATAATAAATTGCTAGGGTTGTCCGAACGGGAAGTAATACAAAGTAAAAAAAAAACTGGTTTTATTTTATTTCAAGTTTAAATAAAATATTTAACTCAATCAGAAAATTTGTGTTCAGAATTATAGGACTGACGTTTTGTACCGTTATTTACGAGACAGTACAACCCTAGCAGACAGCTCCCGAGCGATAAATGGCCGCTCGGGAGCACTGCACCCGCGTTCGCCCCGCACCGCACAGCACGATTACCCCTTTAGACGCCTTCGATGACTGACTGTTAGTAGTAATTAGACTGTGGTTATACCATGGGGTAATCGTAAGCCACACGTATAATGTGACGCCTATATAACTTTACAACACACATAACATGCAGAAAAATATTACAATATTGAATTTGAATAGATACTTTACAACTATTTCCAATGATAATCATCAGCGTTCAATATATTGCATTTACACAGTTAATATAATTATATTTAATGGTATTTTAATTTTTTTTTATAAATCTATATAATTATATTTTCGGTATAGTGTTAGGTTGTGCTTTTAAAGTTTTATCTGTTAATAATGGAGACGTAATCTCCTGTATCCTCTAAGTAAGTGACAAAAAATAGAGTAAGATAATATGATGAATATAATTATAACCAATTCTGTATAACTAGTTATATATCTATTTTTTACAATAATATGCTTACAAATTATACACCTAAAGTCAATGGAAAGCCATCAATAACTAGTTAAGATTACATGCTTCCTGATAGATCTGACAATATAATATATTCAGTTATGCCTTAACGAAATACTGGTAGTGATATAGTTAAGATGTTATTGTAAATTGCATGTTAGTCAATATTATATATTATACATTATAGTTTTATTTGTAATGAATCGTTACGACCCTGTTTTATATAAATAATACAAGCATTGTGATAGTTGAACTTTGAGTATTGAAAATCAAATGTTATGGGATTTTTGAATTATACTAAAGGTATTGGTTTGTAACCTCGCGTTGTTATTCTTTGGTTTTGGACTCTTAAGGATTTAGTATCAGCCATGTAGTGATAGAAATAATTTGAATGAAAATACAATAGGCACATATTTCAATCTTATTTAATTTCAATTAACTTGTGTTTAATTTCGGTATATTGTATAAAACTCCACCAGAATTATATAAGTGAAAATAGCACAACATAGTTCTTAAGCACCGCATGACAACCCTATGTCTTATTACAAAAAGCATTAAGCCTACATCAGATGATAAAACATTAATTGTGATGTCATGAACATTTATTTGCATAAATAATGTTAAATTTAAAATGCACCTTGATGGTCATTCTCTACCAAGTATTTTAGGCTTAGCATTATGACGATATTATGTGCGCAACATGCAAATAACACTGATATTCTAAATATGATCATTACAGAATATTTAAAAAAAACTTGAAACGGTTTATCTATCTTAAATTTTAAAAATTATTTAGAGTAATGCACTGAGGTTTAAATTAAAATAACATCAAAATAAAGGGTAAAAAAAGCTTTAAAAGTACTACTTCAATATACCTTGCACTAAAATATGTGCAAGATATATTGAAGTACACCCATACCGCTGCGCAGAAGTATATATAGTTTAATTGCAGTCCTAATTTCACTTTTTCTCATGATGGTACATGCGTACCTTGAACAGCGCATTTAAGTTTTGCGCATATCATATTTGTCTTGTATAGTGTTTTTATAAAACAGTGTCGCAGTTACTGGTTGGGTACATGTAAGTTTTTTATCATATCATTAGCATATCGTAAGGTAAATATAACAATTATACGTTTCCACATCCACATCCACATGTTTAAGTTGCTTGCGCTTTAAAAACATAAAAGAAAGTGTTGTATTAATTTTAAAATTCCTAATATGTCAATTAATTAATAGGTATATATTGTATTGTTACTTTAAAACGTAAAGATTGATTATTTCATTATTTTATGTTTTTACAACTTTTGTTTAGTTTTTTTTTTTGCAATATAAATTTTTTATTAATGACATGCATTAGTCTATATCAATGTACGAGTAGCATTATAGAAAAAAAGAAGAGTGCGAGACGAATAATTTGCGGTGCAAACATGTTACAGGTTATATTGTGTTTGCATTCAGCTTAAAATAATCTGTAGTATTATTACACGTAGCGTTCGTCGGGTAAAAGATGTTTTTACGTAAGTCTTAGTTAATCGATGAATTGATATCGAAATTACGCACAATTGCTTGATATTGACTTAATCTAATATTTACATCTAGTGTAGTTGAAATGTTAAACTTGAGTTTTTTAGGTGCTGTAGTTTGTGTATGAGGTAATTTCGAACAGCGTTAAGCCCATCCTCTACGATGTTACGCTAAATTAGAAGATCGAACTAGTTAGTAATTAAAGCTATATAGTTAGCTATATATCGAAATTGGCCGCTTTGACACATTTATATTTTTAGTGGTATGTTTTTTACCCGACTCTTGATTACGTGAAATATACTATTATATTGTATTTGTATGTCATTTTTACACAATTTATGTTAAGTAATTAATAAAAATTCAATAATTGGACATAAAAATGTTTAAACAGTAATTTTAAACTCTCAGGCGTACATTACATTACTTACACGCTCATGCAGGCGTCAATCGATCCCATCAATCATGACTGATAAATAATGGATGGTGACTGAAGGCGTATATTACACACTCATGCAGGCGTGAATCACTGCATTACACGGTAGGTTATTCTTCAATGACAACCGTGATTGTTGTAAAACTAACAGCCTGCATGAGCGTGTAATGTACGCATTAGATCGTACATTGATTTCACTCTAAAAGCAACTAGAAAAATGTAGGCTGCGACATTAATATAAAAGATAAAATTTATTGCAAACTAGTCTGTGAAAATACTCTTCCATCTAATAAGAAAACATTAAGATATAATGATGAAAGTTATTAAATTGCAATTGTATAAGTAAATAAACTAAAACTCGTTAAATTAAATGACACCATCCATTGATTCAAATTTAATTAGGCATTCGAAAATTGAAAACAAAACTTATTTGGCGAGATATTTACTATTTCTTGTTACTGGCCAGTTTATTTTGTGCAAAATATTAAATAATAATAATGGACCGATTTTTCAATCTTCGGATAAAGGTTGTATATTGAATAAAATATAACGCAAACAAATAAAAAAATACATTTGTATGAATAAAATAGTTTAATTGTTTCACTTTTATAAAATTAAGTTCGGTTATAATTTATTTAACTTTTATCTGAAGATTGAAAAATCAGCCCTTAAGGGAAATATAACCTCAAATGGCTTAGCAAGATCCTCCGTTATGCCGAAAATATTGCAGCATTTATTTTGAAATAAATATTTGGTAAAGTTGATGATTAATGTTAAGTACTATGTTAGACGAAAACATGATTCCGTAAAATTTTCTTGATAGAAAAAAAATCCAAAGCTACCTCCAAACTGAAAAATAAACCTCTGTTATTCATAAAATACTTTAAATAAGATCATGAAACTTTGCATACTAACTGAATTAACTATAAAACAGGACTTATACATTTAATTTTTTTTAATTACCATTATTTTCACTGTACAAAGAAATTACTAGAGTTTGGGAATTATCGACAATTTCAAAGTCCCGGGACACGAGACAGTTTACTATCAAAGTCCCGGGAATTCCTGGGTCTTCGACTTTTAAGATAAAAAAAATTAAGAGGGTTGAGCCATTTTTGAAGGTTTTTAATTAGTTAATGTCTTTTAAAAATCAACATTTATTAAACAGAAAGTTAAATCTTAATAACTTAAAAGTTAATTTCAGTTTTAATAGTTGCTTTGTTTATTTCTTTTAATCAGACACAGATTCACTTTTAAGCAGTTAAATCTTATAGTTACAAAACGAACTTATTTAAAAATCATACTAATTCTTAATAACTTTACTATTATCTAGTAACTCTAGTATCTAATCATTGGTCATAATCACAACATTGTTAATTCTCCTTATCACAGATTTGTTTCATATTTAATAATTTTAATAAAAATCATAACACTTACTTATAAATCAGACTTTCAAATAATTAACTAACACATTAATTAGACTTCCTTGCTTATTTAATAAATAAATAGGCTTTTAAAAAAATCAAAGCGTCAACCGCTTTCTCCGACAATCTGTTTCTGATTTTTGTAATAATGCCACCGGACAAGGAGAATACACACTCTCGTTTTCTACAGATGTCAGTTGAATTGTGTTTAAGGCTTTATACAGTACTTCCAAACTTCCTGTGCTTTTTCCGGTGGTTAAATTAAAAAAAGGAATTACAGTTGTTCAAACTTGTCGGTTAAATTGCGTTTAAGGCTTTATACAGTAGTTCCAAACTTACTGTGCTTTTTCAAATTTGAACAACTGAAACTGCTTTTTTAATTTAACTAACAGATGGCGTTAGGCTCCTTCAATTAATTGAGAATAAAAATGATAACATAACAAATTCGACAATCTTGTCTCCGAAAGTCCCGGGACTCGAGACAACTAAAATTACAAAAAGTCCCGGGACTTGGAGACACGAGACGTCCCGGGACCCAAACCCTAAAAATTACTTGTACTATCGGCATCCTGAAGCTTGCTTCCTGTTCCAAGCTTCAGGACGGAATTTTTGGACGAAATTCAGGACAAATAATGGTAATAAAAAAAAACATAAGCCCTGCTTTATAGTTAGTTCAGTTAGTATGCAAAGTTTTATGATCTTATTTAAAGTATTTTATGAATAACAGCGGTATATTATTCAGTTTGGAGGTAACTTTGGATTTTTTTTCTATTGAGAAAATTTTCCGGAATCATGTTTTCGTCTAACATAGTACTTAACGTTAATCCTCAACTTTACCATATATTTATTTCAAAATTAATGCTGCAATATTTTCGGTATAACGGAGGATCTTGCTAAGCCATTTGAGGTCATATTTCCCCTTAATGTTTTATTTTTTTGTGAACATGTTATAATTTTTAATATGTAGAATATGTGTTTGCAACTGTGAAATGAAGCAATAATAAATAGTATCATCTGCTAATTCGGTCCGTGTTATCTGTTTACAAGAGATTGTAGAATTTAAGAATAGCCTTATTAGTGTAAAAATTACGATTCGACGATAACGAATGTTGAAGTTTTACTCTGTATATGGATATAACACGGCCACTTAATATTGAAAAAAAAAACATTGTATTATATTTTTAATTAAAGTTAAATAAAGTTACAATTCTAGGTTCAGCGCTGACTTATTTTAACGAAACCTAACCCTTTGTTAATTACCATTTTGATAGCATATTCTAACACAACAATTAATACACATTTGTCTATTTTATTTCCATGAATTTAAAGAGACACCTGTTTCGTAGCATGGTTGTCGTAAGCTGTGGAGAAATTCCAGAGACTATAGTTTTTGATGGTGGTGGTAAGTGTAACCATCATGTACACTTTCTTTTTTTCACCAGCCCTTTAAGTTTTACAGCTGGATATGGCCCTTAATAAATAAAACTAACATGTTTTATACGTGGTAGAGCCATGCTGCAGTTGAAGCACGAATGAGTCGGCTTGACCGGGGAAGGACCACGTTCTCACAGAATACCAGCGTCAAATAGCAGCTTAATGCTGCTTTGTTTCGTATGGTGAGTTTTTTTATAGGATAGGGTGACAAACGAGCACACAGTCCACCTGATGGTAAGTGGTTGCTGTGGCCCGTAGACATCTACATCTGATAAATAATGCGGATGCGTTGTCACCCGTGAGGACTAAGATGGAAAACCTCGTTTCCAGTAAAAAGGGTCTCCGGTTCTCTACACTCGCCATATGAAATCTATTTCATGCTGGTATTCTGTGAGAGCGTGGTTCTTCCCCGGTTGAGCCGACCGATTTGTGCTACAACTATACTACTAATATAACTGCAGCATGGCTCTACTACGTATAAAAGTGTAGAGATCCGGAGACCCTTTTTACTGGAAACGAGGCATTCCATCTTAGTCCTCATGGGTGACAACGCATTTGCTGATAGATGTAGATGTCTATGGGCCACAGCAACCACTTACCATCAGGGGGACTGTGGACTAGTTGGTCACCCTATCCTATAAAAAATGTAACACTTTAGTATTGTGTTCATATTTGCAAGGGGCAATAAAATATTTATGGACGCGTATTTAACCGGTAGAACTGGTCAGTTAATATATTATTTTATTTATTACTGTCTATCAAAGTCCATTGCTAAACATTTTTTTCATTTGCCGTAGTTGCTACGCAGGGGGGTTGGCAACTGTAGTTTTTTTTTTAATTGTTATTAGAAAGATACTGCTGCCCATCTCGACAGTGGATATTTGTACACTGACACTACACAGTTCAGTTGAACTTTATTTATAAAACATTAAATTTATTAGGAACTGAAGGCAAAATATGCTACTTATTCCACTTGATGATAGATGGCGCTGTTTTTAAAGCTGAAACCTAGATCGTCTGTGTAGTTTCAAATTATTACGCAAATGTTAAACATAATGATTTCTTATATTTACGCGAACATTGCACATGATTAAAACTACTTTTACGGATTTTATCGCGTTTATTTTTACTTTTTATTTTTAATTCCCGACGTTTCGGGCGCTTTCCAGCACCCATGGTCACGGGGGACTGAGATGACTGACGTCCCGATGTCATTGTTAAACCCGGAGTACCTTCAGCTTTTTTAATTATTGTTTATGGTCCGATCTATGCAAAATGAACTGACTATGTCCTGAGGTCTTGCAGTGGTATGCTTGGGTTTAGTTTTAATTTTATTGATTATAGGATCCCAAGCAGGTGGTAGTATCCAGCCTCCTTCTCTATTGAAATTAGGATGTTTTATTAATTTCAATAGCCTCACGTATCATCCTTGGTAGGAATCGGTGTTCTTTCGCGAGGATTTGTGGTCTATCAAATCTGATGTAATGGTTGGGGCCGTCTAGGATATGATCACAAACTGCAGACTTCCCGGAACGTTGATGCTTCACATCAGCTATATGTTCTTTTACGCGGGTCCTAATAGATCTTTTGGTTTGTCCTATATAAGAGAGACCACATTCACAATCAAGCTTGTACACTCCTGAATCTTGTAGAGGAATATGACACTTGACGGATGGTAGTAACTGACTAATGTTCTTCGGCGTCTTGTAGAATGTTCTAATAGAAGCTCGCTTCAAGATATAGCCAATCTTGTCTGTGACACCTCTGACATATGGTAGTACAGCAGGCACACGCTCGACTGTGGCCGGCTTCACTCGGTCACTGTGACGTAGGCGCGGGACCCGAAGCTTGTTGTCGTGCAGAACTTGCTTGACGTGCTGAAGCTCGGCGGCCAGGTGTTTGCTGTCACAGATCCCTCGTGCTCTCTGTAACAAAGATTTGCCCACGGTAGCTAACTGTGAAGGATGGTGGTGAGATTCACCGTTTAAATATCGGTTTGTATGGGTCTTTTTCCTATACACAGTGTGACCAATGGTGTTATTAGGATTTCGGATGACTAACACATCTAGGAAAGGTAAGGAATTATTTGCCTCTAACTCCATAGTAAATTGAATTTTAGCGTTTATGGAATTAAGATGTTCTAAAAATGCAGTTACTTTGTCTGATGGTAAAATTGTGAAAGTATCGTCTACGTACCGCTTGTAGATCCTTGGTGTAACAGGTGCAGTAAGGAGGGCTTTCTCCTCAAAGTCTTCCATGAATATATCGGCGACAATGGGAGATACAAGTGAGCCCATCGCCACACCATCTACTTGCTTGTAAAACTCTTCCTTCCACAATAGATAGCCAGATGTAAGGCAATGTCTTAGTAATACTGCATATTCTGCTGGCATGTTATCTGGCTATCTATTGTGGAAGGAAGAGTTTTACAAGCAAGTAGATGGTGTGGCGATAGGCTCACCTGTATCTCCCATTGTCGCCGATATATTCATGGAAGACTTTATTTTATTTTTATTTTATTTTATTTTATTCTTATTGGAAAACTTACAGCTAACATTAACAGTAAATAAGTGAATAACAACTAGAAGGCCATTTAAAATTTTTCACCACTAGACAATATGAGCTTAAAAACAATAATTCCAGTCGGTAAATGATAAACATCGATTAAGACAAATACAGTAAATTAAATAAATTATACAGAAAACATTCAACAAAAGAATTTTTTTCGCTAAAATATTTTTGATTCGAGAAACACTGGTACTAAACAGATCCAAGTCAACGCTATTGGAAATGTCATTAAAAGTTCTGCATGCACGTATTATAAAAGAATTTTGCCTGTATTTATTAATGGTATGCGGCAAGTGGAGTAAGCGAGGCTTTCTTAATAGGGTAGCTCTTGTTGTAAAGCCTAATTTACTCAGTAGCTCCGGACAGTCAATATTACCATTTGCCAATTTAAAAAGATAAATCATATCTGCTATGCGCCTACGTTCGTGCAGAGGCAAAATATGAAATTTTTTACATCGCGAAATGTAGTTATTAGTGTAAAATTGCGTCTTAAATTGCAGAAAACGTAGAAAACGTTTTTGTACTTGCTCAATCCTATCTATATAAATGTTATAATTTGGATTCCACACTTGAGAGGCGTACTCTAAATGGCTGCGAACAAGAGCGCAATAAAGTATCTTATATGTTTTAATATTATGAAAATCAGTGGAAAATCTCAAAACGAATCCAAGTGCTCTATTGGCTTTTTTAATGATATTGTCAATATGTGCATCAAAAAGTAATTTAGAATCGAAAAATACACCAAGATCCTTTACTGACTGTAATCTCTCTATAGTAGTGTCTTGTAATTTGTAGTGAAAGACAGTGGGATTGGGTTTACGGGTAAAAGTAATGATAAAACACTTGGACACATTCAAGTCAAGTTTATTGCGTGAACAATATCGTTCAAGTTCATTGAGATCACGCTGCAGACCAAGGCAGTCAGAAGTATTTGTAATGGGACATAAAATTTTCATGTCATCAGCATAAAGGATTATTTTGGAGTAAATGAAGCAGGAACCTATATCATTTATGAAAATCGCAAATAGCAAAGGACCTAATAGCGATCCCTGCGGTATACCTGAAGGGATTTGCACAGTTGCTGACGTATAACCATTGAGTACTACTGTCTGACAACGATTCTCAATATAAGATTTAAACCACCTAAACAGGTCGCCGCTGATACCTACCTCGAGTAGTTTTCTGAGAAGTATAACGTGATCTAAACGGTCAAACGCTTTACTGTAATCAGTGTAGACTACGTCAACTTGTAAGCGCTCAGACATGATGTTAGTTAAATAGTCAGAACAGACAATAAGGTTCGAAACCGTGGATCTACCTTTTAAAAAGCCGTGTTGATAATCACTGAGTGTTTGTTTGATGCCATGATATACAGACGAGTATACGATTTTCTCAAAGATTTTGTTGAATAAACAAAGCTTGGATATTGGCCTATAGTTTTCTACACGGTCCTTTGGACCATTTTTATGGATGGGGGTAATAAATGCAGATTTCCAAATAAGAGGTACTATTCCTTCCTTGAGAGAACGTCTGTATATTATTGTTAACGGTATAGTCAAGCTTTTAGCACACTTACTTATAAGAATGGGTGGTATACCATCTGGGCCTGCAGATTTATTAAGGTCAATCGAGTTTAAAAGCTTAAAGACTTCAGTTTCGCTAACTTGTATCGAGTTTATACCCGACACAGTATGTGATCGCCAATTATCGGGCTCATATCGGGTGTTATAGTTATTGCGAACTTTGTGAAAATTACCATAGAAAAAATCGCTAAACATATTACAAATAGTATCCCCTTGGCCTGATGATATGTGTCCATACTTCATTATAGATGGACAAGCGTTTGACGCTTTTTTATATTTCACGAAAGACCAGAAGGTCCTTGGCGATTTATTTATGCTGAGTTCTATCTTTGCTATATAATTGTTGAACATTTCGGATTCTAATTGTTTGGCGCGATTACGTAATACTAAAAAAGACTCATGATCTGACAAATTGCCATATTTTTTATATTTGGTATGATATTTAAACTTTTCCTTTAAAATTTTTATAAGAGGGGTTTTATACCAAGGGGGATATTTAGAAGAAGATTTTACTACTTTTGTTGGTATGTAAGTGCCGCACAAGTTGTTTAGTCGAGTATATAATAGTGACAATGCATCGTCCACTGTGCCCTTAAAAAGATCGTGAGACCATGTAAAATTATCAAGCTCTCGTGATATAGAGGAGAAATCAGCTAAATGGTACATAAACTTAGTCCTTGGCTGGACTGGTAAAGTGTGGTACTCGACAAAATCCGTTAGAACATTAAGAGCCACATGATGAGGGTCTTCAGGCACTAAAGGGTCGGTACATTTTGTTGCGGATAAGTGATTATTACAAAAAATTAAGTCGAGTATTCTGTTGTTAACATTGGTATGAGAGTTATATTGCTGCAGATTACACGTATTTAAGGTGTCAAAAAAGTCGGACTGAATGGAACCCTCAATATTTTCTGGACAAAGAGAGTACAAGTCATCGTCAAGAGTCCAAGTTATATTTGGTAGATTAAAATCTCCCAAAATAACGAAAGCATCAGTTAGATTGGTCGTTACTATGTCGTATAACTTTGTATAAAAACAAGCTAACTGTGCAGATAATGAGTTACCCAGATTTTATCTGCATAAGTAAATCGTACAAATATGCAGTTTATATGTCATTTTCGGTTTGGAACGCCGAAGAGTTAACGATACCCATATGTCTTCGGCAGAAGAACGCCAGTCGACCCGCTCCTCCACTGCAAGCTCACGCTTAACAGCAATAAGCACACCACCTCCCAACGTTTGATTTGTAACATTATAGTTTCTATCACGTCTCCAAACAACATAACGGTCATCAAAGAGCTCGTTATTACAAAAGTCATCGTTAAGCCACGTCTCCGTCAGGCATATAACATCATAATTGTTAATACATACATTTCTCAGAAAATTTGATGCCTTTGTTCGCAGACCACGTACATTTTGATAGTATATTTCAACAGCCATCATTAAAATCATACAAAAACACAGAAATAGCGCTGAAAATGACATACCATAACATAAAAAGAAGTGCGAATACGCGCCTAAAGTGTGGTGGTAAATAAATAATATTAATAAAAAGTATATAGATGTGTTTAACTACAGCAAATAACAGCGCCAATTTGTTCATATTGTAGCAATCGTTAAAGAAATAAGACGCAAAATGTGTAGTATAAATATCAACGAAGAAGTATTGATCATTTGTACAACAATAAAATACCGCAAGAAATAATTTAATATTTGTCAAACTAAACGCTATCTTAACTAATATCACATATGGTTTAAGGTACAAATAAAAAATGCACTGAGCAGCTATTAAACCGAGCGACAACAGAACAACAACGTGTACCGTCAGTGATAAGATAAATAAATAGAATAGACTTAACGTACCAGTGTTTCTCAAACTTGTTTCACAAATTGATATAGAAATGAACAAATTTATATTTAAAAAATCTTTTTTAAATCTGCTTCCGTTTTTATTGCATATGTAGGAGATGTCGCATTCTTTTTCATTAGAATTGTACAGTTTTTTACCCATGTATAAGAAAAATTTTTCTCCCTTGCAAGAGCTTTTGTCTTATTAAGTAGCTGTTTATTCTCAAAAGTAAGGTGGTCATTAACGAAAATCCTGCTATCACTTCTCAATCCTAAATCCGTAGCAGTTAAAGTTTTACATTTTTTAGCAGCAGCTATAAAATTATCTCTCAGGTAACGGGTGTGAAGTGATACAATGATGTTTTTGGTGTTTTTATTATTACGCTGAGGTACTCTTGCTACGTAGTTGATTTGCTCCTTAGGAACTTCGTAACCTATTTTACTACCAATATTGGAAATAATAGTAAAAAGATTTTCAGAGGAGGTTACAGGAACGCCTTTGATCTCAATGTTGTTCAGGCGCGATCTTTGCTGATTTTCGCGTACAGCGGTCTCAAGCTTCTCCAATCGATGTTCAACACGTACAACGTCATCCTTAGTTTTTTGAAGAGACTGAATTTCCCGATCGATCTCGGTCAATTTGTTAGTAAGTCCCTCAACCGAAGTATGCACATGGTTCAAGGAGTTTTTAACGTCCATCATTTCACTCTTCATATCCTTAAGATCTGAGATGTCAGCCTGGATAGTCTTGACACTTGCAATTAACTGTGGTAATGACGATATTTGTTTGGTAATCTTACTAAGCTCAAGACGAATATTCTCCAGATCACCATAAGATGGTACCCTTCCTGGTACTGTTTTCTCGGAAGAAAGATTAGGACTCGCAGTTCCTGTCTTAGAGGTATTGCATTTCCAAGTAGCCTTTCTGTCCCCAAGTTTGCGATATCCTGCCTCTGTTATTCCTGCACATGGGAAATCGAAACGGTTGAGGCACATCGTACACTGCACACCATCCCTGGCTTCACTATTACACCGGTGACACATAAACATGTTGGATAAGATAAAGTTTGAGAAACTCCGACTACAAAAACAATAGCGATCGACTGGCAACAGCGCAATACATACGTTTGTTTCGTTTACCGTCCACCGACTGACTGCAGTTTGTGATCATATCCTAGACGGCCCCAACCATTACATCAGATTTGATAGACCACAAATCCTCGCGAAAGAACACCGATTCCTACCAAGGATGATACGTGAGGCTATTGAAATTAAAAAACATCCTAATTTCAATAGAGAAGGAGGCTGGATACTACCACCTGCTTGGGATCCTATAATCAATAAAATTAAAACTAAACCCAAGCATACCACTGCAAGACCTCAGGACATAGTCAGTTCATTTTGCATAGATCAGACCATAAACAATAATTAAAAAAGCTGAAGGTACTCCGGGTTTAACAATGACATCGGGACGTCAGTCATCTCAGTCCCCCGTGACCATGGGTGCTGGAAAGCGCCCGAAACGTCGGGAATTAAAAATAAAAAGTAAAAATAAACGCGATAAAATCCGTAAAAGTAGTTTTAATCATGTGCAAATGGTAAAATTTATTTTAAACTTTATTTATAAATGTGATATTTATTTGAAAAAAAAAACAGCCATTATCCCGCCTATCAACAGAATCATATATAATAGAAAATTAACATCTAAAAGAAGGGACATACTTAACCTTCTTTTTTGATGTTCCGTAATCAGATAAAATGTAGCCTATATGTTGACCCGGGATATTAACTGCCTACATACAAAATTTCATGGAAATGGGTTCAGCAGTTTTTGCGTGAATCGCGAATACACAGACCGACAAATAGACAAAAATTCTAAACACATGTTTGTTAGTGCATTATCCGGTAGAACCTCTCGCCTTCGCTCCGTTACCGCACGGGCTTGCCTAATGGGGTGGGGCTATACTACTGGCGTCATTTTCTTTGTGGATGGGAAAGCACGCCGCCGGCGCAGACCGGCATTTTACGTCGTGCGACCAGATGCAGCACAATCTTGGTCGTGATGGCACCCTGTGGGAGTCGAGCCACAGAACAAAACAGTTCAAATCTTAGTCGAGACCGCTTGCACAGTGCAATTTCGTTGTTCACTAGTGCAATATATTTCATCGTGGCGTTCCACTGTCAACCCCTTAATCTTACATAATCAGTCAAGTGTAATATCACTCTGCAAGATGCAGGAGTACAACTAAAATATGTAAATGTAAAATAAAATGAAAATGTAAAATATCAGTGCCATAGGCTTTTATTCCGTTCACCTGTTCACCCTATTATTTTCCAGACGTTAAAAAATAAATCGGTATAATATACTTAGATAGTTATTTTTATAGAGACACAATAGTGCACCTGGTTAAGTGAATTTCTTTATAGCGTTGGGTGACAAACGAGTACACAGTGGGTGCGTTTGGCAGAAAAAAGCGCTAGCAAGCGCTTATAAGCGCTAAAATAGTTTTCGGCCAGGACACGATTGCTACTTCAGTAGCGCTGACACAATCCGCCATTTTGCTTATTTAATTTGTTTGTTTTGAAGTAGAGTTTTTAAGTTGTTTTATGCAATATTAGTTTTAAGTAATATATTGACATGAATAAACATATACATGTTATTAAAAATTAATGATTGGTAAGTTTTTAATATGAATACTTTACAAACATATATTTAAATTAGGTTAGGTTTACCGATTAAAACTAACATCGTGTCCTGGAGGAAAATAGCTACTTACGATTTAACAGCGATTACCGCTTACGATCGCCATTTTGCTTACAAGCGCTTGCTAGCGCTTTTTTTCTGCCAAACGCACCCAGTCCTTCTGATGGTAAGTAGACGCTGTGGCATTTATCCTCAATTAAGAATCAAAATGCAGATGCGCTGTCACCCCTGAGGACTAAGTTGGAACACTTCGATTTCAGTAAAAAGGGTCTCCATATAAAATACAGCAGCATTACGCAGCTATTTTACGCTGGTATTCTGTGAGAGCGTGGTCCTTCCCCGGTTGAGCCGACCCATTCGTGCTACAACTATAGTATAGCTGCGGCGTGGCTCTACCACGTAAAAATTAAATTCTTTGGCTAATAGACATTCATTTTATGCTGGATTAAAAAACAATATTGCAGATGCTTTGCCACCCCTAAGGTGCGTGCTAGCTTGGTCTAAGATGGAATTCATCGTAATCAGTAAAAAGGGTATCCGGTTCTCGTCACTCACCATACGAAACACATTGACATAATGATGCTGTTAAAGTTGGTAAATAATTATAATTAACTAATTATATTCAATTAATTGTAATTTATTAATGAATACTGCTATTTCACACCGGCAGTCTGTGCAAGTGCGTTCCTTGCGCGGTGATCCTACCAATGCGCAAATATGCGACTATCGATTACTATAATAAGAAAACAAAGAATTTTTTCTTTAATTTTATTGATTTATTTAAAAAATGCCTTTATGGTCTTAAGTTATGACTTATGACGTTTCCCAAAAATAGTCGAAGGCTGCACGGCTTACAATTATTGAAAAACAAAGTTCTTTATCACCGAGGACGTATTAGGTTCGGATATAATAATGCCTGAAAAACAAAATTTATAAACTGTTCTTAATTTTTTATGAATGACGAAGAAGGATGTCGCAATATTACTTAACTTTCATACGTTGAAATATTGCATTAATAATTTTCTTAGCTTGATTACAACTTAAAAAGTAAGATAGTTACGATGAGAATGAGTTCGTATCTTCAGTCATAGACACGCTGAGTTTTTGCAATAACGAAATATGGGCTGGGTAAAAAAGGCACCGGTAGTTTATTCGTAACCTTACGACTTAGGGACTTTTAAGGAAAACCCTATTCCATTTTACGAGGCTGGCAACGCAGCTGTAATTCTTCTGGCATTGCGGATGGTCTTGGGTCGCGGTTAATCACTTACCATCAAGTGAGCCTGGAATCGGTTGCGACATGATCTTAAAAAATAATTCGTTTCTTTCTTTTCTAATATTTTCTATTATTTTCTTTTGTATGAGTTCCCATGTCCACAAGCGAATTGTTTAAATAACTGATGAAAAATAACTCGAACATTTTAAGCTTTTCTCTTTTATATTAATTTTTTGTTGGGGGGCGGTCACGGCTTTGTCCACACAGATTTCATGTGTGGAGGATCATACACCTTCCTTGTTGGACCTTCCGCTGACCTCTCATCCAGACGTCTATCAGGTCTCCGTCGAGACCCCTCTAAGCTCTTCGGACCATTTACTGATCCGGAATACAGTGTCCATCACTTACTCATTGCAGGCACGATTTGTAGGTTGCCGCGCTATAGGTCGGCGGATTGGGATAGTATGTGGGTTTTTTGCATCCTACCCATAGGGGGCGGATTGTATTCCTGCTAGATGATTCCAAAAAATTCGTTGCTGAGTCTGTCGCCGATGTGGTGCCTCAGGTACTTCTACGTAACGTTGAACTTTTGATCTCGTCATCCATAGTGCCTACCAGCGTCAGATCCCAGTATTGGCTTGGACGCTCCTGCAAATTTGCGTCGGGGAAAAAGTAGGAGTCTTACAAAGCCTTGGCTGACGCATCGACATCCCGGTCCAACCGTCAGTTCCGTACCGTAAATTTATAAAAGTAATTATAAAATATATTTCATACCCCCCTACCAAACACAACACTCGTCGAGTGGCATGGGAGGCAGCCAGGAAAGGAGGCAGAGACGTAGTGTGGCAGCAATACTCGTCATGCCGCACGTGTTGCTCGTCGTCATGCCCATCGCTCCCTGTTTTGTTGGTTTTTTGGGCGCGAGTTAAAGGACTGGCAATATGAGCGCAAGCTGGTATTGTTGATCGAAGTGGCGGGCCTCATGATCGCGTGAACGCAGTTTGAAGCGAGCGCTCTTTACGGATCCTCGTTATATTGGAGCACAGTGTGGCGGAGTTAATAAACAGTAACAGGCGGATCGTGCGCCTGTTTGTGTTTATTAACTGTGTTTACTAACATCTGTGATTATGGCAGAATCATCAGCGCTGTAGCTACCCTGCAGCATTACGCTGGGTCATAACCTTTTTACTGACTTGATACACACCCCATCACTTGTAACTTTAACCTGCCGTACGTTTAACTGTCTTTTTTGTTTATGTCACGTGTAATAGTTTCAGTGAATAACTGTCTTTCTTTCTTTCACTATAGTGCTTCTGCCTTTCGTACGGCGAATGAAAAGAACCGGAGACGCTTTTTAATGGGAACAAGGCACTCCATCTTAGTATAGTATACCTACGGAATACACATAATATTGCATTTCTATTCTTAATTGAGAATAGATGTAGGTATCTATGGGCTATAGCATCCACTCTGTTTGTCATCTTAAGCTTCCCAAAATAATTTTTCAGCAACCTTATAACGCGCGGCATAATATGCCGATATCATCTCACTGACATAGTGAAGGTATGCTGGATGTATAGAGTTACATCGGAAGGAGCATATATGCGACAGTTTTAAGTAGGCTGAGCGCGATACCCGATACGTAATAAGTGATTCGAGGCAACTTTCTTCAATTTTTTAAAGTAAAAGTTACTGAGATCAAGATCTGGATAATAGGTAGAGTGTTCGAGCAATCGAAAACCCGTTTATGTATTCAAAAAATTGATTAACTAGTGGGGGTTGAGTCCTGAAATGTTTTCATTTTATCGGCGCGTATCCCTTAGAAATTTTTTTTTAAGGTAGAAGTATTTGAACAGCTCTTATTTTTTCACTGTAGTTTTGAAATAATAAAGATATATTATACATGTTCTATGACTTTTAACAGTAAATAGGTAATATTACTGGTAGGTATTTTAGTTTTGAGATGGCCGTAAAGTGGCGGTGTACGAATATCCATTACCCCATATCGGCCCGTGGGTGCTGTAAAAGGTGATAGAAGGAAACAGATTACGAGATGGGTCTTTCTCCTAAGAACATAAAAATAAGAACCTGAGGGTGCCAACCCGCTTGCCAAGCGTGGTAAATATGGAAAATATTCGCCCTATGAGGCAGTATATGTGGAGGGCTATGTCAGCAGTGGACTTTAATAGGCTATAACGATGACAACGCTAAAATACTCGATTGTCATCACTTGTGGATTGGAATAGTTGGATAGTTAATTTTATTAATTACTATAGAATATCAACTTACCAAGAGACCACAGAATTAATAAGATGGAAATAATAATGGCTCCAATTGCACCCAGTATATTCATTACAAGTAATACATAAAGGCGTTTTGAAATTTTATATTCGCTGTAACAAATTAATTTGATTACTATATTCAAGACAGAAGCTTTGTATTAAAAACAATGGCACATATAATAATATAGCAAATGATGATAAGGTATTCTTAATTGATTTTGATCATTCACAATCAAGAAAACAAGTAACAAGAAGCAAGTATAGGAATATAAGAGACTAGTTTGAGAATTCTATCATTAGAATAATACCACCTGATTTATACGACTTTTGGTTTTTTCTCCCTTTCGCTTTATAAGTAATATGTTGTATATAATATTTATTTTAATATTTACCGTGTATATCGTGTTATTTGTTTTTTGGATTATATAATTTCATTCGTTTAACGATTTTATATACAAGTACCTTTTAATATTTATTATTTTCTAGCTGTTACCCGCATCTTCGCCCGCATGGTCACTGGGAAATGAACTATCCATTGCTTTTTAAATTGAAAGAAAACTGAGTTTTATAGATTTGTCAGAGATACAGCCATTAAAAGGAAACTGAGCAAAATTGATTCGTCAGCCTATTTAAATGTTTTGAAACGCAGCGTATAGGAAAGCATGAAAATAGCCTGTTTACAAATGGAAATGGGATATTTTTTAATTAAAGGAAACTAGCTAGGGAGCAGATTTGGGGTAATTTGCAGAGATGCAGTTTTCTGAATTGAAAGGAAACTGAGCCAAATAAAAGATCCGTCAGAGATGCAGCCTTTTGAGTTGAAAGGAAACTGAGCTTAATAGGTCCGTCACAGGTGCAGCATTTGGAATTGAAAAGAAACTGAGCTAAATAGGAAATTTTGAATTGAAAGGGAAGATCTGTGGGAATTCTGATTAATTGATTGTGGGAATTTCGGAAAAAAAGACTAACTGAACACTATTTTAAGATGCTACTGTACACAATGTTATATGTTTTTCCATTCGGGGAAAGAATGTGGAGATTCTGGGCATTTGACACACGCGAACATGCTACATACAGCTAACCATGAGAGAAGCACGGTTTTTCTAAGTTGACCCCCGCTACCTGTAACGTTTGCCCTTGCACTTTATTAATTATCATTGCAAAACTGAGCTTAATAGGGAACTGCAACCTTTTGAATTGAAAAGGAAGATCTGTGGGAATTATAGGGATCCGTGGTATAATAACATTTTCACTTTTTCCTCCGCCTGTCAAAATTGTAGCACCGATTATGTTCCATCAAAGATGTGTCACACGCAGCCTTGCCCCGTTACATAACCGAGGAGCATCTAAATTTCGCATTAGCATGTCTGGCACGCCAAATTTTAATTGAAGCTTATGTGAGGGCACACCTGACAACTCTAGAGAATTTAGAAACTCTACGGGATATGAAGTGCTCTGTTCTATGTCCATAACTGTGTCTACTGACAAATACTCTGTTATTTCTCCTGCTACTTCGCTTAATATATCTGAATTTATTTTGTTAACGCTCTCATTTTTGGTGCAAGAATCGCCCTTTCACATAACCATTTGTCTTCATGCATGTTGTTCGTTAAATCTGAATAAACGCTCGCAATTAATTCGGAATGACTGTGTACTGAATTACAAAAATCTCTCGTCAATTTAACGCAGCCCTCAGCATCCGTTTCTAACCGCCCATCGCCAATTTTTAATAGTGTGTCAGCATAGTTTCCAGCATTGATATAATTATATCAATGCTGGAAACTAACAAATGCACTCTCATATTCGTAGTTAAACTGAATTTTGTCACCTTGTTCCATAAAATAGATGACTTGAGACATGCTTTAATTTCATCTGCAGGTGTGCCCTTTTGAATGACAGGTAAACTTTGGCGAAAGTCACCAGCCAGTAAAACCACCATTCCTCCCATTACATCGGTATTGCTGCGCAAATCCTGGAGCGTTCGATTTAGTGCTTCTACAGCTTTTTTATGCGACATTGTACTTTCGTCCCACACTAAAAGTTTGCATTGTCGTAGCATTATACTTCGTGCACTATTTTTGCTAAAGTTGCAGATCGGTGATTCTTCCTGGGCTAGATTTAGAGGGAGTTTTAAAACAGAATGTGCAGTGCGGCCCCCGCTTAGCAGCGTGGCGGCTATACCGGAGGAAGCTACGGCCACAACAATGTTTTTATCTTTCCGTACTTGCGATAATAATAAATTTAACAAAAATGTCTTCCCAGTTCCTCCAGGGGCATCTAAAAAGAAAGTGCATCATTTCCAGATTCAATTTGTCCTAATACTTTGTCAAAAACTCGTTTTTGTTCGGGAAGCAAGCGGGGTACAAATTCGGCTACTTGCTGCTGCAAAGCTGGTATATCGTAGTTTGTTTCACGTATAATTTCATTTTCGATTGTTCGCTGAGGGCTTATCATTCCAAAGTCGCTTAATTTTTTGCCTACCATTGTCATTACTTTATCTTCAATTTTTCCAAGTGCTTCATTATATATGTGTTCATTGTATGTCATGTTTGCGTGTATCTGCTGTAACCTTCGCAAAATGTCTTCCGCCATGTACTCTTTATATTTGTCCCACAATTCATGTGTATTAGATAGCCCACAAGATGATATGAGAGTTGCATAAAGATCCCTAATTTTGGCTGGTGACTGGCACTGCACAGCTTCCTCCATGGTTTCATCCCAGTGATTATCGTTTTTTAAAGATGCAGAGCTTCACATGCTTTTATATAAGTTGCGCATTCCTGACCGTTGACAGTTTTAAGGTCTTTATATCCTGTAGGACCCCGAACAGCAATCGTAAACAGAAACATTCAAAATTAGTTACATGGACGGTATACATACGACCAAGGGCATCAGATGACTTTACACCGGGCCAATTTGCAACAGGCGCGCCTTGAATGCGGCGTTTCCACTCCTTCCTAGATGTGATCCAAGTATAATAGCGGGGGACTTCAGAATATAACAACGTTTTTGCAAAGGGTTCGGTTTGACAAAGTTGAAAGAAGGCTATTAGTGTAGTTTATGGCGGTGATGCAATTCTTTCTTGGAAATTTCTTTCGGTGAAATATACACGCTCTCCATTTTCTAAGTGCAGAGCAAGGTGAGTAACTGTTGGGTGCCTTTCGTGTAAAGGGAAGCCAAGGAGACGCCACGCTGCCTCGTTACTGCTGACATAACGCCCTGCTTGAAAGGTCTGTACTTCATTAACGGGATTTGCCTCACCTTCACTCCTGAGATTAAATATTGCTTGGTCGCTTCCTTTATTTATGTACTTACAGATATACTTGATTGCGCGGACAGAGCTACATGCTTCTACATTAATTTGGGCATTAAACATTTTACATAGAATGGGCGAATACGGGGCAATCCAGCTGTTATCTAAGGTTTCGAATGTTCCCACTGGAATGATATGTTTTTCCGTAAAAATCACTCTACAGCCACCGAACTATCCCCATACAAAAAATCATGCCATGCCGACGCTCTGTTGGGACGTGAAAGAAGGACAAACTTGTGCAACGTATTCGTTTTTCCCACGGGAATGAGATGTTTTTCCGCGGAAAAAAGTAGCCTATGTCACTCTACAGCTACCGAACTATCCCCATACCAAAATTCGTGCCATGCCGACGCTCTGTTGCGACGTGAAGGAAGGACAAACTTTTGTAACATATTTTAATTTCCCACGGGAATGAGATGTTTTTCCGCGGAAAAAAGTAACCTATGTCACTCTACAGCTACCGAACTATCCCCATACAAAAATCATGCCATGCCGACGCTCTGTTGCGACGTGAAAGAAGGACAAACTTTTGTAACATATTTTATTTTCCCACGGGAATGAGATGTTTTTCCGAGGAAAAAAGTAACCTATGTCACTCTACAGCTACCGAACTATCCCCATACCAAAATTCATGCCATGCCGACGCTCTGTTGCGACGTGAAAGAAGGACAAACAAACAAACACACTTTCGCATTTATAATATTAGTACGGATTCATTATTATAGTAGATATATAGTATGTATAGTTTTATTAACTATATTATTCTTTTTTTGAATTGTATTATAATTATTCTTTTTTTTTAATTGTATTGTATTTTATGTCTTTATTATCTACTTATTTATTAAATTTATGAAGCGATTATTTAGACCTGCTACAGTATCTCAAATCATCTAGGGTTGACTGGCAGATAATGCCGTAAGACATTAAGTCGTTCGTTTATCTGCCCCGGAGCATGCACCGTCTACTACGATCTTGATACTCCGATCTGCAAGAAAACTGGTGATTAATTGTACAATTTCTCGGGAAGCCCATAGGAAGAGAGTTTCGAAAGAAGCGCTTTGTGCCAAACCCGATCGAAGGCCTTCGCAATCTCCAAACTAACGGCCTATGCTTCCCCCTTGGACTCTACTGCCGCCGCCTAACTATGAGTTAGGTAACCCTCATGATAACCAGCTGAGAGACACCGACAGAAAGGTACGTCATTAGCTGGCAGTTTATAATAACAGCGATAGGCCTGTAGTTAGACGAATCTAAGCGGTCGCCTTTTTTAGGGATCGAGTGCACGTAAACTATCTACCGGAAAAGATGCGTTAAAACGTGTGAAATTGTGCAATTGGATCACCAGATTTCTTGCAGATTGAAGCATCAAGGTTGTTGTAGGCAGTGCAAGCTCCGATTACAAGCTATTAATGCTGGTGTTCCACAAGGCTGCGTGCTATCACCAACGCTGTTTCTTCTGAATATCAATGATATGTTGCAACCCTGTAACATTCATTGCTATGCAGATGACAGCACTGCTGATGCTCTGTATACCAGCCGTGCCAAAATTTCTGGGGAAAAAGTCTCCGAGTACCAAGACAAACTTGTGCCTGAACACAAGTTTGCGCGTTAACCGCTAAAAATAACCCCTTTGTCGTATCTCCTCAGTTTCAAGGCACTCCCCTTGTTGCCTCAGCCAGTATCGGAATCCTTGGCGTCCACATATCGAGTGACGTGCAGTTTCATGGTCACTTGGAAGAGAAGGTCAAATTGGCCTCAAAAAAGCTTGGCGTGCTTAGCAGAGCGGGACAGTATTTCATGCCCGCACACCGCCTGCAACTTTACAAGGCGCAGGTTCGACCGCACATGGAATACTGTTCCCATCTCTGGGCTGGGGCTCTCCAGTACCAGCTCGCAGCATCCAGCGCAGAGCGGCTCGAATCGTCGACGACCGAGTGCTTTCCGATCGGCTTGATTCACTGGCGCTGCGTAGAGATGTTGCATCTCTTTTCGTATTATATCGCACTCAATCTTATCTTCCAGCCGCCAAATTTCATGAACGCACTACGCGGAAAACCTCCCGGTACCATCCACACCATCTGGATGCTTGGCGGTCCACCACTGTACGTTTCACTAGGAGTTTTCTTCCGCGTACGACCTCTCTGTGGAATAGTTTACCACCGGCGATTTTTCCGGCCCGATACGACCTGGGGACCTTCAAGAAAAGAGCTTACTCATTTCTAAAGGCCCGGCCACGCACCTGCAATTCCCCTGGTGTTGCGGTTGTTCATGGGTGCGTATTCACTTAACATCAGGTGAACCGTATGCTCGTTTGTCCCCTCTTCTATATAAAAAAAGACATTTTAAAATTTGTTAAGTACCATACTATTCTCAAAACTGTGTTTATATAATTATCATTAAGTATATTTATTTATTTAAAAAAATAACCAAGTTGGGGGTGGTTGCGGTGCCTGCGGTTGGGGCCTGTCGGGTTATTTAAATACCTACTTCAATTAAATTTAATTGCGATTAATTGCATTAAAACATATCATATCTCTAAAATAACGTAAATTAAGTCACATCGAATGATATGTAATTAAACAATTAAAAGTATTTCAGTTTTGACCTTATAAACAAGAAGTATTATGCATATAAGTATGCTAATGTCTACTAAGTAATCTTGGGCCGGTTTTTATCATGTTTTATAAACGACTGTACCAGCCGAGGGGGAAAATCGGAAGAAAAATAATATTATTTTACGAATATAATATAATAATATGAATTCCGATTATCCACCCCGTCTTGGGTGGATAAACGAACACGCGATTCCGAGTATCCACCCTAGGGTTGTTTTCTTAGGGTGGATAAACGGAATAACCCCCTAAAACCCTCTCAGAGATGAGAGAAAGCCTGTGCCCAGCAGTGGGATATTTATAGGCTGTAACTTTAACTTTTCACTTTTTTAGGTTACGTGAAGTCAGTCGTCCCGCGTTGTATTCAATATAATCAACTATTTTTTATCCTAAAACCCACTGCGGCCTGTGCCCAGTAGTGTGATGTATGTAGACTCCTTTTAAATTTTAATAGGGCTATTCATGGCTGATCATAGGCTAAAAGTATTGTTTGTAAAATAGGTCGGACATGTGCAGTATGACGCTTGGCAAGCGGGATTGCAACCGCAGCCTTTTTAATACTCTGCGCTATTATCATAAAGATTCGTCCATCTCCTGTTTCAGGTTTACTTCGTCGCCGCTTACCTACGACGAATCAAACAACACATATAAAGATTATGCCATGTAATAACAAAGACCTTTAACGAATTAACCACTGGACCCGACATAAAACACATATGTATGAAAACTCGTTCAACCAAGTGGAGAATAACGCACACAAAGATTTTATTACGTTAATATAAACATAAATTCGAAATTCGTAGAAGTTCACTCTATTTCTAATGCTTGATGTAGTCGATAAAATATATCGATGAACGACTGAGAAAGAAAAGGCGTATCGTAAATAAGCTGTAAGATAAAGGAAATAAAGGGATAATGAAGGTTAGGTAAGCTTCCGGTATTTAAATTTTAATTAAAATAAAAGAAGCAGGACATTGTTATGGACTTTTTATTCAATTAGTTATGATAAACGTCAAATTTTTGTTAAGTTTAAATTATTTAAATAGGCTTACTGACTTTTATTATGTATCATCTTTCTGTAAATGTGATTCTTAGAATTTGTTTTGTTCACTTGTATTCTTATATAAGCAATTCTAATATTTATATACTTTTCAGCAACGGCTTTCGTTAATTCTTCGAGGTGATTCACGTCTCAAATTTATGGAAACGAATGTCTTCCTACAACGGAAGTTGCAGCAATGTTTCTGTTACTTTCGGCGGGAGAAAGTCTGTTTTGTAATCTTTAAGTCTTTATTCTGAACACCCTTCGTAAGTTCGAGTTCGCAGTGCTGACAAATTACTTGAGAGAAGTATCAGTTTTCTCTTGCCTTTATGAGCAATGAGACTGCCTTCATTGGTGTCATTTTGTGTTTCTTTGCATTAGTATTAAAACAGGCAGTGTCGAAATGTACACTGCATATAGCGCTGTGTTTCGTCGGAATCCAGGTTTCATCTCTACGAACTGCTTCTACCCACTTTCTTTTCTGAGAAGGGTCACTAGGAAATCTGAAAATTCGTGTATTTATATGTTAAGTACAGATACTAATTATAATTTTTGCATTTTTAATATTTGTATTTAATTATAAAAATTACTATTATACATTTAATGACATCAGATAGTAGAATAACGTTATATAAGTATTTTTAAGTGTTATTGTATTGTACAAATAACATCATCATTCATTCGGTCATATCGTCAAATATCGATATATTTTTCGACATGGTCAAGCACTAGTCGAAGTCAAATTGACTCACTCCACATTTTTAGTTATTCGTTCTGAATGTTATAATCCACCCATTTTGTGATGGTTGTCAGATGTCAACAATACATAGAAATATCGACTATTTAACATAGTTGGATAATACAAAATTTTATTTTATATTTGATTAAATTGTGTGATAAATAACAACAAATGTAATAAAATAATGTACTTACAAGTGAAAAGAAATAGTGCTGCTTCCGCCGCTATAGTTTTTATACTATTTAACTGAAGATTTAGCCATTTTTGGGAGATGTTTTGTTGACAAGTCCTAAGTGCTTGAGACTGACGCAAAAACAAACGACCAAGGCTAGAATTTCTTGTAAACGGTATGGTGTCCGCTTATATGTCGGGTCCAGTGGTTAATTCGTTCAAGACAGACCATGGAATCCAACATTATTTTGTTAAAACTGTCAGGTTTAATTATGAATATTATGTAAATAACGCATTTCTTCATTATTCCAGGGCAATTTACCCTTCATAAAGACAGATCGGAAGATATGCACGATATAAAAAAGGTGTCGCTAGACGTATGATTAATATCATACGTCTAGCGATTATCAAAATCGCATTAATATGCGATTTTGATAATGTAATTTACGTGCTTCTGTTGCATATTGCTAAATTTCAATCGTTGACGTCGAATATAGACACAGACATCGAGGTGTCTCTACAAGTGATCCTATTTTGCTAAATTTGGCACGGATAATATTTTAAGCATATACATATATATATATATATATATATATATATATATATTATCTTAATATATATAAATTAAGTGTCACGTTGTTTGTCGACACGAAAGTGTGAGTAACGATCCAAGAGCAAGTCTTATCCGACACTATTCCGATGATATCCCGGACGTCAGTCTGAGCGAGATTAGAATGGCTCTCCAGCACCTTAAACACGGCAGGGCCCCAGGCGAGGATGGAATTACAGCGGAGCTTCTGAAAGCGGGTGGAACACCGGTACTTGAAGTCCTTCAGAAGCTCTTCAATTCCGTCTTCCATAGTGGCACTACTCCGGAGGCGTGGAGCAGAAGTGCGGTGGTCTTGTTCTTTAAGAAAGTCGACAACGCTCTCTTGAAGAACTACAGACCGATTTCCCTTCTGAGCCGCGTCTACGTGCTGTTTTCGAGAGTCATTACCAATTGTCTCGCACGCAGACTCGACGACTTCCTGGCTCCCGAACAAGCCGGTTTCCGAAAAGGCTTCAGTACCATAGACCACATACATACACTGCGGCAGATTGTACAGAAGACCGAAGAGTACAATCTGCCACTTTGCCTGGCGTATGTGGACTATGAGAAAGCCTTTGATTCCGTCGAAATTTGGGCGGTGCTACAGTCCCTTCAGCGATGTCAAGTTGACTGTCGGTATATCGAAGTGCTGAAGTGTTTGTACAGTAGAGCTACGATGGCTATCCAAGTACAGAGCCAGAGTTCGAAACCTATCCAACTGCAGAGAGGTGTAAGACAGGGTGACGTTATATCCCCGAAACTCTTCACCGCTGCGTTGGAAGACGTTTTCAAGCTACTGGACTGGAAAGGATACGGTATTAGCATCAATGGCGAGTACATCACTCACCTTTGATTTGCCGACGATATAGTCCTTATGGCAGAATCGCTGGAGGACCTTAGCACTATGCTCAATGACCTCAATGGTGTCTCCCAACGGATAGGTCTTAAGATGAACACGGACAAAACAAAGATCATGTTTAATGTCCATGTCACACCTATGCCGGTAGTTGTTGGGAGCACTATGCTCGAAGTTGTTGACGAGTACGTTTACCTGAGACACATAGTCCGACTAGGTAAGTCCAACTTCGACCGCACTGGTTGTACAAGTGTACAACCAGTGCGTGTTGCCAGTGATGACTTACGGATCTGAGACGTGATCCTTCACTGCTGGCCGTATGAGGACGCTCAAGGTCACTCAGCGAGCTATGGAGAGGGCTATGCTCGGAGTTTCTCTGCGTGATAGACTCAGAAATGAGGATATCCGCAGTAAAACCAGAGTGACCGACATAGCCCAACAGATTAGTAAGCTGAAGTGGCAATGGGCCGGCCATATAGCTCGAAGAACCGATAACCGATGGGGAAGAAATGTTCTCGAGTGGCAGCCTCGTACCGGTAGGCGTAGTGTAGGGCGACCTTCCACTAGATGGAGTGACGACCTGGTAAGACATGCAGGAAGTCGATGGATGCAGGTGGCTCACGACCGTGCTTTGTGGCATTACTTGGGGGATGCCTATGTTCAGCAGTGGACTTGTGAAGGGCTGTAATGATGATAATGATGATGTTGTTTGTCCGTGATGGACTCCTAAACTACTTAACCGATCTTAATAAAATTTGCACATCGTGTGCAGTTTGGCCTAACTTGAGAGATATAGTTAGTAGATAGTTTTTTTGCTCATGAGTGAGAAAAAATTTTTTTTACGAATTTAAGGATTTTTAATAGGACATGACAAATGGTCGTCGAGAAGGGCAGAACAACGTTTGCCTAGCAAGCTAGTAAATTATAAAATATATCGATTATACTCTCTGATTACACACTGCATTTAAGTATAAGCAAAATACCACTGACTCAATCATTCATTACGAGATCTTTATAACATACAACGTGTAACAAAAACCCCGTGGTTCCTGTTATCTGCGTTATCAGAATCAGTATTCAAGCGTATAGAAATTTTCAAAAATTATTTGCAAATTGTATGTTGTTTTATTTCCTCTAACTCACACGAGTATTGGTAAGGCGGGGTCTTTGACAATCCTCTTACTCCTCGGCCAATGCAGAGATAATAAAACCACATAAAATTTGCAAATATTTTTTTTAATTAAAATTAATTTTTTAAATTTAAAAAAAATTTCTATACGCTTGAATACTGATTCTGATAACGCAGTCGACGGGAACCACAGGGTTATTGTTACATATTGTATACTTACACTTTTTTCGACGAAGTCACCCACTAAGAAAGGATTTTGAAAATTCCAGCCCCTGAGGAGGTTAAATAGGGTGGTACAGCTTGTATGTATATTACATACAAGCTGTATAATCGTCGTTGTCATAATAAAAATATAACCATAATGCTGTGATCCGCATTGTTAGTGAGCAGCACCTTGGACCCATTTTACTAACTAGCTACCCGCTCGCTTCGCTGGGCGCACGATAATTTTTTATTGCGGAACCTATAGTTTTTTTTTGATGGGACTATTGTTAAATCCGTTCTTAGTGAGCGTCTACATTGCGAATTGAGTAACTATACTAAATTTCAAGTCAATCTCCGTTTCATGTTCGATGTGTGCAATAATAATATGTCAATATACACTCTGGAAATATAACTTCTTTAACGTAGACAAATACGTTTCGCGTTTCTTTCTAAATATGACTACAAATGTGCGCAAATACTTAAGAAACAAGTTACACAGTAAATTACAAATATAGGAATTAATACAAACGAATATAATATTGACGAATCAGAAAGAAAGACTAACATGCCTTGGTCCATAATAATAGTAATCTATATTATTTTATAGGTGTTATAGTGGACATCAAACAATCCTCGCTTGTGTTTTATTTGTTTTATTCAACGTTAATGTTATTTACAAAATTTCTGAAGAAATTGATATATATCACAGAACACATAGTATATATACAGTAATCTATGCAGAACACTATTACCTATTATATATACTTATCTATGACTATCTGTTACTCTCTGTATCAAAGAGAATATAATCACTACGTTTATCTGTATCTTCCTTTATATAATAATATATGCTTTATTTCTTAATAGACATTGGACATAGACATAAATCATAATATTTTTTCTACATCTTACAAGTCACTGACCTCTATATATAGCCAGTCCAGCGTACTTGACGCTGGACTGGCTATACCATACAAAATGTATGTGCCTATTTGAAGCGCAACTATTGGTCGTCTTGAGAACTAATATTGATATTGGGATGCTTATATGCCAAAGTCTGTTATCTTATCTTAAAAAATCTATATTTTGATTTTTTAAACTAAAAAACGAAAGTATTTTATGTTGTTTGATTGTGTATAATTTTAGTTACATCATAACAATTATTTTTAATAATAATGAGAGTGTTCGTAATCTGTAAATCTCGTTATCAAAAGTAAAGTGGTATAACATTCCAAAAGTAAGTGAATTTGCAGCTAATATTAAACAAACTAAAACTATTTGATAATGTTACGCCGCGCTCAAATCGGCGCACTAGCGCCATCTAGTCTCGAACCGAAGAACTAAACTTCTTGAAGTTTAAAACTCGAACTCTCGGTACCTTGCGCGTGTTTACTTGAACATTCTGGATATTTTGCTAATTTATATAACTAGGCGCTGCAAAATGCGATCAGAGCAGAGTAGAAACTCGGCGAAACAAGCGAAGCTTCGGAGCGGAATAAAGTGAATTAGTGTGTTTAATTATTAGTGTTTTTAACTTTAATTTGTGTAAAGTAAATTAAAGTGTTAATTTAGCTAATTTTATCGGCAACTTTTATTGTCACGAACCTCGAGCTCGTAACAATTGGTGTCAGAAGTGGGATAAAATATTGCCGATTTTACCTAAGGAGGAAACGGAGGGTGTCCGTACCCGAAGTCAACGCCAGCAAGAGACGGACCAACGAAGATTTGGTGGTGCAACGCCGCAGACGTCGGAGAGCCAGCCACCGGCTGCAGGCCCGTCGGTAGCTCCTACATCTGCAGTACCTGACTTAGGTGCTCTGATGGTGATGCTGCAGGAGCAGGCTCGCCGACAGGAGGAACAGGTCCGTCAGTTGAAAGAGCAGCTGCAGAGCGGACAAGAGTAACAGGTCCGCCGATAGGAGGAACAGGTCCGTCAGTTGAAAGAGCAGCTGCAGAGCGGACAAGAGGAACAGGCCCGTCAGCAGGCGGAACAGGCTCGTCGGTCGGAAGAGCAGATGCTCCTCATGAAGGACCTTCACGCTACCTTTGGGAAAGAGATAAGGGACGTGAAGGATAGGGTTGCTCAACACAACAACCGCCTGTCGGAAGCTGAAACCCGAATCGAAGAACATTAAACCCGAATCAACCATGTGAACAATCGGGTTGACAACGTGATGGCTGACGTGAAGAAAACGCTAAACGACCTCAAACTTGCGGATGGAACTACAGCTCCCGTAGTAGCAGCAGCACCTTCGCTACGTGGATTCAAAGTGCCGCCGTTCGACGGGACCTCTTCCTGGTCGGCCTACAAAATCCAGTTCGAGGCCGTCATGGAGGCGAACGGCTGGAATAAAAGCCAAGCCATGACTGCACTCACCCTAGGCCTGCGCGACCAAGCCTTAACTGTGTTGGAAGCTCTCGGTAAGAAAGTGACCTATGAGCAGCTTCTTGAGGCCTTGGAAGCGAGATATGGCGACGCTCATCTGGAACACGTCTTTCGCGCGCAGCTTAAAGATCGCGTGCAGCGCAGCAACGAGAACCTGCAGCAATGGGCCCTTGAGGTGGAGAAGATGGTTCGAAAAGCATACCAGTCTGTACCTGCGCTCATTGAAGGGAACCTGGTTGAGACATTCATCGACGGCATCCGCGACCTTGAAGTCAGAGCTGCTGTGAGACTGGGCACCACGACACGCTTAAGAACGCCTTGGCCCATGCACTGGAGGTGGAAGCCGTGCGGCAGGATCATCGTTCCCATCGCATCAGGGAGGTTGCAGCAGCTACAGTTCGCGACCGCAACAGAGGATACAGCCCTAGGTGCTATGGCTGTGGGGAAAAGGGCCATCTTCGATCCAGCTGCCCTAAGCGAACCCTAGAAAGGGAAGGTGAACAATCTCAGGAGGGTAGTGCGGCCAACAGCACCGCCCAGCAGCAGCAGGGAAACGAGTAAAAGCCAGAACTGCGGGGCGGGTGCTGGCTGATGTTAAAAGAGCCCCAAGGATCTCGATCTCACAAACCCATGATGGGAACAGTATAATCATCAAGGGCGAGGTCAACGGAATGCCGTGTAAACTGACCATAGACACTGGAGCCTCTCGTACGGTGTTTAGTTCCCAACTTATAAGTCAGTTCCTTGGGGACTCCGCATACAACCGAGAACGCATTAATTTGGTAACAGCCACCGGTCAGCGTATACCCGTCCGTGGAGAGAAGGAGATGGAGTTGAAGCTAGGCAACGTGATCTACCTGCATAATGTCATCGTGGCTGATATAATGGACGACTGCATCCTAGACCTAGACTTGGTGTTTTGAAATGTAGACAGGAGGAACTTTTTATGGAAGGTGCGTTACCAGGAACATGTACAGCATTAAGAAGATTGTTCTTCCGCCGAGATCGGAAACGATTGTTCCGGTTAGTTTTCCTCGAAACGCTGGGCAAGCTCACCGTTGTGTACTTGTGGAAAGGGTAAACAATGACCTTCCATGGAAAGTAGCTCGAACCTTGGTCAGGTCCACTAACATCTCAGGAGTACGTGTGCTGAACCTTTGCGACCGGGAACAGATTATAGAAAAAGGCACACTGATTGGTACTTGTAAGGAAGTGGATTGGTTACGTCGGTGCCAATATATATCGAGTGGGACCCCCAGCAAGGATGCAGAAACGAGAGTGACCACACTTTTGGAAGACTGTCGCAGTGTTCTCTCCCCGAACGAATTGGTCAAGGCGAAGAAGTTGTTACTCAAGTACACCGATGTATTCTCATCAAACGATGCTGACATAGGAAAGATTGGCTTAGTTCAACACAAAATAAACACAGGAGAAGAATTGCCTATCCGTCAGCGGCCAAGAAGATTGCCGGTAGCACGTGAAAAGGAAGTGGAAACCATGATTGAAGGAATGGTGAAGGATGGTGTTATTGAACCTTCCTCTAGTCCATGGTGTTCACCAGTGGTGCTGGTGAAGAAGAAGGAAGGCAGCATGCGGTTTTGTGTTGACTACCGCCGTCTGAACGACGTTACGAAGAAGGACAGCTATCCCTTGCCAAGAATTGATGACACGCTGGACATGCTTACAGGAGTAAAGTGGTTTAGCACGCTGGATCTAAAAAGTGGCTACTGGCAAGTTGAAATTGACCCTAAGGACAAGGAGAAAACTGCGTTCTCGACGGGAAAGGGTCTGTGGCAATTTAAAGTAATGCCGTTTGGGTTGTGCAATGCTCCAGCAACGTTTGAAAGGCTGATGGAACTTGTACTTACCGGGCTAATTGGCGATGCCTGTCTGGTCTACTTGGATGACATCATCATCGTAGGCCGTACGTTTGAGGAACACCTTCAAAACCTGGAACGCGTGCTCATGAAGATTCAGAGTGCCAACCTCAAGTTGAGCCGAAGAAATGTTCACTATTCCAACGGCAAGTTAACTTTTTGGGGTTTGTAGTATCGGAAGAAGGTATCCGCACAGATCCAGAGAAAATCGCCGCTGTCAAGGATTGGCCGGTTCCAAAAGACAAGACGCAGGTTAGAGCATTTTTGGGTTTGTGCTCCTATTACCGGCGATTTGTGAAGAACTTTGCGGATATAGCCAAACCTCTGCACAAGCTAACCGAGGAGAAGCGACATTTCTGCTGGGATGAAAGTTGCAATATCGCATTCCAGGAGCTCAAGGACCGTCTGTGCAGACACCTATTTTGGGATACCCTGATGCGAGCAAAGAATTTATAGTTGACACAGACGCAAGTGATATAGGACTTGGCGGTGTGTTGTCTCAACGGAATGGTGACCAAGAGGTCGTGATAGCCTACTTCAGCAAGTCGTTGTCAAAACCGGAAAGGAACTACTGTGTCACAAGACGCGAATTGCTAGCTGTGGTAAAGTCGTTGCAGCATTTTAGCAAATATCTTCTGGGGCGAAAATTTCACTTAAGGACTGACCATGCTGCACTAAAATGGCTATTGCAGTTTAAAAATCCAGAAGGACAAGTTGCGAGGTGGATGGAACTACTGCAGGAATACGACTTTGAGTTCGAACATCGCAATGGGAAATCTCATGGCAACGCAGATGCATTGTCAAGAAGACCTTGTCCTGAAGATTGCAAACATTGTACTAGGGAAGAGAGTAAGGAAGTGGTATCCGTGAGGATGCTCAGGGCAGACCACCTCAGCAACGAGTGGAAGGACAGCTTACAACGTGCACAGCAGGAAGATCCGGACATCAAGCCGATCCTGGAATGGATGAAGGCTAGTGCCCAAGCCCAAGTGGAGCGACGTCTCAGCGATGAGTTCGACCACTAAAAGCTATTGGGCCCAGTGGGACAGCTTGCTGCTTCAGGATGGAGTTCTGTGCCGTAAATGGGAAAATGTTCGGGGAGACAGCTGTCATTTACAAATGGTTGTCCCTAAAGCTAAAGTACCGGATGTTCTACAGCTGTACCATAATGATTATTCAGGAGTCCATCTGGGAATTAAACGAACTTTACTGAAGATCCGAGAACGGTTTTACTAGGTCCACTGTCGAAACGATGTCGAGGACTGGTGTCGCAAATGTACAAGTTGTGCGGCTGTAAAGGGACCTCAGACTCGTAGTAGAGGTGCATTGAAGTTGTACAATGTTGGTGCACCATGGGAGAGAATAGCCATTGACGTGGCGGGGCCGTTTCCGGAGAGTGAAAGCGGTAACAAGTATTTCATGGTTGTGATGGATTACTTCACTAAGTGGCCAGAAGTCTTCGCCATTCCAAATCAAGAAGTTTCAACAGTTGCTGATAAGCTAGTTCATGAAGTCTTCTGTCGTTTTGGTGTACCTTTAGATTCACAGCGACAAGGAAGGGAATTTTGAGTCTCAAATATTCCAGGAAACTTGCCGAGTTATGGGTACTCATAAAACAAGAACGACTTCTTATCACCCGCAATCTGATGGAATGGTGGAACGATTTAATCAGACATTGGAGAGGTACCTAGCAAAAGTTGTAGACAATCGGCAACGAGATTGGGACAAGCACATACAACCGTTTTTGTTGTCATATCGAAGCGCTGTTCACGAAAGTACAGCAGTGACACCAGCTTTCGCAAACTTTGGAAGAGAATTACGGCTGCCTGCAGACCTGATCACCGGGATACCACCTGATACTTCACGCAGTATAACCGATTATGCAAATGACTTGCGGAACAAAATGAATGACGTTTATGAGCACGTCAGACAATCGGGCCAGCAAATGTCTGAAAAGACGAAAACCCGGTATGACCGCAAAATGAACAACAAAGGGTTCGACGAAGGTTCACTTGTGTGGTTGCACAATCCAGTCCGCAGCAAAGGGAAATCTCCTAAGCTTCAAGCTAAATGGGACGGCCCGTACCGGATTGTGACCAGGATCAACGATGTAACCTACCGGATACAGAAAGGCGCAAGCGGGACTCCTAAGATGGTCCATGTGGATCGCCTAGCGCGTTATTATGGGGCCGATAATGCTCGGGACGAGCATGTCTTAGGAGGGGGCAGTGTTACGCCGCGCTCAAATCGGCGCACTAGCGCCATCTAGTCTCGAACCGAAGAACTAAACTTCTTGAAGTTTAAAACTCAAACTCGAACTCTCGGTACCTTGCGCGTGTTTACTTGAACATTCTGGATATTTTGCTAATTTATATAACTAGGCGCTGCAAGATGCGATCAGAGCAGAGTTGAAACTCGGCGAAACAAGCGAAGCTTCGGAGTGGAATAAAGTGAATTAGTGTGTTTAATTATTAGTGTTTTTAACTTTAATTTGTGTAAAGTAAATTAAAATGTTAATTTAGCTAATTTTATCGGCAATTTTTATTGTCACGAACCTCAAGCTCGTAACAATAATATAGGTACTTAAAAATTTGTTATTAATCTTAATATAATTACCAACATTTTTGGCTTCATATTACTGAGTTTTGATAAATTCTTCCTTGTCTATAATATTTATCGATCTTCTTTCCTACCATATCTGTTAACAAACAAAGTCGCCAACAACAGATAATTATAAAATGTTCATTAATTAACAGGTTTCCAACTGAACCTAGACTAAAATTATGGCTTTTTAAGCCATAAATATTGTGAATTGGCGTCCGAAACAAAATGATCATCTTTGTTCTAAACATTTCACAGATGACTGTTTTATTAGACATGAGAACCGCACCACTTTGAAAAAGTGTAGTAGGTATACCGACAATATTTTCTGGTAGTACCATTACCAGTAGGTACCTAAGTATAAAGGTATTAGATTATTATTTCGAATATTTTTTTTTATTTCTTCTCTTCTCATTTTCCCCCAAACTCAAGGGTCATAGCCAAGTGTTGAAAGGTCGCCTGATGATGTCGAGCCACATTGGTTGTGTGTTAGTGGGCTGCAACTAGAGAAGATTCCTCTCCCTGTACCACTGCAGTCGAGGTGGAGTCGTAAGGGTAGAGGAGTGTTGGTACGGCGATTGGCGATACTCCATGCTATCCTCCGCGACTTCTGTGAGGCTGCACCACTTGATGCTTCCAAGTACTCGTGTTTTTCCTGGCTCCATTCACATATCGAAAGAAAAGATATAAGAAAAGAGCCTATTCCTTTTTAAAATGCTGGCAACGCATCTGCAATTCGTACTATACTTTGTAGACTAAATAGTCTACAAAGTACTGCATGCTTAATGGCAAGTGGAGCGATGCGATCATCGCCTGGAGCAGTTCTTAATGTACTTCTGTGCCTAATGCCCTTTGATCTTTATTTAAACTTGGATGCGGGGGCTAGTTCGTATGGAATTAATGGCCAGGGCGGTCTGCGCTTGCTTACCTAAAATTTGTGGTCCATGCTAGACTCAATTAGGGAAACACGAGTCTTATGCATGATCTCAGATATCAAGCGTCCACTATACACTTTTAATTAAAAGTATACATTGGAACTACCCTCCGAAGAAGACTGGCTGAATGGACAGGTTATCTGTGAGGTCGGTAGCCTTATATGGTACACCGATGGGCCAAAAGTGGACCTTGACGTAGGCTTTGGAATTAATGGGGAATGCCCCAAATTCAAACTTAGTATGAATTAGGGTAGATTCACCTCTATCTTCCAGGCAGAAAGTTTTCGTCATACTTCAGTGTGCGGAAATCAATCTGCAAAAATATTACGTCTATATAAACTCTGAAAGTCAAACAGCACTGCAGCGCTGAGATCAAACTTAGTGAACTCGAAGCTCGTTGGAGACTACGTGAATTATCTAAACATCTTGAGATATAACAACAGAGTCGTTTTAAGATGGGCTTCGTGCCATGCTGGTATTGTACATAGGTAATGAACTTGCTGATGAGCTCGTGCGGGAGATCATAAAGAGCACACAATTTGGAACCGAGCCATTTTGTGGAATCTCAAAAAGCCTAGCCCAATTGACAATTGAAACTCTTTATCACAATGAATTACTTAAGATCTGATCTGATACACCAGGCTTAAAACATTTTAAACCCTTAATCCGGGTTTTCGATCGTAAATTCGCTTCAGAAGCCCTGGGCTTAGGTGAAAATGAACTTCGCATTCTGGCAAAAGCCCTGACTGGATACTCTTGTCTTAAAAACACATGGCGATCCTGGGATTAAGCAACTCAAGGATGTGCCGGTTTTGTCCCTTAACGGAAGTCACAGGACGAATTTTTACGTAATATAGGTGTCAAACGAACACAAGGTCTGCCTTAACTTAAGTGTATGCTTTGGCCCGTAGACATCTACATCTTTCCTCGATTATGAATCAAAATGCACTACTGACGGGATAAGACCTTGTTTATATTAAAAAGATACGAAACACAGCAGCATTGAGCTGCTGTTATATGTTGGTATTCCATGAGAGCGTCGTTCTTCCCCGGCGGCGCCGACTTATTCGTACTACAACCATAATTTACTTGCAGCATGGCTCTACCGCTCATAAAATGCCTTTAATAAATTTAAAATGGAACGCCTTGTTTCTATTGTGTAGGGAAACGAAGACCCTTTTGTCTCCATTTCTCTACATATATGATACGAAACACATGCAGCATTGAGCTGTTGTTATACGATGGTATTCTGTGAGAGCGTTGTTCTTCCCCGGCGAAGCCAACCCAATCGTGCTCCCATGTGCAAAATGCCTTTAATATATTATTAAAAATTATGTGGCATCATATACCATACGTGATATTTAAATTTAAAAATAACATTGTCAAGAAACTATTCATCACCTTAAATAAAACTGCTTTTGCGTCTTAGGCTGGCCACATACATTCGGAATTCCGATTCGGAATTCCAAGCAAATCCATATAAAATCAAGGACCTATCACACACGCACAGTAGCTTTACGTTCGAAATTTTCATCGAAATGAAATTCCGCATGACTGCCTATGCATTCGGAATCCCGCAAAGAAAAGCGGTTCCGAAAGTCTTCCGTAGATTTTGTATGATGTCGCATCACACATTCACAAATTCCGGACGGAGCACATGCGTTGCACGTAATCTTACATGTGTAATCACTTTTCGTAACCATTCATCTTATTTTATTTAACAATAACTTGAAAGATTTTATAGACATCCATATTTTAAAAAGAAAACTGTGGATAGATAGATCTTTTTACATAATATTGATTGTATTACAATCTCAGTAACAATGATACAGCAACAATAGAATCGCAATCAGAAAATCATCGCCCTTAATCGCTAGCAGAATGTCTAGACTCAATGGCAAGCGTCTTTCAACCAAGCCTTGTTATTCCGAATGGAAATAAACATATGTGTTTTATGGAATATTTAATACCGAAATGTAATCCCGAAACGGAATTCCGAATGTATGTGGCCGGCCTTAAAGTGCACCTTTATCAGTGAACGACTCTGAGCAAATGATTATTAATAACCAGTTTAAGTTAAAATTATAAAAGTACTGAGCGTTACAATCCTACAATCAAAAGGGGCGCGAGTTTGGTACGCATCACGTTGGGTTGTTCTGTTTTACGCACAATGTGCATCGTGCAGTCCATGCGACGTACGACATCAAACAACTTTTGTGATCTGACCTTTATTGCATTACAAAATAAATTTTTGGGTGACATTTGTTGTTACAAAATTAGTAAGTAATTTTTAATTTTGTTAAAAAATTTTGCGCGTTGCTAATGAAGATTAGACGGAAAAAATTAAGACCAAAAGTTGTAACGACGATTTTTGCTATAGTTGTAAGCCGTGCGGCGTGCGCGTGTTTCTCTGTCTGTCTGTCTCCTTCTCTCTCTCTCTCTCTCTCTCTCATAGAAAGCAAGCCATTTTCGTTTCGTCCTTCTATTTCGCATTGAACAGTGTGGTGTCGCAACGATTATTTTTGTTGAGCGTATACGGGTTTTTGTACATAATAAATAATAAAAAATAATAACAGAATCTCAAACATATCTTTCCTACTTCAGTTACCACAAGCCAATTATTACTGAAATTGAGCCTACTGATTAAGTTTACATTACATTATATTTTTTAAAATTAAAAGTATTATTATAACTTAAAAAAATATTACAATTCCTTCACTAATTAATCGAAAGGAATTTCGTTCCATCCGGGTGTCCCTTGACACCTCTCAAGTTTTTTTTTACAGGATTTTTTGATAGGATAGTGACAAACGAGCACACAGTTCACCTTATGAACATGCAGGTGCGTTGTCACCCTTGAGGACTAAGATGTAATACCTCGTTTCCAGTAAAAAGGGTCTCCAGTTCTCTACACTCACCATACGAAGCACTACAGCATTAGGCTACTATTTTACGCTGGTATTCTGTGAGAGCATTGTCCTTTCCCGGTCAAGCCGATCCATTCGTGCTACAACTATACTACTAATATATAATATATCTCCTTTCTAATGGGCCGGCAACGCACCTGCAATTCCCCTGGTGTTGCGGTTGAACATGGGCGTCGGTAGTCACTTAACATCAGTTGCGCCGCATGATCGTTTGTCCCCTCTTCTATAAAAAAAAACTGCAGCATGACTCTACCGATTATTAGAACGTCTGTTGTTGCACCATAACAATCCAATAACATAAAATCATGATATTGGATTGTTATGTTCGCCACACATGGTCAGTTCAACTGATCATTCCAACTGATCAGTTGTAACTAAAACTGTTGATATTTTTTAAAATATTGGATTTTCGATATATCGATAATTATAAATATATCAATATGGGAGTTTTATATATAAGTTCATTTGCATAATTTTTTGCAAATCATAGGCGGTATCAGATCAGATCCAGGCTAATTACATTGTTATTATCACTTACAAATTGTTGCCTTGCTGGAACTTGGATCCAATAGTCCTTGTCTTGAAAATAAATATGCTTAGTGAAGATGAAGATCGTATGTAAAAGTAAAAGTAAAGTTACAGTCTATTAACGTCGCACTGCTGGGCACAGGCCTCCCATCGTTTCTGAGAGAGTTTTAGAGCAAGGATGTTTCCGCCGCGCTACCCCAATGCGTGTTGGCGAACTTCACATGTCTTCGAAATATTTTCACGACGTTTTCCTTCACCGACGAACAAAATTAACAATTTAATTGGCGCCAGCGTGGATCGAACTCGGGTTGCTCGCGTTATGTGAAATTTACAGCGACCGCTTACCATCTGAGCTACCACGGCTCGTATATTGTAAATGTTTGTCAACACTACCAATGTTGCCAAGGGTGACCTTAAAGAACTAATAAACATATATAAACAATTGCAACTGTTCAAGCATTTATTGACGATTAATGACGACTCCGTGGCGCAGTGGCTTAGCAATGAGTGGCTGCGCTGGGAGTCGCGGGTTCGAATCCCGCACGGAACATGTATTTGTATGGCCTACAAATAGTTGTTTCGGGTCTGGATGTTTGTCCTTGTGCAATTTATGTTTGTAAACTGCCCCCACGATACAAGAGAAAATCTTAGTGTAGGGGTAACGTTTAAAAAAAATTATAATTTCCTTATAGGTGTAAATATCTAAATGTTTTATAAATATGATACCATAATAATTTAAAAATGTTGTGTGCAGGCGACCCGAGACAATTAAATTCTATCATAACAACGGTGTCAGAAGAGCAATAGAGGGAAATGGAAGAAACAGGTGATGGACAGCTACAAGTCAATAATAATATTATTTATCATCCTACAACTCGACCCAAGCTTCCTACAGTGCGTTATAGTAAGTATCTTCAAAGACTGGTAAATATTTTCGATATAGATATACTACACCAACATATACCAGATGAGGCATGTGTCGTTGAATTCAGGTCAGGTCCGTGTTTTGTGATGTGGACGAGGTCTACTTTTAGCAGTAAACTTGTAATAGTGAAAATGACGATGATATATATTATAACGAACTAAAATAATAAACAAAACATCGTTTTCTCCCAGGTTCCTGACGTGGATATATCTGTTATCACGGATTTCGACGACCTCGAAAAGCAGTATTCTCCAGAGAGATGGTCAACCAGGTTTCCCACTGCGCAGGAGGTGCTGCGAAATCATATAAAGTTTGTCACTGAAGGTAAGGCATTAATAATTCTGTTTATGTGACCGGAAAAGATAAAAGTCTCGTTGACGCGAGATCGCGGGAGTACGGGGAGTGTGGTAAATTTTCCCAGCTGATTTATTTTAACTAGACACATGTAATTTTTGTCACACGCGCTTGTGGAATGTCATGGAGGTCACAAAATTGGTGATGTTGTGGTCGCTTTTATGTAAACCAACAGGTATGAGGCACGAATTTTCACTAAAACTTTTTTTATAGGATAAGGGTGAAAACGAGCACACAGTCCACCTGATGGTAAGTGGTTGCTGTGGCTCATAGACATCTACATCTATCCTCGATTACGGATCAAAATGCAGATGTGTTGTCACCCGTGAGGATTATGATGGAAAGCCGCGTTTCCAGTAAAAGGGGTCTCCGGTACTCTACACTCACCATACGAAACACAGCAACATTAAGCTACTACTTTACGCTGGTATTCTGAGAGAGCGTGGTCCTTCACCGGTCGAGCCGACCCATTCGTGCTACAACTATACCAGTAGTATAATTGCAGTATGGCTCTTTAACTTCGTCTAGCTTTACCGTTAAAGCCTATCTAATTTCCGCGGCTGAACATAAGCCTCCTTCATAGATTGACTCATAGTCTGCCGTGGTTGCCACGTTTGGCAAGCGGTTTTTTTAAATAATTTATGTGACGGCCATATTTTTTTTATATATATATATATTGTATTTTTAGTAAGAAATTGAATGTTACCGTTACAATATACATTATAATATGCAACCGTTAACGTTGTTCTAAAATTGAGAATTTTAGTGGTGTTTTGCATTTCTAATATTGAAATATATTGTTCTCTATTACTTCTTTTAGTAATGACGAATTAAAGACCGGTGTATCAGTATAGGGACCAATTTATCTTTTAAAATATTATGTCATCCAGCGAGGAATCCCTCTCAGCGTTCTTGGCATTATATTGGGAAGAGAATGGGTTCATATGAACAACAGTTTCGAATTATTCAGAATTTTATTGTCGTTATGCAAATAAATTCATTGTATTTCGAAATTAATGAAAAAATCTCCTTTATCCTTCCTTTTATTAAGAATGAAACTGTAGATACGTGGTCACCCTGGGGACTAAGATAATTATATAGATATGTTTTCCGGTTCTCTACACTCACCATTCAAAACATAGCATCAAGCTACTATTTGACGGTGGTATTATTTGTGAACGTAGTTCTTCCCCAGCCAACTCGATCCACTCTTGCTGCAATGATCATATCTAGGTTTTAAGACTCATTTTTCTTTACTTACTTCGGGCTGCTTAGGGCACCATTTTTGCCAATGAGTCTATCTGGGAAGGTGTCACCTGGTAGCAATGTTTGTACTGCTGTAATTCGGTCTATAGGGTATAGAGAGACAGTATCATTACAGGCTGTGATGCGTTCCATCTCAGTCCGCAGAGGTGACTGTAGCATTCTTTGTTTAATGTTACTGGCAAGTGTCCGTGGATTAGAGTAACCACTTACAATCAAGTGAAATACAGTTCGTTTGTCGTCAGTTCAGCCTTTTAAATAATAGTAGGCTGAATCACATTACAGAAGGAATTTCTACCTTCAGGTAGCAGTGTAGTGCAATCCTCCGCTTTACTCTGCTTTTAAGGATAAAGGAGTCAGTATTATTACGTTCTTAGGTTTTCCATTCTCTGAGCACTAGGACGAAAAACCTGTGCTGCAGAGTAGTCTTTTATCATCAGATAGAGCACATTTGCAACTCTAATCCTAAATTTAGAAAAAAATAACAACATTTTGTGGATTTATCGAAATATTTTGAGTTCTTATTTTACATTAGTGTTGAAAATGTAACTACAATTTAAAGAGTAGGAGAAAATTAACGACGTAAATTGGGTTATTATTGTTTCATTTCAGCCAGCAAAAATGCCACCAAAAACGTCCCAAATAAATTGGCAATCGAATATGGTGGTACTCCCGGACAGAAGTTAGATATCTTGGGTACGGATTTACCAGACGGTGAGTTTTAAAACTATATTTTTTATTATTTATTGTCATTTTATAACCTACAAATAATCCCTCGTGTATTTCATATTATTTTGGAATCTCAATATATTTGCTTGTTGTTGTATTTTCAAAAATGCAATTGCAAACTAAAAGTATGTATATCACCTTTATACGTGACCAGTGTTAAACTAAACAAAAGACAGACTTTCAAGTTTCAGTGCTTTCCGATCGGCTCGATTCACTAGCGCTACGAAGAGATGTTGCACTTGCATCTCTTTGCATTTTCTTTCGCATATACCACGGGGAGTGCTCTGAGGAATTGTTCGAATTAATCCCAGCCGCCAAATTTCGTGAACGCACTACGCGGCAAACGTCCCGATACCATCCACACCATCTGGATGCTTGGCGGTCCACCACTGTACGTTTCACAAGGAACTTTCTTCCGCGTACGACCGCGTGCGTACGTGGAATAGTTTACCATCGGCGATTTTTCCGGACCGATACGACCTGGGGACACTCAAGAAAAGAGCTTACTCCTTTCTAAAGGGCCGGCAGCGCACCTGCAATTCCCCTGGTGTTGCGGTTGGTCATGGGCGGCGGTAGTCACTTAACATCAGGTGAGCCGCATGCTCGTTTGCCCCCTCTTCTATAAAAAAATAAAATTAAAATAATCTATATTGAATAAAAAAGTTTCTGTTTCTGTGATTGTTTACCATCAATTTTAAGTGTTGGCAGTCACAACTAGATCTCTCGCCAGAGAATCTAATCTAGTTCAAAGAATATACTCCATATTCTTTGAACTAGATGGACGACCTGGCAAGACCTTTTAAAATAGTAGAGCCAAGCTGCAGCTCGATTATGATTGCAGCAAGATTAAGTCGACTTGACCGGTGAAAGAAAACTCCGCGTAAAAATCAGTGTAAAAAGCAGCTTAATGCTGTTGTGTTTCGTGTGATGAGTGTAGGAAACCTGAGACTCTTTCTACCAGTAGAAAGACATCTATATATATAAGGCAATTATTTTTTGATTCCTAATCTGTAGTAGATGTAGTTTATGGGGCACATCAACCACTTTCTATCAGGTGTACTGTATGCTCGTTTATAAAAAAACATATTAGGAATGTGATGAATGCAGTTGACTCAAGACGTGTTTTGTGACATTTCTTACGGGAGGCCCATGTTCAGCAGTGGCCAGATATGGTATTAATGCATTTGCACCAAATGGAACAATAAAAAAAATAAAACAAAAATTATTAGTTGCGTGAGAGTCTTGTAAACTATTTACAATATACTACGATGTTTTAAAATTTTATTACACAAAAATAAAAACAAGTTTTAATTATTTAAATAATGAAAATACAAGAAATTGAATATTTATGAGACTACAGAAGATTATTTTAATTGGTTAATTAGGTAGATTTTATCTGTTATAATTCTGAAAACTAACATTGTGATATGGCTCTGACAGTTCTGAACTCATTACGAATATTTTACTTTTGTTGTGATAAATAATAAGTATTAAACGCACTTTATTTGGTCTTTCTTTGATTATGCACTCGTGTACTTTTGTTAGTGTCAAGTAATAAGAAAATCAATATAATAATTAGTTGAAAAAACTTCTTCACAATATGTTGATGCGTCAAAATACGGAGTTTTTGAGAGATTGTAATGACAGCTGGAGGCAGCAGAAAGTCTAAGACCGTAGTATCTCATCAGTCATCTAGTATCAGGTCGCTTAAATAAACACATTATCTTGGGATTGTCAACACATTGTTTCATTGTTTCCACTATAAAAAGTTCACATAGGTACATTAAAAATATGCAAAATCGCACCACTCTTATGTATCAAATCCCCTTCAAACCATTATTTAAACAATAATACAAGAGGAGTAATCCGCCAGCGATCAAGTTACGGTCCGTTCACACAGACCGGCTCGGAGAGGAGAGCAGATTTTTATCACGTTGGAAACAGTGTTTTGAGTGATTGTAGTAAAGTTTATTTTTGCATTTGCACCTTTTTTGTCATTAAAAATGCCTGAACGCGCTTCGTGTGAAGTAATAAAAGGAGCCGACCGGCTCCGCTTGCGTGCTCTTTCTCGCTCGCGCAGCCGATGGGCTCCGATTGCGTGCTCTTTCTCTATCGCGTAGCCGATCGGCTCCGATTGCGTGCCCGCTGCGGCCGCGCCGACCGCCATTTTGATAGCAACATTTGAACGTAATAGTTGTGCGTACTTGTACGAAAAGATGAATGATGAAAAATTAATAATACTCGTGTCAAAATATGAGTGTTTATTTGACATAACCAAGCCATCATATAGCGATCGGATAATGAAAGACAATGCATGGGAGGAAATTAGCAAATGTCTCGGAATAAGTGGTAAGTAAGGTTTTCATTGTTTTACACCTACCCCCAGATACTCAAACGAATTTTAAAGCAAGGGCTTCTTAAACTCGTGCTGCGACGTGTTAGATTCAAAGTCAAAATAGGAATAACATGAGTTTAAATGCGCCCTTACTTTAAAAACTCGTTTGAGTATCTGATCGTTAGAATATACTTATGTAGTAGACAATTTTTATTAAATATAACTTAAGAAACTCGCGTAGCCACTTGATCTTGCCAATCTAAAGCACCACTTGATGAAAAATAATCCTTAAATTTATTCCTTGTGGTTAGAACTGCGTCGCTATTAGAACTGTTTTCATTATTATTGTCTGTTATTGCTGTTAATAAATTTATATTGCTGTGAAATTCATTCTCTTGTCCTGGCGTCCGATTTTCTATTAAAAAATTATGTAAACATGTAGTTGCTAATATAATTAAATCACAGTACTTCGGCTGAATTTTCATTCGTTTTTGATAAATTTCAAATCTTTGAGTTAGCATTCCAAATGCACATTCTACGACTTTTCTTGCCCTGCTTAAACGCAGATTAAATACTTTTTTTGATAATTCTGTTCTTGCTTGTTCTCTTGGATACGGCCGCAATATATTATTGCTCAAAGGAAATGCCTCGTCTCCTATAAAAACATGTGGTAAGCTTTCAGTGGTACTAGGTAGAGGTTTATTTGGGGGCAGCTTTAACTTATTGGTGTTGAGTTTTTTCCAAAATTTTGAATTCTGTAAAATTCCGCCGTCGCTATTTTTACCATATGATCCGACATCAACAATTAAAAAACTGTATTTCGCGTCGACCACAGCTAGTAACACTGTACTGAAAAAGTTTTTATAATTATAGTATAAGCTTCCACTATTATCTGGTGCCTGTATATTGACATGCTTTCCGTCTATAGCGCCCAAACAGTTAGGAAAATTCCAAATATTAAAGAAATCACGTGAAACCTTTTCCCACATTTCTTCATCTGGCATCTGCATAACTATGGGCATCAAAACATCACAAATTACTCTGATTGTCTCATGAATAATTGAATGAACTGTAGAAATTCCCATTCGAAAATTAAATGACAAGTTTTTGAAACTGCAACCAGTGATGAGGAATCTGTAAAAATAAAACAAACACACAAAATAGAAATATAAGACTGCCGTACCAAAACTAACTATAAAATAAAAAAGAGTTATGTTATTAATTTTTCATTTCTGTTCTTTCCAGTGACGCAGTGCCAGGATCGTTGGAAGAAACTGCGAGATAACTTCAGAAAAGCCTATTATAACCGAAAAGGCAAGAGTGGCGATGGTGCAACTACGTCCAAATTGATAAAATTTGAAAAAGAACTTTCTTTTATAATACCATTTTTTCGCAATCGAAACCAAATATCTAATGTAACATTATCATCGGATGATTCAGAGCCTGGCACACCAATACCACCACCATCGACATCATCTAAACGTTCTGACCATTCTGAAGTTGAATCGCTTGCAAGTACTTCTGGCTCGAAAAAGAGACCACGCTTAAGCAAAGATGTTGCTACGGTTTTCGAAGAGTATCTTGAAGAAAAAAGAAATACTACACCCCGTGACAAGGCATTACGTAATTTTTTTTTGTCTATGTCAGATACAGTGGAAACATTCCCAAAAGAAGTCCAAGCACGAATTAAAAGGCGCGTGTTTAACATTGTTAATGAAGCTGAATTAAGTCTCTATGAAAATAGTACAGATTTGAATTATTCTTTGTCTATAAATTCACCGCCATCGACTAATCAATCTACTTACCTAGTGTCAAACGAAACCTATATTCCTCAAAACTATCCAGATCAGACTACTTACGGGTACAATACCAGCACACAAAATACAAAATAATAAACAATCAAAAACAATAATAATTATAATAATAATAATTAAACACACACAAATCTGTACTATTTAATTACATTTCATTAACGTAAATAATGCTTAATAAATGGAGGGCTGTGATTTTGTGATCTATTTAGATGTTTGTGTTATTTAACATGATTAGTATAAGTAATTTACATTTCATTAACGTAAACAATGCTTAATAAATGGAGGGCTGTGATTTTGTGATCTAAATAACATGATTAGTATAAATAATTGTTTTTTATTTACCTTAAAGTTACCGTTAACCTTTCTTCGGCTGTAATGGTGCAACGATAATTTGTAGTCTTTTTTGTTATATGTACTCTTAACAAATCTGTCAATTTCAAAAATTGCCAATATTCCATACGATAATACTCATAAAATTTTAGGCTATCTCTCTTCAATTCCTCGAAAATGGTGTGAAACTCCCCATGGATTAGTCTGTTTTTCCAAATATGTTTTACCCATATTTGTTTCCGCTTGCGCTTACGTTTCCTATGTTCTATTTCAAGTAATCTTGCTAACAAATATATTTCTTCGTCGGAGCTATCTAAATCCATGTTTCGAAAAGCACACGTTAACACACCGAAAACAAAACTTAGACTGCGCGGAATACTGGCACTGCCTTTGTAGTGTATCCACCCGACTCCGAGCGCATCCGACCGGCTCCGAGCACATCCAACCGCACCCGCTTTCAGATCTCTTCCAGCCGGTCGATGTGAATAGTTGGCGGCTCCGCTCCGGCCAATTCCAAGCGTATACGACCCGGTCTGTGTGAAAAGAAAAAAGCAGGCCGATGCTCTCCGAGCCGGTCTGTGTGAACGGACCCTTACCGCCATCTCCCAATTACGAGGGCGAAACTGAAAGTTTTTAGAACTGGCCACTTGTAAACGATATAATACTAGGGCCGATGCAGATGGAAAATTAAAACCTTTTGCTAGCATCATAAACGAACTTTCAACAAAAGTAGGTACTCTTTGCCAACATTATTGTGTAGTACCTGGATGACCGAGCTTTCCTCGGTTTTTTTTTTGGAAATCGTGTGTTTTGGAAATTATATTTAGATACAAATTCCATACTAATGAAACATGAATAATATTTTTTGATCTTATTGACATAATAGAAAAAACTGAACTGGTTATTTGAATAAAAAATCATGAGTGCAATTAGTTTAATTAAAATTTTCGTATTTTTAAAAAATAATAATAAAGGGCTCGAAATAATAGATTTCCTCACAAAAGAAGGGAACTTGAAAAAAAAAGAAAAAAGTCAGACCGAAGACAGGACGCGAACCAAGGCATTACGATTTCGCTCGATATCCACTTGAGCTATTACGATCATAACACAGTGTCAAAATTTACCTTCTTATATTGTAGCAGTTTTTCATTACTTGAAAACACGAACAAAAAGACATTTTCTAAAAATAAATCCTAGCTAGATCGATTTATTGCCCCCGAAACTCTCTGGACACCAAATTTTATGAAAATCGTTGGAGCCGTTTCCGAGATTCCGATTATATATATATACAAGAATTGGTCGTTTAAAGGTATAGGATGTATTTTAATGATTTGTCATTTGTTTACGATTTGGCGGCAAATTGAAAATTGTCTGTGTCACGTCAGCATGAATTTAACGTGAGAAAATTTTCGTACAATGATTTTTTTGACTTTTAATGTCATTTAAATCAACAAAAAAATTATGATAGACTTCTATTGGCCTTTCACGATGAAGTCCCATCTCGTACTATTGTTTACGACTGCTTTAACGAGTTTAAACTTCTACGGCGACGACTGAAGATAACATAAGTGTTGTGCAGCGTATGATAGAGACTGACAAAAGAGTGACTTATCAGAAGATTCGGACAATCTTAGGCATCGGTATGAGTCAAGTGCAAAAAATCCTCCATGAACATTTAGTGGTCAGGAAGCTTTGTGCCTGGTGGATACCTCATACTTTGAAAGAGGCTCAAAAACTCCACCGCGTTTATTGATGTCGTGAAACGGTTCAAATATTTAATGGAGGTGACTCAAATGCTGTGTTCGACATACTTACGGGTGACGAAAGCTGGATTTATTGTTATGATCCTGAAACTAAGAGACAGTCTGCTGTCTGGGTGCTTCCTTCCGAGGAGTTGCCAACTAAAGTGAAGAGAGGTCAAAGCGTGGGAAAAAAGATGGTGGACTCGTTCTCCGGAACGACATGTCATTACACAACAATTGTTTTAGAGGATCGAAAAACAGTTACTGCAGAGTGTTACACTAATAATTGTTTGTCACTCGTCTTGGAAAAAGTTCGGTAGAAATGAACTCGCAGTAGGATCCACCTTCACCACGATAACGCCTCGTCGCACACTGCCAAGCAAACAATCGACTACTTGGCGACGTAAGACATGGAATCACTAGGTCACTCGCTCTATAGCCCCGACCTCGCACCTTGCGATATTATTTATTTCCGAAAATAAAAGGAAAACTTTGAGGAAAACGTTTTATGAACGCCGAGGAAGCAGTGGCTGCGTTTCAAAATGCCGTCAAATTGACCTCTAAGGACGAGTGGGCAAAGTACTTTTCTCAGTGGTTCCGGCGGATACAACGATGTATTGTTGTAAATTTACACTATTTAGAAAATATAATAAAACGAATAACTTGCTAGTTTGTTCAGTTTTTGATTTTCTAAGAACTTTCAGTGTCACCCTCGTACATATGTTAATAAATTACGCGTCACGTTGTTTGTCCGCGTTGGACTCCTAAACTACTGTTGCGCGAATAAGTCGACGTCATGTATCCGGCACTAGCGCCATCTAGTGTCAGGGACGAGAGCGAGGGGAGCTTTCCAGAAAATGACATCACTAATCTTTCAACCGACAGCGCCGTCTAGTCTCGGAACGAAGAATTAAGCATCTAGAAGTCTGCACTCAAACTCTCGGCCCTTTGCGCGTGTTTACTTGAATATTCTGGATGTTTCGGTGCTAATTTGTATCTATAGGCGCTGCAAGATGCGATCGGAAGTATTAAATTCAGCGAGACAAGCGAAGCTTCGGTGCGGAATAAAGTGAATCAGTGTGATTAATTATTAGTGTTTTAAGTTTTAATTGGTGTAAAGAAAATTAAAGTGTTAATTTAGGTAATTCTATCGGCAATTTTTATTGTCACAAACCTCAAGCTCGTAACAATTGGTGTCAGAAGTGGGATAAAATCATGCCGATTTTACCTAAGGAGGAAACGGAGGGTGTCCGTACCCGAAGTCAACGCCAGCAGGAGACGGACCAAAGAAGATTTGGTGGTGCAACGCCGCAGACGTCGGAGGGCCAGCCACCGGCTGCAGGCCCGTCGGTAGCTCCTACATCTGCAGCACCTGACTTAGGTGCTCTGATGGCGATGCTACAGGAGCAGCTGCAGCGCGGACGAGAGGAACAGGCCCGTCTGTTGAAAGAGCAGCAGGAGGAACAGGCTCGCCGACAGGAGGAACAGGTCCGTCGGTTGGAAGAGCAGCTGCGGGGCGGGCAGGAAGAACAGGCCCGTTACTTAGAAGAGCAGATCAAACGCGATAGGGAAGAGCAGATGCTTCTCATGAAGGACCTTCACGCTACCTTCGGGAAAGAGATAAGGGAGGTGAAGGATAAGGTTGCTCAACATGATAACCGCCTGTCGGAAGCCGAGACCCAAATTAACGAAGTTAAGAAAACGCTGGATGATCTCAAACTTGGGGATGGAACTACAGCTCCCGTAGTAGCTACTACATCTTCGCTACGTGGGTTCAACGTGCCACCGTTCGATGGGACTTCTTCCTGGTCAGCCTACAAAATCCAGTTCAAGGCTGTTATGAAGGCGAACGGCTGGAATAAAAGTCAGGCCATGACTGCTCTCATACTAGGCCTGCGCGACCAGGCCTTAACAGTTCTGGAAGCTCTCGGTGAGGAAGTGACTTATGAGCAACTCCTTGAGGCATTGGAGGCGAGATATGGCGACGCTCACCTGGAACACGTCTTTCGGGCGCAGCTTAAAGATCGCGTGCACCGCATCAACGAAAACATGAGCAGTGGGCTCTAGAGGTGGAGAAGCTGGTGCGAAAAGCATACCGGTCTGTACCTGCGCTCATTGAAGGGAACCTGGTGCAGACATTCATCGACGGCATCCGCGACCTGGAAGTCAGAGCTGCTGTGAGGCTCGAGCACCACGAGACGCTTAAGGACGCCTTGGCCCATGCACTGGAGGTGGAAGCCGTGCGGCAGGATCATCGTTCCCATCGCGTCAGGGAGGTTGCATCAGCTACAGTTCGCGACCGCAACAAAGGATACAGCCCTAGGTGCTATGGCTGTGGGGAAAGGGGCCACCTTCGATCCAGCTGCCCTAAGCGAACCGTAGAAAGGGAAGTTGATCGATCTCGAGAGAGTAGTGCAGCTAACGGCAGTGACTGGCGGCGTCAGGATCATCGTACCCCTCACGTTAGGGACATTGCAGCAGTTACGGTTCGCGACCACAGTAAAGGATACAGCCCTAGGTGGTATGGCTGTGGGGAAATGGGCCATCTTTGATCCAGCTGCCCTAAGCGAACCCTAGAAAGGGAAGGTGAACGATCTCAGAAGAGAAGTGCGGCTAACATCACCACCCAGCAGCAGCCGGGATACGACTTTACTATCAGACATCGCAGCGAGAAATCTCATGGCAACGCAGATGCATTGCCAAGAAGACCTTGTCCTGAAGATTGCAACCATTGTACTAGGCAAGAGAGTAAGGAAAAGGGTATCTGTGGGGATGCTCAGGGCAGACCACCTCAGCTACGAGTGGAAGGACTGCTTACTACATGCACAGCAGGAAGATCCGGAAATCAAGCCGATTCTGGAATGAATAAAGGCCAGTGCTCCCAAGCCCAAGTGGAGCGACGTCTCAGCGATGAGTTCGACCACTAAAAGCTATTAGGCCCAGTGGAACAGCTTGCTGCTTCAGGATGGAGTTCTGTGTCGTAAATGGGAAAATGTTCGGGGAGACAGCTGTCATTTGCAAATGGTTGTCCCTAAAGCTAAAGTACCGGATGTTCTACAGCTGTACCATAATGATTGTTCAGGAGGCCATTTGGGAGTTAAACGAACTCTACTGAAGATCCCAGAACGGTTTTACTGGGTCCACTGTCGAAACGATGTCGAGGACTTGTGTCGCAAATGTACAAGTTGTGCGGCTGTAAAGGGACCTCAGACTCGTAGTAGAGGTGCATTGAAGTTGTACAATGTTGGTGCACCATGGGAGAGAATAGCCATTGACGTGGCGGGGCCGTTTCCGGAGAGTGAAAGCGGTAACAAGTATTTCATGGTTGTGATGGATTACTTCACTAAGTGGCCAGAAGTCTTCGCCATTCCAAATCAAGAAGCTTCAACAGTTGCGTATAAGCTAGTTCATGAAGTCTTCTGTCGTTTTGGAGTACCTTTAGAGATTCACAGCGATCAAGGAAGGAATTTTGAGTCTCAAATATTCCAGGAAACTTGCCGAGTTATGGGTACTCATAAAACAAGAACGACTTCTTATCACCCGCAATCTGATGGAATGGTAGAACGATTTAATCAGACATTGGAGAGGTACCTAGCAAAAGTTGTAGACAATCGGCAACGAGATTGGGACAAGCACATACAGCCGTTTTTGTTGTCATATCGAAGCGCTGTTCACGAAAGTACAGCAGTGAGACCAGCTTTCGCAAACTTTGGAAGAGAATTACGGCTGCCTGCAGACCTGATCACCGGGATACCATCTGATGCCCCACGCAGTATAACCGATTATGCAAATGACTTGCGGAACAAAATGAATGACACGTCAGACAATCGGGCCAGCAAATGTCTGAGAAGATGAAAACCCGGTACGACCGCAAAATGAACAATAAAGGCTTCGACGAAGGTTCACTAGTGTGGTTGCACAATCCAGTCCGCAGCAAAGGGAAATCTCCTAAGCTTCAAGCTAAATGGGACGGCCCGTACCGGATTGTAACCAGGATCAACGATGTAACCTACCGGATACAGAAAGGCGCAAGAGGTACTCCTGAGATCGTCCATGTGGATCGCTTGGTGCGTTATTATGGGGCTATAATGCTCGGGACGAGCATGTCTTAGGAGGGGGCAGTGTTGCGCGAATAAGTCGACGTATGTCTGGCATAGATCTAGTGTCAGGGACGAGAGCGAGGGGAGCTTTCCAGAAAATGGCATCACTAATCTTTCAACCGACAGTGTCGTCTAGTCTCGGAACGAAGAACTAAGCTTCTAGAAGTTAACACTCAAACTCTCGGCCCCTTGCGCGTGTTTACTTGAATATTCTGGATGTTTCGGTGCTAATTTGTATTTATAGGCGCTGCAAGATGCGATCGGGGAAGTATTGAATTCGGCGAGACAAGCGAAGCTTCGGAGCGGAATAAAGTGAATCAGTGTGATTAATTATTAGTGTTTTAAGTTTTAATTGGTGTAAAGAAAATTAAAGTGTTAATTTAGGTAATTCTATCGGCAATTTTTATTGTCACGAACCTCAAGCTCGTAACACTACTTAACCGATTTTAATCAAATTTGCACACCGTGTGCAGTTTAGACAACTTGAGAGATAGGATAGTTTTTTTGTCCATGAGTGACCCACACATTTTTTTTGCTAATTTAAGAATTTTTATTAGGAAATGACAAAGGGTCGTCGAAAAGGGCAGAACAACGTCTGCCTGGCAAGCTAGTTTATTATAAATTTATACAATATAATCATTATTGAATTTGCTTGCGTTTATCATATTAAACATAATTATTTAAACGATGGTTATGTTATGGCAAGAGAATAAGAAAATACATTACCATTATTTTTATACAATCAAAACAATGAAAGGAAAATTTTTACAACCATTTATCGCCATAATTATCAATTATTAATCATTCAAATCAAATCCAATTCAATATGATTGTTAGATAAGATTTCATGCGACAAAACGTCGGATTCCTGATGTTTAGACGGTAGTAGAACATACCTACGCGTTTTGCGCAATATAATTATTTGTTTTTGTATGACGCATATATTAGGTATTACCAATAATGTTATATTGCATATCTATTAACGATCGTCTCGATGAAAAATTATTGTGTGATAACTTACAAAAGTATACTAATTAATATAATGATATTTTTAGAATTAGGGCGACGAACAAGCACATAGTCCACCCGATGGTAAGTATGCTCATGGACATCTATATTTATCCTTAATTTTTTAGATTTTTGTTGTTAAATCAAAATGCAGATGTCAACCCTAAGGACTAAGATGAAATGCTCCGTTTTCTCCGTTTTAAGTGGAAAGAGTCTCCGGTTCTCTACACTCACCATAAGAAACACAGCAGCGTTAAGCTGCTGTTTTACGCTGGTGTTCTGTGAGAACATGGTCCTTGACTGTTCAAACAAACCCATTCATTCTACATACCATAATATTGCTGCAGCGTGGCTCCATCACGTACAAAATTTATATAATATTTGAGCTGAACGAAGGTCCAGAAACAAGAGAGACCTAAATGTTTACCTTTTGCCACTGCGACGCCAAAGGTCATTTAACAAGATGGCGTCCACCCCAGATGTAATTGAACCCACATGAATTTTTGACAGCAGGATGTTAATTTTGAAAACATGTTAAGCGACTTGTTTTTGATTCGATCGATTAACGGGTGTACGATTACAACAGTTAAATAATAATTTATGTTATGTAATTCATGGAAACTTTTGACCAAGACTTCACGTTTATTAGATCACGAATACAAGATGTCTCGCAAGTTTCACGGTGTTTAAGGTTATTTTATAACGTTACCTCCACACTGTTATTTTTTTAATTTATTTATTCTTTACTGCATTCCTTAAAACAAAATAATACAAAGGGTGGACTTAATGCCTTGAGGCATTCTTTACCAGCCAACCCATGGAGTCGTGAGAATTTTATGTAGGTGTGGCAATATAGAATAAATACACTGTTTATGTAACATATTAAAGTGATTTCTTACATAAAACCTTACATAGATAAATTATGTTATCTAACGATGAAGTGGAGGGAGTGGAAATACTTCTTCTTTTCCTCTCCAGAAAGACAAAATATCGTCCTTATTTACTTACAAAATTATTCGAGCTGAATCGTCGTCATACACTAGACAATCAAAAATGTTACTAGACTAAATCAATAAAGTGGTTTCATTTACTATCCAAAACTAAAATGTTGTATCATAATAATAATAATCATCATCATGGGTAAACAAGATGTTGTACGTCTGCCTTAAACAAGATGGTATAGCGCCGTCTACCAGATTTTCTGACAGTTATGGGAAAACCAGAAAAATGGCATAGGCAACTGCCTCCTATGATTCCTGCGGGTAGAAATAAGGTACTGGATTCTCTTGTATTAGCATAACACGACAAGCATGCTAAAAATTCTTTACCTCTACTTTGGGCGCTACATTTGGCAAAAGTATTTTATTCAATACAAAGCAACATATTATTTCGTTTTCTGGTTTATTACATTTATTGACATTTTTGTATAATACGTTTAAGATGAAATATACTACAAGGTGTAATTACGATAAGGTGATCGGTTTATATTATATATTTTATATATATAATTTTTTTTACAGATTCTCCAATCCTGGTATACGTCCACGGGGGTTTCTGGCAGACGCTATCGCGTGAGATATCTCGGTACCCTGCGCTGCCGCTTTACCGCTCTCAGATCAAAACAATTGTGGTTGGGTACGATCTGAGCCCGTTCGTTACGCTGCCGGAAATAGTGCGTCAGATTGAAAATGCCGCGAAATTCGTGTTCGAGTACGCGGAGAAAATGGGATCAAGGTCTGCCTGAATCACAAATAGTTACAATTTTTGTAGAATTAGGCCACCATTGTCAGGGATCCTCTTCCTAACTTTCCTTTTCCTTTCCCTAACTTCCTAAATCAAGTAAAAACGTGGTTTTCGTAGGCTGCGGAGCCGTCCCGTGGGAAAAAATGTGAACTTAAATATAAAGTATGGAATTGTAGTAATAGTACCTATACATATTATGTGGCGCCGTAGCTAAGGGATTTCTTTCGTTACTAAGACACTTCTTTAAGCCCGAGAATATGTATTTAAAAAAAAAACTGTTTCGCAATTTAATCATATATGGCTTCGTAAAAGATTTGGCTATATTGACGAGCTTTATTTACCAATATTTTACAGTAATGTTTATTACGAATGTCGTAAAAGTAAAAACTGGCTCTCTTACCCTTTAAAGAAATGTCTATAAGGATAGCGATCTGTGTCACAGAGAACGAGCTGGGCCATAGATAATCAGTTTTTCTTTTTTCTCTATTTATAATGCACTTATTATTTTATATACTTACAGAGGCATGTACTTCGCAGGTCACTCATCCGGCGGGCAATTGGTGGCTAAACTATTAAGCAATGTCGATTTCTTCGAGGACAATCCAGGATCGCATCGGTTACGAGGAGTTTTCCTTATATCGGGCATATACGATTTACGGGAGTTAGTCTACACATCTGTAAATGACGCTGTACAACTCCCACATGAATATGCAATACCACTGTCGCCTTTATTCGATTTCTATACTCATTTGCAGTCAAGAAAATTGAGAGTGTACATCCTAGCCGCCCAAAACGACAGCCCAACGTTCAAAAAACAGTCTAGAGAGTTCTACGCACTTCTTCATAACATTCTTATGCAGAATGTGTATTTGGAAATAAAAGACGATTTAGATCACTTTAGTATTGTCGAAATCCTCGCTGAAGATGATAATTACCTTAAGAATCTGATTGTTTACGATATACAAAAACATTTGTAAAATCATAATATTTTTAATACGTTATTTGTTAAAATAAGTACGCTAGAATAGATGTAAGGATTTTATTCATATCGAATATTGATATTTCTTCTTGGAAAAGGGAATGACACAATTGTGAAATAATATTTTTATTTTCTTATATTAAGCATAGGGAAATAGCAGGCTTGTACTTGTATGGAAGTTTCGTAATGCTAATAAAATTTCGTGTTTGGGATATTTTTGGTTTTAATTGGTACTTAGTAGGAAAGACAAACCCCTTTTAAATTCTTAGATTTTTAAAACTTGGGATATAAAAGTTATAACCAGTTTTAATTTTTAAGGTTATCTACATAGACCATAGAGTAATATATAATAATGTCGTAGACAGGGAAACCAATAGACAAATTGACGCCTTCTTTCGCATTCGCACACGAAAAAGATAGATTTATACATACGTCTTGCATAGAAGTGAGACAGAGCGGTGTGATTGTTTGTCCCTTTCTCCGTGCCGGTTTTTTGTTTAGCAAACTACACTTTGCTAAAAAACTTTGACAGTTCATAACGATCTAAGGAGTTTACAAGTTGGTTTAAGTGAGAAAAAAGTGTTTTGTGAGCTTAAGATTGGTGAATCTTGTTCAGTTCAGTTCTTAGAATCTTTTCTTTCGTAATCTTCGTTTTTATATATGTTTTCTTCACAACCTTGAAAAACTGTTGCATTATTTTTGAATGTGTGGGTTTCCTACACTATTATACGCGCACACTAATGTAATAGTGTCATCTTATTATCTTACGGAAATTGTGTATACTACTTTGTCGCACAGTATCCGTTTGCCCGTAATAATTTCGTGGTATTTTGACACAGCAACCCAAGCTGGAGAATGGTTCTTGAGATGTAATAATTAGTTGCGTTCAGCTTACAGAAAACCTTTGCCAAATAGCTATATCGTATATCTGTTGTGTGAATAAGTTGTAGAGAAAAAGGGCTCTTTGTTGTTAGTGTCCCAGAGTTTGCAACATTTAAGAGTAATGCCCTTTGCACGGCAAGCGTTAACTGTATACCGTTGTGGGGAAACTGCACAGACATCCAAAATTATTTATATATGTTATCGCTCAAATAATGTATAAGCGCTCTAGCAAGTATTGACTCCAGGGAAAACTGTAAACCGTATTTCATACAATACAAGATTATTATTATAACAGTTACATCTTTATACATATAAGAATCATCCAAATTAGTAAGAAAATATGTAGATATATTTCAAAACTAGCTTTTTACTCGCGGCTTCGCTCGCGTGGGCTGGAATTTAGAAACATCGATAAAACTATTTCGTACTAAACTTAGCAAAACTGGATCACTTGTAGAGAGACGTCAGTATCTGTGTCTATATTGGCAATATTATATAGGCTACAGAAACACATAAGTTACTTTATCAGAATCACATAAATATCATACGTAAAGCTACACCTTTTTTTTAAATCGGGCACGTATTCCGATGTGTCATTATGAAGAGAGAATTGTCCTGGAATCGGAAATGCGTTATCTTATTTACATAATAATCATTTTTAAAGTTGATACAGTTTTGATAAAATAAGGTTTTATTTCACGATCTTTATTAATACTCGTCCCATTGAATATTTGTTACCACCACATACCAGTATTTTTTTACGATCGAGTAGACTTCAAAATTTCATAAATGTAGTTCTATTCACGGAGAACGTGTAAGAAGAAATAAATTCATGAACAGCAGTAGAAATATACATAAGATGGGAAGCAGCGTCTTCCTGATCATAGCTTATAATAATAAAAATTGCAGTTGACAACTCGCATGCCAAGCGTGGCAACTATGGCAAACATCCTACGGAAATATTGCTGTGCCGATAGGTAGACACATAAAATACCTAAAATACACAACCATACTTTTTTATTTATATAACATGAGCATATTATTATATAACACATTACCTTTAAAAGAAAAAGAAGGAGCCTGTTTAAAAAAAAATTAAAGGAATCGTTATTTGAAAATTGTTTCTATGACCTAAAAGAATATTTAGAATGTAAAAATTAGTTTAATTATTTATCTGCTCCACTGATAGATAGTTTTTGTTTTAAATATTTGCACGTCTGAGAGCAGACTAAACACGTAAGTACCTGTCTACATTATAGATATTTAACTGAAGACTCTGTCAACTGCGTTTTATGCAAAACCTGGATAACCGAGGTTTGCTCGGTATTTTTAAGCTATTGCATAGCTTCTATCGCGGGCCTTGAGTGCGGGAAAATCCAGAAATTTCGTAACGAAAAAAACCTCACGCTCTCCGACGGGCACGGAGGTGTGGCTTGAAGGCCGTGCATTGTCTAACGATGGTCTAACGTCGTTTCTTTTCCTCAGTCTTCGACACGGTGTTTGTGTATAAAGTGTTTTGAAACTTTGAATATGAATGAACAAAGTGCATTTATTATTAAGGCTGCTCTCTCGCAAAAAGCTTGAAAAAAGCGTGCAGATGAACCAACTTTTCATCGACACTAACAGAGAAATTACATATGAAAAAAATAGCTAGTAATCTACATGATCTGATACGTAATTTGGTTTAGCCATAATTTTTCTATCGGTGTCACATAATGAATAAAAAAATACCCAAATCACCTCCAAATCGTTGAGATGAAACCACTTTACTCCTTCATTGTTTATCAAAGGAATATAAAAAAAATATCTACTGCTTTGCAATACAAAATAAAATAATTTGGTTTGGTTACTTTTTAGAAATATGTATTATTTTTATGATAATAAATTAAAAATGCGTCCCGATTAAATACTGCGTCTATATCACCCCCGCATTCGTCCACGAATTCAGTGCGGGGCGCATCGTGTTGCTAGGTGGACGTAAGCCGCGTTGCGAGAGCTCAGCACTACGAAATAAAATCGTAAAATATTACTGCAAAAATTTAATTTTGTTAATAGTGGAGTAGGTTTTTTCTGATTCTTGTTTAATAGTAATTGTTAATTGTACAGTTTTATTAATGTTTAAGTTTAGTTTGTAAAACATGGGGAATAAGCAGAAACGATTGAAGAGAGGTCTAAAAAAATATTACAAACAAAAGGGTATCAAGGTAAGTTAAGGTTATCAAGGTAAGTTTTAAGTTTTATCTACATATTTCATAATATTAGACAGGTGCTGTTTATAAAATACCTATATTACTGTGATTTCGCCACTTTGTGACGAGACAAAGCGCGGCAAACGCAAGTGGTAAACAATATTAACTTCTCATTTATACAATAAGAGAAAAAAATTGTTTTCTTATCGGTCACCACGCTCAAAAAGTGTAACTTGATTTAATATCAAAGACTTAACTGCATAAATAAAATAAATAATTAATTATAATTGCATAAGTTGATAAAAAATGCTATGCAATAGCTTTACCGCGGCAGTCCCCGAGTGCCACACGTCTTTTTTTTTTGTAAATCGTGTTTTTTGGAAATTATATTTAGATACAAATTACATACTGATGAAATATGAATAATGTTTTTCGATAATACCGACATAATTAAAAAAACTGAACTGGTTATTTAAATAAAAAAATCATGAGAGCAATTAGTTTAATTTAATTATTTGTGTTTTTAAAAAAATACTAAAAAAGGGCTCGAAATAAAAAGGGAAAAGGAACTTTAAAAAATAAAAAGTAAAAAAGTCATACCGATGAAATCTTGACTCGAACTGAGGGTACCACGATTTGCCTACCTATGTAAAAGAAACCACATTCACAATCTAGCTTGTACACACTTGCATCCCGTAGAGGGATGTGAGTGAATGTGGTCTCTCTTACATTGGTCAAACAAAAAGATCTATAAAAATACCCGTGAAGGAACATATAGCTGACGTGAAGCACCGACGCTCCGGGAAGTCTGCAGTCTGCGAACATGTTCAAGATCGTCCCCACCATTACATTCGATTTGATAAACCACAAATCCTCGCAAAAGAACACAGATTCCTAACAAGGATGATACGCGAGGCTACTAAAATAATTAAAAAACATCCAAATTTCAATAGAGAAGATGGATGGGTGCTGCCAGCTGCTTGGGATCCTATAATTAACAAAATTAAACCCAAACCCAAGCATACCACTGCAAGACTTCATGATACTATAAGCTCGTTTTGCGTAAATCGGACTAACAATTAATATTCAAAAACTGAAGGTAGCCGGACTAACTATGACATTGGGACGTCAAACATCTCAGTCCCCCCCCGTGACCATGGGTGCATGGCGTAAATATAAGAAATCATTATATTTCATGTTGATTAAAACTACTTTTACGGATTTTATCGCGTTTATTTTACTTTTAATTACTTTTATTTTTAATTCCCGACGTTTCGGGCGCTTTCCAGCACCCATGGTCACGGGGGAACGCGATAAAATCCGTAAAAGATGTGTAGTGTTCGCGTAAATATAAGAAATCATTATATTTCATGTTGTTATACTATTGACTACCTCATTGGTTTAGTGGTTGTAGTAGTGCAACTGCTGATCATGAGAAGGGCTTCGCAATGTGACGCATCAGCATATTGTGGAGAAAAAGAACATAAAATGTAGATTCTAAAAGAAAGGATAGGCTCAGAAGGTCTAGAAATCAGAGCCGTAAAGCCAGTTAATAAAGAAGAAAAATTGACAAATAAAAAGACAGATATTCTTTTCTGTCAAATATCAATAAATAATTGCCATATGAATAAAAAACAATGATGACTAAATCATCAAATCATTCCTATCATTAAATCGTTAAACATTATGATTTTATACAACAATTAATGTATTCTTAGATGTAATATGTAAATGTTTAATTACATATATTGTTATTTCTGTTTCTATGTAATTAATTACCATTTCGATATTGAAATAATACTAGTTTTTACAGAATTTATCGCGTATATTTAACTTTTAAATACCCGACGTTTCGAACGCTTTACAGCACTCATGGTCACGGGCGGGACTGAGATGTTAAACGTCCATATGTCATAGTTAACCGCGGTTACCATAGATTAAAATTTAACTTTTGTTCCGATCTATGCGGTATGAACTTATGGTATCTTGAAGTCTTGCAGTTGTATGCTTGGGTTCGGATTTAATTTTATTTTATTATAGGATCCCAAGCAGATGGTAGCACCCAGCTATCTTCTCTATTGAAATTAGGATGTTTTTTGATTTCAATAGCCTCGCGAATCATCCTTGGAAGGAATCGGTGTTCTTTAGCGAGGATTTGCGGTCTATCAAATCTGATGTAGTGACGGGGGGCGATCCTGTACGTGTTCACAGACTGCAGACTTCCCGGAGCGTCGATTCTTCACATCAGCTATATGTTCTTTAACGCGGGTTTTTATTGATCTTTTAGTTTGTCCTATGTAGGAGAGACCACATTCACAATCAAGCTTGTACACTCCTGCATCTTGCAGAGGGACATTACACTTGACTGATGGTAAAAACTGACCAATCTTCTTCAGCGGTTTGAAGTATGTTTTGATGGAAGCGCGCTTCAAGATGTAGCCAATCTTGTCAGTGACTCCTCTAACATATGGCAGTACAGCACGTACACGCGCGACTGTGGCCGGCTTCACTCGTTCACTGTGACGTGGGCGCGGGACTCGAAGCTTGTTGTCATGCAAAACTTGCTTGACATGGTGGAGCTCTGCAGCCAGGTGTTTACTGTCACAGATCCCTCAGGTATCACAGGTAGAATGACCCGTAGGTAATAGTAGATTGTATTGTTAAATAGGTAAATTATATCGAGAACAATATTTAAATTTTGTCATTTATTTTGTATATTATATTTGCTTATTTAATAATATAATATTACATGATATTATATCACAATTACATTTTAATGATATTTTTATCTGAATATTTTAAAAGGTATCTAAGTACAATATAAAAAACAACCTAAATGTATGTTTAACAAAACTTATTAACATAACATTTAAATTACAAATATATATTTATTTAAATTAGAATAGAAGTCGTTCATAAATGACGAGCACGCGAGAGTTAAAAATGGACGAATTTATTCCACTTTGACTTTGATGTGGAAACCTACAAATAAAATAAAAGAATAATATGCGGATTTAAACATGAAAAATTTTGCCAAATTATAATAACTTATATATGTTCCTACAAAATGTGTATAATAATATATTCACCTATACTTAAGTACCTACAGAAATGTCGCATCTGAACATATTAATTTCATAATCTATATTCCCTGACACGAGATGGCATCTTAGGAATAATTTGTTTTATTTTTAATCAATACTTTTTTATTGATTAAGTATCTTATTAACCGATGAAAAATAATTCCTTGGTTTTTATTGACATTTCTTGAATTATTTGTGCAATATCAAAGTACACACGACGGAATATTTTTATCAAGAGATTTTTTTTAAATCAACTACGTGACAACTCTATAAGCGCCTAGCGAGTGACTGATTAAAGTGCGGTGTATGCACCGCAGTTGAGTGGGACAGAGTAGCTGAATGCAGTGTCGCCTCTAGTACGTAGTACATAATAGCTCAATGGTTTTTATGATTATATTACGTTTATTTATTAAAATCTTTTTATTGATATTATTAATTAATCCCAAGTTCTAAAAAATATAAAACTTACGTGAAAATTAATGGCTTAGTTGCCTTAAGAGGTTAGAGTAAGTCAGCTCAAATTCTAATTTCGCCCCCACTTCCCCGCGCGTCCTATGCTATGTACCGACATGTTTGTAATCACTAATACTCTAAGTAGATAGGTCGTTAGATACTTATTTCATTAGGTTTATCATATTTATGCCTGTTTCTTAACGCTAACCCAGTCGCTTCTTATTTTTATCACGGTTATTTCCCATTTTAATTTACGTCGTCCTGTTGCGTAATGTGTATTCTGATCGTAAGCCACACAACTTCTCCCTTCAAAAGTCGGAACGATACTAACGGGGCGACAGGAATCAAGCTTACGCGCCGATTGTTTAGGTAATTTCTTTTTTACAGTGAAAATAATGGTATTTTAAAAAAAGTAAATAACATAAGCACTGCTTTATAGTTAGTTCAGTTAGTATGCAAAGTTTCATGATCTTATTTAAAGTATTTTATGAATAACAGCGGTTTATTATTCAGTTTGGAGGGAACTTTGGATTTCTTTTCTATCGAGAAAATTTTACGGAATCGTGTTTTCGTCTAACATATACCTTAACATTAATCCTCAACTTTACCATATATTTATTTCAAAATTAATGCTGCAATACTTTCGGCATAACGGAGGATCTTGCTAAGCCATTTGAGGTTATATTTCCCCTTAATATCTGGTACAAATTCTATAACATAACAACGAAAAAAAGTATGCGGTGCTAAATCTGCCATTCCCCTTTAAAGTAAGTAAGTACTAATTATCCATTCCAAGCGCAACCAATCTTAGAAACAAAGTCATTGTTTTCTTAGAGCTGATTTTCTAAAGAAGTCTGATTTTGTTTTTATTTTCAACTTTACTTACAGTTAAGTTTTGATTGTTAATAATTAACGATGTATACGAATTTAATTAAGACAAAAAAGTGAAACTACAAAAATAATTAAACCATACTACTTGCTACTAAAGAGTACATAAATATATATTATCTAATAATACGTTGTAGGCCAAAAAGAACGCTCTCACAGAATACTAGCGTAAAATAAAGCTTTAAAAAAATTTGATCGTTAATCCAGGATAGTTGTTTATGAACCAATACATTCATTTACCATAAGGTTGACTATATGCTCGTTTGTCTTTCTCATTCTATTTAAAAAAAGAGTAGAAGCTAAAAGCAAAGGTAAATAGTTTTAAACTAGACGTCACCAGGTTGATAGTTTATTTCTTTCTCTTCTTTATTCGCCCAAAATAATCCACTGCTGCATATGGAACCTTCTCAATACCAGAAGAATTTGCCATAATCGTTACTATTGGCAGCCTTTACTTGGCAGCATTTACTTTTCTAAAGTTGTAATTATATCATTTGAGTAAAGGAAAACACAATTGGCCTGAAAAGATTTCTTTTTTAGGGGGTAAGTGATATTTTTTAACATTATTCGCAACAGTTAATTTTATAAGTAAATATTTTCATACGTAGTAATTTTGTTTCAATCATTGTTCAAATAAACTTAGAAAATTCTTGTAATCAACCACCACTGCATTGTGTCTGGATAAAATATTTTACTAATGAATAGCACAATAACTAAGGCATTTATTGCACTTATTGTTGGAAAAAACCCACAAAATATACAGTTTATGCTTCTCAAAAGAGCAATTCGTCGCTTTATAAACAATAACTGCAATAAGTAGTCTACTTATTGCGGCTATGATTAGTCACTCTCTATCAAAACAATGAACAGTCCTAAAGATAAATACGCTATTGTGTTTTAATACAACAAGAATATTAAGATCAATATCACGAACCACATTAAAAGAATTATTATATTTATTTCGGAAATCAAAAACTGTTTTGAAATCATTGCAATCTGGAGGACGCGACCAAAATTGATTTAAATCTATAGAAATTGGATCTTTTTGAATTACAGACAACGTCACCGTATCTGCGCAGCGTTAGAATCTTGAATTGAGATTGAAGATTTAAATGGTGATAAATGAGATGCTATCGTTCGATGGGAAATCGCTCGCTTAGTGCGCCAAGACGAACCCTCTACGCACACACGGCGTGAAGCAATATCAACGCAATATATTTAATTATATAACACACCTCCTCAAGTCACACCCCTCGCGCCCTCTTTAATACTCATAACCACAATAACTCTAAGACAAATTGCGATTTAGTATGTATAGACATTCAAATCGTTTTTTTTCCTTCAAACAATTGCTCTACCTTTAGTTGTTATTTTGAGACTTTGTAAGCTTAAAATTTTATATAATAAGATTCCTTAACAAATCTGCTATAAATCTTATTTATTGCGCTAATGACTAGTAAATGTTCCCCTTAATTAAGGCACTAATCATAAGTGCAATAACTGGACTTGTTTCACAAAATATTATAACTAACCATGCCATAATTTAAATTATGTCGTTCATGATATGCAACTTACAAATGGTGTTATTAGATACTGCAGTTATGCTTAACAAAAGAACCGAATCTACTGTCAATACAAAAAGACGTCTAAGGAGAAAATATAAAGCTCATTCCTGATTACGGATTACTTAAGTCAGTAAGCCCAAAACGAGAGGAAATAGCGTCGTATATAGGCTTACCGCGCGTGATTAGGTACGGAAAACTTCCGCGACCTGGAGTGTATGTAAATCACGCAGTTTTGTTAAACGCGCGTTCTAAAGACTAGTGTTCTAAAGAACTGGACTTATGGGGTAGAAAGGATATTATACAAGCAGTTAGTTATGTTTGCTGGTCTAGGCGTATAATACATTATATATAAATAGTTATTTTTTGTATGTTAGTTTCAAATTTTAATATATTATTAAATAAAATCAAACATACGACGGCATGCATGAGACTAGTATATTGCCAAGAATTCTGTGATAAGATCCTTTCTCCATAATCTAATGTCAGTCATTTTACGAAGACAATCGTTTTCACAAAACCGTGCATGAAAATTATATTTGAAGCGTACAGATGCATGACGTAAAAGGACTTCCATCACTTTCTTTAACTTGTGAATTTAATAGAATATTTACTTCTAAAACTTTCTCTCAAATCATTTAATGAATGGGTGACTTATTCTAAAATCTTGTTCTAAGATCTGTAAAAACATACTCTACAGCTAAGGCTTTACATTTAAGCAACAAAATTAAAACTGCATCCAACAAAATTAAAATGATGTGGAGTATAATTAACAATGAAACGGAAAAAACCACGCAACTCTGATATTCAACGGGATATTAACAATAATTTAACTCAATCAGATCAAAAGTCGCTATGGCTTTTGAGAAACAATTTACTGATGTTTCTTTTTTGACAACAAAATCATTAAATTATTCTCCTACTATCGCTGAATCATTGCTTAAACAAAATGTAAAGGCTTGTTCAAATACTTTTAAATTATGTGGAGTTCTATGTAGTTGTTCTATGGAGTATTGCCAAAAGATATCATTATTGATGTTAAGAAAACGGCAGACTTATGGGGGATTTCCATTAAAGTTATTTCATCCGTAATAACTACAAAAGCTCCTTATCTGGCCACTATTTTTAATACAACAATAATAATACAAATAAAAACTACAAATATTTAATACACACTATTTTTAATACAAGCTTCGAATCTGGTGTGTTTCATTTAAAACTGTTATCCTGTATTAAAATCTGGTAGTACAACAGTCCCCGCCAATTTTAGACCAATTTTTGTACTACCAACTTTAAGTAAAATTTTTGAAAAAAATATTCTACATCAGATGATAAGTTTTTTAATAAAATAAATTGCTACACACGAATCGATTTGGTTTTACAAGGGGTCGTTCAACAACCTGCCAGAGTTGAGCTTATAAAACATATTTTTTGTGCATGTGAGAATTCAGAGGCTTTTTTTGGTATATTTTGTGAATTTTATAAGGCCTTCGACTGTGTTCACCATGAGACATTAATCAGGAAGCTACAGTACTATGGTGTCAAGAACACAGCGCTTAAACTAGCTATTTCATATCTAAGTACAACGACTACACAGCCCGAATAGACGCCTCTTTTTTTCCCACTTTCATTTTTTTTTTTTTTTTTTTTTTTTTTTTTTAACCCTTTTTCGAAACCTTTTTTCTGTTTTTAATAATATGCGCTCCTTTTGCGTGCATGTGTTTTTCATCTCTTATATAAAAAGGAGGGTTTTTTTTTTTTTTTTTTATTTCTTGTAAAAAAAAAATAAAATTAAAAAAAAATGGAATCACTTTTCATAGATAAGTGAATTTTAATTTCCAAATTCATTAATTAGAATTAAATCAGAGCTCAATCTATATTTGTCACAAGCAAATCGCGTTGATTTATTCGGACATCTTCGGATATTTTCGGACTATGCATACCTTTCTTTTCAATGCAGTTCATTGTTGCTATACTTTTCTTTAATTACCGGCACGTGTAACTAGTGCTGTACCAGTTAAACTATTATATTGGTACAAGTAAATATTATCCATGTCATAGTAAATGTTTTACAGACTTATACTATAAGCGACATAGGTGTAAGCTGATTTTTTTATCGGAATGTACGTTAATCCATATTTGAATTAATTGATTTAATAATTAATCAAATCATTCAAAACTTCTTAAAAATCATAATAAAATTGATATAATTTTTAATAGACGGCACTCCGCTCTCTTTACTGCTAAGACGCCATTTCAAGACAAGTAGGAAACGGAAGTGAACTTGACAGTTTAAATAACTGTTGCTATTTTATTTTTAATAGTATTCTGTTATTATTTCAATATTGTAAAGAAAGCTTGTTTTAATAAAAAAAAATCTTTAAAACAAAAAATTATAGGTATTTTACTAAATACAATACCTACTTAAATAAAAATTCTTTTGTTTTTTTTGTGCTAATTTATAGTAGAATATAATTCTGGTACTGATTAAGTAGGCTTGGTATCAAATTTACTAGTGAAAGTTCCCATCACTATTTGCTTATTAGCAAGTGTCGCAACCTTGATTTATGCATTTCAACCCGCCTCCCCCGTACTGCTTACCTCAGACTTTTGGCAAACAGGTTTGGATGCAGAAGTACACACATTAGGCGTCTATTCGGGCTATGTAGTCGTTGTTTAAGTATTAGAGTGCAGAAAGTTATTATCAATGGTAAAAGTTCTTCCGGATGGCCCGTACAGTAGGGTGTCCCTCAGGGATCAATTCTCGGTCCATTCCTATTTTTAGTGTATGTTAATGACTTACCTTCTCTTGTAGGGGATAATCATGATTTGTTATTATGTTCTGATGATACTTCCATGATTTTTAAACTTAAACGTCAATCATTTAAATACGACGAAGTGAATAATGCTATATCGAAATTAGTGCATTGGTTTAAAGTTAATAATCTACATTTAAACAGCAATAAATCTAAATGTATTAAATTTACAACAACAAATTAATGTTCATAATCCGAATACCAATGTGTTTTTGAATGGGGAAGAACTGAGTCCTGTTGAATCCTCTGTTTTTCTCGGTATCACTCTCGACGCTAAGCTTCAGTGGAGCCCCGATATATCTAAACTAGCAAGCAGAAAATATACACGGCCTCTCTATTACCAAGTTTACATAAATATTTAATTAAACAAAAACTGTATAAAAAGGGTTTATATCATATAAATGAATACATGGTTGATAATAACCCTGGGAATGAGGTGGTCGCTTCCAAGCTGTTTCTAAAATATATTTTGTAAATATTTTGTGACCATTGACATTGTAATATTTATTTTAAAAAAGTCTCGCTGGCTTTCTTGCTAGTTCTTCTTAGGACAAAGGTTTTTTTTTCGAACCAGTGGTAAAGTAAAAAATTGACTTTCAATAAGAATTATTTGTAATCTATATTGAATAAAAATTATTCTATTCTATTCTATTCTATTATAAAATGCTTCGATCACCGCCTCGTGATACTTCGAGAACAGCCACCGATCCTAAATTAGCGTCTTCCAATATCAAACAATGACAAAATAAACGTAGACGGAACATCGACGCTGATTACATAACTCAAATAGTCTCAACAAATTCTAATAATGATCTCAAAACAATTTTGGAAACCTTTCTTCATAACCAGAATTCAAGATTAAACAAATAAGAATAAAAAACTAGCACTTAACCAAATTAAAATGTAATCATCCAACAAACCAATTCTGAAATAGAATGGTCCACAAACTTCGTCTCAGACAGAATAGATATCATATTTGCAAAAATATGTCTCCAATATAGAAAAGGATCGCGAAGCCCTTGAGTCACAAATAAACATTCATCATCATCATCATCATCATTACAACCCTTCACAAGTCCACTGCTAAACATAGGCCTCCCCCAAGTAATGCCACAAAGCACGGTCCTGAGCCACCTGCATCCATTGACTTCCTGCATGTCTTACCAGGTCGTCACTCCATCTAGTGGGGGGTCACCCTACACTACGCCTACCGGTACGAGGCTGCCACTCGAGAACCTTTCTTCCCCATCGGTTATCGGTTCTTCGAGCTATAAGGCCGGCCCATTGCCACTTCAGCTTACTAATCCGTTGGGCTATGTCGGTCACTCTGATTTTACTGCGGATATCCTCATTTCTGAGTCTATCACGCAGTGAAACTCCGAGCATAGCCCTCCCCATAGCTCGTTGGGCGACCTTGACCTAAACATTATAGATACCAAATGCGATGTCTTGGAGAGATACACTCGCAAGACGAGTATTGAGATACGTAATGTTCCAAAAGTAAGCACTATACGCACCACAATCACCCCAATCACGAACTTAAGTATAACTATAGAACAAAACAATCTTCGTGATGACTATCGTTTGCCAAGCAAGGCTGATATAACATCCTCTAAAATCATAGCTGAGTTTAGGAATAGTTTACTTAAGAGTCAGGTCATCGATTCAATAAAACGCTATATTAAAAACAATCCTAAAGATTTACTTAAGTCATATGGGAATTATGGAAGTTAAATCAGAAATTTACGTAACTGGGAATATGACAACAAAGTCTAAAAGATTATACTTTCTGACAAGAGATATAGCCAAAAAGAGAGAGAGAGAGAGATCCATACATTCTCATAAAAAAAAGAAACCCAGCTCTCCGAACTTAAAAATGGTAAATAAATATACATAAGATTTGTTATAATATTAGTTGTACTAGAATATTGTTATGCTAAATTAGTTAAGTTTAAGAAAATATACACAAAGCAATATATACATTAATAAGAATTATCATACATTTTTACATATACACTGCCACACATAACCCATAATTATTTAATACATACCACAACTTATTAACTTAAGATCAAGCTTAATCAACAATCACAATTTACTCACCTAAATAAAAAAGATTATATGAAATAACTTATTACGGTTTGATTATTTACATGTTAAGATTTAAAATACTTTATTATGGTTTAATAATAATTAGCTACCCTAGGCCTAATAGTATGACGCGGTTACAATGATTTCATTAAAAAAATAATAAATGTATATAAAATTCGCCAATATAAATAGAATATCGAATAATTTTCATGATAAAACGAATTTATAAGCGGCAGTAGCCTAATGGCAGGACGCGGACCGCGAACTCAAAAAGGTCGTGGGCTCGAATCCACCATTCGACTACTGGCGTGAACCACTCGTAACACAAGCAATTTAAGTTTACCACGAGTGGTTAAGGGGAATATTAGTAATGTTTATAGCATTGTTAATATTTTTTTAAAAAAGATAAAAAGATAAAACAAAAAGATTTGGAATTTTATATTTGCAATCCTGAAGATGTATTCCCTATAATAAGTCATCAAATAAGTACACAAAATTTCTATGTCCGAAGGTTCGAAGCATTAAACGAAATTTTAATGGTCTAGCTAAACATCTCGTTAAATGTTTAATCGTTTCAGAGAGAAAAACAATAAATTCACATTAATATTATAAAATGCTAAATAAGGTTATTTGCACTAACTTAGAGTCATGCATTGTATTGTAATTGCCTATGTTATACGATTTGAACTTTGAGTATTCAAACAACCGGAGAAGCCATGCGCGTTAATTCCTAAACAACGAATTCTGTCAACATCAGGGGGCGCAAGAAAAACACACAACCGTATACTTAACTGCAAATGCAAAATTAAATCGCGTCACTATAAACGCACGCTACAGCATTTGTGTTTGTGTTCATTGCATTTACGCATACCATCAAATTGTACACGTGTCAATACACAGATGGCGCTGTCTACACGCGTAAGCGACGTAAGGCGTGGAATATGTCGATAGTTTAACGATAAACAAATCATCATAGTCCGCATGAGTTCTTATTTGATAATAAGTAAAACATAGAGAAATAAATACCAAGGTGTTATTTGATTTTTTTTAAGTATTTAAAAATGATCTTCAGAAAAAAATTTTGAAATTATTGAAAGTAAGTTTATTATTTTGCTACAGGTTTAACATTTTTTATTAACATTTATATTTAATATTATGCAGGATACAATTTAAAACATGTAACAAATCGAAATAGGGGGTTTAGTTAACTTATTTTAAAAATCACATTTGTGAAAAGAAAAGTCCTATCAGTTTATCGTCTTAGATGGAGTTAACCAAGTTTTTGTTTTTATTATAAGGCTTCAATCACAAAACCGCTATTTAAAAATTTGTTAATTTTCAAGAGTTATTAAATGGATTAATAAATAAGGAAAATAAAGTAGTTTTACACTATATAATAGTTGAACAAAGTGAACTTTGAATAGACAGCTGCTTAAAAATTATAACTGTTCGTCACATGACGAACAATTTCTTTACGAATATCCATTGAGCGTTCTTGTGTGGCGTACAACAAATAAGAAAGGATACGGAAAAGGCATGCGCTATCCCTCACTATAACAATAGTAAGGTTTATTAATTACCCATTGATGTTGACTGACTCTGCTCCCATTTTAAAAAATTGACACAGACAAATCTATAAATATAAAAAAATTGCGAAAAACAATACACACTAAATAAAAAGTCTAAGATAAACTACTACCTTCATAAATATTTATATTAAAACAAAACAAAACTATATTATGAAAAAAAAAACAAGTTATAAGGTAAGTTTTTCATTAAAATAATCCAAGAACAAATAAAATTGAAATATTGAATTCTAATCCGATTTAAATATTCTTTTATATTTGACATTCCAATTTTAAAGAGTATTGCACTCCACCAAGCTTTTATGTGAGTTAAACTTTTTGTGTTTTCAAACATGTTTCAAAATAAAATATAATTTGAATCAAAAGCACTAAGGATTATTGATATCAACTTCGATGCAAATCACCTACAAAATACTACGTTCTACCCCTTTTAACCCCTTTAGGCAATCAGTTTCAATAAAATACGAAGCACGTCTTCTATAAATTCGTCTTCTAGAATATTTACGAAAAATTTGAAGTGCATTGGACCAAGGATTCACATTGTCCCATACAAATTTTGCCCCCGTTTTTCACCCCCTTAGAGGTAGAATTTCGGAAATACTTTCTTATCGGATGCCTACGTTATACGAAGAACATACCCTCCAACTCCAAGTTTAAGGTCTCTAGGATCAGCGGTCAGTCATTCAGGACAAAGTATTTTATATTTACATGTATAGATTGTGACGTATTGATTACTAAGTACAGATTAAGAAATAACAAAGATTGAGCACTGTATACATTTCAAGTGAAGCAAAAAGTAAGCCAAAACTGTGCTCAACTAATTGTAAAAACAGGACCCATAAACCTGTGTATCTAAAATCATTTGCAACCAGTAATATGGTTTTAGGTGCATATGTGTGCGTCCAACAGTGAACTTTGAGGTGTTAGAGATGTTAAGAAAGAAAGAAGAAAGTGTGCGCATGATTCAGTGTCAAGAATTCAAGCATGTTTTTGCGTCAATTTAGGATGTACGCAGTGCACTACAAATATATGCAGCATCGCGGCATTTTTTTAATATGTATTGATTGATTCATATTAAAACAATGCCGCGAAACTTCCTAGTTTACATCCCAATCACAATTAAAATCAAAATGACTGTGTAGTAACATATCCATTGATGATTTTATACACGAAAAATAAATAGCACGTAAGATTTTTGGACTGGTTGTGTTAGGATTAAAAAAAATATTTTCACTGCATTATTGTTGTATTATAATCACATTCTTAAAGCAGTTTATTAAAAGTATCATAGGACGCCAGATACAGTGTCAGGACATTGTTTTACTATTGTTACGAGCTTAGGGTTCGTGACAATAAAAACTGTCAATTGAATTACCAAAATTGACACTTTAATTACCGAACACCTTTGACTAGAGAAAAAAGAAAGGACATGACATACCTACGAAAAAAACGTGTATACCTAAATTGAGTAGACAGAGAAACCTATAGACAAATTGACGCCTTCTTTCGCATTCGCACATGAAAAAGATAGATTTATGCATACGTCTTGCATAGAAATGAGATAGAGCGGTTAAGTGAGAAAAAAGTGTTTTGTGAGCTTAAGATTGGTGAATCTTGTTCAGTTCAGTTCTTAGAACAATTAAATTTTTTATTTAAACGTGTTTAAAAGTCATAAAGATTATTGTATAACCTAAAAATTCGTTATCGTCCTTTCTCACTCGAGGCCACGCCGATCATTAGTCTATAAGGTTTCTCTGTCTACACTAAATTGAGTCTGGCACAAAGATTGCGGCTTGACGTAGTGTTGCGCACTATACTTAATATCGATAATGTGGTGCTTTTTTTGTAAAAGATTTATTCGTATGATTCGTCTCAAACACCCGAGTGTTCTTAGATACGTTTTTTTTTAAATCGATATGACGGATGACAAATTGTAAGTCCTTAATTTTTTTTTACTCAACCTATCGATAGGGATATCAAAATAAAGGAAATTAAAAGGACATTACTGATATATATATATATATATATATATATATATATATATATATATATATATATATATATATATATATATATATATAAGTTATACCTATATTTTCAGTTCATTAGTTTTAAGTAGTAATTTTTTTTGCTTTTATAATTTAACTATCTACAGGAATTACTAAACAAGAAATACTAATAAAAGAATTTTTGTTTATTTGTTAGACAATAAATTAGGCTCAGTCATCACACTCACACTAATGAAACCGTAATAAATGCAAAGGTTTGAATGATTGTTTGTTCCTCAATCACGCCAAAAGTATCAGATCAGTTTAAATGTAATAATTTGGCACACAAATAGTTTATTACCTGAATTAACATACAGGATTAGAGGTCTCGACAGATGGAATCAGAAGATACCTTGGGCGGCTTCATAATAAAACTGAAATTTCCATTTAAAAAATATTTATTACAAACATAAATTACCTGCACTTACTCATTACGAAATAATAAAATTTTATTAAAATAATTTCGAAATGAAATTTTTTCTGTTAATTTTTCTTTCGAAATGTTATGTTTGTCTCTCCAAAGTATTTAAACCTCAGATCCATATAGGTATGGACTATGGATTTAATAAGTAAAAGTCGTGTCATGTTCGCAGTTTGATTTAAACAAATTCGCTTCATCAAAATGTTCCATTAAAAATCTGAACAAATGGAGGTAATATTGCTCAGACCGCAGTTGTTTCTGAAAAATACACTTTAAGATTCTTCCCACTTTAATTAGAGTGCGGTTCACGTCTGTTGATGGGTAAATCAGCCCACTCCTGTTCTTTAAAGTCATTAAACTTTTTTGATAGTATTTGGGATCGCCAAACAATAAATTTGCGCAAATTTCGCATTTTTTAGACCGTGTCAAATTTCTTGATATAAAACCAGAAATATAAGTAACTACGCTGTCGAAATAGTTGAGTAGGTTTTTGTACATGCAATGAATAAATTCTGCGTACAACTCACTATCATCCTCAGGCAATTCAACAAATGAATTTCTTTCTGCAAATCGTTTATGGTCGTGACTGGGTTAGTCTTACAACAGCAGGTTAGTATATTAATATGCTCCAGGGGTACGCAGTTACCAAGGCCCGCATCCCTAATTTCAGCTCTTATCAACAATCTTTTACAAGCAGCCCTAAATTGAACCGCGTTTGGGTTATTATTGAAGCCACTTCGTGCTTGAATAGCTGAAAAAACAACTCGAGGTGGTCCTGGCTGACCTTGTATAATGGCAAGTACTGTAAAAGTTTGGTGCCCTCAATCGGATATTTATAGAGTTGAATAGCACTGATCATGTCCAGAATAAGCCCTACAAAGCCGGTTTTTCTTCTGGTATCTACGAGTTTCTGCCCAGATGGCAACGTCAGATTTTGAAGGTAGCTTATAGCGCCTTTGAATAAAGCTTCCACTAAACCAATGTTCCCAGAGAAAAGGCCTTTTTCCACCCCGGTGGTATAATTGATCGGCTGTTCAATACATCGAAAACATTGTTTATTAACCTAATAAAGTTAATTGTGCCTTCACATCCTTGAAATACCGGTATTTTTAAATTATTACAATGCTCCAAGGCATCTGCCACCGAGTCACTAAGAAACTGCGTGACAAGTCGTACCATCATTATTTGTTTTTGATAAAGTACGTGAGCTTTTATCAATTTCGTGGACATACGCAGTCCTGGTACTTCCTGCAAATTTAGCAGATGTTCCAGATAGATGTAATTAATTTTTCTGCCATAAATATCACAAAACACTCTTTGTTCTCCGAAAGCATTTCGGACTAGTTTGATAGCATGGCAGGGATCAATAAAAGCGTGTACGATGCTGATACTATAAGTAAAAGTCGTCTTGCTTGAATTGAAATCACATCCTAATGTTGAAAACATGCTTAAATTTGCAGCTGAACCATCACAGGTCAAGCTCATACTACTGTCATAAGTACTGCTTTTTGTTCCCCAGAAAAAGCTGTTATGAAAAAGTATCCAACAGTCAACTTCCAATTACCGTTTATACAGGTCAGCAGTAAGACACGGCACTCATTGGCTACTCCTAGTGAGTCCATATCACAGTCAGTGCCCACTTTAACTTTTCCATAATAAGTCTTAGTTTGAGGATCCCAGCAAATACACTTTCTGATAACCATTTCATCTAAAACTAAAGAACATAGCACTGGCATCTCACTTGTTTGAGCTTTGAGTTTCAAAGCATTAAAAGCTTCTGTATAAAAACCAGGCTCAGCGTTTACATTCTGGTACCACCTACTTAAAGTTCTCGGATGTGGCAAACACGTATTGTAGGTACGACAAACAAAATCGTAGGCCTTTGGAGACAGAAAGTGAAGCGTCAATGCGAATTTCCGAACATCTTCGCTGTATTGCCTTTTCATAGGCAATCCTACCGATTTAGAAATTTGTCTCTTGAGAATTTCTTTGGGGCCTGCGCACTGCTCCAACACAGTCGCATGATCATCATTAATATAATTTTTGTCCTTTATATCCTTCATAAAAATTTTAAAATCAGCTATTTTCTTACTTTGTCTCCTCACTTTTTCATTTTTTTTCCTTTGATGTTCACATTTCGTCTTAAGTTTTTGGATTATTTTAAGCTGTTGATCCTGAAACAAAAAAAGATACATTTACAAAACCAAAGTGTTCTAAGTATTTTTCTATTATTTTGGAAGTTTCAATAAAAAAGAAAAATAGGCTATCGGTCCAACTCATGATGAATATTTTACAAGAAGCAGTTCATCTACCTACATTTAATGTAGTTGGTTAAAATTCTTTAAGATTATATGTTATAAAAAATGTGAAAATAACACACTCACCTCAATAAAGTTAGAAGTGCTGCAGACAGGTACTTTGCGAGGAACAGTTTGTTGCTTCTCACTCCTATAACATGGGGCTGGTAACTGTTAAAGAAAAAAAAAACAATAACATATTTTAATATTAAGTGAATTTGTATTTAAAAGTCCAGATTCTATACCTAGAAAGTAACATAAATTATGAAATATCATACTAACATTTACATAGCTAGAAATGATGCAGACAGGCGTCTCTTCTCGTACTATGTGAGAAACGGATTTTTGTTCTTCACACTTGTTAAATTGGGCAAATAACTGTAAAGGACAAATAAAGATATTAATAAATATTTTGTAAGTTTTTATTAAAATGTTGTCAAGATTTTTTAGTAACCTACAGCACTGCACCCTCTTAGGAAATGAGTATAATTTACCTCTGCATAGTTAGTTGTATATAGGTTTCTCTACCAACACCTTGCAAGAAACAGATTCTTGTTCCTTACAATCTTCAAATTGAGCTGGTAACTATAAAAATACAAATATATGTTTAAAATATTTTTTGCTTGTTTTTAACCTGCAGCCATACTGCGTAAGCATTTTACCACTTACCAACAACTCGCTTGAAGGCAAAGCATCATCGCGCAGCCCTGTAACATTTAAAGTTCGATTAAAACGTTTTTCTTCAAAATGTAGCGAACAAATAATAATGTGTTTAGTTTTGGTGTTGAGGTTTTCTACACCAATTATATTCAGTCACTTTTCTTTTTGTTTCTCACACTTTGGTAATCTAAAACCACAAAAAAGAAATCGTCTTTAAATAGGTACTATTCATCTATCGATTTATCGATATATTGAATTGTTTTTCGATCACTAAACAATGATAGAAAAACATTAAATCTTACCTAATGATTTCTTATATTTATGCAAATACTACACATTTAAATAATATTAATTGTTACGGATTTTATCACATATATTAACATTAGATCATTAAGAAAAAGAACTAGGTTACTTACCTATGCAAAGTAATATTTTGATGTGTGTTATTGTTTTTCATCCGGCAGCTTATTACACTGCACCTGCCCATGATAAATGCAGTCCTCTACTAGTTTTGAAATGCACAATTTTCGCATAAAACGCATAAAACCATTAAATTTTCTTAAAAATTTAAAAACAAACAAGTCGCTATGAGAACTGATATACTTCTCATTGACTGTGACAAAACATGGCGCCCGGCCGCAGCGAATAAATTGTTGTCATATTCGGTAATGATAAAAGTAATGTTGTCCTTTTTTCATACGAATATACTCATGAGCTAAAAAGAGACGCCGATATTTCGTTACATTCCTACAACTAACTATCTTTATGCCATGTCCTTTCTTTTTTATCTAGTCAAAGCCGAACACCAATTACAACTTAAAACACACTAATAATTAATCAAACTTAAGACTAGTTCGCAGTTATCCTACAGTGGTAGAGCCACGCGGCAGCTTTGCTGTTGCACGTATGGGCCGGCTCAAACCGGGGTGGTACCACGACCTCACAGAATGCCGGCGTGAAGTGGAAGCTCTGTTTCCGCGTTTCGTCTAGTGAGTGCAGGTGGCCGGAGGCCCAAATCCCCACCCCCATCAACATGGTAGCGGAATTAAATGATGATCGACTACCCCAGGAGGGTACCAGCACCCCTGGAGAATCCCTCGCTGAGCATCCACGACCATGTTTCCCCACTTCTGAGCGTGGGTGCTCAGGCTGCCCCGCGTATTCTGAGGGGGGGGGGGGCAAAATTCCGCTCAAGACTACAACCGCTCGGGGCAAACGGAGCAACAAGACCAAGGCGACCCCTGCCACGCTGTCCGTGAATTTCTGCAATATCAGTGGACTTCACTCTAACCTAAACGCCGTCCACTACCATCTCGAGACGGCGAGGCCGGCTCTGCTCTTTCTGACCGAGACGTAGGTGTCCTCTCCGGCTGATGTCTTGTATCTCTCCTACCCGGGGTACAAACTGGAACACTCCTTTGTGCCTCGGGCTGGAATTTGCGTTTACGTCAGAGAGGACATCTGCTCTCGACGCCTCGGCAGACTTGAAGGTTCGGACCTGTCCATCCTTTGGCTACGCGTAGACAGCGACGACCATCCGCGCGTCTACGGGTGCCTCTATAGGTCCCATAGCGGTAATGCTGAAACAGACCGACTATTCGACCACGTCCAAATGGCTGCAGATTCGTTGCTACAGCAGATCCCCTCCGCAGAGATCGTGATCCTCGGCGACTTTAACGCCCATCACGCCGAATGGCTTGGTTCACGTTTAACCGATCATGCGGGGAGATCTGTTCATGATTTTGCCTTGGCGTATGGTCTGACACAACTGGTTACTTCGCCTACGCGGATTCCATATGTGGAGGATCATGCACCTTCCCTGTTGGACCTTCTGCTGACCTCTCACCCGGACGGATATCAGATTTCCGTCGACGCCCCTTTAGGTTCCTCGGACAATTGTCTGGTCCGGAGTGTGGTGCCACTCACGCTGAAATCGTGGTTGCATTCTGCAGGCTGCCGCCGTGTTTGGCACTATAGGTCAGCCGATTGGGATGGGATGCGGTCTTTCTTTGCATCCTACCCTTGGGGGCGGGTTTGCTTCTCGCCGGATGATCCCAACGTTGTTGCGGATTCTGTTGCTGATGTGGTACTTCTGGGTATGGAACTTTTTATTCCTTCCTCTGTGGTGCCCATTGGAGGCAAGTCTCAGCCATGGTTTGGTCGCTCCTGTAAAATAGCATCATGCTATAAGCAGGAGTGCTACCAAGCCTGGGCTGATGCATCAGCGTCCCGGGATGTAAACACCAGCGCTCTAAAAAAGAAGTATAATTCCGCCTCTAGGTCTTTCAAAAGAGTCATTGCCAAGGCAAAGTCAGAGCACATAGGCAGAATTGGCGAGAAACTAGTTCGCCTTCCTTCTGGAACCCGTGCATTCTGGTCTCTCGCCAAGGCTGTCCAGGGGAATTTCTGTCAGCCATCTCTTCCATCTCTGCACAGGGAGGATGACTCACTGGCCCATACCGCAAAGGAGAAAGCCAATCTTCTAGGCTCTTTCTTTGCGTTCAACTCGACTCTCGATGACGAGGGGAGTACTCCGCCGACCATCCCGCGGTGTGAGTGCTCCATGCCGGAAGTGCACTTCACACAGCGCTCGGTTCGCAAAGCACTCCTCTCCCTGGACTGGCCTGACGGAATCCCCCCAATTGTGCTGAGGACGTGTGCTCCAGAGTTGGCACCGGTTTTAATGCGTCTTTTCCGGTACTCCTACTCCCCAGGCGTAGTCCCAAAATCATGGAAGACGGCTTACGTCCACCCGATCCCTAAAAAAGGCGACCGCTCTGACCCGTCCAACTACCGGCCAATCGCCATCACCTCCTTGTTCTCCAAAACAATGGAGTCCATTGTAAACTGCCAGCTCATGAGGTACCTTGAAGATCACCAGCTGATTAGTGACCGCCAATACGGTTTTCGCCGTGGTCGGTCAGCTGGTGATCTTCTGGTCTACCTAACTCACAGATGGGCGGAGGCAGTAGAATTAAAGGGGGAGGCATTGGCCGTTAGTTTGAACATTGCGAAGGCCTTCTATCGGGTTTGGCACAAAGCGCTTCTTTCGAAGCTCCCTTCCTATGGGCTTCCCGAGAAATTGTGCGATTGGATCACCAGCTTTCTTGCAGATCGGAGCATCAAGGTCGTTGTAGACGGTGCAAGCTCCGATTGCAAGCCTATTAATGCTGGTGTTCCACAGGGCTGCGTGCTATCGCCAACGCTGTTTCTTCTGCATATCAATGACATGTTGCATACCCGTAACATTCCTTGCTATGCAGATGACAGCACTGGTGATGCTCTTTACACCGGCCGAGCCAATATTTCTCGGGAAAACGTCTCCGAGTGCCGGGACAAACTTGTGTCTGAAGTTGAGTCTCTGCTGGACAGAGTCTCGGATTGGGGGCGACTAAATCTAGTCCAGTTTAACCCCCAGAAGACACAAGTTTGCGCGTTAACCGCTAAAAAGAACCCCTTTGTCGTATCTCCTCAGTTTCAAGGCACTCCCCTTGTTGCCTCAGCCAGTATCGGAATCCTCGGCGTCGACATATCGAATGACGTGCAGTTTCGTGGTCACTTGGAAGGGAAGGCCAAATTGGCCTCTAAAAAGCTTGGCGTGCTCAGCAGAGCGGGACAGTATTTCATGCCGGCACACCGCCTGCAACTTTACAAGGCGCAGGTTCGGCCGCACATGGAATACTGTTCCCATCTCTGGGCTGGGGCTCCCCAGTACCAGCTTCTTCCACTTGACCGCATCCAGCGCAGAGCGGCTCGAATCGTCGACGACCGAGTGCTTTCCGATCGGCTCGATTCACTGGCGCTGCGAAGAGATGTTGCATCTCTTTGCGTATTTTATCGCATCTATCACGGGGAGTGCTCTGAGGAATTGTTCGGATTAATCCCAGCCGCCAAATTTCGTGAACGCACTACACATCAAACGTCCCGATACCATCCACACCATCTGGAGGCTTGGCGGTCCACCACTGTACGTTTCACAAGGAGTTTTCTTCCACGTACAACCTCTCTGTGGAATAGTTTACCACCGGCGATTTTTCCGGACCGATACGACCTGGGGACCTTCAAGAAAAGAGCTTACTCCTTTCTAAAGGGCCGGCAACGCACCCGCAATTCTCCTGGTGTTGCGGTTGATCATGGGCGGCGGTAGTCACTTAACATCAGGTGAACCGCATGCTCGTTTGCCCCTTCTTCTATAAAAAAAAGTTATATCGCTTCGAAGTATTCACTAGTATCGCCAATTCAATACTGACTCGGGTCGGTCAATACCAGTCTTATATAGGACATTTTCTACTGAAACATCCAGAATGTTCGAGTACAAATCGGTCCCGACCGACTAGGTCTAGAAACTGTGATGCGACGGCAGTATCATATCGGAAGCAGAAACGGAAACAGATGTTAAAAACATTTTTTGCAGAAACGGATGCGGAAACGGATATACTACTTATTAAAAAAATACAAATAAAACCTTTGATTAACATTCAAAATTAAGTAGCTGCATGTTATATTTTATGAAAAGTAGTTCGGCTGCTTTTACACCTAACAATCTGTTCCAGTGTTCTTCATATATAAGTTCAGCTCCGCTAAATAATTACTCACTGGCGATGCTGCGTATACACCAAAGCTAAATTGGCACTGAAATATGTGCGTACCCTTTAAAGAGCCGCATTTACGTTAAAGCCAGTAGGTAACTTAGTAAAACCCTAGCACGAAATTACGACGTAAGCCAACTTTGAATCCAAAATACTCATTAAATTGTCTTTAAAAACAATTAATATCAACTACAAGTTAAAAATAAATGATATAAACTTCACGTAAAAATAATTAATATAAACTTTACGTTAACATAAGTGCTGCCTATTTAATTTTACAAATCTTCGTTGTAACAAAGGCATTTACTATAAACTAGTTTTAACTCGAGAAAACACGTTTTGACTAAAAACGGGGTTTAACTATAACATGGGAATACATTTTATAAATAAATAGGTATGCAATTTACCGATTGAAAAACCTTGAATGACCATTTTTTTTTAGTTTGCGATGAAAGTTTTACAGTTTCAACTAACTTTTCAAACTGGAAACTGTTCGATGTGTATCGCTCTAAGATGGCTCTTTAAAGCGGTAGTTATGCGTTCTTTTCGCAAGTATATTTTGTCACATAATTTACATCTGGCTGCTAAATCATCAATCTCAACATAATAGTTCCAAACAAGACTCTTTTTCGGCTTCATGATTGCACTTAAATTACATACACGACTCAAATTACTAATTTACTAAAAAAACTGTAACAGAAAACCTTACGCACTTACACTAATGTCACGCCGTATAATAAAGTTAAAAAAGTATGTAAACAAACCCGTTTGTACCAGTGCCGAAGGCACGTGCCCAGCTCACTTGTGATTAGCTGAAATGAGTGCACCCCTTCTCCGCACCTCCTCTACTTATGTGGCTGCGTCACCGAGTTCCGTTCAAACTTCAGTTATAAAACTTGCGGAAACGGAAGCAGAAACGGATGTCAAAATCTATTGCATCACTATCAGAAAGTTCTCTCCTAGTTCTGCCCCTCGATACTAGATGGCACTAGTGGGAAAGTTCTAGTATAGAATTTTCTAGAAAGCTCTCCTAGTTCTGTTACTCGATACTAGATGACTCAATTCAACTTCGCTCGGCGTTTGTTTATAAATCACACATATAACATAATATATTACGTATAGTATGGCACACAGTAAAATAGAAATTAGTCAAGCAAGCAACAAAAAATACAATTTTTATTGGTCATTATTCACCATCATTATAACGGTCCACTGTCGAACATAGGCCCCACATAAATAAAATAAATAATATAAAATATTACTTATCGTATCCCGTCTCGTCATCTTAAAAATCGATAAAATGAAATAAAAATACCAGGAGATGGGCAGCAGTATCTTCAGCATCACAAAAAACTGATGTTGCCTCTACCCATCCGCTAGGCAAAGCAACTATAGAAAAAACCACCATATACAGTGGGTGCGTTTTGCAGAAAAAAGCGCTAGCAAACGCTTGTAAGCAAAATGGCGATCGTAAGCGGTAAGCGCTGTCAAATCGTAAGTAGCTATTTTTCTCCAGGACACGATGTTAGTTTTAACCGGGGAACCTAACCTAATTTAAATATATGTTGTATTCATATTAAAAACTTACCAATCATGAGTTTTTAATAACGTGTATATGTTTATTCATGTCATTATATTACTTAAAACTAATATTGCACAAAACAACTTATAAACACTACTTCATCATCATCATCATCATCATTACAGCCCTTCACAAGTCCACTGCTGATCATAGGCCTCCCCCAAGTAATGCCACAAAGCACGGTCCTGAGCCACCTGCATCCATCGACTTCCTGCATGTCTTACCAGGTCGTCACTCCATCTAGTGGGGGGTCGCCCTACACTACGCCTACCGGTACGAGGCTGCCACTCGAGAACTTTTCTATTCAGCTATGGAGAGGGCTATGCTCGGAGTTTCACTGCGTGATAGACTCAGAAATGAGGATATCCACAGTAAAACCAGAGTGACCGACGTAGCCCAACGGATTAGTAAGCTGAAGTGGCAATGGGCCGGCCATATAGCTCGAAGAACCGATAAACTCTACTTCAAAACAAACAAATTAAATAAGCAAAATGGCGGATTGTGTCAGCGCTACTGAAGTAGCAATCGTGTCCTGGCCGAAAACTATTCCAGCGCTTATAAGCGCTTGCTAGCGCTTTTTTCCGCCAAACGCACCCATTCATATTACAATAATAATATGCATTACTGTTAATAATCATTATTTTTAATTCATCTAAAAAGATACAGGTGTTTCAAATCATATCGATGCCGTGTCCAAGAGAAAAACCAAACAATACACATGCCCTGTGCACATCAGACAACAGTGCGCCTATCTACCAATTTAATCAAAATAATGTTGCAAGTAAAAGTACCCAGTAAGAGCAGCCTGTGTCGCATTGCTGTTAGTAATTAATGGGTTAATGTTAATTAGTATATAAGTGTGATAAGTTTTTTTACTAATACAATTATATTAAAATAATACTACCTCGCAGTAAATAACTAGTTGGACCAAAATCATGGACAGATTGCTAGTATACCTCAATTTTATACTCTCCAGAGGCCTTGACATGCTCACCATAATAACAACAAGCTTGTTTAATTTGACATCTTCCTAGACTAAACAAATTAGATCTTGGAATATCAGTCGAGGAAAATTATCACCAAGCTGGCGATTCGCACTCTCACCCTGTTTAAATTATGCGTTTCTACATAGGAAGCTAAATTATCTGGAGTATTTAGTTTGGCTTGAGCGATTGCCAATATTTTTACAGCATGAACATTATCACGGATCAATGTATGAAATTGATTTATTAATGCAGCTACAATTTTTAAAGTATATCATGAGATGAGTAGAAGCAGTATTAAAATATTCCTGACCAAATCATTTAAAATCCCATTTAAATCTCCCATTTACGATTTCAATTACCAACCTACGCATAGTCAGACATCTGGATTTGTTGACTGCAATGGTTGATAATTGGATTTCACCAGCTTGTTTAGATTGAGACTTATGAGCTTTGTAAATATGGCAGCTAGAATGGAATTGCATCTCTAAAACCTCTATCAAGAATAAATACATTATTTTCTCTATAATAGGTTCACAGTGGACTATTATCGCTGAACCCGTCGCAGGTTATGATCTAAAAACATTAAGGGTATAACCATTACAGCTCACAAGTAAAAATGACTTAACTAAGTTACGATACTTATGAAAACTGTATGTTTGCTTTTGGTACAAGTCAGTACTACTTTTTTGTACATAAACATATGTACTGCCTACTACAATGGTTGCAATCTTCAGGAAAAGGTCTTCTTGACAATGCATCTGCGTTGCCGTGAGATTTCCCGCTGCAGTGTGTGATAGTAAAGTCGTATTTCTGCTGCTGGTGGACGGTGCTGTTAGCCGCACTTCCTTTCTGAGACCGTTCACCTTCCCTTACTAGGGTTCGCTTAGGGCAGCTGGATCGAAGATGGCCCTTTTCCCCACAGCCATAGCACCTAGGGCTGTATCCTTTGTTGCGGTCGCGAACTGTAGCTGCTGCAACCTCCCTGACACGATGGGGACGATGATCCTGCCGCACGGCTTCCACCTCCAGTGCATGGGCCAAGGCGTCCTTAAGCGTCTCGTGGTGCCCGATCTGCTCTTCCAACCGACGGGCCTGTTCCTCCTGTCCGTCCCACAGGTGCTCTTCCAAACGACGGACCTGTTCCTCTTGTCCGCCCCGCAGCTGCTCTTCTAATCGACGGACCTGTTCCTCTTGTCCGCTCTGCAGCTGCTCCTTCAACTGACGGACCTGTTCCTCTTGTCGGCGAGCCTGTTCCTCCTGTCGGCGAGCCTGCTCCTGCAGCATCACCATCAGAGCACCTAAGTCAGGTGCTGCAGATGTAGGAGCTACTGACGGGCCTGCAGCCGGCGGCTGGCCCTCCGACGTCTGCGGCGTTGCACCACCAAATCTTCTTTGGTCCGTCTCCTGCTGGCGTTGACTTAGGGTACGGACACCCTCCGTTTCCTCCTTAGGTAAAATCGGCATGATTTTATCCCACTTCTGACACCAATTGTTACGAGCTTGAGGTTCGTGACAATAAAAATCGCCGATAAAATTACCTAAATTAACACTTTAATTTCCTTTACACAAATTAAAACTTAAAACACTAATAATTAAGCACACTGGTTCACTTTATTTCGCTCCGAAGCTTTGCTTGTCTCGCCAAATCCAATACTTCCCTGATTTACCTATATAATATATTGTTAGAAGAGAAGGTCTGAATCAAGAGCGCCGACGCCGCGCCGGGCTATATAGGAAGGCGGCTGGCGTCACTCGCCCCTTTTTTGCCATCGGTCATCACGGAGTTCGGAAGCCTTGCTCGAATACTAGCGTCATTATTTTAAATCTTGTTTAAAGCTTTTAAGTTAGTTAATATTTGTTAGGCCAAAGGCCATTAAAATCTTTTTAAAAAGTCAATCTGTGTTTCTATTTGTAACATCAGAAGTGGGATCAGAAGGCCGAAAAGCCGCTGTACGCCTATATTTCTGGTTTTATAAAGGAAAACTTAGTTTTCTTTCAGTTGTTTATTTAATATTCGAGCACAGTTTTTGTCTGTGAGATGCCTAGCAACGATAAACGCAACAAACAAAAACGCCGTGGGAAAACTCCTTCGCCCAATCCGATGGAAGAGACCCTGAGGAGGCTACGCGTGCTGGAGGAGCAGCCCCGTGCGTCAGTGGAGACGCAAGCCCTTGCAACGACCAGCTCGGGCCCTAGGCGCGCCCTCGAGCTGCCAAACACGACACCATCGGCATCGGCATCGGCATCGGTGTTCGGGGTGCCTACACCGCCGCGTGCGCCTGTGCCCTCGCGAGTGGGGACGCCGCCGCTGACTCCGCACACTGGCAACGTGGGATCAACGCAGTCTGAAGAAGTGGTGACGAACGCCGTAGAGCGTCTTTTGACCGCTATCGGCAGTACTCAGGTCAGATCTAACCGATATTTTGTCTCTGATTTTGATCCGAATGTTCATGACTTCGACACGTGGTGTGATGAGGTAGAAAGAGCCCGTATTTCGAACCATTGGGACGACAGAGAATGCCTTGCTCGTGTCGGACATTGTTTTAAAGGAGAATCTCGCACCTGGCTTAGCCAATGGACAAGCAGTATTCGCACGTGGTCCAATTTCAAATCAGAACTAAAAGCGCTATGCCCACGTTCTGTCGATGTCGCGAACATGCTTTATGATGTAATGCGGACAGGGTCAGATAAATACTCCACATATGCTGAGTATGCTCGTAAATCACTTTTAAGTTTACGCATAGTTAAAGGTCTCAGTAGCGAGCTGCTTACGGCTATTATCATTCGTGGAATTGCAGATCCACAAATTCGTGCTATGTCTGCTAACGCCAAATTATCACCTGACTCTATAGTGGAGTTTTTATCGAGCTTTGTTAAACCTTCTAACAGCCATAATAGGAAAGTGTATTCTAATGGTCTCAATCGATTTGACCGACCCTCTAATAATAGTAACTCGAACCGCAAACCGTTAAAACATCGATATGATCCCGAATACTTAAAATCAATAAGGTGTTACGAATGTAATCAATTTGGTCATAGGAGTTTTAATTGTAACAAACGGTCGAATACACTCCCGAGTTATAGTAACGAAAAAACAATCGCGTTACCGACGATATCTCGTAGCGGTCCGTTAAAGTGTGGGTTTTGCAAAAAGGTAGGTCATTCCGAGGTAACTTGTTTTGCTAAGGAACGCGCAAATTCTCGGAATAATAACTGTGTCAATTTTTGTCGCGAAATCACGGATAGTTATAAAAATCGCGACGTCACGACTGGGGTCATATCGGGAATACCATTAGACGTACTAATCGATAGTGGTTCATGTGTTTCCTTAATGTCAAAGAATGTTGTTAAGCATTTCCCGTGTCAAGTAAAGCCTACGAATCAGTTGCTACGCGGCTTGGGTGGTATGGAAATAAGATCGGAATCATTTGTAACATTACCCGTCGAGTTTAGCGATATAACAATAGAAATTTATTTTTATGTGGTGTGTGGGAATAATTTGAGTGTGCCAGTCATTATCGGTACAGACGTACTAAACAGGAAAGGTATTACATATGTTAGGAGCGGTGATAGCCAACGTATAATACATAGTGAGTTCAAGTAAATGATATTCTGCAAGTAAATTTGATTTCTTTGTCCGATCAAGTTAATACGTCGGTATCTGGAAATAATAGGGAACGATTACTAGAGATCCTCACCAAGTATTCCGATTTCTTTTTAAGTGGTACCGCGACCACTACGGTGAAAGATAGTGAGATGCATATCAAATTAACAACTGATGTGTCCGTGTACTACAGACCCTACAAATTATCGCATGACGAAAAATTAAAAGTATGCACTGCACTATAGTGAAGGATTTTCTCGATAAATTAATTATTTGCGAGTCCGATTCAGAATACGTTAGTCCAATCTTGCTAGTAAAAAATAAGGGTAGTTCTGATAGAATGGTCGTGGGTTATCGTGCACTGAATCGAATCACCGTCAAAACTAGATATCCTCTCCTCTTGATCAGCGACGACATAGATAGTTTAGTTTTGCTCGCTGGTTTAGCTCTCTGGATATGATTTCCGGTTTCCATTAACTTAGAGTTGCAGAAGAGTCGATTCATAAGGCCGCACCCGTTACACCAAAGCAGAGGCCCGGTATAATTATTGCAAGGTACACCTACGGTTTAGCAAACGTGCCGAGTTTTTGTCAGAAAACTATCTCTAAAACGCTTAGAATCCTTCATTGATGCTGGAAAAATATGGTCTTTATCGTTGACGAATTAATAATGACGGATGGGATTGACAAACACCTCGTTTTATTAGATTCAGTTATGAAAACGCTAACCAAAATAAGTTTTTCAACTAATTTAAAGAAATGTACCTTTCTTACCAACGGAATAGAATACCTAGGTAGGATTATAAGAGATGGTCAGGTTAGACCGAGCAATTATAACCCGAAACATGTGCTGCATTTTTTGAAGGTACTAGTAGTACGATTGCTGTTATATTTGCTTTGTTATTTTACATACCTAATAACCCCTCATCTGTCAACAGGCCTCTGGAATATTGGAGTAAACAAAGGCGCATAATATTATGTCAAGTGCCTTGTGAACCTCGATCAGTTCCCACGTATTTCTATATTTTTTGCTATATTTCTTATCCAAAAGTTAAAACTATGTTTGTGATAAGAATGTGAACCCAAACGGGACATAAATTATTACATAAACCACTTAATTTGCAGTATTCTCGACTCTCGACTTAAACTCACCCAAAACTTACCTTATCGGGTCACTTAAGTGAGGCATGTTATCGTAGAGCTTGTGGGGTGAAAAAAAATGTGTCGAGAGCTATGTTATTTTTATGGATTTATGTTAAATATGTTTTAAGTGGGTAAAGTAAAATGTTTGTCGAATAAAGGTTTGCTTTTGTGATTGTAACGGCTTATGTGTATTGAAGTAGGAGGAGCTCGATTACATCAATTTCAAAATAGAATTGATAATGTGTTACGAAGGGAGCTGTCCTGATTCGTATGTAATTTGTTAGCTTATTTTATAATGACTCAAACGATGTATGCTTTGTTTATAGCTCTCATACGGGACTTTTGCAGAAATCGCAAATCTGATTGCACGTACCGCGATCGCGCGAGTTCCTTTAGAGGTGCCGCGGCGAATGCGCTTGGTCATGTGTTGGTGCTGTGACAGTCGAGAAGATAATCTTTCCCTATTCTTGAGCTAGATTATGTACCAAACAAGCCCGTGTTTACTGATTTTGACTACGTTACGTGTTGTGTTCAGTGAAAAGACCCGTGTAAATCCTGTGCGCATGGTATTGGGTTGACCCTGACACTGGTGGTTTCTGGGGTGAGTCGGTGGCGCAGCCGACAACAGACCTGTGTAAATCCAGCCATTATTAGGTATCTGGGGTGACCTGCTAGAGACTGATGTAAATCCTGTTTGCACACGCGAGTTTGTGCGGAGTATTCGGTTGCGTGGGAAGAGACCTGTGTAAAACCTATGTGACTTGAAACGCTTTTGTGTAGCGTTGATAACTGTTCATGTTGACTGTTCTGACTGACTGACTTGTTTGGCTAATTGGGTACATAATCTGACGCTTTTATGAACTATATGAATTTAGATCAAATGTTAATACGAGATATAAATAAACGTCTCTTAGATTGTGGGTATCTTCTCAGAGATCGACGATGGTGACGTCGAACAGCCGCGGGACGCGGTGAGTGTTGCTGAGCCATCCACGAGTTCCTGCTGAGGGCTTCGAGCACGCAGCCCCGGCAGGAGAGGCCGTGTTAGAAGAGAAGGTCTGAATCAAGACGTCGACGACGCCGCGCCGGGCTATATAGGAAGGCGGCTGGCGTCACTCGCCCCTTTTTTGCCATCGGTCATCACGGAGTTCGGAAGCCTTGCTCGAATACTAGCGTCATTATTTTAAATCTTGTTTAAAGCTTTTAAGTTAGTTAATATTTGTTAGGCCAAAGGCCATTAAAATCTTTTTAAAAAGTCAATCTGTGTTTCTATTTGTAACAATATATATAATATATTATTATATATAATATATAATAATATGACCTATTTAAGTGCGGAGACAAACACAATATAGCTAACTACCGTGGTATCTCTATACTATCTGTTATACCTAAGTTATTTGAAAAAATTATATACGACTCTCTATTTCCTGCAATCAAACCGCAAATAGCTTCAGTTCAGCACGGTTTCATATCTGGTAAATCCACAGAAACTAACTTATGCGAGTTTCTGGAAGAAACATTGGAGGCCGTGGAAAAAGGCTATCAGGTTGACGCCGTGTATACCGATTTTTCTAAAGCATTTGATAAAATTTCGCACAATCTACTGACTGCTAAACTTGTAAACGTCGGTATACACGGTGATCTCTTGAGATGGCTAACCTCATATCTGCGTGATAGGTCTCAGGCAGTAGCTGTGAAGGGCTATACCTCGAGCTTTGTCCCGATCACTTCTGGCGTGCCTCAGGGCTCTCACCTCGGTCCTCTTCTTTTTAATATATTTATAAACGATGTCATGCGTAGCATTCAACATTCGAAAGCTTTACTATACGCTGATGATACTAAAATATTTACATTCGTTAAGAATCTCGATCACGCTTTCCTATTTCAAAACGATTTAAACAATTTTTATGAATATTGTTCGGCTAATAATCTAAAATTAAATATTAATAAATGTTATACTATATCTTATTCCCGAAAAAAACAACCCATTATTTACAATTATAAATTCAATAATATTTTGATTAAAAGAGTGACCGAGGTGAAGGACCTGGGAGTATATCTCGATGATAAACTAGACTTTGCGTCTCACATTAACAAAGCTACTGCCAAGGCTTATAGAATGTTAGGTTTTGTCTTCCGACAATGTAAGGACTTCAAAAACATAAACACGTATATTATGCTCTATAATTCTTTAGTAAGAAGTCATCTTGAATATGCATCTACGGTGTGGAACCCTATTTATACTACTTACGTGGAACAAGTAGAAAGGATTCAAAATAAGTTTCTGAAAAGACTTAAGGATCATTCTGCGCTACATCATTCATTAGAATTACGGCGTGAACATAGGGATCAGGTGTTCTTGTTTAAACTTTTACATAACTATATAGATTCCCCCCTTCCTTCTAAGTCGTATTTCATTTAGATGCCCCAGGTTAAGTGCTCGCTCCAACGCAGTATTCTCTACTCCTTTTTGTAGAACTAAGTATTCGAAAAATCGGTTTCTGGTCCGTGCTTGCAACACACATAATGAACGATATAACCATATTGATATATTTAACTGCAAACTAAGTGGTTATATTTCATCTATTAAGCAAGTTGATCACGCTTAAGCGTAGTGTGTACCTCTTGTTCTCTCCCTGAATATAAAATTACCTTTACTAACATTGCTATTAGGCATGCATTAAGTGTGTTTTTCTCTTTGACAAACACAAATATGTACTTCATTTAAGTATGTCTAAAGTTTTCGCAATGTAATTCTTATCGTTGGAAACTGTTCTGGCTAATGTATTGTTAATATTCACTCTACATTCAAATGTAATACAAGAGCTGTAAGTTTCTTTGAATAAATAAATAAAATCGCATCTTGCAGCGCCTATTTATATAAATTAGCAGCGAAATATCCAGAATATTCAAGTAAACACGCGCAAGGTACCGAGAGTTCGTATTTCAACTTCAAGAAGTTTAGTTCTTCGGTTCGAGACTAGATGGCGCTAGTGCCGTCGACTTGAGCGCGTAACAGTACCATTATATATATACACATATTACTATGGTTGTATATATTCAGGATGTCTGGATTACCAAATAAGTCATTTAGTATTGTCAAGTTAAATCCAGCAACTTGCTGAATGCATAAGGTATTTGTCCTTAAATGTAGTTGAATGAATTGCTCTTCAAAGCACATACTTACAACATTTGAGTGATTGAACACAGTCGATGAAGCTACATTTAATAGAGGAGCTATGCGTTCATTGCTGTCAACTATAGGAAGTTTCATTTAGAACATAGCTAGACTTATTTTAGGTGATTTAACTTGTTCACTGACAGATGGAGTTTCGACAAGTAATTGTTCAAATTGGTAGTTGACAAATCCTAACCAATACTTGCATAAGGTTGAATTATTTGCATTGATATTTAAAATATTATAATTCTGATTTTTTTGAGTAATACTAATTTTAAGTTGTGAACATTTATTATCTATTTGAGATACAGTGAAATCTGAACAGTTACTCCTTGTGTATAAACATAAAACATGGTGATGGGGAGGTTTATTTAAGAGGTATTCACAAATACGAGCACATAGTGGCACATAAAATCAGTGATTAATCAGTAATCTCTCATAGCACAGAATAAGTAATAGCTTACAGCAAAATGTCATTTGTAAAATGGCGGCCATAGGTCCAAGTTTGTGCACCTGAAGAAATAAGTTGGTGACACTGTACTTATTGTAATTAGAAATAGAAACTTCTACTTTAACATAAACACAGGTTATATAATAAAAACTCCATAAACTCGTAAATTCAATTTACTATGGAGTAAGAAGCAAATAATTCTTTAGCTTTTTTAAAAGGTTTAGTCATTTGAAATCCTAATAACACCATCAGTTATACTGTGTATAGAAAACAAACTCATACTAACTGAAATTTAAACGGTGAATCTCACCACCATCCTTAACAAGCTACCGTGAGAAAAGCTTTGTTTCAGATAGCACAACCTGGCCGCCGAGCTCCAGCACGTCAAGCAAGTTTTGGACGAAAAAATGCTTTGGGTCCCGGGCCTCCGTCACAGTGACCGAGTGAAAACGACGACAGTCAAGCGTGTCCCTGCTGTACTTCCATATGTTAGAGGAGTTACACACAAGATTGGCTACATCTTGAAGCAGGTTTCCGTAAGAACATACTACAAGCTGCTGAAGAAGATTAGTCAGTTCTTACCATTCGTCAAGTGTAATATTCCTCTGCAAGATGCAGGAATGTACAAGCTTGATTGTAAATGTGGCCTCTCCTACACAGGACAAACAAAAAGTTCCATAAAAACCCGCGTGAAAGAACATATCGCTGATGTGAAGCACCGACGCTCCGGGAAGTCTGCAGTATGGCAACATGTTAAGGATATTCCCAACCATTATATCATAGACCACAAATCCTCACAAAAAATTACCGATTCCTACCAAGGATGATTCGCGAGACTATTGAAATTAAAAAAAAACATCCTAATTTCAATGGAGAAGATGCCTGGTGCTACCATCTGCTTGGGATCACAAGCATACTACTGCAAGACTTCAAGATGCTGTAAGCTCGTGCTGTGTAGATCGGACCCAAAATTAATATTAAAAAAACTGAAGGTAGCTGGAGTAACTATGAAATTGGGACGTCAAACACATCAGTCTTCTTGTAACGTAAAAAGTTAAAATTAAACGCGATAGAATCCGTAAAATGAGTTTTATTCCAAGTTTATAGTATTTAATTTTGGTACCAAAATTATATAATCATAGACTTTATTCTTAAAGTCAAGGTCTCAACTGTCTACAATTTTAAAAGTAAGGAATCCACAATATTTATTCCTTAAAATGTATGATAGTTTGTAAGTTTTTAACATTTTATTAGTGTAATATATAATCTATGTTAGATTAGAATTATAACTTTAGGTGTGAATTTGTTAATAATTTGATGGAATTTTTATTAGTATTTTTACAAACTTATCATAACTACTAAAATACGTTATAGATCGTTATCAGTGTTTCTTGTCAGTCTGTGGATCGTTTAAGTTATTTCTAAATCTCATTAAGTCAAAATATAACGTAATACATCAAAAACGTAAATGCGTAATTTCCGTTTCCGCAATACATTATTTTTGTACTAGACCTTCCGGAGTGATAAAAATAACATAAATTCCCAATCAAAGTATGAAAATTTAAATCGATTCTAGATTTTACACAGCGTTAGTAAGATAAAATACTTCATTACGTGAGAAATCCAAACACATAAAAGTTGGCGCACATCTTCAGCTGTTTCGGATAGCAGGTAAATTGTCTTCGTACATTACGTTGAAATCTCTCTGTATAATTTAAGCAGTATTCTGTTCTTGCCGAAACCATTTTTTCTTATCGCAAATAAATACATAAAACAGCAACGTAACGAACTTCAATGCATAAAGTAATACTCGGACCCGAAAGTCAATGACAAAATATGGGTTTTACATTTCTTTCCACGGTCACTTTGAACCATGTTATATGATTGTTCGCGACGGCCTAACAACGTTAAGAAACAAAGTTAAAAAGAATATTGTTTTTTGTATTAATAATGAAATTACCGATAAAACTGGCTGAAAATGTTTAGCATGTTTATAACTCTTAGTATATTTGTATAGAATGTCGTTTTGATAACAAGTAATGTAAACAACTTTTATTATATTAAGAAAAATCGACCAATCACAGCGCATCTTATCGTAGAACTCTCTAGAAGTTTTTTAATTAACTGCGTAATAGTTCATACCAAAAATAATGAAAATAATTTTATGTTCTAAAGAGTTGTAAATATGATATTGAATTAGCATAAGGCTTATAGATTACAGAAGTGTAGGAATATTTTGTATAATTAAACGCATTTGATAGTTATATAAACATTAAAGAATTAATGTACCCAAATATTATGAAAATTTGGGACATTTCGTTTAATAACTTTTTACAATTTAATGTTTTTAATAACCTTTATGATATAATAATAAAGTACGAGACTACCGATTTAATTATGTATAGCATGTTAGTGTAGCAATTAGTTTTGTATAGAAAATATTGCAATTTATGCCATTTGTATAGTGAAAAGTTTATGCAATAAAGAGGCAAAACGGAAAATGGCAAGCGGCTCACTGTAAAGTATTGCTAAAGTCTACCTTAGGGGCTCGGGACCCAGTACCCGTAGTAGTGTGAAGAACTACCAGTTACTAGTGAAGTGAAGTGAGTGGTATCCGGTGGTAGCTGAAGTGACTAGTAGCAGTATATAGTGAATAGTGAAAGTGTTAGCTAGCCGAAAAAGGTCGTAACTGATATTCGCAGTTACATATAGTGAAAGTGGTAACTGATATCCGCAGTTACACAAGTGATAAAATCAGCTAGTTTAGTTGATAATAGCTGCTAGTCAGTAGTGTTAGAAAACCAGCTACTACCAATAGATATTTGATACCACCGTACAATTTAAAGAAATCTTTTGAAATATACAGTGACCAACCAATAGTGAACAACCGTAGTTCAACCGTGGTCAATAGTTATAAAATTTCGCGACTAATTAATCAGTCGAACCGCTGGCCACTACCTTGCTATTTGTATTTATTAATCGTGCATTTTGATTTGAACCTCAGTCCACAATATTTCAGCGGTAACCACAAAGACGGCAGTGAAAGTACCCACCGGAACCTATAGGTGTAGGACGTGAGCGACTCGCGAAGTATCTTCGACAACATTTACTCCGGAGAGTTTCGCCCGTCCGGCACAATGATATTAGTTAATACTTTTAGAAATATAATCAAAATAACAGTTATAGTTATAATAAACACAAAATTTTCAGAGGTATCTCATTTTAGTAATAAATATATAATATACAAATACATATATTTGTATAAACGTTTCTTTACAAGTATTTTTATAATACATGAACCAGAACACGAATATGAAAAAAACCCTTTTTTTTAAGATTTCATGATTCCGGTTAGATTTTCATGAAATCTTCAAGCAATTTACTATAGTAAATTGTTATGTTATTTATGTGTTAAAACCATTAATTACGTTAAATTTTCTAGTGAGCCCAAAAATGATTATCTCCTTTGTAACAATTGTTATACGTAATGTCTCTCTCAGCTAAATCCTACTTATGTAATGTCTCTGGAGGTGGCCCAAAGAGCAATCCTAAGGGTTGCAAAGTTTCATCATTTCCTTTATCCGACCAGGGATATATACAAGGAATAAAATGTTCTAACAGTTCGTCAACTATAAATATTGTGCACTGTCTTAAAACAACATTCTAAACCTTTGTGCGAAACAACTTTTAAGGAGAAAAGACGTTATGTCCATAAAAAAGTTTTATTGGCCCGTTTCTATATAACCAGGTAAGCCGTATACTGGCTATATACTCTTTATTAAGAGCAAACTATAAATATACTTTAAGAACATGGTTAATGACTAAAGACTATTATGAAAGTGATGCTCTTATCGAAACAACGTCTTTTAAATATATATATATATATATATATATATATATATATATATATATATATATATATATATATTTATTTTAAAAGTATATATTTCTTTTAAAATACATTCCTTATCAGTATATAAATTCCGTGTGATTCTTTATCCGGTGGTGCGGGCCTGGTGGTGTTAGCACAGGGAAACCTAAGTTGTTAAGTTATTTTAGTAGTTAGTCAGCTTAAGTTACTTATTATTTGGATGTATTGATATTTAAACTGTAATTTTGTAGAGAGAGATATAATTTTTATTATTATATTGTAATCGCTTAAAATTAAATGGTAGATTGTTTAGTATCATAGAAATGCGTGAAGGGACAAAGTTTATCTCCGTGACCTCTTTGGTTAAAAATTTGGCCTTTTATGCAATGCAGTGCATATGCAATTGCAAATCATCGAGTTGCTGCTTTTATAGTCAAAGCAGGTAATTTCTACTCTCCAAGGTACTCCAAAGTAATTTCGATTTATTCGGAAATTTATTTTTGAAAAGGAAATCTCACCGAACCTCAACGGTTCTTTAACTGAATCGAACCATAAACCACTTAGAGATTGTGTAGCGGGTATAGCGATGCTACGCAACAGTCCTGCTCGCAGTCAGCGGCGCCAAAGCGACCGGCTTGACAGCAAAAGTAGCCGCATTTTGTTTTCCATATAGATTGCAGGATCAAGCATTTTCAGTTTTCACCGTGTCGTTGTCGGACAGTGATGAATAATTTCTGCTATTAAAAGGATTATGGCAAATGAAGAACTCAAACATAATTGAGTATACGAAATATACGAAAAGAGTACTGTTTATAGAATACGAAATCCGTCATTGCTAAGTCCTTTCACCAAGACCCTTCTTTTATTCATTTTGATATGGGTAGAAACCGCAGTTGCTTTTTTTCGATCGGAGTTGAATTTGCTCTATTTTGCAATTAAAAATATTAAATTAAAAAATATTAATTTCTACGTGGTAGAGCCATACTGCAGTTATATTAATAGTATAGTTGTAGCACGAATGGGTCGGCTCGACCAGGGAAGGACCACGCTCTCACAAAATACCAGCGTAAAATAGTAGCTTAATGCTGCTGTGTTTCGTATGGTGAGTGTAGAGAACCGGAGACCCTTTTACTGGAAACGAGGTATTTCATCTTAGTCCTCACGGGTGACAACGCATCTGCATTTTGATTTGCAATCGAGGATAGATGTAGATATCTATAGGCCGCAGCAACCACTTACCATCAGATGGGCTGTGTGCTCGTTTGTCACCCTATCCTATAAAAAATTGGAGTCTCATTACCTGTAAGTACAGTTGTAAATCTATAGTAGGGGTGTATCTTTTAGGCGTGTAAATTAAAGACTTAATATGATCACACTGACCTATTATTTAAAATAGCTTGTTTTTAATAATCAAATTTTTCATATACGAATAAAATTAATTATCTTTTCTTAATTTTCATATTGATAATAATTGAAAATATATTATGAATGCCCGGTCCGGACGTTGCATCGCTTTCGCACTGAGATCAGTTGCTTTGATTATCTTAATATGTATAAATTACGTGTCACGTTGTTTGTCCGCGATGGACTCCTAAACTACTTAACCAATTTTAATCAAATTTGCACACCGTGTGCAGTTTGGTCCAACTTGAGAGATAGGATAGTTCTTTTGCCCATGAGTGACCCATAATTTTTTTGAGAATTTAAGGATTTTTAATAGGACACGACAAAGGGTCTTCGAAAAGGGCAGAACAACGTCTGCCTGGCAAGTTAGTAAAATAATATGGAACCCACATGTCCGCCTGTTTGTCATAGTATTCGCCCGGTACCACATAACAGCCGTCCGGCAGATCTCTGTGATTAATTGCAAAAATTCCAGCTCCCGAAACGTTGATCAGACCGCCTCTATGTGGCCTAAGCTTTTACCATTTACATTAATTTTAATAAACTGTTATGTGCGATTTGTAAACTATATAGAACCATCTAGGTACAAGTTTCATTATACAAGGGTTGCTGCGATATTCTTGCGTGACGTAATTTCATTTTATGTTGTTGTCCAAACGAAATGTCTAATTTCTGTAATATAAAGATCAAATATCAACTTATACTCGATATGATTAAGAGATTTATCATATCGAATATAACTCATAATAGTATCGTATAGTGTGTCCAAATTACTCGCAATTTTTTTTTGTTTTTGTAAACAAAGAAGTTATCGCGACCAATATAATATTGGCAAAAATTCTAATTTGCTAGCACATTTTATAGTTCTTTCTATTATAGTTAGCGCGCCGTACGTCAAGAAGTTACATTTTATTGGTTTAGACTGTATGAAGGGCCAAAAGTCATATATTATTTTATGCTGACTAGGCTCAAACCGCCGCGCCGCGAATTATTTGTAATGCACCGTTTTTCATGTTAAACTTAGTGTGTGTAACAAACTGCTAAAGTAACAGCACGTGTGCTTACTTTGTTCGCCACTTATACTGATGTACTATCGTCGTAAACTACATAACTATAAGCTAAATTTACTATGCTACAAATATACAAATATCTACACAAACTTTCACTTATAATACTAATATGAAGTAGGATAGGATATACTTACTTTTGGGTCAAACACAACTGTTACACGTCATATTTATTATATTTTTCATGTATGTATACAAATGCATATTAATTATATCTATCCCAATAACATAAGTTTGTAACGGACAGAGTATATACTATCAGCATTTTTACAATTGCCGTTACTGTTTTATTAAGGCACTGCATTAAGGCAATATAAATATGGAGAGTGATATGTCAGTGAGAGTGATACCGGTATAACGGCGTGTACAAATAAACAGTAAAACCAAAATAGAATTTTATGGAATATGTATGTCAACGAGCACACAGTCTAGTCTAGTCAGTATGCTTTGGTCCATAGACATCTACATCTATCCTCGATTGAGAATCAAAATGCACCACTGGCTGGTTAAGGTGGATCGCCTTAATTCTATTAAAAAGATACGAAACACAGCATCATTGAGCTTCTGTTATACGTCGATATTCTCTGAGAGCGTGGTTTTCCCCGGTCGAGCCGACTCATTCATGCTAGAACCGTAATTTAGCTGCAGCATGGCTCTACTGGAAATGACCTACGGAACCGAGACGTGGTCCTTCACTGCTGGCCGTATGAGGACGCTCAAAGTCGCTCAGCGAGCTATGGAGAGGGCTATGCTCGGAGTTTTTCTGCGTGATAAACTTAGAAATAAGGATATCCGCAGTAGAACCAGAGTGACCGACATAGCCCAAGGGATTAGTAAGCTGAAGTGGCAATGGGCCGGCCATATAGCTCGAAGAACTGACAACCGTTGGGGAAGAAGGGTTCTCGAGTGGCAGCCTCGTATCGGTATGCGAAGTGTAGGGCGACTCCCCACTAGATGGAGTGACGACCTGGTAAGACATCCAGGAAGTCGATGGATGCAGGTGGCTCGGGACCGTGCTTTGTGGCGTACCTTGGGGGAGGCCTATGTTCAGCAGTGGACTTGTGAAGGGCTGTAATGATGATGATGATAATGGCTCTACTACGTAAAAACGCTTATTATATAAAATTTAAAATTATATCGCACCGTAATATATAATATTTAAACTTAAAAATAACATTGACAAGAAATCGCTCATCAATTTTAATAAAACTACATAATATGCGTCTTATATAAAATCCATATAGTCATATATATATATATATATATATATATAGTCATATGGTGTCGTATGTTCACAAAATATTTAAGATCCATCCTAAATCTCACTTTCCGTGCATTCTACTAAAAGATGCGCCTTTATCAGTAAATGTCTCTGAACCGTTCATTATTTATAACCAGTTTAAGTTAAAATTAGATATGCACAGAGCGCCACAATCTCACAATCAGTAGGACCGCGAGCGTGGTACGGATCACGTAGTGTTGTTCGGTTTCAAGCCGCTTGTGCAACCCACGCGAACATATCATCCTCTTTGTTTACAAACAACTTTTGTGATCTGACCTTCATTGCTTTACAAAACAAACTTATTGTGTGAAAATTGTTATTACAAAATCAGTAAGTACTTTACATATTATTCTAGTTTATCTTAAACGTAATATTAGAACGTCTGTTGTTGGATAAGTAGATTGTTCGGATTGCGTAAATCATTGGCGTTATTAGGTTAATGTTCAAATATTTATTTAAAATGTTGAGATGGCAATTTCAACATCTGTTTGTATTTGTGTTTGTTTTGTATTATTTAATACTTATTAATGTAAACTATGCTGTGACCTTAAAGTAAAGGCGGGGTTCATTTTTATTCTGATTATTATCAGTCAATGCACGACATAAGTACCTGTGGATATTAAGTAAATAAATCAAAGCTTACATTTGGAGGTTAACTGGTTATAACTGGTAATGAATATTAAAACATCGTTTTAATATTTACCGTATACTGGCGGTGTAAAAATATCCACTACCCCATATCGTCCCGTGGGTATCGTAAGACGCGACGGAGAGAAACCAATCAGCAGATGATCAGTGACATCTTACTGATAACGACTAAAAACAAAAATAAACTGCGGTTGCACACCCGCTTGCCAACCGTGGCAATTATGGCAAATACAGAGGATATTTGCCATAGTTGCCATATGAGACAATCTAAGGGTGAGGCCTATATTCATCAGTGGACATTGATAGCCTGTAACAGTAAATATTCAAACGTAGCCCTTATTTTGTACGACATTAAGGCTTAATGCTATTTTTAGGTCGATTAAGTAATCTTGACCGATAAAATCATCAAGTGTACAAAAAATTCTAAAATTCATTTCACAACTTATCTTGCCAAACCACATGAGTAAAGTACCAAAATGTTACCAAACATTACCTGAGGATGCCTCGTGTAGAGGCGAAACATGTGTCGTATTATCGTCGATGGTGTGTCTTACCTGGAATAGTGGTGTTGGGAGTAGTGGTGCTGGGACTAGTGGTGACGGATTAGTGCATGCAATTGAGGGAGGGCGGGAGGTGCTCTTCAATCCAGGTAAGACACATCATTGTATGTATTTATTTAGCGGAAGGTTGCAAGGTAATTTATATTTTTAATTTTTTATTATAATGGATTTCCGCAAAGTAACGCCGGATTCTATCAATTATCTTATCATATCTCCCATCCTTACTAAATACGCAACCCAAATACACAAACTCATCTACTTGTTCAATCAACTCCCCTTCCATTCTTATTTCACATATCGTTTTACTTTCTTCTCTTTCAAAAACCATAACTTTCCAGTCCGAGTAGACCCCGTTGATCCTAACACAAGACTAGAGTCCCTATAAAGATGTGTTTGTGATTGTGTAGACGATGACCTAGCCTACCACTTCTTCCTCAATTTTTTATCTAAAACCATCTTTTTTGGCAAACGTGACCCAGCTAGCTCCCATAAGAAATTGAAGGCGTGACGCTATCTCTGAAACAAAGCAGCAATTCATGCTTCGCTGTTTTTCTGTCAGAATCATTAAGAAAAACGGTATAATAAAAAGCTGTGAAGCATTCAAGCTTAGCTTTTAGTGCTAACAACGCATCTGTGACAGCGTATAATTTGGTCATCAAAAGCATGTACTTAACTGAAGATATCTTCTGAAGCGTGATATCAAATCAAATCTCAATTAAAAGCAATATTCGTATAACATACAAAACATTATACCGGGATCTATTGCATATAAACACATCAACAGAATCTAGGGATACCTAAATTCTAAATTATTTACGGCCTTATAGTTTAAAAAATCATTTTTAGTTTCCGTAAAAAGTTTATATGAAGATTGAAACTTCTTTAATTCTATTTTCAAAATTTTAAAATGTAAATTAAAATAAAAACAACGAAAAACAAAATACGGCGGCAATATTGTTAGTAATTCGTTACGTTAAGGAAAATTAAAAATTTTCTACTGATATTAATTAATGAAAAGGCATTAAATTGTTTTTCTTTTTTAATTTAAGTTATTGTGTGAGCTTTAAGAGTCATGTCACGTCGTCATTTGAGTCGAGATGAAATGTTACGAGCCGTGGGCGTGTTAGAAAATGGTGGTATTCAACGTGTCGTTGCTGAGGCCCTACACACCAGCCAAAACGTGATATCAAGGTTTTGATCAAGTTATCGCAGTATTGGGGATGTGGCTGAACGGCACACGAGCAGATATCGTGTTACTACGCAGGGACAGGATCGATTTCTCCAACAAACAATACAACGATAACCAAATATCACAGCGATGCAACTACTAAAAAGGCTCTAGAAGGACCAAGGAAGGCTGGTAAGCGACTAAACCGTGCAAAGGAGTTTGCACGAAGTTTATCTTCATCCTCGAAGACCGCTACATGTTCCAGCATTGCGACGTGGCAATCGCGGTCGGCGGCTTTCGTGAGCTCGAGAGCATTCATCATGGTGTAACAAACAATGGTCTTTGGTGCTGTTCACCGATGAATCCCGGCTTGGGTTTCATCCGGATACCCGAGGAAAACGCATTTGAAGAACTCTAGGGAGAGTTAGCCGTCTACGGCACCCTACGGAGGTCCACTTATACCAAGGCGGGACTCATGGTGTGGGCAGGAATTCGTCTTGGCGGACAAACTCAGCTCGTTTGGATCCAATGCTGCATAAATATACCACGAGGAGGTAGTAGAGCTTGTTATTGTCCCACACAGAATCCAAATTGGCCAGGAATCTCAACTCATGCAAGATAATGCTCCTTCCGGTACGGAGCGGCTGGTGTCGGCCGCTCTCCAAGACCACGATATTCAAGTTTTGGAATGGCCTGCACAGTCACTCGACTATTGATCATGCCTGGAACATGTTACAAAGAAAATCTTTGAGAGATTTCCCGCCAAATTCAACGACGAAACAACAACTTTACGAACACATAACATGAGACTGCATACCGCAGTAACACATTGACAATTTAATTTTAAGTATGAACAATCGATGGCGTTGTGTAATTATTGTAAGAGGTGGCAACACTGATTATTAATAATTAGATTTTATAGGATGTTTTTTTTTTAATTTTAATGAAAAATAATCGTTTTATAAGAAAAAAAATTATTTTATCATACTAATTTTCTACGACGATTATAAAAAATAACAATCTTATTTAACACAACAAAATTGTGAAATGGTTTTATTAAATACCTGAAAATAACCTATGATTCTTTCATTTACAATATCAGAAAATTCTTTATTGATTTTTAGATATTTGATGAAATATAAAATATCCCTGGATTATGTTGATGTGTTTATTTATCGAGTCTTTGATATTGAACAGCCCATAAACATTACATTCAATAACATTAGGTGATGCGTTAGTACTTTAATTTCGACTAGGATGTGGGACTCTTTTTTACCCAGGAGTCCTTCTGGCTAGTTATCATTTGAGGGTTACAGAGAGTTCAAAATATCTTGACAAAATTTTAAAACATCAGGATTTTGGGGTTGTTGTCGGGAGAAATAAATATTGAAAATAACAATATATAAAGAAGTTCATTTTTTATTTTAATAGGCTACAAAAAGACTTAACATTGTTGTTGGCACATAACTAATGTAAGTCCAACATTTAATTTTTAGGTTGACACACGCATTTGGCATTGGGCTTTACTGAGTCCACCAATTTTGATCCTTTAGTAGTATTCAGAAAATATTTAAAATTCAAATAATTATTACTTCAAAGTTAAATTTAATTACTCACTTAGATTTTATTAAATCAAAGATAGCTACTATGTGAAAAGAAGCTGTATGTCTGAAGATTTGATTTTTGTCGAGAGACAGGAGATCCTTTAAAATGTCAAGAGAATTCAGACGAATCCCGACCGTCTGGCAACTCTACTCAGAGGTGACAACGCATCTGTAGCCTTCTTTGAAGCTGACTGCAGGTATCGATGGACTGCAGTAGCCACATAGCTTCAGTTCTACTGTAATCACTAATCACCCACAGTCATTTCAGTTTTGTAAAAAAAAAATAAGTCTATCAGCCAGTATAAAATAATGCATAAAGCATAAACGATAAGGCCGCCTACTGTACTAAACAATAGGCCTTATCGTTTTCAAAGCGCTTTGTTTCAACTTCTACGCAGTAACCGTAGTAACTAACAGAGAAAGAAAACAGCGGGAACTAAATCATAACTAAAAATACAGACAGTTCTGGATAAACACCAGGAGCAATGTACAAAAGATACATATATACATAAACATAAACACTCACGCCTGTCACCCAGAGGGGTAGGCAGAGAATACAGACTTCCATTTGGCACGATCCTGACATACCTCTCTCGTCTCTTCCACATCCATATACTTACGCATACATGCTCGTCGGTTAAGGGTACTCTTAATATGACCCATTTTTAGTATATCGCCAATTTGGTCGACAAAATTCCGCCTAGGACGTCCCTTTCCGACTCTTCTATTCACTTCCGCAACATATATTTGCTTTGTCAGTCTTTCCGCATTCATTCTTTCTACATGACCAAACCACCGAAGCATTCCTTTCTTAATCTAATAAATGGTCACTGCATCATCTTGCAAACCACACTCTTCTTTTATCACACAGTTTCTCACCCTGTCACTCAGATTCAGCCCTAACATACTCCTTAGCGACCGCATGCACATTGGTGTAATGCCAATGTGCATAAAAGATATAACGGAAAATATGAAGAAAAAAGGAGTTAGCATTGAGTTTTAACTAGACTTTTAATGGAAAAACAAATTTAATATGTCGAATATGCAGTTTTACTAATGTACAGCTGAATAGGAAAAATGTACGTTTGTACGGAGACGTTGATGATGGGATACTAATAGCGTTTTTGAGGTAATAGGGCGCGAGTATGAAAGTCACATCTAATGAAGGTACTGTTTTTTTTTCATAGAAGAGGGGGCAAACGAACATACGGTTCACCTGATGTTAAGGGACTACCGCCGCCCATGAACATCCGCAACACCAGGGGAATTGCAGGCGCATTGCCGGCCGTTTAGAAAAGAGTAAGCTCTTTTGTTGAAGTTATAGTCAGTTATCATCTCAGGTTTCTGTTTTTCGCCAGATTTTTTCAATTTTGCATCATGATGCTACAAGAACAAACTTGATAAAGCACTCGTACTTTACCTATAATGATGTGACTCCAAGTTTTCATATTTTGCGCAGGTTTCCCTACATCTCATTTTGTGATATTATCTTTACTGATAACTTTTACCTCTTCGTAAATACACGAAGGAACACATTCTAAGTCAGGCGCAGGTCGACGAATGCCCACAATTAGCTGTGAAATTGGTTTCAATGAATTTTCATCTCAAGACATAAGTTGCATTGATAACGGCTGCACAACTGGGTTTCGAGGACACGACATGTCCTCGTGTTTTTGTTCGGAATCATATCTGTACTTGCTTACTGTCTCTACTTCTATATTTAAGCATTCTTTAACATCTCTGTCGTTTCTAGATTTATTGGTCACCATTTTCTACTATAATACAAGTAAAACAAAAGTATAGTATTAGAATTTGCCTTACGTGTTTATTTAGCCATTATTAGTTTAGTTAGTAATTAATTTAGTCGCCATCTGGTCCAATATACCCATACGTAACTTTAAGTTCGCAGTACTTACGCGCAGTACACTAATCGACACCTGTAAGTGTTATCTGCTTAGATAACCGATCGTTCGAAGGTAGTAAGAGCGGTAAAGTGTCACAAAGGGCTCACTCCAATAGTATCAAGCAAAACATAGATACCTGGGTCCGAAACCATTAGCGACCGCATAAGTATTTAGTAGTAGATGGAGATAACTCGTTTTAACTGTCACGACAATTAGCAGTGATTCCCGTCCGACAAGTTTACGTTGAATTCAGAAAATCAAATTCTAAGCTCTGCTCTGCTAATTAATTTTAACGACAGATAGGATAAAACCGGTTATGATGTCGACAGATAAGAAGCATAAGAAATATGTGATTGGCTGGAATAGATATGTTAGAGACGCCCACAGAGAGGCTCGTGCAGCTTTTCAAATCTGGCATATGTTTGGTAAACCATGCGCCGGAAACGTTTACAATAATATGTGTAATACTAGACGTAATTTTAAAGCAAAGTTAAAATAGTGTCAAGATAATGTAGAGTAAATAAAAATGGATAAAATGGCATCGTGTCATGCTAAAGGAAATTTTAAAGAATTATGGAAGCATACTAGTAGTTTAAATCGTCGCCCGAGCCTCCCTGCTAGTGTCTCAGATGTTAGCGCAGCGGGTGAGATAGCAAATATTTTCAAAAATTATTTTAAAGTTGTATCTCCCCTAGGCCCCTCAACGCAATCGATAGACGGACAATGTCAGCAATCGGCGATCAGTGTAAGAATCACAGTAAATCAAATAGATGCTATTATTAAAAATATGAACCTTGGAAAATCGCCAGGGCATGACAGGCTCAGTATTGAACGTTTGATATACGCAGGTATTCATTTAGCAAGAGTGCTGGCATTGTTTTTAATCTTTGTTTATCGCATATGCATTTGCCAGCAAACGTTATGAAGACTTTAGTGGTACCGATTATAAAAAATAAAACGGGGGATGCGGCAGACGGGTCTAATTACAGGGCCGATATCACTAGCTACCGTAATCGCGAAAGTGCTTGACAGTCTGCTTGATAAATATCTGCAGAAACACATCTCCTTGCATGATGCACAATATGGTTTTCGACAAAAACTATCAACAGAGAGTGCAAATTTCTGTCTCAAGCAGACGGTCAAGTACTACACGACCAGAAGAACCCCTGTATATGCATGCTTCTTGGATTTATTCAAAGCATTCGATTTGTTGTCTTATAGGGTATTATGGCGAAAGCTGTGAGAAGAGAGTGACGTACCTGAAGAGATTATCACTATGTTTCAATTTTGGTACTCACATCAAACGAATTACGTTAGATGGGGCACAGGTATGTCAGATGAATACGGATGAGAGTGTGGGGTAAGCAGGGCGGATTAAGCTCTCCTACCTTATTTGATTTATATATTAATGGGTTGATCGCTGAGCTCAACAGCACTGGTATTGGGTGTTCAATAGACGGTGTCGATATAAATAACATAAGTTACGCGGACGATATGGTGTCGTTGAGCCCATCGATCAGAGCGCTGAGACAATTAGTAAAAATTTGTGAATCATATGCCAGTACTCATGGGCCTTTCTTTTTATTTTGTGTGAAATACAACACAAAAAAGAGTGAGCTAATGATTTTTGGGGCAGACGCTAAGAGAGGAGCTAACTTACCGCCTGTAAAGTGTGGGTCAGTTATAAAAAGAGTACCTCAGTTTAAGTACCTGGGGCAATGGCTCACTTAAAACATGAGCGATGACTGTGATATTGAGAGAGAACGCAGGGCACTGGCAGTACGTTGCAACATGCTGACTCGCAGATTCGCTAAGTCCTCTAGACAGGTTAAAATAATGCTTTTCAAAGCATTCTGTCTAACTTTTTATATGTGTAGCATGTGGGTTGGGTACACGCAGCGGACGTACAGTGCACTGCGCGTGCAATATAACAATGCGTTTAGGATTTTGATGGGAATAGCTCGTCACTGTAGTGCATCTACTATGTTCGCGGAGGCACGTATCGATGACTTTTATGCTATAGTGCGAAAGAGATGCGCCTCGCTTCTTTTTCGTATTAGAGACTCTTCTAATAGCCTTTTTAAGCGCCTTAGCCGATAGGTGGGACTCTCCGCTTTTAAGACACTGGATCCACATTCACATGCATAAGAATTAAAATGTAAATTTAAGTAATTATAATAAAATGTATTTTTTTATATAAGTAAGTTTTAGTGATTATTGATATTGTTGTTAAAATTGGTATGATTTTTTTTTTCTTTTCTTAGATTTTTAAGCAATTTAACTAACAATGATTCTATAATAATGTTATGATACTAACCAATTTATGGACTCTTGTCTGAATAAAGTTTATTATTATTATGGGTTATTGATAGAGTAATCACATCTGGTTGGGCTGGATAAATATATAAAAGGAAAAATAAATATACTTAAATATATATTTAATATACTAACATAAATAAATAAATAATACATAAATAAATAAAAGCCCAACCAGATGATATCCCTCGGCAGGGGAGACCAAACGGCCGAGGGTTAGGGGGAAAGGGAAAGAAACCGGCGGACGATGCTGGCGGTATCGAGTAGCACCGCCTTCTGCATTTGAGCCTGGAGCGGTCCGTCACGGAGTCCCAGTCGCCTCAGATGGCCCGAGAGGCTGGCTGGGATTAACCCGTTTGCAGACACGACTACAGGAATATTTTCGGTTGGCAGACAACCCCACATGTCGGTCACCTCGTGAGCCAGGTCCAGATATTTTGATTGCTTATCTGTTTCGGCTTTCACGAGATTCACAGACAAAACCCTCGGTTTCCCCGAAGAGGTCACCAAAACGTAGCCAGTTGAGGGAGGCGACTGTGTCTACGAAAGGTTCATGTAGAGCCTTGTAGAACCTCCCGTGGAGCTCCTTCTCCTTCCATACAGTCTCCCGGTCGGAAATGCTCTGTACTGCTGGTTCTTGCCATTGCTCGTTGGCCAAGGATAGAAGGGGTAAGCCCATTATCACAACAAATGACGTCCCTATAAAATGGATCATCCGATCTCGTCAGAAAGTAGTTACGGAGGCTGCACACTTCGCGATTATGCATGGTAAGCGCGCTTAATAAGCCAGGCCCACCATGTTTCCCTGGCAAGTACAGCCTCATAATCAAAGATCTCGGGTGATGCATCCTATAGGACGTCATAGTAGTGCGGATTTTTCTATCCAGGGCATTAAGTTCAGTCTGAGTCCACCTAAGTATGCCAAAGGTTATTAATAATGAAAATAGGTGATGCCAATAATAAGTAAATAAACGAAAACAATTAAATATGCACTTAACCCATACATGCAATATGTAAATGTTCAATACGTGACGGCGCTATAGGTAGAGATCGTGATATAATTCTGTTCATGTGATCGTTTACAGAGAATATTTAAAAAAGAATGCATTGTAAAAAATATATAACTAATTGTATCCATCTTCTCACCGGCAATCACGTGGCGCGCGGGTGTCTTTTAAACAATAGGGTTAGTAAAGTAGCACCCTATTTAAACAGCTGGACTTGCACTGCTGTCTCCCGGCCTGAAGGGCATGGAGATCCAGAATAATTATAAGTTGTGAGGCATTGGATTATCTTTTTTGTGTGAAGTTCGCCGCAAAAAAAGTAGCTTAACGCTGCTGGGTTTCGTTACTACTCGTATGTACAAGAGAACCGGATACCCTTTTTACTGGAAAGAAGTATTCCATCTTAGTCCTTAGGTGTGACAACTGACAACGCATCTTGATTTTTAATCGAGGATAAATGTAGATGTCTATGGGCTACAGCATCCACTTACCATCAGGTGGACTGTGTGCTCGTTTATCACCGTTATTCTACAAAAAGATTAAGATGGTTGTACTAACCTAGGCAAAAAAGAAATAAATGAAGGTTAAAAGGTTCCTTTTCTACCTGGAGATGTGTCGGGGTAGTTATCATTTATTTCATTTATTCATTAAAGCCTATCAAATGTCAACTGCTAAACATAGGCCTCCCGATAGTTTGAAAATATCCGTCATATACGCCATATTGCGTGGTAGTTTGGTATATGGATCGGCAATTGCAGTTTTTTTTATTGTGAGCTGTTACCGAAGATACTGCTGCCCATTTACCGTTTCAGTATCATTGAGTCTTAGTTCTGACACGTTCTAATTAAAGTGTTATGTTTTAACCGCAATTCTATGTTTGAAGTTGGCTTTTTTTTTGAATATTTATTAAAAATAATCAGAAATCACAATGTTGTATCGTGACATCGTAAATTTAAAGCAAGTAAAAACGTGAATAGTTAAATAATTAATAGTTAAATGAATGTCCTTGGATAAGAATAAATGTCCTCGCGTTTATTTGATAACAATGAGAAAAAATCTTCAATGGCATGAAGATAATGATTTGTACAAATATCTTATATTAGTTCATTAAAGTGCACTAAAATAAGTCAATGTTTATGAGTTAACGTACTGACTGATTAGAAATTATAATTGTTAAATAATATTAAGTCATTATCGTCATCGACCATAAACAATCCATTACAGGACAAAGGCCTAGGGTAAAGAACAAACGTAAATTATATACTCCTTGGCCTAGAGTTTATCGTAATCAGCACGCTTGGCAAGAGTTGACCGATGTTGACAAATGTCATCGCGTACTTCTCTTGTGTTTTTGACATTACCCCGTCTACACAAGATGGTCTCAACGTTAGCCCCAACACCACTCGTTCAACGTGTGGTTCGCGAAAATATAATTTGCCTCAATATTGGCGTGAGCGTTGGCAGTTGTCTGACCCGTGTCACTTTTATCGAAGGAAAAATATGCATGACTTAAGCGCTCATGTTACACGTAATTTTTTAAAGTATTTTAAATATCACAATTTTCCACAAATAACCTTATTACTATCACTTCTAATTTTCTTCAAACATCAATAAAAAAGTTTTGAAAATCCAAAAGTGCACGACTCATAATGCCTCATATAACCATGAAAAAACATAGAAAAAATCTCAATTAACTGTAGAAAGTATATTATTTTAATTTTACTATGTTATTATTAATGAGATTCGAAAAAATTTTATTTAAGTATTGTATATTGATAATGAAAACTTAATAAAAAGCTAATAAAATATGAATTGTTATTATTACTTACAAATTGCTGGCTTGGGAGTTGAACTTGGATCCCATAGTCCTTGTCTAGTTGTCTTGCAATTAAATATGCTTGGTGAAGATCGTATAGGTATAAGTAGTTAATTTTTATTAACATTACCAATATAGCCAACAGTGCGTTAAAGAACTGATAAATATTTACACAATAGCAACAATTGCATTGTTACATTTGTAATTTTCTAATAGGTGTAAATATATAAATGTTTTAAAAATATGATAAAAATGTAAACAAATGTGTTGTTTGACTTACTTAACTTTGTATAAATATATAATAATTTAAATTTAAATTTAAATTATTATAATAATTATTATAATAATTTAAATTTAAATTATTATATATTAATAATTATTATAATAATTTAAAATTAAGTAAAACAAGTAACGTATTGAAATCAAATTAATTGCAAAGTAATATGTAAGTACATTCTACTCTAATGAAAAGAGATATTTAATGAAAAAAAAATTTTTTTTTTGATTTAGTCGCAATAACCAAATCTATAAAATAGAGAACCTAGGTTTAAAAAGTAAAAACCTTTTAACATACAAAAACATTTTACATTTTTTAATATTGAAAATATTTAATATTAATAAAATGTTACGAGTGCGCAATATCAATTTAAATTCTTACAAATAACACAATAAAGCTCATCAGAAGTCTTCTTTTGAACATGTGCCTCCCCCATACAGGTTTTCCAGGTCTTAAAACCGAAAAGCCGGACAAACCAGCGAACTTAGCCGGACATTTTGGTAAAGAGGCTGAACTGCCTTAATTGTTTAACAAGTTTGCTCGTTTAGCGCTAAAAAGGACCCCTTCGTCGTATCTCCTTAGTTTCAAGGCACTCCCCTTGTTGCCTTAGTCATCAGAATCCTCTGCGTTGACATATCGAGTGACGTGTACTTTCGTGGTCACTTGGAAGAAAAGGCCACATTGGCCTCTAAAAAGCTTGGCGTGCTCAGCAGAGCGGGACAGTATTTCACGCCGGCAAACCGCCTGCAACTTTACACGACGCACGTTTGGCCTCACATGGAATATTATTCCCATCTCTAGGCTGGGGCTCCCCAGTACCAGCTCCTTCCATTTGATTGCATCCAGTCGTTCGAATCGTCGGCGACCGAGCTCTTTCCGATCGGCTTGACTCACTGGCACTGCGAAGAGATGTTGCATCTCTTTGTGTATTTTGATGAATTTACCACGGGATGTGCTCTGAGGAATTGTTTGGTCTAATTTCAGGTGTACAATTTCACCATCGCACATCGCGACAAAACTCGCGTTACGGAGATACCTCTGTGAGATTTGAAAGAGGTTTTCTTCCTTGCACAACTACTTAGTAAAACGACATTTAAAAATAATGTAAAACAATTGTCACTTTCACGTAAAACAGAGTAAAACTGATCACTTCCAAGCTGTTTCTAAGATAAATTTTGTAAATATTTTGTAATCATTCACATTGTAAAATTTATTTTAAAGAAAAAGTCTCGCTGGGTTGCTTGCAGGTTCTTCCCAGGACAGAGGTTTTTTCTGAACCAGTGTTAAAGTTAAAAATGACTTTCAATAAGAATTGCATGCAATCTATATCGAAAAAAAATATTCTATTCTATTCAATTCTAATCTTTTTATCATGTATAATGTAAAAAAAATTATAACTAAAAAGCCGGACAGGCCGGACACCGTCTAATTTGGCTGGACACGCAACCAAAAAGCCTGACCGTGTCCGGCTTTATCCGGACGCCTGGCAACGCTACCCCATAGATTGTCTCATAGGGAGAAAATTTGCCATAATTGCCACGCTTGGCTAACGATTTATGAAGTTTATGAAATATTTCTTTTTCATTTTTCCGATTATACGAATTAAAAACGGATTTTACTGAGTGCCTTGTAAATTCACTTTCGAGTATCTTTAAAATTTTTCTAATAATGCGGCATATTTTAATGTAACAGCATTTTGTATGTTTATAAACGTGGTGGGCTATTTGTGTACATGTGTTTTGGAATTAATACGTGGTTGATAAAACACTTACTAAGTATTATATAAAAACATTGTTTTGTCTCCATATCTTAATAACTTCTCCTTTTAGTTCTGTATATTTGCGTTTTTTTGCTATTGTTTTTGATACAGTTTTTTGGTACGGCACAGGAACTCTTGCAGTTTTTATTTTAAGCTGTCGTGTATTGTATGTTTTTCACCACACTTTCTACCACTTATACATATTTTAGACAGTGTGTTACTTTTAATATTTTTTGTTAATATTTTTATAGCGATTTTTTGAGGACCTAGACCACTCTTGAGGACTAAGATAGAATGCCTCGATTCCAGTAATTCCAGTAGTGAAAATAATTGATGGGTTTGATTTAAATTAAAGTTAATTTTCACCTTTTTAGAGCATTTTAATAAAAACTTGTTTTAAAAAATGTTTTTTACTATTAATTTATTTTAATGTTATTATTGACTTGTTAAGACGTTGTTGTCCATCTTCTGTTTTCCTCTATCGCCAATGCGACACCCAAAGGGTGATAGAAGTTATTGTCTCTCATTGCTCATACACATTTTTAAATTCTTACATCATATTTTTAAAACATTTATATATTTACACCTATTAGAAAATTACAAATGTTTTAACATTGCAATTGTTGCTATTGTGTAAATATTTATCAGTTCTTTAACGCACTGTTGGCTATATTGGTAATGTTAATAAAAATTAACTACTTATACCTATACGATCTTCACCAAGCATATTTATTTGCAAGACAACTAGACAAGGACTATGGGATCCAAGTTCAACTCCCAAGCCAGCAATTTGTAAGTAATAATAACAATTCATATATACTTAAATAAAAGTTTTTCGAATCTCATTAATAATAACATAGTGAAATTAAAATAATATACTTTCTATAGTTAATTGAGATTTTTTCTATGTTTTTTCACGGTTATATGAGGCATTACGAGTCGTGCACTTTTGGATTTTCAAAACTTTTTTATTGACGTTTGACATAAAGTTATCGGAAAATTAGAAGTGATAGTAATAAGGTTATTTGTGAAAAATTGTGTGTATTTAAAATACTTTAAAAAATGACGTATAACATGAGCGCTTAAGTCATGCACTTTTTTCCTTTGATAAAAGCGACACGGGTCAGACAACTGCCAACGCTCACGCCAATGTTGAGGCAAATTATATTTACACGAACCACACGATGGACGAGTGGTGTTGGCGCTAACGTTGAGACCATCTTGTGTAGACGGGGTAATGTCAAAAACACAAGAGAAGTACGCGATGACATTTGTCAACATCGGTCAACTCTTGCCAAGCGTGCTGATTACGATAAACTCTAGGCCAAGGAGTATATAATTTACGTTTGTTTTTTACCCTAGGCCTTTGTCCTGTAATGGATTGTTTATGGTCGATGACGATAATGACTTAATATTATTTAACAATTATAATTTCTAATCAATCAATACGTTAACTCATAAACATTTACTTATTTTAGTGCACTTTAATGAACTAATATAAGATATTTGTACAAATCATTATCTTCATGCCATTGAAGATTTTTTCTCTCATTGTTATCAAATTAACGCGAGGGTATTTATTCATATCTATATTATATATTAATGACATTCATTTTACTATTAATTATTTAACTATTCACGTTTTTACTTGTTTTAAATTTACGATGTCACGATACAACATTGTGATTTCTGATTATTTTTAATAAAATTTCTAAAAAAAGCCAACTTAAAGTGTTATGTTTTAACCGCAATTCTATGTTTGACATAGAATTGCGGTTAAAACATAACACTTTAATTAGAATGTGTCAGAACTAAGACTCAATGATACTGAAACGGTAAATGGGCAGCAGTATCTTCGGTAACAGCTCACAATAAAAAAAACTGCAATTGCCGATCCATATACCAAACTACCACGCAATATGGCGTATATGACGGATATTTTCAAACTATCGGGAGGCCTATGTTTAGCAGTTGACATTTGATAGGCTTTAATGAATAAATGAAATAAATGATAACTACCCCGACACATCTCCAGGTAGAAAAGGAACCTTTTAACCTTCATTTATTTCTTTTTTGCCTCGGTTAGTACAACCACCTTAATCTTTTTATAGAATAAGGATGACAAACGAGCACACAGTCCACCTGATGGTAAGTGGATGCTGTGGCCCATAGACATCTACATTTATCCTCGATTAAAAATCAAAATGCGTTATCAGTTGTCACATCTAAGGACTAAGATGGAATACTTCTTTCCAGTAAAAAGCGTATCCGGTTCTCTTACACATAGTAACGAAACACAGCAGCGTTAAGCTACTAGTAAATTCACCAAAATACACAAAGAGATGCAACATCTCTTCGCAGTGCCAGTGAGTCAAGCCGATTGGAAAGAGCTCGGTCGCCGACGATTTGAACGACTGGATGCAATCAAATGGAAGGAGCTGGTACTGGGGAGCCCCAGCCTAGAGATGGGAATAATATTCCATGTGAGGCCAAACGTGCGTCGTGTAAACTTGCAGGCGGTTTGCCGGCGTGAAATACTGTCCCGCTCTGCTGAGCACGCCAAGCTTTTTAGAGGCCAATGTGGCCTTTTCTTCCAAGTGACCACGAAAGTACACGTCACTCGATATGTCAACGCAGAGGATTCTGATGACTAAGGCAACAAGGGGAGTGCCTTGAAACTAAGGAGATACGACGAAGGGGTCCTTTTTAGCGCTAAACGAGCAAACTTGTTAAACAATTAAGGCAGTTCAGCCTCTTTACCAAAATGTCCGGCTAAGTTCGCTGGTTTGTCCGGCTTTTCGGTTTTAAGACCTGGCAAACCTGTACGGGGGAGGCACACGTTCAAAAGAAGACTTCTGATGAGCTTTAGTATGTTATTTGTAAGAATTTAAATTGATATTGCGCACTCGTAACATTTTATTAATATTAAATATTTTCAATATTAATAAATGTAAAATGTTTTTGTATGTTAAAAGGTTTTTACTTTTTAACCTAGGTTCTCTATATTATAGATTTGGTTATTGCGACTAAATCAAAAAAAATGTATTTTTTTCATTAAATATCCGTTTTCATTAGAGTAGAATGTACTTACATATTACTTTGCAATTAATTTGATTTCAATACGTTACTTGTTTGACTTACTTAATTTTGTATAAATATATAATAATTTAAATTTAAATTTAATTTTTATTTACTTTAGTGATAATGCGATGCGATAAATTAAGCAATGAAATAAAGAATAAATAAAAGAAATCAGAAATGCAAATTATATTTAGAAATTCTAATATTGAAAAAAAAGCTCCCTTATTTTACTCATTACGACTTAGAAACCTTCAAAAACGAGCTTACTCCTTTTCAAAAGGCCGGCAACGCATCTGCTGCAGTTCAGTGCTGGAGATTGGAGTTTTTATTTAAGAATTCATGGGCGGTGGTCGACATTTGTCATCAGTTGAGACCCGCATTCTCTTTTGTAAGATATTTCGTTACAGAGATTTATTTACATAAATAAATGTTTATTAACGAAATAAATGTTTCTACTTATCCCCGTTTTGGTTGATTATCATAAGTTATGGGCCTCTAAACTAAGACAAAAGTACGAGGGCGGCAATGAAAATTTCGGGAATCAAGGAAGTGACACAACATTACTAGTTAAAAATGTATTTATTGCTTTTCGAAGTATTCTCCGCGAAATTTGACACATTTTTGCATACGATGGAACCAATCATTGAAGCAACCATTCCATTCGGAAGTTGGGGTCTCCAAAATGGCCGTTTTGTAGGCGTCCACAGCTTCTTCAGGTGATGAAAATCTCTGTCCACGCAATTTATTCTTTATTTTAGGGAAAGTATAGAAATCATTAGGGCTTAGGTCGGGGCTGTACGGCAGATGGTCCAATAATTATGTTTTCTTGCTCTAAAAACTCTTTTATTCTGTGTGCGGTGTGAGAACTCGCATTGTCGTGATGGAGGATGATGCGGCGGTTACAGTTCTTTTTACGGAGTTCAGAAACGACCTGTGGCAAACAAATGCTAGCATACCATTCTGCATTCACCGTTCTTTGTCCCTCAAGAGGAATAGTCGTAACATGGCCGGTTTTGGAGACAAACGTGAATACAATTTTTTTGCAACACTCCGTGAACGAACAATTTTTGTTGGCTTTAACTCATTTTCGAACACCCAAACTCGTGACTGGTTTTTTGTTTCAAGTTCGTACGCCATCGATTCAGGATTCGTCACCTGATACAATGTTGTATACAGCATTTAAGGATCCAGCGTGGAATCTTTCGAGAGTTCTGACGTACCAAGTAACGCAAGCCGCTTTTTGCTCTTCACAGAGCGAATGCGGTAACCATCGGGAAAACAACTTTTTTACACCTAAGTGTTCATTTTTTTTTTTAACCTTTTCAGCAAGATTATTTGTATTTGACTCATGACAATGTCTACAGTTGCCTGAATTTCGCGGTATGTCATATGTCGATCTTCCTCAATCAGCTTACGCACAGCATCAACGTTTTCTTGGGTGATTGCAGTTTTTGGACGTCCTTGACGGGGATTATCACTGAGCTTGACACGTCCACGTTGAAATTCAGCAAACCAGCGATAAATTTTGGTTTTGGATGGGGCTTCATCACCAAATGCAGAAATCATCCGATCAACACACTGTTTTTGTGTTAAACCACTTCGAAAGTCATAATAAATCATCGCTCTTGAATTTTCTCGAGTCAATTCCATTTTCTCAACGACTAAACAAGTTTGCTAAAACCTTGTGACAAGACCGAGAATCTTTTTTTAAATAAATAAATGCTATTCGATTTTTAAAACCAAGGAGTTTCCAATTAAAAACATTTTAATATGACAGGAACAGTGGAAATATTCCATTCCCGAATCTTTTAGTGCAGCCTAGTATTTGAGATATATGATTTTCTAATAAAACTAAACACACCGGCACAATTAGCGGAACAGAAAAAAAGTGAGAGTATGAGATAATAACGCATATATTTGACGAAAATGTAATTAGACACAAAATAACAAATTGATTAACATCTTTTAACAACGACTTTGAAAAGTCTTCTTTATTTTTTATTGAAAAATAAAGAAATTTGAAATAAGTGAAATTTTTAGATAATTATAAACCATCACAAAAAATAAAAAAGTAAGCATTAAATGATTTAACAATAAAATTAAAGCAAAATTAATAACGAGTGTTTCCCCCTCTTGCTCTGATTACGGTTTCCATTCGTCTGGGCATGCTACAGATTATGTTATCGATGATTTCTTGAGGCAATCGCTCCCACTCCTCAAGTAATGCGTTTCCAAGTTCATTCAGATTGTTCGGGGGTGGCATTCTGGATTTAACCCTTCTTTTTAGCAAGTCCCAGACATGCTTAATCGGATTCATATCGGGGGAATTTGCTGGCCACTGCATCACCGGTATACCTACGTGGCTCAGATATGCCTGTACCGATTGTGCACTATGAGCACGAGCATTATCTTGCATAAGAATAAAGTCGTCACCAATAAATGGGGCAAATGGTACAACATGTTCTTCTAAAATGTCTCTGATGTATCGATCTGCTGTCATGGTCCCTCCTGTGACTATCACTAACTCCGTGCGAGCTCCCAAACATATCCCTCCCCAAACCATAATCGAGCCGCCACCATAAGCCACTGTGTGTTCAAAATTAGATTGTATGTGGCGTTCTCCTACGCATCTCCATATTCGCTGTCTCCCATCTATCTGTTTTAAAAGAACTCTGCACTCATCAGTAAAGAGAACCTGCTGCCATTCGTTCAAATCCCAATGACGATGTTCTCGCGCATAGCTTAATCGGTTTACGCGGTGACGTCTCTCAAGTTTTGGGCCTTTGGCAGGTATATACGACCCTAAACCAACTTCTTCAAATCTCCTGCGAACTGTACGCTCACTTACTCGTACTCCTCGAACGTCTTCCAGTTCATTTCGAGCTTGTACAGCCGTTAATCGCGTATTCCTACGAACTCCAAGTTGTAAAAAACTGTCATCTCGCCTCGATGTACATCTTTTTCTACCTTGACCCCTCCCCCTCTCAAGAGAATTAGACGATCTGTACCGCTGGATGCTGCGATGAATCGTTGATACTGGTCTACGAAGCCTTGAGGCAATCGATCTGTAGGTATGGCCATTTCTTCTCATTTCATCAGCCCTAATGATTTCCAGTGATGTTAAGTCAGGCATAATAAAGACCTTTTAATAAACAAAATTGCCTATAGAATAACAAATTTATAAAAAACCATTAAGTGCAATTTTTCAAAAAAATTACAATTACGTAGTTATTACTCGAACAAGTTGACAAAACTTATTGTTCGGGAAAATAAAACAAATGAATGAAAAATGTGTATGTCATCTAATTTTCCATTTTCAAATTTGACAATAAATTAAAAAAATATCATAACTGGCCAGTTCCTTAAGTAAAAGATTTTAAAATCCTGCTTTTATGTGTTCCGCTAATTGTGCCGGTGTGTATATTTATGCTTAAAGTAATAACTTTCTGAGTCCGAAGTGTTCCATCTTAGTACTCTGGAATGACAATATCACAGAATACCAGCGTGAAATAGTAGCTTAATACTGCTACTGTATTTTGTATGGTGAGTGTAGGGAGCCGAAGAATCTTTTTAGTGGAAACGACACATTCCATCTTAGTCATCAGGGGTGGCAACGCATTTTTGATTCTTAATCGAGGACAAATGTAGATCTCTATGAGCCACAGCATTCACATACCATCAGGTGGACTGTATATCCTTAAAAAATCTGCAAGAGTATAAAGGTGCGGTAACCATTTACCGATACGTTTCTTGTTCGTGAAATATGTCTTATTAATATTATCATGTTGGCATAATAAGTGAGAAACGCTATCGTGGTAAAAATCGTTGATTGTTATAGAGCACTTAGTCGACCTGCTGTTAAGTGTATGCTGTGGTCTGTAAACCCCTGCATCTATCCTCTACTAATCTAAAAATACAGATGCGTTGTCACCCTTGAAGATGGAATGCTTATGTACCAGTAAATATGGTCTTCAATTCGTTACTAACGTAGGATATAAGTACAGCAGTATTATGCGGTTATTTTATGTAAGTATCTTATGCGTGCCTAACCCTACCACATAAATGTAAAAAATACTAAATACATATACAATACAATACATGATGATACTTCTAGAAAATTGCGTGTCTACCTTTTCTAGGTTAATCGCTAACATTATACATTACAGATAACAATTACAAATTCTAGTTACAATTACTGTGATTTAAAGGTGAATTGATTCGTTTATTAATGTTGTTTTTCTATTAAGCAATTTCAGTAATACTGTTATTCAGGTTGTACTCATCAATAATAAATATCAGTAGTAGTTTATCTGATGTCAATCATTCTAACCGAAGGTCATTAGACGACGGCGTCGGGTAACCAACATTGAACAGCTATCGTATTGGAATCAGGTTACTTCAACTACGTCTTTCCACGGAAATCGTTTCATTACATTATGTAAAAAATATTTTTGCTGTATTATACCTAATTAAAATTCTCGTTCTCTTTTTAAAAAAGAAAAAAAAAACGTTACCTCCAAACTAGGATCTCCTCTTGTATTATGGGAACATTTTCTTATATAAATTTCACAAGGATACTCTTTCATATCCGGAATAATTATTATTTGTAGGCCATACAAATACTTGTTCCGTGCGGGATTCGAACCCTTATTGCTAAGCCTCTGCTCCACGGAGCCGTCAAAAATTATATTTATACAATTTTGAAATAATTTATTCGGATTCTTAAAATTTATGAAACATGGTTATATAAGATATAAATAAATATTTAGGAATTGTTATTAAACTATATGTATAATAAATCACTGCTGATAGAGAGTTAGTATTTTAGTCGGGTACTTTACAGATCTTCCTTTCAGTTTTCGAATGTCTTATCTTTCACTTTGTCTGACGCCTCTATAACCCTTAATATTATTATGTTTCCCCTTTCAATTCGGATTACCCTAAAGATTTTATTACGTAGGAAAACTCTAATAACAGCCCTTCCTCAAACTCCCTGAGCTATATTTAATTTTATTTTATACAGTGTTCCTTTTATATATATATATATATATATATATATATATATATATATATATATATATATATATATATATATATCATCGTCTTCTGATATTGTCGCTTAAATAAAATTCTATCGGAAAATGGCTTCGCCCATAGGCACTCGCAACTAACTGCACTAACTTAAACAAAAATGTTGTGACTTTCTCTTTATCATCCTAACCGGAACACAGCGGGTCAGGTACCGCTATATGGCGACAGCAATAAATAATAGGGTTTCCTACACAGCAAGGGAACCCAACCATCTAAAATATATCGTCACCTAAGTCCACTACCCCATACCATCCCTTAGGTGTCGTAAGTGGCTCGTACAAGTCGAAAGAGCAGAGCTCCAGCATTTTCCTGATAACAACTTAATTAAAAAACTATGGTTGTCAACCGGCCTGCCAAGCGTGGCATCTATAGCAAATACTTTTGAGGGGGCAAACGAGCATTCACTCACTCACCTGATGGTAAATGTCTGCTGCCGTCCATGAATAACTGCAATACCAGGGGAATTGGAGGTGCGTTGCCGAAAAAAGGAGTAAGCTCTTTTCATGAAGGTCCTTAAGTCATATCGGTCCAGAAAAATCACCGGTGGTAAACAATTTTACAGAGAAGCTGTACGAGGAAAAAACTCCTAGTAAAACGCACAATGGTGCACCGCGAAGCATCCAGATGATGAGGATGGTATCGTGAATTTTGACGCGATGTACTAAATAGCCCCACTATGAGACAATTTATGGGAAAGCCTGTATTCATTCACGATGAATGACAGAAATTATAATGGAAGATAATAGTTTTGAAATCAGACAAATAAATAGCTTAGTTAAAAAGGACGTTAAAGTAATTTTAAGCCTATACCAACATAAGGATTATCATTACACTACCTAGAGCATGTTATAAGCTATAATTTATATGTCGACCTAACATTGATCGACAACAATTTACATACACCTTAATCTTTACCAAAAGTCCAAGAAGCTATTTCGATTTCCGCCGGAACAATTGAAATTAAAAGAGACAAATTGAACGAGTCGTAACGAAACCTGTATGAGTAATGCAATATTTTAGTAAAATGTTAAGTCTGCACATGCACATTGAAGCAGTGCGTCGGATTTGTCGCTTTATAAATGAGAACAGAAAGAAGAGTCTCGTGTCAGCTGTCGGACTTAAATAGGAAGTAATTTTATTTTTTACTTTATTATATTAAAGATTATCTAAGGATTTTTAAACTTCGTTTCCCAAAGTAAACATTGGTACCCTGATTATTGTATTTTCGGAAATCCAATATATAAAAGCCTGCTTCTTTTCCGAGTTCAGTAATGCAATTGGAACGTTCCAATTTGTTTGTTAGTAAAGGTCAATGAGGTTAATATTTCAATGATACTAAGGCTGTTTTCACACAATCTGACTATACTTAGACAAAGTTATGATACTATGATCTTATAATAAGCTTTTTATTTCTGTAACCAAATAATAGTTAAAAACATTTATATTAATCTAAAAAGTAAACTAATTATTTTTGTATCCCTAAGTAATTAAACCTTTAAAAGTTTCATGTATTTTATTTTGTTTTTAAAGTCTCAGACAGACAGACAGACAGAGAGTTTTAGAGTCCTCGGGAGTGGACAACTCCTAGCTCATCTGAGCTACTTATTATTTCGGCCGGTTTTGAATAAGCTAGTGATAAATTCGGTTTCGGCCTCAGTAACGACAAGTTAAGCCCGCTTGACCTTGTGAATTGTAAGAACTATTATACTTAGGATATATTTTGATACAAATAACAAATTGTTAACGATTGGATCTACTTCTTAATACAGTCCGATATCTATAGATTTGATACTTACATAGTCGATGTGCTTAGCGATACAAAAGTTTATGGAACGCGCGCGAAAAGTTTTATAATACTTCTCGTCTTTACTTCTAAATAATATGTCAATGCTTACTACTCGTATACCTACTATGCTGCCAAATAGCAATGCGTATCTGTTATGTTCAGGTTGGAACGGTATGGGAAGACAAAATCCAATTTACGTACGTACGTACATATGTGCGGTGTAGTAGCTACTTTTGTTTATACCTATTAATGAGCTACTTAGTATGAGGTCGACTGTAACTCATACCTTTGTCACTCTAATTTGACACATAAAAGTTTTATGGTCGCTATACACACACACACACACGGTCATTTGACTGATTATTCCAACTATTCAAACTAAAACTGTTGATATTTTTTAAAATATATATCTATAAAGCTCCGATAATATATTTATAACGGTCGATGTATCGAAAATCCACTATTAAAAAAAATCAACAGTTTTAGTTTCAACTGATCAGTTGGAATGATCAGTTGAAATGACCGCGTGTGGCGGCCATTATCGATTCTCCAGGTAATAAAAGTTAGGATAGTGGACACTAACCTATGTCTTTTAAAATACTAAATGCTAAAATGTAGTTTTCTATAGAAATTGTAGAAAAAGTACCAAATAATAATTGGTTGGATTCGATATAGTTTTGAAACACTACGAAAACTTACCTTAAAATCGACTTGGTATTCGTATGACACTTCTCGTAATTATAGTCTTCATTGTCAACATTTTAATATCCCCTGGACATACGCCTCTCAAGAATGCACGGCGGTCTCACAACTAGTCTGGTCTTTTTTCGCTTATATGACATAACGTAATTGAATCAACCACAAAAGGTCTCTTGCAATTTGTACGTAATCGATCAAGCGACGGTGATTAGATTTTCCTTTAGATGATTGAGGGATTTACGATTCAGTTTTTCTTCATTAGAAAAGAAGAAGAAATAACGTTCGATACCAATAATTTCACTTAACTTCGGTACAAAAACTTCGTTAGCCCTTTTTATAAAACTAACAAGCACATCATTCCTCGCAGGTATAATTAATCATGTTTTATTAATTTATGTGTATTATTGTTGATTACTTCTAAGAATTGTGAGACAAAATTTAGTTTTATATGTCGCAATAACGATTTCTACTTTTGAGTCTTGTTGTCTTCCGCGTGAGCGATTTGGGCCCAGCAGGTTTTGGGCCTCGAAATGACCTCCATTACCCGGGCTTTGCTCTCGGTTCAATACAGTGGGCCGCTCGTGGAACCCATAAAGACGGCGCTGTTGGCCTTCTAAGGAAGGATCTACCTAAGGTTCGCTGACCTCGAAGCCTTAAGGAGAAGGATCTCGACGTAGGCTCGAGTATGTCTTTCCGACAAGTGTAACCCCCTACAAGTGGCACACCGGACCTTAGGAATTTTCTTCCTAGTGTATAGCCTAAATGCAGCGATGAGATTGCATCGCGTATTACTTCACGCTTGGGATAGATCAGCTCGGGGGGAATCGGGTTAACGGAGACGAATCTCAAACGAGTATGTCGTATGCCGAGTATGTCGCTCCGACACGATGCGTACACCTGCTGCTAAGCGACGCACTGTCGATCCGACGTTCAACTCCATTGATTTATCAATGTTCAACTCTAAGAACTGACCTTTGGCGTCCAAGAATTGTGAGACATTATTTAATTTTATAGGTCACAATAACGATGTCTACTTTTATAAACAGGATTTAAAGAGTTGCTATATGTATAGAACAGAATTGAATCATTTTTATTCGATATACACATATTACATTTCTACATACATTGCCCTATGAAGGAATTAATAACGCTTTGCAGTCGAATAACTTGTATACTTAACTATCTTGTGCTTACTCCTTATATTTACAGAATGTACATCACTATTTTTAATAATACAATTTTTGCTCGTACGTAACATAATATATCCATACATTTAAGTACAAAAAATATAATAATAAAATAAGCAATGAGCCTAAAGAATTAGGCAGTTATTTTGGAATACATGTGGACAAAGTATTTTGTAGATGAATATTTATACTTTTCTACCGATTTACGAATAAACGCATTTTCAAATCGTGCATGTTTCTTTCAAATACCTATGAATAGTGTATATGTGTACTATAGACTAAGATGCCTTGTGTTCCATATTTACATACTTATGCATAATACGTAAATATGTGCGAACGACTTTCACATTAAGCGACGCCGTTTCACTACAATGTAATAATGAACAAGATAAGAATTTTGCTGCAAAAGATACTCCATATAAAGTGTATTTTATATGGAACTCTATAAACAGGTCTCGAACATTTTGTATGGCATTATCAACGAATGCTTTCCTTAGGGTTTATGGTTACCTAACTACGTGAACTCTTTGTGCTGGAATATTACTATAACCTGTTTCACAGACCATAAAAAATAAATGACGATAGTGGTAGTATTTGAAAAGCTTTAACATGCAATTCGATTTCGTATTACGTATTAAGTCCAATACGGACGGAACATACACTGGTGGATTGGCAAGTGCATTTTATACTTTTTTAATTTTTTTGAAAGAATCTGCTTTATCTCTAGGTTTGTTTCCCTCTGTCGTCCCATACGACACCCACGGGATGATTTGGGGTTGTGAATATTCTTACAATGCTATTGCTAGATCGATAAGGAAAGTGATCCATTAAAATGAATATCTCTGTAATGAATACATATTTGGGTTCTAATCCATTAATGAAGTATAATGCTTGTGTCTCCCTATATCGAAACAATGTTATCCATTATCCGTATTAAATTTTTATTGCTGAATATAGGCGTTCTCCATGGTCCATGTGGTTTGAACTAATGTGAACTAACAGTTGTGACTTTAAAAAGCCAATTTGTCCAGGTGTCAAATTTGAACACCTTCTGTAAAGGGTCGTTTTGAAAAATAGCTCATATGAGTGCATTTATTTTATTTACAGTATTTTCCGCATCTTTCATGTCAATCACCTCGTAAAATATTTAAAGTTTTTACGAACTGTAACATCCTATTTTACCCTCATAGGAGTTTCTCATTAGGGTTCCTATGTTTTTACTGTTTAAAGTAAAATGTCTATAATCGCCATATGCGACAATAGTACCGGATATACACAATATTTTTTAGTCCTCGTTTATTATATTATTTGCAAATCTCTGTATAATACGAACTAACTTCATACACTTTAAAAATATTATAGGCGACTAATAGCTTCAGTCGCCATCATCTTTGCCAATCGTCAGTGACCAATGTCATTTTAAATTTGAATCACATTTGGAATTTCGCAAAGAGTGTGATAGAAGCAACAATAATAATAAAAAATGAATTCCATATCAAACCCACCAGTTATGTATTTTATTTGTATTAGTATTAAAATCTATTATAATATATATAATAATATTCTCTATATAATATATATTATAATATAGATAATTTATATTCCAATTAGTGACCTGGGTGTATTTTATTAGGCCGGTTTTAGAGCTCGACCGACCGTCGGTGCGTACCATCGGTCCTGACGATACGCATAACCAATCGTCAGTTTGTAGCGTTCAGAGCTCTCCTGAGCAACTAATCTGGCCAGACTGGTACAGTACAAACACGTACATGAAATGGACGCGTTTACAAATTGTTTAGTTGCTGCTTACTATGTACGTAAACGTATAAAGAACAGAAGACGTAGATATCACGTACACCCATAGAAATTCGGAAACAAAGCTGTACAAACTTCTTTCCAGGCCTATAACTTGACATCACGGTCTTTGTATAACACGTGGCCTTTGTACCACAGAAGTTCACGAAGACGAGTAATTAGGCGTTCGGTGTCGACATATGCCATGTTTGATAAAAATTACTTAAATCACTAACACTATTTAATACCTATAAAATCATACAATGTTATTGAAGTTTAGGTTCGATTTTCTTGACGATGATACACGCATCCGTACGGTCGGTCCACCAATCAGTGTAGCACTGAACGCGTCTAATATGTTTCCATAGCGCGTCGGTCGACCGACGTGACGGTTCGCATGCGGACGCGCTCGACCGACGATCCTCGTACGCATTGCGTAGCGATATACGCATGCGTACGGTCGGTCGAGCACTGTAACGACTTGTGAATTTTCATACAAATGGCAAGCACGACCGACGTACGCACCGACGGTCGGTCGAGCTCTAAAACCGGCCTTAGGGTCGTCGGATAGGGCAGAACAACGACGGCCTGTCCAGCTAGTATTTACATATTAAAATGAAGGATACTGTAATATTGCTTTAATTTACATCGTTGGATTACTGCACCATTGTTATGACCAATATTTAGGTAGTACTGGATTTTTGTAAGATGTCAAAATAACACTACTGTTAGACATTATTTTAATGCCAATGTTATGTCCACATTAACGAACAATGAAAATTAAATGAAAGCCCGTATTATTTATAATTTAATGTTATTAGGTGCCTACCTGTTAATAAAAACTTCTACCTAATGGGTAAACCTTTGTATTTACGTTTATATAGGATTATTTATTTATTTCACAATTTATGTACACACAAGTAAGGGAGAGGACACATCATGATAAAAAGTTTGTACAAAGGCTCTACTTATCTCACAATGAAATTTCTTCCATTAGGCCAGTTTCAAACACATATGATTAATAAATGATTATAAGGTGTGCACTTTGTTATTACAAAACATATGGGGATAAAATAAATATATACGTCAGCTCAAATACTTATATATATACAAATACATGAATATATTCATATTTAAACAAACATTAATATATACATAAATACTTGATATAATATAAAGCCATAATTAAATATATAAACATATATACACACACATACATACATATATGTGCATGCATATATTTGTAACAGTATAGTAAATATCAGAGATTTGAGACTTACGTAGAAGACAGCGATAAATAATGTTCTTTCACCCGTTTTTTGAACAATGTCACTGTTTGATTTCTCGAATGTGAGTAGGAAGCGAATTCCAGAGTCTTACTGTTTGTACGGAGAATGAACGGGAATATGAATGAGTATTAAAGGATGAGAATTTTAAGAGAGTTTTAAGGTGAGATCTACAAACTATATCTGGGGATTTAAGAAAGGTAAATCGATTTCGGAGGTATGTAGGGAAATTTGGGCTATGTAGGATGTTAAAAAAGGAGACAAAGGATACGAGTGTTCCTGCGAAATCGGATCGGGATCCAATTGAGTTGCTTTCTATATTTAGAGACGTGGTCAAACTTCTTAAGTCCGAAAATATATTGAATGCAAAGGTTTTGCAATCGCTCAAGTTTGTTTAATTGCTCCTCTGTGGCATCCAAAAAACAGACATCAGCGTAATCTAAGATAGGCAAAATAAGAGTTTGAACAAGAGAGATTTTCTTTTATAAGGGTAAAAAACTTTGAAGACGTTTTAATGTGTGGAAAACATAATAAACTTTTCCACCTAAGTCCATTATGTGAGGACCCCATAACAACCTATTGTCAATAATTAAGCCCAAGTTCTTCACAGATTCAGTATAAGTAATTGATGTGCCATTGATAATCACATCTGGCAGGGTGCATTTATCGATTAAGCTACTAGTATATCTGCTACTTACTATTATTGCTTGAGACTTACTTTGATTTATAGTTATACCATGTGATCTGGACCAACGACTAATTCTCTTCAAGTCATCATTCAGTGCTTCTATCGCCAATTTAGCTCCGGATGCCACAAAGTGACGGTAAAGCTGCAAATCGTCTGCATAAAGATGGAAGTTGAAGGATATTATTTTTGTTATAGAATTGATAAAAACGGTGAAGAGCGAAGGAGACAAGACGCCACCCTGGGGTACACCCGTTATAAGATTACACCAGTTGTAATAAGTGTCATTGGAACGGATATATTGTGAGCGACCCCGAAGATAGGAATCAAACCAGAGAATGGCCGAAGGTGAAACATTAATAGACTGGAGAATTTTTAAGAGGATATTAAAATCAACAGAATTAAAGGCATTGCTGAAATCTAATAAAACGAGTACGGTTAATTGTTTTTGATTTATGGCTCGACGGATATCATCAGTTACCTGAAGAAGAGCAGTTGTTGTACTATGACCGGGCCGGAATCTAGATTGAAATATACTTAAAATGTTGTTGGAATTAAGATAAGAAGACAATTGATTTTGAACAATATGTTCAAGTACTTTAGAGAGGAATGGTAATATAGATATAGGTTGGAATTCGGAATGTAATGTAGGGTTAGCAACCTTGGCTATTGGAATAATTTGTGCTAACTTCCACGAGTGTGGAAAACACGAGAAAGATAATGATAAATTAAATATGTGAGTAAGAACTGGGAGAATACAAGGTAAAATCATAGTTATCATTGTGGAAGAAATTTTGTCATTTCCCGTTGCAGTAGAAGATATAGATAGCACTGATCGTTTTACTTCTTCTTCTGACACTGATACAAATTCAAACTGGCTGGAATGTTGCAATGGGCATCTGGATAATTTCAGCAAGGTCTTAGCTTTTATAAATGAAGATAAGGAAACAAGTGGAAGAGAAAAATATTGATTGAGTATATCTATATCAGGGTTTCCAGTCCCAAGCGGAGTGTGTTTGTCAATGCCGACTGTTTTAAGAAAACTCCAGGCATTTGCTGAATCGCAGTTTGAAAGTGAGTCATAAAAGTAGAGCCTTTTAGCATCTCTACACAAACCATTGCAGAGGTTGCGCAGACTCTTAAACTTTATTAGATTTCTTTCCAAGAGACAATGTTTATATCTACTTCTGGCTTTATGCCTACGCGCCATAAGTTCTTTTATCTCAGTTGTAATCCAGGGCGCAGGATAATGTTTTATTTTTATACGTTTGACAGGTGCACGGCAATCATACAATCTAAGAATTAAAGCGGTAAAGTTGTTAACCATATCATCAATATTATGACAATCTTTTACGGAAGACCAATCTATTTTACTTGCATCACGTCTTATGACTTCCAAGTCAATACCCTTATAGCTACGAAGAAATCGAGAATGTGATTTGCGCTTAGGTGGTCGAACACGGTACGATATGTAAATGAGGTCATGTTACGAAAAAGAAGCTCTTATTTGTCCATGATTTGCAATGTTATTTAAAGATGAAACAATGATAAGGTCAAGTAAAGACGGAGTGCAGTTTGGAAAATGATGGGTGGCAAACAGGGGTAAAATTTGTAGGTTATGTGAGGACACAATAGACTTCAGCTTATGTGCACGCGAATCGTGCTTCAGTAAGCACATATTGAAATCTCCCAACACAATCACATGACTATATATAGGACAGAAGTCTGTAAGTAAATTATGAAATACATCAAAATAATTAATTTGCATATTAGGGTTGTATATCACACCAAGAAGGATTTTTGTATGATGAAGTGTAACTTCAAGAAAAAGGTACTCAGCAGATTCAGAATAAGTTGACGGGGAAGCAGAGATATGTTTGTATGGGATTTCAGAACGCAAGTAAATAGGTTTGTTAGGTTAATGACAACATCTGCAAATAACTACTTATAAATCTTGCTATTTACATACTAAGACTAGACTAATTTTTATTTGCAGTTAACTTAGCCTTTTTGAATAAAATCTGTATAATATAACTACTTAGAAAATATCGAGGTATATTTATAATAATGTTCTTCAGTACCTCGTTACTTACTATAATACTTTCTTAACAAAAACTACAGAGTGCTATGAAAAACAAAATATTCACTATTCAATTATAGAGTCAAAATCTGATATATTTTTGCAATAATACGATTCCCAAGCATACGAGTATATTAGTCACTAATATATATTATCGAATCTCGAATAAATATCGAACTACGTTATAAAAATTATTTATGTTATTATCTAAATTTAATGGGAAATTTGAATTTAAGTCCATAGACTTCAACCTTTTAATTATAACGTTAGCACAACAACTTCAACAATATAATTAAGTGTAATTTGTTAACAAAATAATGTCAGTGCAAGAATTTTATCAGGCATAATTTAAAATGCATTATCAACGTATTGCTTAAGGCGACTACAGGAGCTAAACGCACGTCTTATAATGCCTAAAAGTATATGACCCACTGCAGTAAACAAAATCAGAAAATATATGATATTCTTCAGGATATATGCTAGCTAAATAGTGTATTGAAAACGTGATAATACTAATTTAATAACACAGAAAAAAAAAACCACAAAAATACCTCTAAGAATTTCATTTAACGCTTAAAAACCATAGTCATATTCCATGCAATCATTCTTATAATCTATCAAAATATTCTACAGACAACATTTAAACGAAACAGAGTTTTAATTTTTTGGTCCAATCAATTGATTTTTTTGTAAACCGCATATACCTATTTTTGAACATAATACGTACGCATGCGTGCCTGCGTAAATGCCTGTGCCATGTGACTGTGTGATGCTGTAAAAACGTGTCGACCTTTTTTCCTCATTATTTCTGATAAGATCTAAATTCATTGTTTCATAACTTCTTGCTGTAAATAATCTTCTTTCGTGTAAATATAAAATATTTGAAGTTAAAATATCTTTCATTTGTAAATATGGGAAATAAAGTGAAGTCCGTTAGGCCTCTTCTACACGATACAATTGTGATTACAGTACGGCGTGTAAAACGTGCCGTAGAAAAAACAGGCAAGCTTTTATATGCAACGGCAGACCATTGGACAAACCTACAGACACGCGTTATGAACAATAAGAAAGTTATCATTGTTTATTACTTATATAGAAAACTAAAAAAGAATAAAAGAAAAGGAAAAGAAGGTTTTGGATTCATCCGATTATACAAAAAATACGACTTTGTTTATTAATACGTTATTAATTGCATACAAATGAAAAGTAATTGGCTGCAAGCCAGATCTGCATGCCTGTTCAAAATCATACGCATATACAAAGTTCTGTGGATGACTGAGTCCAGGGCGTGAACTAGCAGCTGCAGAGCAGCATAATAATGTCCTCCAGACCGAATTTCGGTCACGGCAGCCTGCCTCAACGGAAACTAGTCATCGTCGCAGGACAGGATTATAGTGCCCAAGTATATGCGCAAGCACAGGTGCACTCTCTATTCTCTCACTCTCATAATGCGATGGAACGGTAAACCGACACGATCAAAGAGAGATCAGTCGCAGGAACAACCGCTTTACGTGCTTTCCGAGACACGGGGGTGAGACACCGCCAATTTTCTGACTCCGAGCAGCTACTGACAATTTCTTGACGAAAAAACTCAATAGTTGATTTTTAGGCCCGACCCGGGATTCGAAGCCTCATGATCAGCAGTCGCACTAGTACAACCACTAGACCAACGAGGCAGAACATACGTTGACAGTGACAAACATTGTAGGTAAGCCGTTGCGAAATAATTGCCGCCACAAAAACATCTGGAGCCGTCGACAAACTCCCACAAACTGCGATACAACACTGCAGTAAAACAAGACTTGCGCAGACGCGGCGCGCTAATGGGAAAACACAGCGCATACGGTGGTGACACCGTGTTGTAGAGCCACTGCGCCGTGTCAGTGAACAAACTTCAACAGCGGTGCTTTATACAACACTGATAACCGTGTCTACACACGGCGAACAAACCGTATTTTTTCACGGCAAAAAAATTTGCGTGTACAACAGGCCTTACAGGGAACAAAAGAACGTTCTTATATGTAAATTTGTGGGTGAGTTATTTAATTTTACTTAGCACTTGTAGTCCCAATTATTTCTTATATTTACTCGAACACTACACATTGATTAAAACTACTTTTACTTTTAATTTTAATTATTCTTATTTCTAATTCCCGATGTTTCGCTTGGGACCCCATCATCAATAAAATTAATACTAAACCCACTTGCAAGACTTCAAGACATAGTCAGTTCATTTTGCATAGATCGGACCATAAACAACAATTAAAAAAGCTGAAGGTACTCCGGGTTTAACAATGACATCGGGACGTCAGTCACCTCAGTCCCCCGTGACCATGGGTGCTGGAAAGCACCCGAAACGTCGCGAATTAAAAATAAAAATAGTTAAAATTAAAATTAAACGCGATAAAATCTGTAAAAGTAGTTTTAATCAACTTGCAGTCCTCTTAAATTGACTTGCATTATTTGCAAGTGCAAGCTATACTACGTAAAAATAAACAACAAAGCATTAATACTTCACTTGCGTTACGTGTGTCTTGTTACGCATATTTTGTAATACACGGTCGTTTCGAGTGACATGTGTTATATAATTAAATTATTACCAGTACCTGTCATTTTTTGAACAGTGCACTTTATGCGTAATAAAACCATAAGTACACCGTTTATATCGTTATGATAAGATAAATAGCTTATCCGTCTTCTATCCAAGGAGTAGTTAGTGTGATAAAGTTCTGTTTTTTATGAACTAAAATCACATAGGTAACAGTTTACGGTATTTTTTTGAAAATTAATTCCTCATCATGAACAAAAGAAACGATTTATTAAGTTCTATATGGCTATTTTTACATTGGATTTGGAACCGAGGAGCCGCAAGGATGACTATCGATGACAATAAGGTTTTATTTTTTATTTTTGTTAGTTTGTTTTTCGAAATAACAAGTTTGTTAATTTACAGAAAATAATTAATTACGCGAGTTAACATACTTTGCCTCAATGCTGCATTTTATATTTAGTTCATGGCCTTAATTGTTTGATTGCAATATAATAAAATTATGATCTATGACAACGATTATATAGATTTGCGAATATTTATTATTTAATAGATTCATTTCCCCGTTTTAGTCCACTAGTAACGGTTGATTACCACTAATAACTTTATCCTGACTATATTATAAGTTATGATGTTTTTATTAATGACCTGATAGGTATATTTTTTTTAATAAAAAATTAGTGACCCACCCCGACTTCATCTGGTTACGATCTATGAACGCAGCATTATTTATATTTAAGACGAACAAAGACCATTTATTTTATATATATATATATATATATATATATATTTTTTTTTTTTTTGGTATGTTAGATTACTTCTGGCATTGCTGTCCGTCTGTTTATAAAATTTCTTACCAATCTGTTCAATTCCGAAGACTAGCAACGACAAACAGATAAACATACAGACAGACTAAATTTTTAAAGTGGTAATTTTGTCTTTATAGCTCGCAGATTATCCCCGGAGCTCAATAGGTGTCAGTTATTTCAATATTAAACTTGAATTCAACGCAAATAAAATTATTACCATCTAAACAGATGAGTATATGAGTAGTATATGGGGACACTACTTATTTTCCGTTATTTATGAAATTAGAAGGGTGAAATTTGGAAGTCAATGGATGCGAATCGAAATAGAATTACTGCCTCGTTGATTGTGTCGTAAACGTGATTGCTAAAAATTATAAATTTTTTTAAATAATTTTTACTGATCTTGTGGGTCCTGACCTGATCTCTCTCCGGTCGAGTCGGAATTACTGTCCTATCAGAATATGAGAGTGACGAAATGGAGAACGCAGCGTTGCTTGCATACTATTTTGAAACCATACGTCACACTAGTCCAGAAGGAATAGGCGCATGAGTACCGGAAACTATTCCACCTCAATTTTTTTATACGATTCTCTTCAAATTTTCCTACTAATGATATAAATGCATGTTGCCAGGGGGCAACTCGGTGCCATTTTGTTTAAGCCTTTTTTTTCAATTGCAAGCAATTGTTATTTTCAAACGTTACAATCATTTAATTCATTAAAAATATGTAAAGAAATGTATAAAAAATTATCTAGTTTGGGGATGTTATTAATTATTGCGTAAAGAATATAAAAAGATATTATAAAAAAGATAATAATCTTTTATTTTTTATTATTTTTCTTTATATATTTTAATGACTTAAAAGTACCCGTTTTTACTCGTATTTTATCAAACAATATAAAAAGAATTTTTATTTTTTTTTATAATTTTTTTATTTTTTTTATAAATTTTGAAAGGGTCAAAGTATCAAAATGTGGGATTTTTTAAACTTTAAAAAAATCTTAACTCCTAAAGTATTAACTTTATCCTAAAAATATATAAAATTTATAAGAAAATTTGGAAAGAATCGCATAAAAAAATTAGGTGTAATAGTTTTGACACATGTGTCGATTTCTTCTGGACTACACAGAAAGTTTTGCGAAAACCAGTTCTATTTTGCATGACACACTGGCCAATTATAATTTATTCAATTACGATTAAAGTATTAACAAGTGAAATAGTTCTAATTCAAAATCTCGCCCCACATTTTGACGAGATAAAGTGAAGTATCGTGTTTTCTTGAAAAATATTTATCTGCTTCAGAAACATTTTTCCCGGAACGATTTCTTACGATTTTAAATGTTGCCTAAAACCGTACAATCGTTTGATAAACTTCAAAAGGCGTTAATGGACAGAGACCCTTTTAACGTCACCGCGTACTGCTAGTAAAACACATTTCCGACGGTCGTTTAACTTTGAGAGATGAAACAAAAAGGTGGTAACGCTTTGACGGCTATTACGGACGGAAACGTCTTTGCGGTGCAAAATATAATTGAAGAGAACAGCTGAATTATGTTGGTATAGATTATTGGAGATTGGATTTAAGTACAATTCATCATATTTTAACCGAATAGAATACCTTCGTATGAGGAGGATGATGGCTTCTTAAATTTACGTGAATATTACATATTAAATAAAACTAATTCTATGGATTATATAGCGTTTAATTGTTACCCTTTAATTCCCGACGTTTCTTCTTCTTGTGTACGTGTGTTTGTCACTGAAATCCTAATAAAAGACTCAACCAATTTTGATGAAACTTTTTGTGCATGTTTGTCCTAATGGCCGGGCATTCCGAAATCAGCAGTACGAACTAGGGCGGATCGCTAGTACATATATGATAATGTTATAGCGGCCTTAAGCACTCATCATAAATGTCATAGTAAGTACATGTGGGCATCCTTAGTTCGATCCCCCTTAGAAAAAATATTTAGTTCAACGTGAAACGCTAATTTAGTAATTGCTCCACGGGGAAGGTAAAATTTTGTGATGAAATCTGCATCTCAGATGCATAAAATAATTCCAGGACATTTGAAACTCGCCAATGCGCTGTAAAGCAGTGCGGTGAACTTATTGCTCCATTACTATTACTCAATGATGAAGGGAGCCATGTGCCCCGAAGAAGAACGAATATATACTGTACCATAAATGCTCCCTTTCTTCTTACAAAATCCGCTTTTAAATAGAATAGATCCTAGAGAGCCGTGGTTGCTCGGAGGCTAAGCGTTGTAAATATCACAGTACGCGAGCAACCTGCATTCAATTCCCGCGTGTGAATTGCCAAGTATTTAGCGGTAAAGGAAACCTATAACTTTAAGTTCTATAATCTCTATAACTCTTTCAGAAATGAAAAAAGGAAACATAGCATTATAATATAACATACATTAACGTAAATATATACAATAATTTTTACGCACTCTTACAAAATACCAGCGCAAATTAGCAGGTTAGCGTTGCTGAGTTTCGTATGGTGAGTGTAGAGAACCGGAGACACTTTTTCACTGGATACATAAGGCATACCGTTTTAGTTGACGGGTGACAACAGATTTTTTTTGATGCTTAATTGAAGATAAATGGGGATGTCTAAGGACTACAGCATCTATTTACTACCACATGGGTTGTGTGCTCGTTTGCCACCATTATTCAATAATAAAAATATAAAAAGAATACCTGTTAAGGTATGTGTCATTAGATTTATGTCTACGTTTGGCAGTAGACTTGTTAAAAACGGTAATGATGATGATGAGGATGATATGGATATATTATAAAGAACTATAGTGAAAAACAGTACATCTTTTCTCCCAGGTTCCTGAGGCGGATATGTCTGTTATCACGGATTCTTACGATCTTGAAAAGGAGTATTCTCCAAGCAGATGGTCAACCAGGTTTTCCACCGCGCAGAAGGTGCTGCAACATCATGTCCAGTTTGTCACTGAAGGTAAGAGATTAGTAATTCTGTTATGACTGGAACAGATAAAAATCTGTTGACGCGTGATCTGGGAGTAAGGGGAGTGTGGTGAATTTTCCCAGCTGAACTTGATACCTGTAATTTTTGCCACACGTTCCTAGGCATTGTCACGCAGGTTATTAATCTGGTGATATTATGAACGCTTTTCCTAAACCCGACACGTATGAGGCTTACCGTCTACCGTTTACGTTAAAACCTTCCAAATGTCTAAATGACTAAATGTCTAGATTGATCCATACGGGAGATTTGCCACAGTTGCCACACTTGAGTGGTAGAGCCATATTGCAGCTATATTACTGATATAGTTGTAGCACGAATGGGTCGGCTCGACCGGGAAAGGACCACGCTCTTACAGGATACGAGCGTCAAATAGCAGCGTAACGCTGCTGTGTTTCGTACGGTGAGTGTAGAGAACCGGATACCCTTTATACTGGAATCAAGGCATTCCATCTTAGTTCTCACGGGTGACAACGCATCTGCATTTTGATTTGTAATCGAGGATAGATGTAGATGTCTATGGACCGCAGTAACCACTTACCATCAAGTGGACTGTGTGCTTGTTTGCCACCTTTATACTATAAAAAAAATTTGACAGTGAAGATGGCGACCGCAGTTTTTTTCTTCAAATAATTTATGGGTTATTGAACTTTTAGCAATCAACCTTACGTAGGTATATCGATAATATAGTACGCAACCGTCGACATTGTTCCAAAACTGATAACTATTTCGGTGTTTTGCAGTTATAATAGGTACCTTTTAAAACATTTAAAATAAATTTCATTAAAGTTAACATTCAAAGACGATATAAAAATTTAAAGCTATAAATATTTTTTCTCTACTACTGTTCTGTAGTAATGACAAGGCAGCAGACTAAGATAAAATATCAGCATAGTTCATAGTTTATCTTTTAAAATATTATGCCATTCAGCGAGGAAACCCTGTCAGCGTTCTTGGCATTATAATTGCGAAGAGAATAAATATAAATATACAATAATAATAATCATATGAACTATAAGTTTTGAGCATTTTACTGTTGTTTCCAAATAAATTATTATAATAATAATAAATAAATTGTTTTTCGTAATTTAAAATAAATTATAAAAGATTCCACAATAGTTCCTCCTTTATCCTGCTCGATTAAGAACCAAAATGTAGATACGTAGTTTCTCTGGCGACTAAGATAATTCTATATTACCAGTAATAACAGTCTCCGGTTCTCTACACTCACCATTCAAATCAAAGCAGCATTAAGCTGCTATATTTGACGGTGGTGTTATTTGTGAACATAGTCCTTCCCCGGTCAAGTCAATCCACCCGTACTGCAACCATCATATCTAGGTGTTGAGACTCATTTTGCTCTAGTTGCTCGGAGCTACTTAGGGCTCCATTTTTGCTTATGAGTACGTCTGGGAAGGTATCACCAGGTAGCAGTGTTTGTACTGCTGAGTTTCGTTCTGAAGGTTATAGAGAGCCAGTATCATCACAGGCTGTGACGCGTTCCATCTTAGTCCTCAGAGTTGACAACATAACTGTAGCATTCTTACTGGCAAGTGTCCATGGACTGCAGTAACCACTTATTATCAGGTGGAATAAAGGACGTTTGCCACTTCAGTTTTATAAATAAAAGCGCCTATAAATAAAATTATCGCCTGGCTAACACATTACAGAAGGAATTCCTACCTTCAAGCAGCAGTTCATTTTCTTCTGTGTTCTGGTATTAAGGATAAAGAGTGAGTATGACTACATGTTGTTAGGTTTTCATCCTCCATCCAGAGGTGGTCATTCTTTGAGCTCTAGGATGGAAAACCTGTGCTACAGTAGTGAATTACCACCAGGTGGAGTACTTTTACAACTCCAATCTCAAATTTAGAAAAAATAACAAAGAGAATCTAGTATGTTTTGTAGTTAGTGTGCTACAGTAGTGAATTACCACCAGGTGGAGTACTTTTACAACTCCAATCTCAAATTTAGAAAAAATAACAAAGAGAATCTAGTATGTTTTGTAGTTAGTGTGCTACAGTAGTGAGTTACCACCAGGTGGAGTACTTTTACAACTCCAATCTCAAATTTAGAAAAAATAACAAAGAGAATCTAGTATGTTTTGTAGTTAGTGTGCTACAGTAGTGAATTACCACCAGGTGGAGTACTTTTACAACTCCAATCTCAAATTTAGAAAAAATAACAAAGAGAATCTAGTATGTTTTGTAGTTAGTGTGCTACAGTAGTGAATTACCACCAGGTGGAGTACTTTTACAACTCCAATCTCAAATTTAGAAAAAATAACAAAGAGAATCTAGTATGTTTTGTAGTTAGTGTGCTACAGTAGTGAATTACCACCAGGTGGAGTACTTTTACAACTCCAATCTCAAATTTAGAAAAAATAACAAAGAGAATCTAGTATGTTTTGTAGTTAGTGTGCTACAGTAGTGAATTACCACCAGGTGGAGTACTTTTACAACTCCAATCTCAAATTTAGAAAAAATAACAAAGAGAATCTAGTATGTTTTGTACTTAGTGTGCTACAGTAGTGAATTATCACCAGGTGGAGTACTTTTACAACTCCAATCTCAAATTTAGAAAAAATAACAAAGAGAATCTAGTATGTTTTGTAGTTAGTGTGCTACAGTAGTGAATTACCACCAGGTGGAGTACTTTTACAACTCCAATCTCAAATTTAGAAAAAATAACAAAGAGAATCTAGTATGTTTTGTGGTTAGTTAGTTAGTTAACGAGTATTTTGAGTTAGTATTTTACATTAGTATTTAAAATAATACTCCAATTAAGATAATTAAAGAAAATGAACAATCGTAAATAATAATTATTGTTTCATTTCAGCCAGCGACAAAGCCACCAATAAAGTCCCACATAAATTGGAAATTGAATATGGTTCAACTCCCGGACAGAAGTTAGATATTTTGGGTACGGATTTACCAGATGGTGAGTTTAGAAAAATAAATTATCAATTATCATGTTATAACCTTCAAATGATCACTCGTTTACTTCAGATTAAATTTGAGTCTCAATACTATTTATCTGTTGAATTTTCAGAAATACTAATGCAAGCTAAAAGTATATTTATCACATGTATCTATAGATATGTGATTATTTATTAATTTAAAGTGTTGGTCGGCCACTAATAGATGCACCTGGTAAGATCTCCTAAATGGGTAGATCTACGCTACTGCTCTATTATGATTGCAGCAAAATTAGGTCGGCTTGACCGTTGAAGGAACACTCTCTCGCAGTATCAGCATAAAAAGCGGCCTAATGCTGTTGTGTTTTTGTGATGAGCGTAGAAAACCTGAAACTTTTTTACCAGTAAGTAGGCATTTCATCTTAGTTAACAGGGGCGATAAGGTATATATATTTTAGTTTTTAATCCATGATAGATGTAGGCGTTTATGGGCCACATTTTCCACTTAACATCAGGTGGACTGTGTGCTCGTTTGTTAGCCTTTTTTATTTAAAAAAATCATGCAGGAAGGCGATGAATGCAGTTGACTCAATACCGTGTTTCCTAACATACCTTACGGGAGGCCACGTTTAGCAGTGGCCTGATACAAATGTTGTTAGTAAAATCAGAGAATCTTGTAACCTCCCTACACAATATACTATATATTAAAGTTATATTGCATTAAAAATAAAACATAATTTAATTTTATATTTTCTATAAATACACATATTGCGGTATAAAATGACTTAGGGGGATCTAAACGACGCAGTAAACTATGAATTAAATATTTATAATACAGATATTAATAGTTACTTTGCTACCATCCGCTCAATTAAATAAAATGTTGTGTTTTAACTAGTTTGAAGAGCACCTCTCGCCCTCCCTCAATTGCGTGCACTAATCCCGTCACCACTAATCCCAGCACCACTACTCCCAACACCACTATTCTGGGAAAGACACACCATCGACGATAATACGACACGTGTTTTGCCTCTACACGAAGCATCTTCAGGTGATGTAGACTCTACGGCGGCTGACCGCTAAGTCACTGAGCGGATGGTGGCAAAGTAAGTATTAATATCTTTATTATAATGGATTTCCGCAAAGTAACGCCTGATTCTATCAATTATCTTAAATATTTATGTAACCTCAATATATTATTTTAATCGGTTAATTAGATCTGTTATGATTCAGAAAACAAAGATTGTTGACATGGCTCTGACAGTGCAAAGATCATTTCAAAAAATATCTCTTAGCTCTATAGCTTTTTGCTTAAAGTATAGCCTAGATCCTTCCTGGCAGTATTCTCTATCAATTCTTGATGTTTCACACAATTGGTTAAGCCACTAAATTTGAAAAATGGTTATTTATATCTAAGTAGCCGTGGTAGCTCAGATGGTTAACGCTCGCTGTAAATATAATAGAACGCGACTAACCCGGGTTCAATCCCCGCCAGCACCAATGAAATTGTTAAATGCAATTTGTGCTGGTTTACCACGTGCTCGGCGTATTTATATGGCCTACAAGTCATTGTTCCATGGTTTTCCATGTGCAATTTATGTTTGTAAACTGCCTCCACGACACAGGAGAAAATTCTATTGCGGGGGTAACGTTTTTTAAAAAAAAACCCTGAGCACAATTTACGGTAGTTACTTCGATATTACAGACAAACGCTTAAATTTTATTTATATGTATAGATAAATAAAAAAATATACCTTGTTTTTTGAAGGTATTCTTGGCAACATTGTGCAAACTAATTAATAAATAGGGTTTAATACAAAGCACCTGGTATAGCAATTGCCAAAAGTACATAATAAGTACACGCACTTTATTTGGTCTTTCTTTGGTGATGCACTCGTGTAGTTTGTTAATGTCATCTAATAAGAAATCCTTCATAATAATTTGTTGAAAAAACTTCTTCACAAGATGTTGAGAACTACGGAGATTTTAAGAGATTGTGAAAGTAGCTTGAGGCAGCAGAAAGTTGATGACGATAGTATCTCAGGTTTGTAAACATCCGAGCACATGTTTCATCGTTACTACTATTCTATGACTCCTAGCTTGAAAGCTATGTACATTAAACACACAAAATCACACCACTTTAATGCATCAAAATCCACTTCAACTCTTTATTTAAACAATAATACAGGAGCAACAATCTGCAGGTGATCAAGTTCCTGCCAAAATACCCAATTACTACTTTTTTATACATTTATACGATATAACCTGTACTGAATTTCATTATGTTTATAATGTTGTACATAACTGTTTAAACCCCGGTCATGTCATTGCAAGGGAATACGAAAATAAGCCACTGTTATTTTCATATACTCCATTAAATTTCAAATTAAAACAACAGTTATTAAATTACGACGAAGTAAATAATGCTCTAACTAAGTTAGTCAATTGGTTTAATGTTAATAATTTGCATTTAAATGGAACTAAAACTAAATGTATGAAATTCGTAACTCCTAATGACAAACATGCATTTGTATTAAACAAATGTAATTTTAAATGGGGAAGAATTGAGTCTTGTGAGATTTTTTGAGACGCAAAGCTTCAATGGCTCCCCCATATATCAAAACTAGCTAGCAGACTTAGTTCTGCAGCATATGCTGTAAAAAAGATTAAAGCAACTCTTACCAGTGTTGAAACAGCTAGAATAGTTTACTTTAGTTATTTCCATAGCATTTTGTCGTATGGTATTTTGCTATGGGGACACGCGACTGACACTGAAATAATATTTATTTTACAGAAGAGGGCCATTAGAGCAATATATAATTTAAAACCGAAAGAGTCACTGAGACAAAAATTTAAGGAAATTAATATATTAACTCTGGCCTCTCAATACATTTATGAAAATGTAATGTACGTACACAAGAATAAACGTAGTTTTGCAAAAATAAGTGATATTTATTCCGTAAATACTAGGAACAGACACAAGCTAGTAGTACCAGTTACTCGACTCCACCGAGTCAGTAATTCATTCTTGGGGGCGATGTATATATACACTTTTACAACAAAATTCCAGAAAATATACAAAGTTTGTCATACGCAAAGTTAAAAATTATTATTAAACTAAGTTTGTATAAAAATGGTTATTATAATATTAAGGAAATTACGGATGATAATAACCCCTGAGAAGGGTGATCGCTACCAAGCTATTTCTAATTTGTCCGGTGTTGTTCATTGTAAACATGATTGTAAGCTATTATTGGAAAAAAAATAGTCCCGCTGGGTTTCTTGCTGGTTCTTCCCAGGACAGAGGTTTTTTTTTGCGAACCAGTGTTAAATGAAAAAATTGAATTTCAATAAGTATTGTTTATAATCTACATTGAATAAAAAAATTTTTGTTTCTGTTTCTGTTTCATATAAACAAAACAAAGTAAGGAATATATTTATACAAATTTATCGCCATAATTATCAACTATTTATCACGACAAAACTAAAATATTCGTAATGAATTCACAACTGTCAAAGCCATGTCACATCACAATGTTTGTTTTCTTAATTATAACAGATCAAATCTATCTAATTAACTTGTTAATATAATGTTTGTTTTCTGAATTATGACAAATCAAATTATTGTTAATTAGGTAACTAATTAACTGATTAAAAAATCTTCTGTAGTCTCATAAATATTTAATTTAAAATTTTTATACCGCAATACGTGTATTTTTAAATTTAAATGACGACACATTATTAAATCCCACGAAGAAAAACCGAGACGGGTTGATAGTTAAAAATTTAATTTTGGTTTGGTAGTACCGCATCAGTAACGCTTTTTAACTTTGTCTCTCGTCGGCCTTGAAATATTCCATGGCTAATTTTAACCTATCCATATATTTGCTATACTTGTTAACAATTTGTAAATAAACGAACATATTAATAACATATTGGTCTTTAATTAAAAAGGGTAGGCTTCTCGCCAGTATATTAATAGGTTATAAAATAGTTGATATTCTATTTTGTAAAGAATACTGAACATACAAAGACCTGTTCACTCTAAGCTTGAAAATCTACGTTGGAATCGAATCGAACAGCATGCTTTTTGCACAATAAAGTAGACCGTTTTGTTCGAATGTATCCATCGTATAGTATATTGCACACGTTCTTGTAATAAAATACGTTCTTGTGGTTGTGCCTCGTTGCACCGCTGTTCATGAATCTGTAACTTTTTTAAGTTCGCATAGTGCATACGAGATTTATACCTGAATCTATGTTTATACCTGATAATGTATATGAAATAAATAAGAATTATCAAAATCGGACTACTCTCAAATAAATTACCCCTATTTTCCCATCCTTAGGTAATTTTTTTTCCAAATTTATATGGAATCAGTTTCGAGGTATACCCTATCCAGAATCCAGAAGAATTGTCAAAATCGGACAACTCTGTAATAAATCACTCTTATTGTCTCACCTTTAGAGTAAAATTTTTTTTCCAAATTTATATGGGACCAATTTCGAGGTAATACCCTATCCAATATAAAAAGAATTATCAAAATCGGATTACTCTTTAATAAATAACCCCTATTTTCCCACCCTTAGGGTAAGAATTTTTTTCCAAATTTATATGGGACCAATTTCGAGGTATACCCTATCCAATAAAAAAAGAATTATCAAAATCAGACTACTCTGTAAAAAGTTATGCGTAAAAAAATATACGCGTCGACTTGAGTACCTCCTCCGTTTTTTCGTCGGTTGAAAATTACTCTCAAGACATAATGAAAGCAATATTTAAAACATCTTCCGTCCTTAGAATATTTTAGCTAATATTGCGGTTCTGGAGAACTCCTTCATTAATTGTTAACACAAAATAACTCTCAGACATAAAGAAAACGATATAAGAAGACCTTTCGTTTTCAGAATCTTCAAACTATTGAACTGCAAAATTAGCATTGAATGAAACTAGTCTGGATTTTATTGCATTAAGTTTTATTATTGTTATATTACTAAAGTTTTGAGTGCTTTGACATCTTCTCATTAAAATTGGGATGATTTTAAGGATAGAATCTATTTACTTTTACGAGAATTTGTGGTCTATCAAATCTGATGGAATATCGACATTGATGTTTTTGTTTGATTCGATCAAATTTACTTATTTCAAATTTATATTGGGTGAAAATTAGCAAAAAGCTGTTTTTTACTTTATAAATTTTGCATGAGGATGACACAATTTTTTACTTTAAAATCTTTTTAAAAAAAGTTGTATTATTATTATTAAATTATTATATTATTATATCTAGTTATTTATGTCTTAACAGTTAGTGACACCGGAGGGAGATACTTAGAATGCCCAATTTCATAAATAAACATTTTATGGTTCTTGAATTTCACGTTTTTTATAATTCACTGACTTACTCACTCACTCACTCGCCAATAAAGTAGACCATTTCTAGGTAAAGCAGAAACTTAAAATCTGCCTCAAAGCAAACTATCGAGTGACTTTAAATTTTTTTTAAATTTCTGCGGTTTAAATAAGTTTATAAGAGGAAATTAAATTCTTAAAAAAGTTGTGAAGTAAAAACTAGGGATGTTACGGAAGTGGTTATATCGGAACCGAATTAGAACCAGAGTTTTTAAATTTAGTTTGTCGGATTACGCATATTATTATATTTAAATCACGCACATTATACATTAAAAATATATTCGGTAAGAAACTGTCTTTGCTTTAACTGATAATAATAAGCAGCACTATGAACTGCATAAGTCATCTGAATCCAATATATTCTACGAAATTGAACGGAAGATCTTGCAAAGCAATCATTTGAGGGAGGTTCCCCGCGCAACAAGTATAAACTTGTTCGTACGCACTGATAGCGGTCGCACTCATCGCTATGCATCGACTTCCGATATCACTTCCGATCAAAATTTATCAAAACTCATCAAAACCGAAATCGGAATCGAAGGTGCAAAATCAATCGGAAGTTCCGAACTATAGGAACTGGAATCGAATCTCCGTAAAATCTCTAGTTAAAACGTAAAAGGAAACGTTGAAGGTTATTAATATAAGAACCTGAAGCCAGAATTTAATTGTACATTAATCAAGGCTAATACTGTTTTAAGAAAACGTGACAGCGTAAAAGAATCTGATAATACTCATTATACGATTGTATTAGAACTTTATCACAGCTTTATTATAAGTTTCGAAAATTTATATGAGAATGGTCGATTACCAACTTTTAATCGTTATAGATCCTAAATGGTCATTAAAAAAAGACTAGAGAGACCTATATATGATTTTCAAAGACCTGATAAATGATACCCTACTTGCTTAAACCCACTTGACGTAGTTAGTCGACTTTTTTCTTTTAAGAAATATGGCGTCCTGTTGTCGCCGTATTGAATTTTGATTATTATCATGTCTTTAGTGACCCTCACAAGATTAAGATAAATATGATAATATGACGTAATCATCAAAATCGACAGACGAGTTTGGATCTTAATCACAAATAAACATAAACACATACATTTATATATAGGCTGATAAACACGTTACCCCCCGCAGACGGGTAAAAAAGGGACCAAGTTCGTTACAAAAGTTGTTCTCTTCTTCGCAGGCAATGACAGTTTTTTTTGTTATTTTGAGTTATTACTTACACCTACTGCTACAACAGTCTGATACTAGAAAATAGCGTTACCAGTGCTTTTGAAATGTTAAAAATGGTAATTTACTTAATATTATGTTAAATAATATTTTAATGGTATGTGCTTTGATAAATATTCCAATACAGACAAAACATTTTGGTGTTGAGGTGGCTTATACGTACTTCCGTTCATTTTTACAGGCTGCTTTCTTACAAAAAATTTAAAATCATTTAAATTCTTGCAATGTCATTTAATCAGAATTTTGAGGCATGAAATCGCTTAGAGTGACGAATAGAAGCTTTTGTCATAAAACGTGATAAATGAGATAGAAATTTCAGAAAAATTCGCAGATTCAAATTCGATTGCGCCGTACGAGAAAATGCGTTACTTACTTACTTAGAACGTACGTACTTAGAATTTACTAACCAGTTCTGACATTCCATCATTGCGTCGTGGATGACGGACGGACTTTAATTTCATCACGACACATCGATCGCCACCGTAACAAATTTGTTTTATTTTATAAAATATCACTGGAGCTTTTTGACTTATTACTAACAATCCAATTTCGGAATAGAGATATAATTATATTAATTGTTTTGTGCATTAAATTACTTTTGTGGTTTTGTGGTGTTTATGTTCTGTGAAAAGTATTATGTAACTTAGTCCAACTTAGTTGAACGACCGCTTATTTTAGATTAATGGAAGACGAGCGCTATTAATTTGAACAAAATCAGGAAAGCTGCTGCCCATCAACTATTCAAGATTACCTTTGTCGCCTTTATAATAATAATAATAATAATAATAATAATAACCGAAATCGGAACCCCACCAGAAGGCTTGGTGTCGGCTGGGTCTTCTCGGACTCAGCAAGCGGCACCCGCCGCTGGTGGAGCACGTCGCATGCGTTGGTCACAAGAAATGAATGCAAACGCACTGCGGGCGTACTTTAGGGCAAAAGGGGGAAGAAACTGGATGTTTGGCGTATCGGGCTAGGATGCATCGTCTTTTTGCTGAGCTGGAGCCATCTTTAATCGTCACAGAGCAAAACCTGGCAGACCGAGTTCGGTATATCTTGCGCTCAAATATATTTGATGTCGCCAAACTCGAACGGCTACGACGTGAGGCTGTTCCCTCGTCGGATGAGAATGCTACGGCTGAGGATACGGCGCCACAAATGGTAGAGCAACCCGCAAACGTGGATGCCGCCGTGAATACCCCAGTTGTGGTTGATTCAAACGATGATGGAACAGTCGCCCAGGAACTGGAATTAGAGCATATGAGGAGTATATTGGAAGAGGCGATTGTGGAAACGCGCAGTACGCCTCTCGAAAATCGACCGCGACTTCCCCGCATAGCCCTAAGCAAGCGGAATCGGGCTGTCGTGAGGGCTCTGAACCCAATGCTGGTTACCTATTTGGAAGCCAGCCGGGACCTTTGCGAGACGGACTCAATTCTTTTTGGCGCCGCGCTGGCAGTCTGCCGTATCATAGGCGCCAAGGTTTCCACGGCTGGACGCGCTACTGGCCATAGTAGCGCTATCCCAGCATGGAGAAGAAGAATTCAGGAACGTATCGCAAAGGCTAGAGCTCTCATCGGCAGACTGATATGCTTCAGATCAGGCAACAACAGGCCAAGAATTGTGCGCACCGTCAGGATGGCGTTTGCTGGGACAAATGTCAGTTTGTCCCAGCCGGATATAACGCAAAAACTGACGGAGCGCATAGATGATCTGAAGCAGAGAATCGCTGCTTGGGGAAAGCGGATTCGGCGATATACCGAGAGGTCGACACGGTTCAACCAGAATCGTCTCTTCCAGAGTGATCAGAAGAGGCTCTATGAATCATTGGAGCGACCAATGGTAAGTGGAACGGGTCCAGCACCGAATCAGGCCGACACTGTAGCATTCTGGCGCGGCCTGTGGTCAGAGCCCGTAAACCACAGCGAGGGCCCTTGGACGGAAGTTGTGGCGAGTCAGTGTGCGGGTATTACGCCCATGGACCCCGTCATCATAACGCCGGATGACGTAGCTGAGGCGGTTCGTAGGGCCCCCGAACTGGAAAAGTCCGGGACTTGACGGGCTGCATCACTACTGGCTGAAGGGGTTCATGGTGTGTCACTCTGTGCTCGCCCGACAGTTTCAAGAGGCTCTCAACCAGAAGTCGCTCCCAAGCCTCTTCACTACTGGGATCACTCATTTAGTTCCTAAAGACCAGGGTACCACAGACCCGAGCAAATACCACCCCATCACGTGTCTACCGACCATATACAAGACACTAACATCCATTTTGAGCGCGAGAATCACTTGTCACCTGGACTCAAATCAGGTGATGTCGCGCGCTCAAAATGGATGTCGGGGCGGTGGTCGTGGAACCAAGGAACCACTCCTCATTGACGCGGTCATTGGCAAAGTGGTGAAACGCAACCGTCGGAACTTCTCCGCCGCCTGGATAGACTACAGAAAGGCATTCGACTCGGTGCCCCATACATGGCTAAAGAGAGTCCTCGAGCTGTACAAGATAGACTGTACAGTTAGAGACTTCCTCGAGCAGTGTATGGGGCAGTGGAGTACGATCCTTTGTCATCTAGGCGAGCGGATGATGGCTGCGGAGAACCACATAAGGATAAGAAGGGGTATCTTCCAGGGCGATTGTCTGAGTCCAATCTGGTTCTGCCTCTCTCTGAACCCTCTCAGTACCTTACTGGAGGGCTCCGGGAGGGGATTTCAGCTACGGAAAGGAGGGACAAAAGTGACCCACCTTTTCTATATGGATGACCTCAAGTTATTCGCCTCCAGTCGCTCCCATCTTATGGAATTGCTAAACATCACTTGTGAATTTAGCAATTCCATTGGAATGGAGCTGGGGACGGATAAGTGTGCGGTCCTCCATGTTGAAAGGGGAAGGGTTGCTAACTCTGAGGGCGTAGACTTATCTATGCCCGTCAACTTAAGGACCCTTTCCGAGGCTGAAACATACCGATACCTGGGTATGTCACAAAACATCGGTATCGATGAGACTGGTATGAAACAGTCAGTTTGCGACGTGTTTTATGCACGCTTGACCATAGTGCTTAACAGCCTTTTGTCCGGTGTGAATAAGGCACACGCATATAACGGCTGGGTCATGCCTGTCCTCATGTATACCTTTGGCATACTCAGGTGGACTCAGACTGAACTTAACGCCCTGGATAGAAAAGTCCGCACTACAATGACGTCCCATAGGATGCATCATCCGAGATCGTCGGTAATGAGGCTGTACTTGCCGCGGAAGCATGGTGGTCGTGGCTTCTTGAGCGCGCTCACCATGCATAATCGCGAAGTGTGCAGCCTCCGTGATTACTTCCTGGCGAGATCGGATGATCCATTCTATAAGGACGTCATTTCTTGTGATAAAGGACTTACCCCTCTATCCTTAGCCAACGAGCAATGGCAAGACCCGGCAGTGCAGAGCATTTCCGACCGGGAGACCGTATGGAAGGAGAAGGAGCTCCACGGGAGGTTCTACAAGGCTCTACATGAGCCTTTCGTAGACACAGTAGCCTCCCTCCACTGGCTACGCTTTGGTGATCTCTTCGGGGAAACCGAGGGTTTTGTCTGTGCAATACAGGATCAGGTTATTAAGACCAACAACTATCGGAGATACATCCTAAAGGATGGCACCGTCGACATCTGTCGAGCTTGTCGCCATCCCGGTGAGTCACTTAGGCATGTTATCTCCGGTTGTTCGGCGCTTTCTAACTCTGAGTACTTGCACAGGCACAACCTAGTAGCCAGAATTCTACACCAGGAGCTCGCTCTGAAATACGGTCTCGTGGATCAGAAATTGCCGTATTACAAGTACTTGCCGGAAGCCGTGCTCGAAAATGATCGCGCCAGGCTCTATTGAGACCGGGCCATCATCACAGACAGGACTATTCTTGCGAATAAGCCTGATATTGTGCTGATGGACCGGGCATAGTCAGGGATATTTTTGGTCGACATTACCATTCCGTATGACGAGAACCTCGTGAAAGCCGAAACAGACAAGCAAACAAAATATCTGGACCTGGCTCACGAGGTAACCGACATGTGGGGTGGTCTGCCGACCGAAATTATTCCTGTAGTCGTCTCTGCAAACGGGCTAATCCCAGTCAGCCTCTCGGGTCATCTGAGGCGGCTGGGACTACGTGGCGGACCGCTCCAGGTTCAAATGCAGAAGGCGGTGCTCCTCGATACCGCCCGCATCGTCCGCCGGTTTCTTTCCCTTTCCCCCTAACCCTCGGCCGTTTGGTCTCCCCTGCCGAGGGCCTCCATCTGGTTGGGCTTTTATTTATTTATGTACTTTTATATTTATTTTATGTTATTGATATTTATGTATATTTGTCTTTTCATTTTCATTTATAATTATATATTTATAGCACCCAACCAGATGAGAAAACTATATAGATACCCCTAAATAATAATAATAAAATGATACATATAAATATCTAGGCTTGCGTGAAGGAAGATGTATAGACCATACTGCTATTAAAAAGGACCTTAGTAATGAATATTTACGTAGGTTGAATCTAGTTTGTAAAAAGCAACTTAATTCTAGAAATTTATTCAAAGCTATTACACTATATACACTTTTGCCATCCCAATACTTACCTATTCTTTCGGAGTAATTAAATGGTCAACTACAGATATACGAAATCTTGAAATCAAAACTAGGACTACCATAACTAAACACAAATATTTGCATCCTAAATCGGCAATTGAACGACTTACGATAAAAAGAGCTATAGGAGGCAGGAGTCTAATCGATCTTAAAAGGTTATGGGAAGGGCAAGTCAAAAACCTGCAATCTTTCTTTTATGAAAAATCAGCTAATAGTCCGTTACATCAAGCAGTCATTGAATCCGATAACAATTATACCCCTCTAAATCTAAGTAATCAAGGTAATAGATCTACTACAGTAATTGATCATGAAAAAGAAAAGCTATCAAAGTGGCGTAGTAAAGAATTACATGGTAGACATGCACACGATTTAGAACAACCTCACATAGACTTGCTGGCTTCAAATAAATGGTTAAAAATAGGTTCTCTTTTCCCCGAAACCGAAGGTTTTCTTATTGCCATTCAGGATCAAGTAATCAATACAAGAAACTATAAAAAATACATATTAAAAGACCCAAACATGCAGAACGATAGTTGTAGAAAATGCCGCCGCCAACCCGAAACTATACAACATATTACCGGTGCTTGTCCCAGCCTAGTACAAACTGATTACACCCACCGTCATAACCAGGTTGCTAATTACGTTCATCAAAAACTTGCAAATAAATACAGTTTAATCCCGAACCAAAAACTACTGCCGTACTATCAGTATACCCCCAAACCTGTTCTGGAGAGCGACAGTCACAGAATGTACTTTGATAGAGCTATTCTTACCGATAAAACAATTCATTACAATAGACCGGATATAACTTTAATTGATAAATTAAATAAAACAGTATATCTAATTGATATAGCGATCCCAAATACCCATAATATACAAAAAACCATTACTGAAAAAAATCATAAATACACAGAATTAAAAGAAGAAGTAACTAGAATCTGGAAAATGAACAAAGTATATATTGTACCGCTGGTTCTCTCCAGTACTGGTGTGATCCCGAAATGTTTGTCTCTCTCCCTTAAACGATTAGATCTTCCTGAAAATAGTTATATTACCATGCAAAAAGCAGCCATCCTCAACACGTGCCGTATAGTCCGAAAATTTTTGCAAGAAGACATCTCGGATTTTGATTCCCAAATGGATGCGCACTTGGCTTAGGCCCGTGAACATCTCTTAAAAACCAAGATTTTACAAAATCTTGAGAAAGAAAAAAAGCATAATAATAATAATAATAATAATAAGGGACTCCGTGACGGATCGCTCCGGGCTCAAATGTAGAAGGCGGTGCTCCTTGATACTGCCCGCATCGTCCGCCGGTTTCTTTTCCTTTCCCCCTAACCCTTGGCCGTTTGGTCTCCTCTGCCGAAGGCTTCCATCTGGTTGGGATTTTATTTATTTATGTATTTTTTTATTTATTTTATTTTATTGATATTTATGTATATTTATCTTTTCATTTTCATTTATAATTATATATTTATACATCCCAACCAGATGAGAAAACCATATAGATACCCCACATAATAATAATAATTAAGGCGTAGGGAAGTGACGACCCCATCGCCCGCTGACGTAACAGTTATGTGACAAAACTGCTACGTCGGCGCAGTCAGTCAGCATCCTGCCAATAGGTGTGTGCGCCGTACCTAGGCAAAATTGTGGGTGCAAAGGTCCGTTTGTGCATATGACCCAACCACGAAACGGTGCCGGGCTTGGGCGTCTCCCGTTATTTGGCGCCCCTAAAATGGATGATGGCACAGAAAGGAACGCGCATAGGGCCGCTGCCTGGGGGTCGCCGGGGCGCGTCTGGAGCTGGCGCTGGACGCGGCAGCATGCGGGCCGCCAGCCGAGCGCGAGGAGCTGCACGATCACCTAGTAGCCCCTCGCATCCATCATCCCCACCAGAAGGCTTGGTGTCGGCCACAGAACACCTAATATAGCGGAATAGAAATGCCTTTGTTTCAATTTACTTGCGGTACCACTGCCGCCACTAGTCTCCCCACTCCTTGCAGGTAGTTAACACACTCAACTCATATAAGCTAGTGCTTGACAAAAAACTATCCATAAAATATCGACACGAAATAATGTAGGTAATAAATATGTGATAAAATAAAACAGTATAATGATATAATATGAAACGTAAATTTAATGAAATAAACTCAATGCTATAAAAAAACGTAAAGTGGAAAAAATAATTAGAAGTAGTAGAAAAAATACAAGGAGTAAAACTTATAAAGTAAAACAGAAAAAAAAATTTAAGACATTTTCATCATTTCAAAAACAAAATATTTATTTATTTATTGTCCTGTAAAATGCAAATATTTATTTAAAAGTTGTCTTTTTGATACTTTTTGTGCTGAGGTTTTCATCAAATGGTGAAGGCGAATATCTGTATACCTTTCTATAATACATTTTGTTAACAATATTACATGGTTTTCCATTGGTCCCTGATCAAATTGATGAAAATCGATTTTTCTGAATACTTCAATGCCAATGAAGTGACGTAAGGCTGTGAATGTTATCTGCTCTTTAAACTTTTCAAAATTTTGACTAATTGAGCATCTACAGTAAAAGTTTTAAGAATTGATTCAATTTTTTTACAAATCAAAATTACGTCAGCGCTAGGAAAAATAAGACCACCGTTGTCTTTCAACCGTATCAATTTAAAATTGTCTTTAATAGCACTGGAATTCAAAAGAGCCGAAATGCAAGTTCACATTTCCTGCTATGTAGCTTACTACTTCCAAACTAAATTCTGGCATGATATTTTCCGTTTTCAAAACTTCATCAAATTCTTTAATATATTCTTCACTTTCCATTTCTTCTTCAATCATTGGTGATAAAGTAGATTTATTCATTTTTTCCACTGATGAAGAACAAGTCAAAATTGAAATATTTTCAAGTGCCATGCAATTACCACTTTCAAAATTATTCAATTCTAGTTTCACTTATTTTCGATCGTTGAGTTTTTATAACATTTTCCTTTTCGTTTATAATACGTTGCATTTTTCGTTTTCTGGGAGTTTCCATTATGTCCGGATCTAACTGTATCGCTCGCTTAGCAGATTTAGATGACATAGAAGGTGATGGAGATTTTGATGGTGTTACGTTAACTTGGATATCTGAGACCTGAAATAACAAGTTTGGTAACTTAATAGTTACTTTGCAAAAAGTAGCAAGGTGACAATTATAGAATTAAAACATAGTGATTAACAAACATTTTTCCATTCATCATTCTCAAAAAGGGGTTTTAAAGTGGTACGCAACGCACATTAGCGCCGCAAATAGAAATTATTTTAGTTATATTTAGAACATCAATCGACTTCTTCGAGTATTTCGTGAGCAGTTACAATGAAGTAACAAGTTACAGTAACAAAAACAAACCAATCATTTGCGAGCTGAAACTATCATAAATAGATAGAATTTTGTTTGTACTGACTTTTTTTATAGGACAAGGGTGACAAACGAGCACACAGTCCACCTGATGGTAAGTGGTTGCTGCGGCTCATAGACATCTACATCTATCCTCTATTACAAATCAAAATGTAGATGCGTTATCACCCGTGAGGACTAAGATAGAATGCCTCATTTCCAGTAAAAAGTGCCTCCGGCCACCTGCACACACCAAGCGAAACGCAAAGGTAAACCGCTACTTCACGCTTGTTTACTGTGAGATCGTGGTACCACCCCGGTTCGAGATGGCCCATCCGTGCGACAGCAAGACTGACTTCATTTCAGTATAATTACACAAAATGTAAAGCGTTTCGTTTCCGAATTATAAAGTATCAAAAATGTACTAGTGGCGCCACATAATTCCTTTACTGTTTTGCATAATAGAGCCACGGGATGGTTTGTATTTTACTAAAATACTTTATGTATTTAGAAGATACTTACATTTTCAGAAGTAGTCCAAACGTGAATAGTCGGATAATCATGATCCAAAAGATCACGGCGTTTTCTTGTAGGATTAAAATCCTTTTCTTGAAAATGTGCTGAACATATTTTGCTATGTTTAGAAGGGAACCAATTTTTCTTCCTAAACTTCTGGGTTTATCGGAAAACTAAAAAAATATAAGAATATTGATTGAATAAGAAAAAATATATAAAAACTTACGCTTTTTATTTAACAGCAAAATTTATTTCTAAAAATAACCTGCTAGAATTGATTATACAAGGCATAGAATATCTATAGCGTCGATAAACTAAATTCTAAGCACATCCTTAAGTGGCGTCTGGGACCAGTGGCCATACTACGATGCGTTGAAGGGCAAAGTATCGTTCAATAAAATCGATTTAAAAATGTATTATTTTACTCACCAATGATAAGAAACTCCTTTAGAAGAACAATAACCCTTTCCTGAACAGTTGGAACAGTTCGAAACAGTGCAATAGATCATTTTAACCACGTGCACCACGACTAACACGTGACGACGGTTTGTTTCGAACTGAGTCACGAAATTCTAGTAGTTGGCTTTTAAGCCATATACACGGCGCGCGTTCCCGGCTCGTATAACATTTCTACTAGCTATAGCTATATTAAGTGTTCTGTGGGTCGACTGGGTCTTCTCGGACTCAACGAACGACACTCGCCGCTGGTGGAGCACGTCGCATGCGTTGGACAAAATCTATGAACGAAAACGCATTGCGGGCGTACTATAGGGCGAAAGGGGAAGAAACTGTGGGAATAGCGTATAGGGCTCGGATGCATTGCTTTTTTGCTGAGCTGGAGCCTTCTATCCCTGTCGCGGAACAAAACCTGGCAGACCGAGTTCGGTACATCATGCGCTCGAAAATATTTGATGATGCCGAACTCGAACGACTACGACGTGAGGCTATTCCATCGTCGAATGAATCGGCTATGGCTGGAGATGCAGCTCCACATCCGACAGACCAGCATCCACACGTGGAAGCTGCCATGGATCTTCCAGTTGTGGTTGATTCGAACGACGATGAAATAATCTCCCACGAACTAGAGCAAATGAGGAGTATATTGGAAGAGGCGATTTTGGAAACGCGCAGCATCCCTCTCGAAAATCGACCGCGACTTCCCCGCATACCCCTAAGCAAACGAAATCGGGCTGTCGTGAGGGCTCTTAACCCAATGCTGGTGACCTATTTGGAAGACAGCCGGGACCTTTGCGAGACGGACTCAATTCTCTTTGGCGCCGCAGTGGCAGTTTGCCGTATTATTGGCGTCAAACTTCCCATGGCTGAACGCGCTACTACACAAAGTAGCGCCATCCCAGCCTGGAGAAAAAGAATCGAGGACCGTATCGCAAAGGCAAGGGGCCTTATCGGCAGACTGACAAGCTTTAGGTCGGGTAATAATAGACCCAGGATTGTGCTCACCGTTAGTATGGCGTTTGCTGGGACAAATATCAGTTTGTCCCAGCCGGATATCACGCAGAAACTAACGGAGCATAGACGACCTGAATCAAAAGATCGCTGCTTGGGGAAAGCGGATTTACCGAGAGGTCAAGGCGGTTCAACCAGAATCGTCTCTTCCAGAGTGATCAGAAGAGGCTCTATAAATCATTGGATGTGGAGGACCGGATCAGGCTGACATTATCGCATTCTGGCGTGGCCTGTGGTCAGAGCCCGTAAACCACAGCGAGCGCCCTTGGATGGAAGTTGTGGCGAGCCAGGGTGCGAGTGTTACGCCTATGGACCCCATCACCATAACGCCGGAAGACGTGGCTGAGGCGGTCCGTAGGGCCCCGAACTGGAAAAGTCCGGGGCTCGACGGGCTGCATCATTACTGGCAAAGCTTACTGGCTGCGATTATGCATGGTAACCTTTGGCCATTGGCATACTCTTTGGCAATGGCATACTCAGGTGGACTCAGACTGAGCTTAACGCCCTGGATAGAAAAGTCCGCACTACCATGACGTCCGATAGGATGCATCATCCGAGATCGTCGGTAATGAGGCTGTACTTGCCGCGAAAGCATGGTGGGCGTGGCTTTCGGAGCGCGCTCACCATGCATAACCGCGAAGTGTGCAGTCTCCGTCAATACTTCTTGGCGAGATCGGATGATCCATTCTATAATGACGTCATTTCTAGTGATGGGGCTTACCCCTCTATCCTTAGCCAACGAGCAATGGCAGGAACCAGCAGTGCTTAGCATTTCCGACCGGGAGACCGTATGGAAGGAGAAGGAGCTCCACGGGAGGTACTACAAGGCTCTACATGAGCCCTTCGTAGATACAGTCGCCTCCCTCAACTGGCTACCTTTCGGTGACCTCTTCGGGGAAACCGAGGGTTTTGTCTGTGCAATACAGGATCAGGTTATTAAGACCAACAACTATCGGAGATACATCCCAAAGGATGGCACCGTCGACGTCTGTCGAGCTTGTCGCCATCCCGGGGAGTCACTTAGGCATGTCGTCTCCGGTTGTTCGGCGCTTTCTAACTCTGAGTACTTGCACAGGCACAACCTAGTAGCCAGAATTCTACACCAGGAGCTCGCTCTGAAATACGGTCTCGTGGACTGGAAAGTGCCGTATTACAAGTACTTGCCGGAAGCCGTGCTCGAAAATGACCGTGCCAGGCTCTACTGGGACCGGGCCGTCATCACAGACAGGACTATTCTTGCGAATAAGCCTGATATTGTGCTGATGGACCGGGCACAGTCAAGGATATTTTTGGTCGACATTACCATTCCGTATGACGAGAACCTCGTGAAAGCCGAAACAGATAAGTGAACAAAATATCTGGACCTGGCTCACGAGGTGACCGACATGTGGGGTCGGCCGACCGAAATTATTCCTGTAGTCGTCTCTGCGAATGGGCTAATCCCAGTCAGCCTCTCGGGTCATCCGAGGCGACTGGGACTCCGTGACGGACCGCTCCGGGCTCAAATGCAGAAGGCGGTGGTCCTCGATACCGCCCGCATCGTCCGTCGGTTTCTTTCCCTTTCCCCCTAACCCTCGGCAGTTTGGTCTTCTCTGCCGAGGGCTTCCATCTGGTTGGATCTTTATTTATTTGTGTATTTTTTGTATTTTATTGATATTTATGTATATTTATCTTTTCATTTTAATTTATGATTATATACGAGTATTTATAGAAACCAACCAGATGAGAAAACTATACAGATACCCCTACAATAATAATCTTTATTTGCAAGAATATGGTTGTACAATGGTGTTTGAGTATACATAATTCGTTCTACATATTCTACCTTAGTGGTGTGCAAATAATTTACGTCACCCACGGGACGATATAGGTTAGTGGGTATTCTTACACCGCCACTACACGCGTCACTTCAAATATGCAAGGTTATGTTAGGAGATATTAGGCAGGTACTGGCTTAAAAATTTATAAAAGGCATTTGAATAATTTTAATACTAAATATGATCAAACACTGTAAAACTTAAACCATGACATGATTCTGTTTTCTTCTAATGTACCTATTCATAATCATTTTGTCTCTAATTTTCAATTACCTCTTGTTGTAGTAAAATTTTGTTATTCACCCGTTCCTAAAATAGTGTTAGCGTGATAACGAAAATTGAGACATTTGTCATGTTGAAACACATTTAGTTAATTAAACTAATTTAGTAAATCTCATTCAATAAAGTTAACACGTTTCAATTCGTTTCTCTTGATACGAGATTGGCGTATAATGGTGGCCACACGCGGTCAGTTCGACTGATCATTCCAACTGATCAGTTCGAACTAAAACTGTTGATATTTTTTAAAATATCGGATTTTCGATATATTCATACATAAACTTATATGTAAAACTCAGATATTAATATATTTATAATGACCGATATATCGAAACTTCTCTAAAAAAAATATCAATAGTTTTAGTTTGAACTGATTAGTTGGAATGATCAGTTGAACCGACCGTATGTGGAGACCATAAGATTCAAAAATTATTTATAATTTCACTCTTAGTGTATATCCTATGGTCTCGGACAATGATGCTACCGAATAAGTACTGACAATGATGTATAAATCCTAATTATGTAACCTACTTTGCAGATTGTTAACAACTTAGTTTCATAAAACGGTAAAAGACTGATTATAATCTATATAATACAAATAACTTTATAAATACCTACATATTAACTTTATAAATTTTTGTTGATTGGATTTTTAAAATTACTTTCATCAATTTTATATACCTAGGTGAGTGACGGTCACGCGAGTTCAGTGCTTTTTCACCATCCCAAAAGTGCCTAACGTACCTAAAGGAGTATATTTACACTTCAAAAAGGAACATTAATGCTTAAACCCTGTTTTATTTTGTATACTATAACATATAAGCAATGTTTTGTGTGTGCCTTCTATTCATTATGCTTTTAGTTCAGATAAATAGGTACGGGTTTATCAAAGATAACTATTCATTTAGTATTATAGTATATTAATACCAATAATGGGATATCGAATATTTATCAATCATCGTCTCGATTCATAAATATATTGTGACCACTAACATAAGTAGTAACGATCATATAAAGATTTTTTGATAGAATAAGGGTTCAAACGAGCACGCAGTCCACCTGATGGTAAGTAAATGCTATGGCCTATAGACATCTACATCTTCTCATCTTCAGTTAAGAATCAAAATGAAAATGCCTTATCACTTCTGAAGGCTTACATGGAATGTTCCATTTCCAGTGGAAAGTGTCTCCAGTCCTCTACACTCACCGTAAGAAACGCAGCAGCCATAAGCTGCTATTTAACGCCGGTATTAGGTATGTATGAGAGCGTGGCTTTGCCCCATATAATATAGCTGCAACGCGGCTCTAGCACGTACAAAAAAATTTAATGTTCGAGCTAACCGAAAGTCAACTTTTTCAATCGGCGGAAAAAGAGCCATCAAGACGTTTACATTTTGCCACTACGACGCCAACAGTCATTTAACAAGATGGCGTCCACACCTGATGTAATTTTACCGATATAATTTTACCGTTAAGCGATTTGTTTTTCATTCGATCGATTAACGGGTGTACGATTCTAACAGTTGAATAATTTGAGTTAAGTAATTTAGGTAAACATCGATCAAGACTTCAGAATGATTTGATCAAGAATACAAGACGTGCCGCACATTGCCAGTTTGAGTATTCTTTCAATTTATTTTATAATGTTACCCATATACTAGATGTGACTTATCAAAGTGACCTCTTCCAGTCTTCTTCAAATCTGTAAATTGACATTACTTACAATCGGAAAATCAAATCTGGTATCATAATCATCATCATCACCTTCACAAATCCGTAACAGTCTACTGCTAGACGTACGCTCTTGGGAGGATTTGCTTTAATCGTCATGCCTCACAGGTAGATTGACGATCGCAGTGCCAGTGGGTATTTTACGTCTGGCGTGAACATGATGGTATATCGCCATCTACCAGATTTTTCCAGCTTTCCTATACTTGTTGGAAAACCAGAAAAATGGCATAGGCAACTGCATCCTATGACTTCTGCGGGTAGCAATAAGATACAGAATTTTTTCACCTTACATTTATTCTGTGGGAGCGTGGTCCTATCACGGTCGAGCCGACCCATTCGCGCTACAACCATAATATAGTTGCAGCAAGGCTCTACCACGTATAAAGTTAAGATAAAGAAACATTTTAGTAATTCTACTACTTAATATTTTATTAATCTTTTCATAAATGCTTAGGAAAGGTCGTGGGTTATAAGTAAGCTTCACAATCGGCAAATGTTATTAAGGAGTGAAATTCCATGAAACCTCAACTTTTGCCCATATATTTGGCACATGTGTCTTATCCAATACAATTAAACTTATATCGTTTTCTAGTCTATTATCTTTATTATCATTTCGTATAGTTTTAAAAATGATATATGAATTAGGTTAATTAGATCAACTGAATAACATGTTCATTTTTTGCAGATTCTCCAATCTTGGTATACGTCCACGGAGGTTACTGGCAGGAGCTATCGCGGGAGATATCTCGGTATCCTGTGATGCCGCTATACCGCTCTCGGATCAAGACAATTGTGGTTGGGTACGATCTATGCCCTTCCTTTACGCTGCCAGAAATAGTGCATCAGATTGAGAATGCCGCAAGGTTCGTGTTCGAGTACGCGGAGAAAATGGGATCAAGGTCTGTCTTAATCACAAATAGTTACAATTATTGTAGAATAGCCAACCTTGGTAGAACTCATCTTTCTAATTTTTCTTTTTATTTCCTAAATCACGTAAAACATAGTTTATGCAGGCCGCAGCCTCCCTTTGTAAACTAAAATATGAACTACGAAATTGCACATAATATGTAGTAATAACATACATATATGCCGTGGCTAATGGACTTCTTTTATTACAAGGGCATTTCTTTAAGCCCGAGAATATTAAATAAAAAACAAGTTTTGCAAGTTGAACATAAGGTAAATGCACAAGCTATGGACATAGTAAGGACAAAATCAGACAATTTTAATTAATAAAAAAAGTTTTCATTCAATTGTGACAACGCTTAGTGATGAATGTGTATAATAAATGTAGCTTTTACTAAATATTAAATAACTTTGGAAACAATATTTAATTAAATAAAAAGTGTCTTAAGACAATAGTCATAAAGTTAACTAGTAATATACAAGTCATAAAGTAGTAGTAATAGACATATGTTCCAGAACTGGACACCTGGTAATGGTCACTTATTGGTAAGGAAACACAGAGTTTTATTTAAAATTGTTTTTTTAAAGAAATATTCATTAAGTTCGAAATCAACCAAACGATATTGCACAGGTAAAATTTGGTTATTTAGATTACATTACACATGTTCCTTTATTTCTTCTTAGGGATAATTATAAAAATGATCATCTGAAATCAATTCAATTCTCTTACATCAATCACATATGTGAAAATAATATCATAGTTTTGCTTTACAGGCTCAGAAAGAACTCAAAATATCAGATTAATTTATAATTGACACATCATTTTTTGACTTCCGACTTCCCCGCAATCAACGATCTTGTCTGCTTACATTTCTTTAATGCACACGTAACGATAACTCCTTTTAGAGCTTTTGCCATCAAACTTCATAATAACATTGTACGTTAAAACTATCCAATATTTGTATTTTTTTGTTTTGAGGAACTTTTACGTTCTTGTATTATTTTATCATCTTCTGTAACTTCATATGTCTGTATCAGTTCAGTTGTAAATTCTTAATTTTGTCATTACACGTCAAATTAGTGTTCTCTAAATTTCTGTCATTTTCTGAATAATTTTCTACCTCGTTATCACTTTTTCCTGTCTTTTAATTCGTTATATCACAGTTTTTCTTATCACTAGCAGTAACAGATTATTTTTTACTTTTTATACTCTTTGGTTTATATTCGGCATGTTGTTTGTTCTTACTTTTCTGATCCCTTTTTCTCGTTTGTTTTTTAATACGTTCTTGTTTTCTTTTCTTCTTTCTTAGTTCTTTTATATTTTGATCTAATTGATTTTTATCATAAAATTCTTTCCTAGCTTTGCCCGTGATAGCTGATTGTTTTACCTTTAAATATTTGATAAAAATTCATTAAAGAGGTAAGTTGCCAGTAAATAGCAACTCACCTCTTTAATGAATTTGCTAACAGATCGAACCGCTAAGGTATACAGGTTGCTGCACTAGCCACCATATTGAAACTGAAGGATTGACAAAGGTCAACTGTTATATTATATCAGTGCAATACCTGTTGTCTATTGTAACGTGTTCTAGTAAAATGATAGATTTCTTATTTTTGTAGGTTTTGTTAAAAGTGATCATTACTGAGACAGTTCAAGATTAGTACACTTAGCTAATATGGCTACTTTTATATTTAGATTTGGCTGTATCGAGGTGTTTTATTTACCAACACTTTACATTATTGTGTAATATGAATGTAAAAACTGGCTCTCTTAGCCTCTAAAAAGTGGCTATAAGGATAGTGATCCGGGGAATTCAGAGAACGAGCTGGGCCATACATCATTAATTTCCTTTTTTCTTTATTTATAATACTCTAATTATTTTATATACTTACAGAGGCGTGTACTTTGCGGGTCACTCAGCCGGCGCGCACTTGGTGGCTAAACTATTAAGCAACGTCGATTTCTTTGAGGACAATCCAGGATCGCATCGGTTACGAGGAGCTTTCCTTATCTCGGGTATATACGATTTACGGGAGTTAGTCCACACATCTGTCAATGACGCTGTACAACTACCACATGAGTGGGCAATACCACTGTCGCCACTGTTCGATTGCTATACTCATTTGCAGGCAAGAAGAGTAAGAGTGTACATCCTAGCCGCCCAAAACGACAGCCCAGCGTTCAAAAAACAGTCTAGAGAGTTCTACGAACTCCTCCACAACACGTGTCTTATGCAGAATATGTATTTGGAAATAAAAGATGATTTAGATCACTTTGATATTGTCGAATGCCTCGCTGAAGACGATAATTATCTTAAGAATCTGATGGTTCACGACATACGAAAGTACTTGTAAAATCATAATATTTCTTAATACGTTATTTGTACAAATAAGTAAGCTAGATCAGATTTCCAATAATTTATAATTTAAGATATTAAATATATAATGTTAGTCCATAATTAAGTTTATTGAGACAAAATATTATTACTATCATAAATATGTTTAAATATTTTCAAACATACGTAAATTTTAATCACATCGCTCATTGATGTTTCTCTCGGGAAAGTAAAGTTGTATAGTTGCGAAATAATATTTTAATAATCTTAAGTAAAATAATATTGTGCGAAATAATGTTTTAAGAATATTGAGTAACCAAGTTTTATAAATTTACTTGTAAATTTATAAAAACTTGGTTACTACTATTTGATAGTTCTTATTTAAAATTCCTTCGCTTTACGGGGCATATCCCTCACAATTTCTATCTGCCCTCAGCTTTCCATATAGATACTTTATGGAAACTTACCTAAGACAATTATCCAGTCTAAGCCAAACCAATCTCAGAAACAAAACCATTGATTTCTTAGAGCTGGTTTTCCAAAGAAGTTCAATTTTGTTTTTGTTTTCTTCCACTTTACTTCTAGTTAAGTTTTGATTATTAATAATTAAAAAATACGACATAAGTATAACTGTATGTTAACCGTATACGACGTATACGAATTTTAATTTAAAAAAGTTAAACTACTAAAGTAACTTAATCATACTGTTTGTAACTACAGAACATATAACATATTATATTTATAATACGTACTAGGCAATCTTGCAGTTAAACCACGAATAGCTTGGCCGGGGAAGAACATGCTCTCATAGAATACCAGCGCAAAATTGTAGCTTTATAATATTTTAATTCTTAATCGAGATAAGTTGTCTATAGACCACAAAATTCATTTACCGTCAGGTAGACTATGTGTTAGTCTGTCACCCTTATTCTTTTAAAAAGAGGAAAAGCTGAGGTAAAAAGGAAATAGTTTAAAACTAGACGTCCCCAGGTTGATCGTCTATTTATTTCTCTTATTTATTCGCCATAAATAATCCACTTCTGGATATGGGCCCTTCTCACTACCAGAAGAATTCGCCATAATTATCAGGCTAGGCTGCGGGATCAGATAATATTGCACGAATATACGAGATAATACCGCCACCGATCTGATAGAGACCAAGAGGTCATTTCGAGCTTTTTTTATATTCGAACCCCGCTGTATTCGTTATCCCAACTATAAGTAACAATATTATATTATTATATTACAAGATAATTATTCATATGCATTTTCAAATGATGTAATTTTTTATATAACTAAGGTGATAAACATAGTCCATAACAATACAAATCAAAATGCAGAATGCGATGTCTTTCCTGAGGACAATCAAGATTTATGTATGTAATGTTTATTAGTTTCTATTATGTAACATTTCTACGATTAAGTAATTAAAATTTATTAAATTTCACATAGATGCCTTAATATTAAGTAATTATATACATAAAAACATAAACTGTCACGCCTGTTACCCAAAGTCTAAAGACTTTCATGTTCGACATAATAATATTATGTAAAATAATAAATCGTATTATCGTTATTATTATTACATAATTTATTTAATTACTGTTACAGATATTATTATGTAACATAATATTATTAAAATGTGATCTCGCCAGATTTCAATAAAGGCTTATTTACTACATTATCTTTTTATTTATTCAATGAATGAAGTCAAATAGTATCTATTACGAGGGGCACATTGAAATGATCGGGAATAAGAAAAACCACATGCACAGTATAGCTAAATTGTATTTTATTGTTTTTCGAAGTATTCTCCGTTCAACTTAATGCACTTTTTTATTCGTGCAAATCAATCATTAAAACAGTAATTCCAGTCTGAAGTTGATGTTAAAATATGGTTGATTTGTACGCTGCCACCGCTACTTCGGGGTTTTCAAACCTTTGACCGCGTAATAAATCTTTCATTCTAGGGAATGTAAAAAAATCGTTTGGGCTCAGGTCAAAACTGTACGGAGGATGGCTCATCAGCTCAACATTTTCTTGCTTCAAAAAATCATTTGTCTTCCGAGTCGTATGGGAGCTCGCATTATCGTGATGTAAGATGATGCGACATTTCGGGTTTTTTTTCGGAATTCTACTATCATTTCTGGCATAAAAACCATGATATACCACTTAGCGGTAACCATTCTGCGTTCCTGTAAAAGAATTGTAGCAACATGCCCCTTTTACGAGACAAAGGTAGCGAACATTTTCTTTGCCACGCTGCGGGAGTGAACCACTTTCGTTGGTTTGACCTCGTCTTCGAAGACCCAAACTGCTGACTGATGTTTTCTTTCAGGTTCGTATGAATAAATCCATGACCCATCACCTAAGACGATATTATAAACGGCATTTGACTTCCCTCCGTTGAAGCGTTGCAGAGTACTCCGGCACCAATCTACACGAGCCGCCTTTTGCTCTTCGGACAAATTGTGGGGAAGCCAGCGGGAATCTAGCTTTCTTACACACAGCTCATTATGTAATATCGACTAAATTGCAGGCATTCCGATACTGGTAACAGCCCGAATCTGCTCGTATGTCACATGACGGTCATCTAATATAATAGTTCGCACAGCTGCGATGTTTTCAAACGTGACCGCTGTTCTTGGTCGACCTGCAGAAGAAACAGTGCTAAGTGACACACGACCGCGTCGGAAGTCGGCATACCAGCGGTGTATTATCGTTTGACTCGGTGCTTCAACATCACAAATCGAAATAAGTTCGCTGCGACATTTATCTTAAGATAACCCGCGACGAAAATTGTGATAAATTATGGCACGGAAATGTGTACGCGTGAGCTGCATTTCTGTTAACGACGTGTCAACTTTAAACCAAAATAGTTTTTGTTTTTAAACAATTTTTTTTATTGTTTGAATGTCATTAAGATTCTATCATTGAGAGGCCAGTATTCAAATTTAAAAAAAAAGATTTTATTGTAACTCAATCCGAAATATGCTATTCCCGATCATTTCAGTGTGCCCCTCTGTACTGACCTTTATGTATAATGCCTATTTTCTTTTATAACTGTAAGATGAAATTGTGAGTAATTTTCTGTATTAAATAGCAAAAGGAAAACACGAAAGTGATAGATAAATTGAAAAAATAAAGCATAGTAACAACCTACATAAGTCCCACAGCTGAGCAAAGGCCTCTCGAGTTACTAGTATTTGTAGCCTTCTTTTTTTATAGGATAGGGTGACAAACAAGCACACAGTCCACCTGATGGTAAGTGGTTGCTGTGATCCATAAACATTCTATCCTCGATTACGAATCAAAATGCATATGCGTTGTCACTCGTGAGGACTAAAATGGAATGCCTCGTTTCCAGTAAAAGGAGTCTCCGATTCTCTACACTCACCATACGAAACACAGTAGCATTAAGCTGCTATTACTTTACTATTTGTTTGAGATTAGTGGCAGGTATCCACGGATTGTAGCTATTTACAGTCAGTTGGACTGTTAAAAGAAAACTTCTTATGAAGTAAAATAAAAATTATTATACACTAGATTTACTCGCAGCAGTGCTCGCGTTTATTTGAAAGCCCACAACTTTCTATTAATGAAATTATTTCCACTAAAATTGCGTGATTCGCATGATATTACGTGAGGTGAAAACTTTGCTGTAAAAAAACCTTTGCCGTAGCAATACGCGGGCGAGCTGCGTAGTAGATCATGGGAAAAACATACCGTACTTAAATGTAATCCCGCTACTTCCAAAGGTTGTACCAGAGATTAGTTGTTATTGAAAATGCTACTTTAAATGGATACTGTATCCGTCCTAAATTAAACGGTATATTGTTTGGTATAATAGGAATGGGTGATTGAAAAAGTCTCTCTCTTTGTTTCTCTCGTTAAAACAGTTGTGACCTTTTATGCTATGCATATATATTGCGATTCATCGACCTACAGCTTTTATAGTCTATTATTAGTCGCAGTGCATGCCAAGGTAATTTCAATTTATTTCTGAAGAGGCAATCGAACCGAACCTTAATCTTTCTTTAACCGAACCATAAACCGCTTAGAGACTGTGTAGCGGGAATAACGGTGCTACACAACAGTCTTGCTCGTAGACATCGGCGGAAAAGCGACCGGATTGACAGCAAAAGTATTACTCGCGAAATGAAAGTCTAGCGGTGACTGTTATTGCGCATAATTGGCCGTATTGCGCATTATTACGTACAATTGGCTGGGCATATCGTTCCTACACGCCGACTGGCTCTCCAGTCGCATTCCGTCCCCCGTACTACATGCGCAGCTTTCCCTTCCACGTTCCGTTCAGCGCTAGAGATACTTTCCGCAATTTATAGCCGCATTTTGTTTTCCATATAGATTACAAGATCAAGCATCTTCAGTTTTCACCGTGTCGCTGTCGAACAGCGATAAATAATTTCTGCTATTAAAAGGATTATTGCATATAAAGAACCCAAACGGTATAGATAACACGACATATACGAAAAGAGTACCGTTTCGGAGAATGCAGGAACGATATTTCTCGAACGATTTAACCGATTTTCATGCGGTTCACGGTAATCGACTTCGTTTTTTTAACTAGAAGAGGTGATTAAATTATAGTATTGATTAAAACCAGAGTGTCAAATTAATTCCAAGAAAACCAATTTTTGCAAATTAAAGAACTTTTGCGGTTTTCTTAGAGTCTACTGTGCCGATTCGGTCTAAATTCACAGAAAATCTAAGTTCTAAAAACCGCTTTTCGATCGGACACTCCATTACAAAGTTATGAGATATTTATATGTTTACACACTTATAGGCGCACAGATACACGCATACGCACACGCGCACGCGCACACACACGAACACGCAAACGCACACGTACACATACACTTACAGGCACACGCACACGCATTTTTTTTAAATCTTTGATTTCATAGCAGGAGGTCAAAATGATATTACTAACGTTACGAGCTTGAGGTTCGTGACAATAAAAATTGCCGATAGGATTACCTTAATTAACACTTTAATTTTCTTTACACAAATTAAAACTTAAAATACCAATAATTAAGCACACTAATTCACTTTATTCCGCTCCGAAGCTTCGCTTGTCTCGCCAAATTCAATACTTCCCCGATCGCACCTTGCAGCGCCTATAAATACACATTAGTACCGAATCATCCAGAATATTCAAGTAAATACGCGCACCAATCGACAAAGCGCCGAAAGTTCGAGAGTCAGCTTCCAGAAGCTTAGTTCTTCATTTCGACAACAGATGACGCTGTCGGTTGAAATATTATGATGTCATTTTCTGGAAAGCTCTCCCCTCGCTCCGTTACCCGACACTAGATGGCACTAGTGCCAGATGTCAACTTAGCCGCGCAACACTAACAACATTATTCGTGTAAGAACTTTTATTTGAGACTTCTATCGAAGCGGTAATATTAATTAGCTTTTTTAAATTTTCATATAAACTAAGAAAAATCACTCAAAATTTGTGAAAAAAAAAACTAAATGAAAGTCTAGTCCGGTCGTCGTACCGCTTCCGCTCTGTGATCGGTTGCTTTGACTACAAAACCGAGAACCCACACGTCCGCCTGACAAGCATGTCAAAGTGTTCGCCCGGTACATTGATTTATACTTTGTATAACTCAATGGTCCGGTACCACACCGCAGCCGTTCTGACCGGTCTCTGTGACTAATTGCAAAAATTCCAGCTCCAAGAACGCTTATCGCCCGCCTCTGTGTGGCATAAGCTTTTACCTTTAAGTATCAAAGGCTTTTACCATTTTACATAAATAATTAAACTTTTATGTGCGATTTATAAAATGATTGGAACCATCTTGTTATGAGTTTCGTAAAACACGATATTCTTGCGTAACGTAATTTCGTTTTATGATATTGCCTAAACGAAATGTCCAATTTCAGTAATAAAAAGATCAAATATCAACTTATATATGACAAAGAGATTAGATGACATTTAATGAGGACTTTTCATGCTACTAATAGTATCGTATAACGTGTCCAAATTGCTCGCATTGTTTTTTTGTTTTTGTAAACAAAACAGTTATTGCGACTAATCGTATTGGCAAAAAGTCTAATTGGTTAGGTACATTTTATAGTTCTATCTAAATGGTTTTTCAATAAAGGCGGGTAGATGTTGAAATGAAATAAAACAAGCTGTGTGTGAGGTATTAACAAAATTCTTTTTTTTATTTGAATGGCCCACATGTACCAAGTGTGAAATATGACATCGTTCAAATACCCTTCCAAGCTTCTTACAGTGGCACGGCTCCGAGTAATCCAATTTCAATTACTGCGTAGATCCGGCTGAATTTGAGCGATTGCCTGTATTATGTTTACCTTTAGGGCATCGGTCGATTGTGGTTTGTTTTAATAGAACTGCAACTTCATGAAACTCCACAGTAAAAAGTCTAGTCTACGGGGTCAAATCGCTTGAACTTGGTGGCCAATTCACATCACCCCTATGAGAGATCAGCTTACCCTCAAATCGCTCATAGAGAATGTCAATCGTGGCGTCCGCTGTGTGGTACGTGGCACTATTCTGCTGGTATCACGTGTCGTCTAGGTCCATATGGTTCAATTTGGGCTATAAGTAATTGGTTATCATCGTTCTGTAGCGCTTGTCGTTGACGATGACCGTCAAACATGAGGCAAATCTGTAGAGATTAATATTGAATAAAGAAATAAAAGAAATATAATGGTTTTTTAAATTTACACGAACATTATATACATTGAATAAAACTGTGTATATGGATAAGTAATATCGTGTTTAATTTACTTATCTTAACATATTTTTAATTTCCGACGTTTCGCCCTGTATAGATCGGCCCGAAAATTAATATTAAAAAACTGAAGTTATGGCTATATTTCACTGCTAAGCCTAAGTCTTCAATGAATAGATGGAGTTGCTTAGCCGTGGGTAATTTCAATTCTTCTGGGCGTAGTACATAGTTTCCTAGATGAGTGTTACGTTTGCGCATTAAGGGCCCCCAATCAGTTAGGATATGCAGAGGCATTTCTTCCGTTATGGAACAGAACCGACACATCCTTAAGTTGCTTAGTCCCAGGATGGACACTGCAGTCGGGCTTTGCCAGAATGTGCAATTTATTTTTACTTAATCCTAGGGCTTTTGAAGCGAATTTACGATCAAAATCCCGGATTAAGTTTTTAGAATGTTTTAAGGCTGGTGTGTCAGACCAGATCTTAAGTGATTTATTGTGACAAAGGTCAAATGGGAGTAGTTAGTTAGTACCAGTTCTGGCTCACTGACTCCGAAGTGGTACAACGTTCGTCGACTCACGATCCTAAAAAAAAGGTTTTGGCATGCTCTGATCACGAATTTGCGATCCGTTTTTGCGTAGGATGCACGGTTCCGGAGATGTGCAGATCAATTAACTCTTATCTAATTGATATCCGGTGAGGGCCTCCACCGTCATTAGCACTTCATTGTTCTTATCTATTTATCTATTGTGCATTGAATACCGTCATTATCTATTCTTACACGGCGTATGCGTCGGATTATCAGTGCTATTGTATTATACTCCTTTGTTCCTATCTACAACGCTAATCTGAATCATCAATAAAATACATTACCTAATTTTGTTACAATTTTTATTTACAAAATACAAAATATTATTACTTATTATCTATAAAATAGGAGCCAAATATCTCATTCACTAAAATATCATTGTACAATGTGTTCCCTGTAAATATGCTCGTAAAACTATGCATTGAACATCCCTGCAACTTATATAGCAAATACCGGGTGCTTCAAAAAAATGTATACACACTTTGAGCTTCCATAGAAAATTTATTTACCGTTCTACAAAGTTAAATTTCAGGAAAATAGAAAGCTGAAAGTCCAATGTAAATGAAACATAAATAACAAATGTTAATACTGTTCAAATTGGTGACTTGCAGCATCAATACAATTCTGAGTACGAGTCACCACAGATTCTGTACATCGTATCAAAACGTTCAATGAGATTTCTCTACACACTGCTTCAATCTCATTCCAAAGAATGTCTAGGTTACGTGGTTTACGTTTGTACACCTCATCTTTTACTGTGCCCCACAAGAAGAAATCCAGTGGTGTAAGATCTGGAGAGCGTGCTGGAAACTCGATTGTCCCCCTGCGTCCTATCCACTGGCCCGACAAATTTTGATCCAGGTAAGATCGTACGTACCTGTGATAGTGCGGCGGAGCACCATCTTGTTGAAAATAAAAATCATCATTACCGTATAATGCACGAATGGCAGGAAATATAGAATCAGCAAGCATTGTTAGGTAATTAATACCAGTTACAGTGCCTTCAAATCGAAAAGGTCCGGAAAGATTGCCGTTGATGACTCATCACTTGTAGCTGTTCGAGGCCGACCTGAATGACCTTTATGCACATCACACACTGTTCCATGAACTTCGAATTTGTCTCGTATGCGTGTAATTGTTAATCTTGAAGGTGGTTCTGTATCATACTCCCTTCTCCACTGTCTTTGAAATTCATTTACATTCTCAAACTTCCAGTACCACTTAATAACCTGCTTACGTTCTTCAAAACTCAAACGTACGTCCCCCATGTTGATATTACAAATTCCAACTGATAATATAACATAGAGGGACTATTATGCTGGCACCTGGCGAAGAAATATAATATTAGCCTTGTAGAGCGGAAAAACTACAATAGTTTAAAGTGCGTATACATTTTTTTTGAAGCACTCTGTACATTAAGCAATATTCGCCACAAACTGAAGTCTACTCATTCTGAATCCTGTCAACATTCCAGTTCCATCTTTTACAATTCCTTTTTAAAAACTCTAGATGATATAGTACAGGTGCTCGTCCATATGAATCAAAATATTGACCGACGTCATTCGTATCGATGTATAAAGCTACCCAATGTGACCCTGGTTTATCATCTGTATCCAAATTGCATATTATATACGTTGGCACGTGGGTGTACATGGGCAGTCTATTGGCAGCATAAACATTGTTTTCTAGACTGGGGTGAATCTTTTTCAGATGTTGTTGTACATCTAGTGTATCCATGATATTACTGCTATTAGTAGATTATTACAGTACAAATCTTCTCAATGACTAACATAGGAATGATCAATTATAGTGATTCCTAAATATTAAATTGCATTATTTTGTGTTATACAAAACGTATTTGAGTCATCGCCGAACTGAACAAGACGCCACACGAAGGAATGTTGAGATATACAACAAAATGTGAGATAAGCTTGTTGACGCATAAAGTTACTATCAATTCCACTGCAGAAATTCTTTAGATTAGAATTATTACTTACTGGTACTATATAAGACCAAGCAACTGCAGTCATGGAGTTAGTGTATGGTTGTTTGACCGCGGTGGATCTATCAATACTACATTTGTGTTACTTCAACGCATCAAAGACCGTGGATGTAAGTGTTTATTCTATTGACAAACTTACTTTTCTTTCTGTTATTTTCTTACGTGTGTATGATTTAGTGTTAACAAATTATATTTAAATATTGTGTGTGTATGTGATTAAGCCGTGGTAGCTCAGATGGTTAGCGCAAGCTGTAAATTTCACAGTACGCGACCCGGGTTCGATCCCCGCCGGCACCAATTAAATTGTTAATTGCAATTTTAAGTGTTTATTCTATTGACAAACTTACATTTCTTTCTGTTATTTTCTTACGTGTGTATGATTTAATGTTAACAAATTATATTTAAATATTATGTGTGTATATGATTAAGCCGTGGTAGCTCACATTGATAGCGCAAGCTGTAAATTTCACAGTACGCGACCCGGGTTCTATCCCCGCCCGCACCAATTAAATTATTAATTGCAATTTTAAGTGCTGATTTACCACGTGCTCAGCGGTGAAGGAAAACATCGTGAGGAAACCTGCATGTCTGAGAAAATTTCGAAGGCATGTGAAGTTCGCCAACACGCATTGAGGCAGCGCGACGCACATTTCCTAGCCCTGAATACAAAGACAACAGCAGAAAGTGAAAAAGTTAAAAAATACTTTTTTAACAATGACAGTCATTAGTTGATCATTAGTGAATGTGATTCTGTTTACTTAAATTACAGGAAGACAAGAGCAGATGGAAGGAAGGAAGGAAGGAAGAGATGGGATGATGAGAAGTAATGAAGCATTGTTAAGTGAAGTTTGTTGGAACAAACATATTTTTAGTCACGTGTAAATACTTTTAACATTTTGGTTCAAAATGACACAAAATCTAAAAAGTATTAGATACATCATCGGCATGGACGGATTTTACAATACATATCCTCATAAACATTTTCAATGTAGAGAAATGGCTATTCTAGACGTAAAACTATCTATAAAAATGAGGCGTTCATCGATCATTATTTGTTTCGGCCAAGTTATCCTTTCAATTATTTGTTATTTAATTGTTTGCCAAAAGACAAAAAACTGTTCGTTATTGTGAAACACACGTGCACGGCATTCCATATTTTGATGTGACCGAAGAATTAAAATGTGCCTACAAACAAGAAAACATCATTCCCATATTAAATTGGTATATTAGAAATTTGTGCAAAGACGAAGTGATCGCATACAAAGGTGGTTCAACAGAAAAACAATTTTTAAAAATGTTGACGACAAATGATAGAATTTTAATATTGAAGAATAAAAATGTTCAAAATACAATGATTTAGTAAATGTCATAAATTTAAACAAACGTTATGTGTGTAATAATCATATACTTGCAAAAAAATAATCACAAAATTTTACATTAAACTTGTGACGAAGTGTGGCTTTTTCAAGTGGTTATCACTTAAAAATAAAATTTTAAGTTAATCATAAATTTTGTTTGATTTCCCAAAAACATTAGTTATAGTACACAATATATATTAATTGTTTACACTAACACTTTCATTTTTATTTCACCCGTTAGAACTTTAGACGCGTGTAATGTTTCACTTTATCCATCTTTACTCTAGGGACAGTGAAGGAATTCCAAATCTTAATATGTTTGATGGTGAAAACCCACATCTCGTTATTATTGATGATCTCATGAGAGAGTCTGATGGAAGAATTGTGGATATATTTACAAAAGGTAGTCATCACAGGAATCTCAGTATATTTTATTTAATACAAAATTTATTTCATCACGGTAAAGGGCAAAGAGACATATCTTTAAACTTAAGTTATATAATATATTTTAAAAACCCTCCAGATAAAACTCAAATAAGATATTTAGCACGACAAGTGTCACCAGATAACCCAAAATTCATTGAAGATGCGAAGCCTACAGGGATGCAACTCTAGAGGCACATGGATATTTAATGGTAGATTTAAAACAGAATACCAATGATTTTTGTCGTATGAAGACAAATGTCTTCCCATTTAATAGTTTCTGTACAGTCTACGTCTCAACAAAAGAGTTTAAATACACAAAGAATCAGACAATTCAAATCATTGCTAAATGATGCATCGTCGACTCACAACGCATAAACATTTGCTAAACGCTTTGCATACGCTTAAACCAAAATATCAAAGAGCATTACTTAAAACGTGTGATGAAGAAGAAATTAACTGTATTGAGTGTATTCATAACGTTTTACAAGGAAAAGAACCTCTTAAAGATCAAGATAAACAAAAATTGAATAAACACAAAAATATACTCCGTAAACTAGTGCGTAAGTGTAAACATACACTAAGAAAAAATATAATTATACAAAAAGGAGGGGCTTTCTTACCAATAATATTAGGTGCAATATTGAGTGTATTAGTGATTGGACTAGCCAGTTTACATAGAAAATGCAAAGAAAATTGTACTTGAAAAATTAAAACAAGAAAATAAGGTTTATCGTAATTTATCTCGATTAGATATTGAAATGCAAAATATTATGAATAGTAAGACGGAAGATCAAAAGAAATGGATGTTATATTTACAAACACTAAAAATATACCTTCATTTTATCGAAGAAGATCGCCAATCACTCAGAATACCAATTTATTCTGATACATCTAATGAAGATTCAAATAAGTGTAAAATTGGTTTCAAAAATAAAGATAGAGATCTAAAAACTTCAGTTGATGCTGAATCTTTGTTGGAGGAGAATCGATCCATTAAAAGTAAAGAAAATGATGAAAATCCTCTAAAACTTATAATAAAAAGAACAATTATTGTTAAACTTAGTTGACACAAGTAAAAGTAAAATACATTGGGATAATGAAGGTACAGTCATAATTGATAATGACAAAATTCCTGGAAGTAATATTGTTTATTTAATAAATGATTCACTAAGACCCTTAAAAAGAAGTGATCCACTAGGGTGGGATAGATTTGCTGAAGCATTAAAAGATATTTGCATAAATTAAAAGATATTTGCATAAGTAAGTAGTACCTGGCAACGTATAACGCACGCACCCTGAGGACTGACGAGAAGATACTGGAGCTGGAAGAAGAGGTAGACAAGTTGCGCTGGGATATTATTGGGTTATCTGAGGTTTGAAGAGAGGGGAGAACACGGTAATCTTCGAGTCCGGCAACTTGTTCTATCACCGGGAGGGCGACCATCTGTCCCAAGGAGGTGTCGGATTTATCGTCCACAAGTCTCTCGTCAACAACGTTGTAAAGATTGGGAGTGTGTCGACGAGAGTCGCGTACCTGATACTCAGAATCACCAAACGGTATTCGCTGAAGGTCATACAGGTCAACGCACCAACCTCGGCACATCCCGATGAGGAGGTGGACGAAATGTATGAGGATATTTCTAGAGCCATGCATTCCTCCAAAACCCACTACACGGTGTTGATGGGAGACTTCAACGCAAAACTAGGCACAAGAGAAGGCGGTGAGCTGAAGTTAGGGAAATTTGGAGTAGGGCAACGAAACCGTAAGAGCCAGCAGCTGGATGACTTTATGGAGAAAGAGGGACTCTTTATGATGAACTCTTTCTTCCTAGAAGCGGCCCCACGAGAAGTGGACCTGGTCGAGCTCCGACGATTCGACAAAAAATGAGATTGACTTCATTATGACAACCAGACGCCAACTGTTCAGTGATGCCTCAGTGATCGCAAGGATGAAAACCGGCAGCGATCACCGAATGGTTAGAGGCGCACTGAACCTTAACGTTAAGTTGGAGAGGTCTCGTCTAATGAAGTCAACTCTCCGTCCCCCCTCGTGCTCTGATCCAGAATCCCGAGACTTTTCAGCTCGAGTTATGTAACCGATTTCAGTGCCTAGAAGATTGCAATGCAGAGGACGATATGAATGACAAGCTCGTAGAAACTGTCCATGCGGTTGGAGCTAAGTTCTGCAAGACCCACCGCAGAAAAACACAAAAACTCTCCGATCACACTCTTTATCTCATGGCTGTTAGACGAGAGATGAGGCTGCAATCGTCAGTGCTCGTATTAAAGAAGCGATCAAGCGGAACCAGGGCTCCAAAGTCTTTGCCAGAGATCTGTCTGCCAGAAAGAGCCAACTGTCAAAGCTGAAGACTGAGTGTGGCAGCATCGTTTCCGAGACACCTGAGATTTTGAGTGAAATTGAGAGGTTCTATGGGCAGCTGTATACATTATCGTTGGAGCCACACGCAAGTGTGAGTAACGATCCAAGAGCAAGTCTTACCCGACACTATTCCGATGATATCCCGGACGTCAGTCTGAGCGAGATTAGAATGGCTCTCCAGCAACTTAAAAACGGCAGGGCCCCAGGCGAGGATGGAATTACAGCGGAGCTTCTGAAAGCGGGTGGAACACCGGTATTTGAAGTCCTTCAGAAGCTCTTCAATTCCGTCCTCCATGGTGGCGCTACTCCGAAGGCGTGGAGCAGAAGTGCGGTGGTTTTTGCACGTTTTGACGATTTCCCTTCAGTACGTCCGAAAGGCTTTCGCAACATAGACCACATACAATACCCTGCGGCAGATTGTACAGAAGACCGAAGAGTACAATCTGCCACTTTGCCTGGCGTATGTGGACTATGAGAAAGCCTTTGATTCCGTCGAAATTTGGGGGGTGTTACAGTCCCTTCAGCGATGTCAAGTTGACTGTCGGTATATCGAAGTGCTGAAATGTTTGTACAGTAGCTACGATGGCTATCCGAGTACAGAACCAGAGTTCGAATCCTATCCAACTGCAGAGAGGTGTAAGACAGGGTGACGTTATATCCCCGAAACCCTTCACCGCTGCGTTGGAAGACGTTTTCAAGCTACTGTACTGGAAAGAATACGGTATTAACATCAATAGCGAGTACATCACTCACCTTCGATTTGCCGATGATATAGTCCTTATGGCAGAATCCCTGGAGGACCTTAGCACTATGCTCAATGACCTCAATGGAGTCTCCCAACGGATAGGTCTTAAGATGAACATGGACAAAACAAAGATCATGTTTAATGTCCATGTCACACCTATGCCGGTAGTTGTTGGGAGCACTATGCTCGAAGTTGTTGACGAGTACGTTTACCTGGGACAAATAGTCCGACTAGGTAAGTCCAACTTCGACCGAGAGGTCAATCGACGGATTCAACTCGACTGGGCAGCGTTCGGGAAATTACGACACATCTTCTCGTCAGGTATACCTCAATCTCTGAAAACTAAAGTGTACAACCAGTGCGTGTTGCCAGTGATGACTTACGGATCAGAGACGTGGTCCTTCACTGCTGGCCGTATGAGGACGCTCAAGGTCGCTCAGCGAGCTATGGAGAGGGCTATGCTCGGAGTTTCTCTGCGTGATAGACTCAGAAATGAGGATATGCGCAGTAAAACCAGAGTGACCGCATGCCCAACGGATTAGTAAGTTGAAGTGGCAATGGGTCGGCCATATAGCTCGAAGAACCGATAACCGATGGGAAAGAAAGGTTCTCGAGTGGCAGCCTCGTACTGGTAGGCGTTGTGTAGGGCGCCCCCCACTAGATGGAGTGACGACCTGGTAAGACATGTAGGAAGTCGATGGATGCAGGTGGCTCAGGACCGTGCTTGTGGCATTGGGGGAGGCCTATGTTCAGCAGTGGACTTGTGAGGGGCTGCAATGATGATGATGATGATGATGATGATGATGATTATTAAAAGATATTAAAGTACCACTTACTTATATTGGAAATCCAAAGAGATGTGAGTTTATTAACCAACTTCAAACAAAAGATCTGAACAAAACCCCTGAGATTGAAGTTCAAGAGTTTTTTACACCGAGTAGATTAGATACAGAATCTATAACTAAAATAGAGTTTTCTACACCGAGCAGTAGAGATAAAAGTCTACAACTAAAATACGTAAAAGTCTTGAGTGGGAAAAATGGACCCCGTACAAGAAGAAATTAACAGGATTTATTATGATCCATCTAATCCCGCTAGTTTTGGTAGTAGTGATAAATTATCAAAAGCCATGAAGGGTAAAATGAATAAAAAGCAAGTAAAGGAATGGTTAAAATCACAAGAAACATACACATTACATAAACCTATTCGAAAAAATTTCCGCGTAATAGGTACATTCTATCAAATATTAATGAACTGTGGCAAGCTGATTTAAGTGATATGCGAACTTATTCTCAATATAATGATGGTTTCAATTATATACTTTGTGTTATTGATGTATTTAGTAAATATGCTTTTGCAAGATCAATGAAAAAGAAAAACTCAGAAACAACTAAAGAATGTTTTGAAAGCATATTTACTGAAAGTAATTTAACACCTACTCACATACAATCTGATAAAGGTACAGAATTTGTTTCAAAAGATGTACAAAAATACTTTAAATCCAAAAAAGATTAATTACTATACAACTAACAATCCTGACATTAAGGCCAGTATTGTTGAACGATTTCAAAGAACACTAAAAATGAAAATATGGAGTTATTTCACTCATAATAGTACTTACAGATATGCCCATGTGATGTAAATTCCAACAATATTATGACAGTTTGGACTAATCTTTATGATAGACGGTTAAACAAACTTTCTTTAGAAAATCCTAAACCAAATTTCAATGTGGGTGATTATGTTCGAATAACTAAATATAAACATGTTTTCCAAAAAGGATATGAATCAAATTGGAGTGATGAAATATTTATTGCATCTTCAATAATTGATAGATCTCCATGGGTTGTTTATACAATAACAGATTTACAAAATGAACCAATAGTTGGTACTTTTTATGAAAGAGAATTACAGAAAATCACTTACAACCCCACCTCACAATATAAAATAGATAAAATAATTGACACTCGTTACTCAGGTAACAGAAAAGAAGTATTAGTGAAGTGGAAAGATTATCCAGATAAATTTAACAGTTGGATTTTAGCTTCTAGTTTAAAAGAAATATGAATAAAGAAAGTTTTTATTTAACTTTGCTCAGCAATAGTTCAATGGAATACTTTCCCGATAACAAGACCACAATTTTTTTAACGAAATTACCAAAAGCTACTAAATTAGAAGGTGAATGGTCGGTTGGAGTTGTCGAGTTTCAATATCCATGTACCATGTTTACTGTTCAAGATCATGAAAATGTTATATACATTACAAAATCTATGTTAATGCCTAATGAAGATAAACCATCCATAGTGTACTACAAAAAACATATTCCAGCTACCAACTATGATAACGTTGACAATATTTTAAGAGTGTTAAATGGTATCGGAGAGAACTTGTAAATTTCGCTATGATGAAATAACAAAATTTGTGTCTATTTCTGTTTTGGATAAAAATATAACATCCGTAACATTATCACCCAAATTAAGTTTACAACTAGGTTATTAACTAAATAAAAATCTCCTAGAGAGAAATTTTGGAAAGTGTCCTGCTAATTTACACTTAGGGTTACCATCTCAACTATTTCTATATTGCGACATTATCGATCCTCAGATTGTGGGTGATGTTATGACTCCTTTACTAAGAGTCATTTCATTAGATCCTACAAAATACATTTATGGTGCAAATAAAATGCACGTTTTCTCTCAACCTCACTACTTACCTGTTATGAGTAGAGAGTTCGATACGCTGGAAATAGTTATAAGATCGAGCACAGGACAAAAAATACCATTCCAGTTTGAAACCGTGTATATTAAACTACATTTCCGAAAATTATAATAATGAATTCTCTTCGTGATCATCATAAATATCCATATGAAAATCATTATACATATCAATCTGGGTCAGGAGTTGGAGTAATTTATAAGGGTTCAACCCAACCAACCAACCAACGCGGTCATGGTGTTGGGAGCTTCTTAGGGGGGGTTATTTAGATCAGTTTTACCTTTACTTTCAAGTGGTGCTCGAGTGATTGGTAAGGAGGCATTAAGCGCTGGAGTAGGACTTTTATCGGATATGGTTCAAGCGCGTCCTATGGAAGTCTCAATAAAAGATCGTCTAAAGCAAGTTAGTACGAATTTAAAACGAAAGGCTGATGAGAAAATTGATCAATTTAACATGACAGGATCTGGGTATAAAACTAAAAGAAAACGATTGACCTCGTTCATTCCACCATTAACTGCTAAAGTGCAAGCTGCGAAAAAACTTGTTCTCAAACCAAAAAATATCAAAGATATATTTCCAAATTAAATATTTTGTAACGCTTCCCCCCTAACTCATTAAAATAAATATATTAAATATATTATATATTATGAATTTACTCTTTTTCAATAACATTATATATTTGTGAACAAGATAAATAAGATATGTTTTGATATTTCTAAATGATCTTTCAAAAGGTTTAATAATAGGCCGTTTGTAATATTTTTGGGGTGATCGTCTTAGTTAGGACCCTTATTTACGTTGTGTTTGTTTAGTAACTTAGATCTTTTAGGTGTCTTTTGGAAGAATGAATATTTACTCGAGTAATTAAAAGCTGTTGGTAGTGCCTTATAAGCTAAGTGAACCCCGTTCATGAGGACAGGGCTCGAGAAAGGTTAAGAACATAAAATGCTCTATTCCACTTGTATCAGGTTTACATTATTAATTTATTATTAATTATCCCTTCCCGCTTGGAAAAGGTTCACAAAATATTTATACAAAATACCCGATACAAGGGTTTCACTCTCCTACATTTATTTAAAAAAATTGTAGGGGGAGGCACACGGCTCACGCCGTGCGCGGTGAGCGCCAACCATTTTGATGCACTCCCCCCGAAGGGAACGTTAATTCGGGAACTGGAGGACCCTACGGTCCACAGCAAAATAACTGGCGAACCAGTAAAAGAGGCTTGGCCCTTTGTTAGTGCGTAAGCACAAACATCGACCGAAGTCGCGCATGTCATTGCGTGTAAACGCCATACAGAATACGAACGAATTCAGCCACAGTGAATGTACGTCACACGGTTTAGGCAAATAGGCACTCTGGCCGTAAACCCTTCGTGAGCGCCACCACCTGCCAAACCGCCGCTCCTGCAGTCGTGATGTAATTGTATGGCATCACCACCGATTGCATGATCAGCACGGCTACTAGCCGCAGAGCGTGTTATGAGTCTACCGCTCACCTCAAGGGAATGGGGTGCCACGTTGTGCGGCTTTCGGCCGCAGCCTTAAGGGTCTCCTCAGATCCTCCCGCCAGCTACCACCCGCATGAGATCGACACATATGCTCCACCAACCAATACAACGGCAGATATAGCCAAAAGGCAGTTATAAGATAAGAGTAATAATTCGCCATCAGAAAGGGTTTGTGTCACTGACGTTGAGTAAATGCATTTTCGATCATGTTTGTCTCACCCACCAACAAGTTGCCTTCAATCATTCAATGGTGGGAAAGTTACAGAGATATATTATTATGTTGTTATATAAAACATCGTGAAGGGCAGACAGTCTGCAGCCCCGTAATGAAGGGACCCGACTTGGGCAAAGCTACTCAGGTGTGAGTCAAACCGAGACGCAGAGAGCGCCATTGAGAACAGCGTCCCACCTAACAACCATCGCAGAAACGCAATGCTGCAGAACGCAACAAGCATCAATACGACTATCGTCGGGCTTACACCATCCCAAGGTCCCCCATACATCCTAGCAGACATCACCACCCGCATATCTCCATCGAACAGAACCACAAGAATGCGTCGAATCAAGGCGCAGCACACCCGCAGATCCATCACAAAACGCAATACCGCAAGTAGCAGTAAGCATCAATGTAACTATCATACGGGTGGCGCCCCCTCACAACACACCTACATGATCCCTATCGACTTTGGTTACAAAGTTTGTATTGTTGTTAACTAAAAATATCACCAACGTATCATAGTAGCACGCTACTAAGACGCCAATGAACGAAACTCCACGTATCATAGCGCTAATGCACTAAGACATGAAGTTCAGTATGCTGGTTACACTTAAAAGTGCTACCAAACACACTCATCATCCCAATCCGAAGGATAGACGACGCATCGCTATGCGCTACGACGTCGCCCACAAACGGTATAGGTGTGCGATGTCCACGGGAAAGCTGTATTGCTACAACAAACCCGCTTACCACCGGCACTAAGATGATATGTCTAGGACACATCGGTTAGCGAGCCCAAGTTTACCTCGGACCAATTGCTCGTGAAGCAGCATACACGCCACCATAATAATCCTTTTTCAAGTCCCTAATAAGGACTAGTCATTTTGCTACAGTACTTAAAGCAGTCGGACTCCCGACCACCCCATATATATGTACAACCGCAGGTATGTATCTCCGGCAGCTCCTCCATACAAGACATCTATACATGAACACCTTCTATAATATTTTCTTTTATACATGAACTCCCAACGCAACTTAGACAATTTTTAACAAATTTTCTAATTATCTTATAAACGTTATTTATCTTTATTTTTATAATATTTTCGACTTGTATTTCTATTGTTTATCATGTTTTAAATATTTTTACAAGTTTTTATTATAAATTTATTCATTATGGAAGACAATATTTTTGCCTTTAATTTACTATGTTATTGGTCTAATGTCTGAAATGTATTTATATTAACTTTATGCTTATTAATGTAATTTTATTGCTTAATATATAATTTAAAGACTATTTTTGTTGTTATATTTCTTATTGTATTATCGCACATCAAAAAGTTTCAGCTTCTACCACTGCTAAATATCCTTCTACTCGAGCTGAAGTAAAAGTTTTAACAATTCCATCGGGTGTTCAAGGAAAAACTCTTATAATATATTTTTAGGACAGGTACCCAAAAGATGTATAATTGGATTTGTGAACAATTCTGCATTTAATGGTTCCCTTACTAAAATCCATTTAACTTTGAAAACTATGGTATTAATTCCTTCAGCTTATATATTGATGGTCAACAAGTACCTTCAAAAGCTTTGCAACCATCTTTTAATAATAGTATATTTACATCAGCATATCATACTCTATTCTCGGGAACTGGTATTCACTTTCTTAATGAAGGAAATGGAATCTCTTGTGAACAGTATGCCAAAGGTCTATTAGCATTTGACTTAACTCCTGATTTATTAGCCAACTCATCAGCTCATTGGAATCTCATAAAGCATGGTAGTGTAAGATTAGAAGTACGATTTGAATCCTCACTAATACAAATAATTAACTGTATAGTTTATGCTGAGTTTAATAATATTATTTTGAGACAGATAAAAACAGAAATGTTACTGTAGACTATAGTAGTTAAGGTTACAATATGTGTTGTCGTTTAGATTTTATGTGTTATGTGTAATGCATTTTGTGTGTATGTAACTGTGTAAATCGTTATAAAATTAAATAAAACAAATTGTATGCGATATATTATTTTTATTTCTTTATAAATCTTCTATTTAATCCAATACAAAACACTGTTCGAGTTTAAAGTTACATCGGACTCTCTCATTACATCATCAATAATAACGAGATGTGGGTTTTCACCATCAAACATATTAAGATTTGGAATTCCTTGATGATAGTTAACATTTGGTAAATTATATAAAGATTGCATTTCATCAAATCACCATGTGATCTGATTAAAACCACAATTACATATTTCTGTAACTGATTTTATGAAATTTGTTACAAAATTTGACTTCCCACATCCACTTGGTCCTGCCACAATAGCAGTAAACGGATGTATAAGAAGTCTAAAGTTCTAAGGGGTGAAATAAAAAATGAAAGTGTTGGTGTAAACAATTAATATATATTGTGTACTATAACTAATGTTTTTGGGATATCAAACAAAATTTATGATTAATTTAAAATTTTATTTTAAAGCTATAACCACTTGTAAAAAACCCACACTTCATCACAAGAACAATATAAAATTTTGTGATTATTTTTTGCAAATATATGATTATTACACACATAACGTTTGTTTAAATTATGACATTTACCAAATCATTGTATTTTGGACATTTGTATTCTTCAATATTAAAAATTCTATCATTCATCGTCAACATTTTTAAAAATTGTTTTTCTGTTGAACCACATTTGTATGCGATCACTTCGTCTTTGCACAAATTTCTAATATACCAATTTAATATGGGAATGATGTTCTCTTGTTTGTTGGCGTACATTTTAATTCTTCGGTCACATCAAAATATGGAATGCCGTGCACGTGTGTTTCACAATAACGAACAGTTTTTTTGTCTTTTGGCGACAAATAATTGAAAGAATAACTTGGCCGAAACAAATAATGATCGATAAACGTATCATTTTTATAGATAGTTTTATGTCTAGAATAGCCATTTCTCTACATTGAAAATGTTTATGAGGATATGTAATGTAAAATCCGTCCATGTCGATGATGTATCTAATACTTTTTAGATTTTGTGTCATTTTGAACCAAAATGTTAAAAGTATTTACACGTGACTAAAAATATTTTTGTTCCAACAAACTTCACATAACAATGATTCATTACTTCTCATCATCCCATCTCTTCCTTCCTTCCTTCCATCTGCTTTTCTCTTCCTGTAATTTAAGTAAACAGAATCACATTCACTAATGATCAACTAATGACTGTCATTGTTAAAAAAATATTTTTTAGCTTTTTCACTTTCTGCTGTTGTCTTTGTATTCAGGGCTAGTAAATGTCCGCCGCGCTGCCTCAATGCGTGTTGGCAAACTTCACATCCCTTCGAAATTTTCTCAGACATGCAGGTTTCCTCACGATGTTTTCCTTCACCGCTGAGCACGTGGTAAATCAGCACTTAAAATTGCAATTAATAATTTAATTGGTGCCGGCGGGGATAGAACCCGGGTCGCGTACTGTGAAATTTACAGCTTGCGCTAACCATCTGAGCTACCACGGCTTAATCATATACACACATAATATTTAAATATAATTTGTTAACACTAAATCATACACACGTAAGAAAATAACAGAAAGAAATGTAAGTTTGTCAATAGAATAAACACTTAAAATTGCAATTAATAATTTAATTGGTGCCGGCGGGGATCGAACCCGGGTCGCGTACTGTGAAATTTACAGCTTCCGCTAACCATGTGAGCTACCACGGCTTAATCATATACACACACAATATTTAAATATAATTTGTTAACACTAAATCATACACACGTAAGAAAATAACAGAAAGAAAAGTAAGTTTGTCAATAGAATAAACACTTACATCCATGGTCTTTGATGCGTTGAAGTAACACAAATGTAGTATTGATAGATCCACCGCGGTCAAACAACCATACACTAACTCCATGACTGCAGTTGCTTGGTCTTATATAGTACCAGTAAGTAATAATTCTAATCTAAAGAATTTCTGCAGTGGAATTGATAGTAACTTTATGCGTCAACAAGCTTATCTCACATTTTGTTGTATATCTCAACATTCCTTCGTGTTGCGTCTTGTTCAGTTCGGCGATGACTCAAATACGTTTTTTATAACACAAAATAATGCAATTTAATATTTATAAATCACTATAATTGATCATTCATATGTTAGTCATTGAGAAGATTTGTACTGTAATAATCTACTAATAGCAGTAATATCATGGATACACTAGATGTACATCAACATCTGAAAAAGATTCACCCCAGTCTAGAAAATAATGTTTATGCTGCCAATAGACTGCCCATGTGTGCCCACGTGCCAACGTATATAATATGCAATTTGGATACAGATGATAAACCAGGGTCACATTGGGTAGCTTTATACATCGATACGAATGACGTCGGTCAATATTTTGATTCATATGGACGAGCACCTGTACGATATCATCTAGAGTTTTTAAAAAGGAATAGTAAAAGATGGAACTGGAATGTTGATAGAATTCAGAATGAGTGGACTTCAGTTTGTGGCGAATATTGCTTAATGTATTTGCTATATAAGTTGCAGGGATGTTCAATGCATAGTTTTACGAGTATTTTACAGGGAACACATTGTACAATGATATTTTAGTGGATGAGATGTTTCGCTTCTATTTTATAGATAATAAGTAATAATATTTTGTATTTTGTAAATAAAAATTGTAACAAAATTAGGTAATGTATTTTATTGATGATTCAGATTAGTGTTGTAGATAGGAACAAAGGAGTATAATACAATAGCACTGATAATCCGACGCATACGCCGTGTAAGAATAGATAATGACGGTATTCAATGCACAATAGATAAATAGATAAGAACAATGAAGTGCTAATGACGGTGGAGGCCCTCACCGGATATCAATTAGATAAGAGTTAATTGATCTGCACATCTCCGGAACCGTGCATCCTACGCAAAAACGGATCGCAGATTCGTGATCAGAGCATGCCAAAACCTTTTTTTTTGGGATCGTGAGTCGACGAACGTTGTATCACTTCTGACTCAGTGAGCCATAACTGGTACTAACTAACTACTAATGGGGCTAGGCTTCTTGAGATTCCACAAAATGCCTTAGGTCTAAATTGTGTACTCTTTGAGCCCTCTGTGTCTGGTCTGGTTGTCTGTCTTGCATTAATCCAGAATCCGATAAAACATTCCACTCTTGCAATACGCATTAAATATAATATTACCTATACGCATTAAATATATATTGTCTTTACAATAACTTAAATGTTAAATTCCACTATCACATCATTATTTTACGCTCAGGGTTGACTGGAGAATGTCTAAAGGCATTGAGGTCGTCTTTTGTGAGCCTTTTTATGAAGCTTAAGACAATAAAGTATGAATAAAGAAATATCTTTACGGTAAAATGTCATTCTTATTATGAAACAATGTTTTCTTTCATGGTTTCAAGAATTAATATTCACGAACTACTTCTCTTGAAGGAACACTGGATAGTAAAGAATTTATTGTTAAGCTCAAAGAAATTGCAAGGTATAATTATAATTTTAAGATTAGACTAGAATGTAAAGGGCTCAGTACGGAATACGGCTGATGAATATATTCCATATTAACGTTCGCCTTAAACGAGTGTAGTCAGCGTGATTTTTTTTATTAATTTGATGTAACAAAAAAACTTACAGTCGATATGATGGTTATTGGTTGCTACAGTCTACATGCAGCCAACCTAAACCAAGGCTACATATACCTTGTGACTTCTTAGGACTAAAATAGAATGCTTCACAACCTGTAAACATACTTGCTCTCTACACCCTTCCGCCCGGAACATAACCGTACACCAGTAATAGCTGAGAGGGTGGTATAGTTCTTGCAATTCACGAGTGCGGTCGACGTGCGTGCGTACGAGTGTGGTACAACATGTGCATGCACAGTGTGACAGTGTGGGTGACTGTCGGGGCCTCGGAGCGGTCAGTCGCGTGCGGACGTCCGCTCCTCCAGGCACGCACACTGTCACACTGTGTATGTGCATATTGTACCACATGCAAAGGTCGACCACACTCGTGAATTGCAAGAACTAAACCTTTCCATACTTACTTCGGGAATAACATTAAACTTTTCCTATTCAAGTCTCATGTGCGACAGTGGATTGTGTACGGGGTGATGAGAAGAAGGGACTGCCGCGGCATAAATTCTAAGCCACAAAATAATGTAAAGTTATTACTTTCTACCTATAATAGTAACGGAACTTGAAACTTAGCTTTTTGCCGACATGAATTAAAGGAGGAGCCTTACAATTCGGCTGTGATTTTTGTATATTATAATACTAGTGATCCGCCCCGGACTTGCACGGGTGATTTCTGGATATCGAAACAAGCTCCACCTACCGTGTCTAATTGTGAATCTAAACCATCCAAGGATCCATTCAGACACACACAAAAAAATCATCACAATTGGTCGAGCCGTTTTTGAGTTTTAGCGAGACTAACGGACAGCTATTGATTTTTATATATAAATGAAGCCGTTTTTGAGTTTTAGCGAGACTAACGGGCAGCTATCGATTTTTATATATAAGTGAAGCAGTTTTAGAGTTTTAGCGAGACTAACGGGCAGCAATTGATTTTTATACATAAGTGAAGCCGTTTTAGAGTTATAGCGAGACTAACGGGCAGCAATTGATTTTTATATATAAGTGAAGCAGTTTTAGAGTTTTAGCGAGACTAACGGGCAGCAATTGATTTTTATATATAAGTGAAGCTGTTTTAGAGTTTTAGCGAGACTAACGGGCAGCAATTGATTTTTATATATAAGTGAAGCCGTTTTTGAGTTTTAGCGAGACTAACGGACAGCAATTGATTTTTATACATAAGGGAAGCCGTTTTAGAGTTATAGCGAGACTAACGGGCAGCAATTGATTTTTATATATAAGTGAAGCAGTTTTAGAGTTTTAGCGAGACTAACGGGCAGCAATTGATTTTGATACATAAGTGAAGCCGTTTTAGAGTTATAGCGAGACTAACGGGCAGCAATTGATTTTTATATATAAGTGAAGCAGTTTTAGAGTTTTAGCGAGACTAACGGGCAGCAATTGATTTTTATATATAAGTGAAGCTGTTTTTGAGTTTTAGCGAGACTAACGGACAGCTATTGATTTTTATATATAAATGAAGCCGTTTTTGAGTTTTAGCGAGACTAACGGACAGCAATTGATTTTTATATATAAGTGAAGCCGTTTTAGAGTTATTGCGAGACTAACGGGCAGCAATTGATTTTTATGTATAAGTGAAGCTGTTTTAGAGTTTTAGCGAGACTAACGGGCAGCAATTGATTTTTATATATAAGTGAAGCCGTTTTTGAGTTTTAGCGAGACTAACGGACAGCAATTGATTTTTATACATAAGTGAAGCCGTTTTAGAGTTATAGCGAGACTAACGGGCAGCAATTTATTTTTATATATAAGTGAAGCAGTTTTAGAGTTTTAGCGAGACTAACGGGCAGCAATTGATTATTATATATAAGTGAAGCAGTTTTAGAGTTTTAGCGAGATTAACGGGCAGCAATTGAATTTTATATATAAGTGAAGCCGTTTTAGAGTTTTAGCGAGACTAACGGGCAGCAATTGATTTTTATATATAAGTGAAGCAGTTTTAGAGTTTTAGCGAGACTAACGGGCAGCAATTTATTTTTATATATAAGTGAAGCCGTTTTTGAGTTTTAGCGAGACTAACGGACAGCAATTGATTTTTATACATAAGTGAAGCCGTTTTAGAGTTATAGCGAGACTAACGGACAGCAATTGATTTTTTATTATAAGTGAAGCTGTTTTAGAGTTTTAGCGAGACTAACGGGCAGCAATTGATTTTTATATATAAGTGAAGCCGTTTTAGAGTTTTAGCGAGACTAACGGACAGCAATTGATTTTTATATATAAGTGAAGCCGTTTTAGAGTTTTAGCGAGACTAACGGGCAGCAATTTATTTTTTATATATAAGTGAAGCAGTTTTAGAGTTTTAGCGAGACTAACGGGCAGCAATTGATTTTTATATATAAGTGAAGCAGTTTTAGAGTTTTAGCGAGATTAACGGGCAGCAATTGATTTTTATATATAAGTGAAGCAGTTTTAGAGTTTTAGCGAGACTAACGGGCAGCAATTGATTTTTATATATAAGTGAAGCAGTTTTAGAGTTTTAGCGAGACTAACGGGCAGCAATTTATTTTTATATGTAAGTGAAGCCGTTTTTGAGTTTTAGCGAGACTAACGGGCAGCAATTGATTTTTATATATAAGTGAAGCCGTTTTAGAGTTTTAGCGAGACTAACGGGCAGCAATTGATTTTTATATATAAGTGAAGCCGTTTTAGAGTTTTAGCGAGACTAACGGGCAGCAATTGATTTTTATATGTAAGTGAAGCTGTTTTTGAGTTTTAGCGAGACTAACGGGCAGCAATTGATTTTTATATATAAGTGAAGCCGTTTTAGAGTTTTAGCGAGACTAACGGACAGCAATTGATTTTTATATTATAAGTGAAGCCGTTTTAGAGTTTTAGCGAGACTAACGGGCGGCAATTGATTTTTATATATAAGTGATGCCGTTTTTGAGTTTTAGCGAGACTAACGGGCCGCAATTGAATTTTTATATATAAGTGAAGCAGTTTTAGAGTTTTAGCGAGACTAACGGGCAGCAATTGATTTTTATATATAAGTGAAGCCGTTTTAGAGTTTTAGCGAGACTAACGGACAGCAATTGAATTTTTTCTGATATTCATTGGTCATGATATTCGTTGGACGTTAATTTAATCCACGCTCAAGGTGAAACATTTATACGATTTGAAGAGAAACGCTTAGGTAGTCAAAATAAGATATGAATGTAATGTAATTATTTAGATGACACTGAGTTTGTTTCACCCAAGTGGGTTAAAAATCTTTTTTAATTTAAAGTAAAAATCTACATAAAAGATCCAAGAAATATAAAGTAATTGCTCATTATGAAATCAATGTAAATACCTAGTTTACCTATAAAAGAATTTATGTCCAAACTTCGGGACATGAAATTATTTTAGGTTTAGGTTTTTAATTTTTATCTAAAGGTGTTTTTACTTCAAATTACCTCCGTTTGCTTGATTTACAACTATTTTATTCTATTTCAGTCAGGAAAGTTGAGTACTCGTAAGCTTTATGCATGGTAGAGCCATGCTGCAGTTATATTAGTAGTATAGTTGTAGCACGAATGGGTCGGCTCAACAGGGGAAGGACCACGCTCTCACAGAATACCAACGTAAAACAGTAGCTTAATGCTGCTGTGTTTCGTACGGTGAGTGTAGAGAACCGGAGACCCTTATAACTGGAAACGAGGCATTCCATCTTAGTCCTCACGGGTGACAACGCATCTGCATTTTGATTCGTAATCGAGGATGTAAAGATGTCTATGGGCCACAGCAACCACTTACCATCAGGTGGACTGTGTGCTCGTTTGTCACCCTATCCTATAAAAAAGTATTAGTCTTCTCGAACCAAGCAGCGGATCTGGTCTGTTTCTTCTCTGCCAGCTATGTTTCAACCGCAGAGGGCAGGGAGAGCGGCGTCTAGCAATGCCGACACTTCTCTCGCTCCGTGGCCATAACACCACCACATCAACGGTGAGGTATTGCCTGATTCGCGGGGCGTAGGGCGAGTGGTTCATCGCCATACCAACACTCCTCTTCCCCCGCGACTCCATCTCGGCTGCGACGGGAAGGGTTGGAACCCCCCCGCAACAGTCCATCAACGCCGGAGTGGCCTAGGTAAGTCCACTCGGAGCGGCCACCTCTGGCCGGGCCTACACCTCGATCCAGCTAATTGGGATTCTCTTTGTTCACCGCGGGTGACCAAGCCGCGGCTACTAACCCCGGGGAGCAACTTTTTAGTTATCAAGTTGCACCGTATTTAAATGATTTTTGAATAACGTTAAAAACAAACTTCTCCAAGTGGGAACCTTACCAGTATGCATAGATTATTTACCTCAACAAATGGAGAAACATACATTAAAAATACATATATTTAAAAATTGTAAAAATTATAAATACTTACATACATGCGTAAATACTTACACCCAGCGTTGTGATTATGGGCAACTCTTTTATGAAATGCATTCGCCTTGCCTTTGGTACTAACGTTTTTAAACGTATATCTTCATATTACCCCTGACCAAGATGCAACGATTCGTTACCTGTGAAAAAGGATTTCCGGTACTCTGCAAATTTCTAAAATCTTACTTACCAAATAAAATACACCGTGGTAAATCGGCACTTAAAATTTCAATTAACAATTTCATTGGTGCCGGCGGGAATCGAACCCTGATAGCTGGCGTACTGTGAAATCCATTGCGAGCGCTTAGCCCCTGAGCTGCTGAGCCCCGGCTGAGTAGATCGATTCATGTTACAACAGCAGCATGGCTGTATCATATGCCATGGCCGTTATAAACGTAGGCTGCGAAGAACTTCACCGTAGCTCTCAGGGATGACCACGCATCTGCGGGATTCTGCGTGTGACCGCAAATATACGGAATACGGAGAACTTCGTTCATGAAATTTTGAAAAATCGCATCCAATTTTAAAAAACATAATGACATATGAAGCAACGAATGGGGTAATTGTAAATATATATATATATATATATATATATATATATATATATATATATTTTACTCCATACCACCAGTTACTAAGGTTACCAGTTAATAAGGGTACTACCCTTAACCGACGAGCATGTATGCGTAGGTATATGGATGTGAAGGAGGCGAGTGTGTCAGGATCGTGGCAAATGCCATCTCAGTATGTAGTCTCTGCCTACCCCTTTGGGCGACAGGCATGAGTGTTTATGTATGTATATAATATGTATTAATAAGGGTTACGAGCATCCGATACTAAGAAGTTTCTGTAGCTCGCAGATTCGTTGTCACCCTAAATAGTAATGGACTAAGATAGAAGCCGGTTAGAAACCGGTATAAAGGGTCTCTGGCTTCTACACTCACCATACGAACAGTTTATTCCGCTGATGTTCTAATAGCTTAGTCCTATTTCAGTGGTGCCGATCTATTCTTGCTGGAACCATGAGCAACCATAGCTACAGCGTAGTTCAACTACGCCGAAAATGTAAACCGCATTCTCCTTTTCAACCATCTCAAAAAAACTTAGAGGTATTATCCTTAACGCCCGTTTTGTAACAATGTATAATATTTAGATGGCATGACGTGAGGTAGGAATTAATTTGTAATCTGACGAGGGTAAAATAGTTTCCTATCAGTGAAACTTAAACGCTCACATTTACGTTCATGACGCGTGGTACGACTAAACAATTTTATTAAAGCCAAATTAAAGTTATTTTAATAGCAATAATTCGACAAGCATCGCATTTTTTGGCTATGTTATCCTTCATCGCTGAACATCAGAATCCGGTTAAATTAAAAAGACCTGATAACTTTTTAATTACAAATTCTTAGACATCCGAATATTGTTGCCAAAGGCAAAACAACTTAAGGCCTAGTCTTTATTATTATTACAATGATACAGTTTTGAAAATTAAATAAAGAAATTATTGAAGTGTACTACGCATATTTTGCATGCCCATTATTCATTTAATTAAATGTTTATCAAAACTGATTTGTAGTATTAATAAAACATATAACCATGCACATGCACGTGCACATGTGGTGACTTAGAGGCTAACATAATATTTATGTTTTAATTATAGATATAGTATAGTATAGATTCGCGATAGTGATAAGGGCGAGACCAAAATTAAAATACACCAGTGTGCGTGTAATGTGCATGTCTGGATGGTAAATAGTGCTGTACCATGCATTGCGCGGCTCAACTTCAATTATCGATACCGATTGTAGTATATTAGTGTCTTCTCCTGATTTTTTTTCCTCTGTCATCTCTTAGACACCCACGGCATGATATGGGGTAGTAAATATTCTTACACCGCCACTACACGGTGGGCATCTCTATCAGAAAAACATTTTCCATCAAAGTATGTGCTGTATATAGTCGAACATTTCTTTTTGGGAAGCCATTCTTCCCTTTATTTATTATTTTCAACCATTTTTGTCATTCAATATCAATATTTTGTGAAAATATGCTACAGCATCCGCCTACCATTTACCATTACCATTTAACAAAAAAAAAATGTTTTCATACCGTAGCTGAATATACTTCTAAACAGAAGTGTATTCGGCTACGGAACCGAAAATTAAAAAAAATACAAAGTTGAATAAAGCTGCATGTAAGGCGTACTAAGCGTGTTAAGGATATTATGACAAGACATTATCGATAATCTCAATCTCTACAAAAGTGAGGTTAAATTAGCAGAATTTCACGTATTTGCAAGTAATTTTTAATAATCTCTATCCCTCTATAAGCGATCCCTTGAGGGTTGACCTTGTCCCTCCTGTATATGGTATAATTTGGCAGCTTTAGATGCGCTGATGGTCTTAGTTTGGTCTCTCCCAGCAAGATCACCTGGATGACCTGTTGCTGGGCGACCGTGCGGAGTTCATGGATCTTTTGTTGAATTCCGTCCGGGTTCCAGTAAAGAATCCTCCGTAATGCCTTGCCAGTAGTGATGCCAGCGTCTTCATCACGGCGGTTACGGGGTCGGCCCTTATGTCGGCCAGGACTTGTGTACTGACCTCGATAGCTATGCCTACCAATCTGTGGATGGCATCGGCTGTCTCAAGGCCGGACGTTGGTGGTGGTCTGCGTTGGTATGAAGGCACTGTTCTCGGGGCATTAGTGATCTCTCTTTGTGTAGAGCAGGCTCTATTTTACGGTAGAGCCCTTTCTGGCGCTCTACTCGTCGTACTCTTCGGTGGTGGTCTTTCAGTAACCTGCGCCTGTGAGGCTATCGGTCCTGATGTTGTAGGGGTAGAGGTGACGACAGCCTGAGGAGGAGGCTGCTCTGACTTCCTGCTCTTGTTCCTCCGCTTCTTCTTCTTGGAAGGTTGCCGCTCTGTGGCGTCGTTAGCGGGAGGCTGGAGAGTCGCCCCGGTGGTTGCCCTTGGCTCTACGGGTTCCACCGTTTCCATTGGTGTGGTAGGAGGGGTGGGGGGAGCTGTTTGCCTACCCTTTCCTCTGATGACTGTAGCTCACCCATCCTCCTGGATGGTAACAGCCTTTGGGCGACTCTGTGGGATCATCTTGGGGTTCTCCAGGAGTAGCCCCGGCATAACGATCCCCTGCTTCCTAGTAATCCTCCTCAGGACTGGGCAGCGGCGATCGTTGGCCGTGTGGTTCTTTGCGCACTTTGCACATTTTGGCTCTTCCTCTCTACCCCTTGGACAAAGGCTAGCGATATGCTCCCTAGCACAGCGAACACATTTCGTGGCATTGCCGGGGCTGCTGCCATCTGGGCATAGCTCGTGGACGGCCGCTGTCCGTCGTCTTGCGGTAACCCGAACGGGTTGGTGATCTACACCGGTGAGGATCGTCCGGCTAATGCAGCTAGGGTCACATAGGTCGTAGACCCCCAGCTGTATGATTCCTCGCCTCCTTGTTCATACTGGGCCGAGTCATGGCTGCGTCGGTCCGGTGAGATGGAGGGGGGTAGTTGCGGTGGTGATGGCGACTTCAAGGCGAGGTATGCACCTTCTTCCTAAACGCGGGTTGGGGCTCCTCATCATCCGATGATGATGATGATGATGATGGTGCAGATGAGTCGGGGTCGTGAGACCCAATGCGCTGCCTCTTCTCGTAGAGGGAGGCATCGGTCTCTGGTGGGGTATGGCGTCTTGCCGTTTTCATAGCCCGCTGAGGCTTGAGCGTGGTGCTCGGTGCGGGCTCCTTCTTGGGGGAAGGCGACGGCTTCCTGGTGGGTATCTCACAGTACGATTGTACTACCCTGGTCCGTTCAGGGTTAAAAAAGGTCCCGATATGCGATGGGTCGGTCCGAAACGCCTGGACGGTCAGGCGGTTTTCTTATTCTGGGGGGGGGGGGGCTCACCCTTGTCCTTATCCGACATGGTGTCGACTTACCTACCTAACTAGTGAAGTGTTTGACGTAATCTAATGGGCCCTATCCGTTCTTACCAACGATCGACAGGCAATGATGCGCGACGCGATGGGAGGGATGGTTGTAGATGTTAAAATGGCTTCGGCACCATGGGCACTGCCTACACCTTTCTTAAAGAAAAGGTTGGGGGAAGTGCAACTTGGTGGCACTTTAAGGACCGCGACTGGGCACAGTAGGACACGGCGCGTCTTAAAGTGCCTAAGAATCTGCCTAGGGGCCGGTGACCTGCCGCCTCACGGAGTAAACGGACTCAACGATCGGCGGAGTATGTCGTACCGGCGGTTGTATGCCGTCACTGCTAACTACAAACAACACACACCTAGGAGATCCCTAATTATCTTAGTGTTGCAGTTATTTATGGCCGACGGTAGTCACTTACCATCAGGTGAGCCGCATGCCATGTGTCCCTCTTATACAAAAAATTGATTTAGTTTGTACATTAATCAATAAATTTCATAATTCAGAACTAATAATATAATTTAAGGAATAATATTTTAAAAATCGAACGTTCGGAAATAATCCGGAATATTATCATTATTAGTGAAGCTATAAAACTTACCGCTTAACTTCAGCGGTTAGCCATCGCAAGTTTTTTTTCTCAGGCGAAAGTGCACGCAATTGAGGAAGAACTGTAGGTGCTCTAGATAAGACAAATGATTTCAATTTATTACGAGGATCTAAACTAATTAATTTTTTAACATCTTTAAACACCCCATTACGAGGTTATTTATGGAGTAGGGGTATGTTCAGAAGTAGATTTTTAATGTAATGATTGAATGAATCAATGAAAAATTAGAAATTTTAGTATTTACAAAGTAAATTAAAAAATTAGTTCAAGCAGCATAATCAGAGGTTAGTGTTTTGAGCCTTAACAGGGAGGTATTTCAATAACAAGCGTATTTGTATATGTTTAACATATTTTCGAAGATAATTTATTTAAGCTATCTGACGGCTTTGGTGTAATTAAAGCTTTTTGATCAGTTTTAAGTGAAACGAAATTTAAGTTACGACAGACGCCTAAAGGATTTAACTTCCCCTTATTAACTTTACAAAGTGTATATTAATTTCCTTGAACTGCTTTAAATATTGTGAAAAACATTTTAAAGAAGTGTATTAAAAATGGTTATGTATTTTAAAATCGAACAAAGACAATTGGGTATTCAATTATTTTTAGTTTTATTTAATTACACTTACTTAAGAAATTATAAGACTACTCTATAAAATTGTACTTATAACGTTTTAAAATTTTTGCGGGTTTTTACTAAATTCGAGTTATTTAATGTTTGAAATGGTCACATTTAAGATTGATAATACCAGAGGCTTTTCCGAACCAGTGGTAAAAGTAAAATATGATTTTCAATAAGTATTCTTTAATCTGTATTGAATAGAAATTTTAATATTTGTACACTTTATTTATGTATAATGTTCGCACCTGCCAACAATTGTCATTGGCACCCAGGGTTGACTGGCAGAGAATGCCACATGGCATTAAGTCCGCCCTATGTACCCTTTAGCTTAAGGTGTTACATTTAAGTTTTAAATAAAAAAAATAGAAATAAATGTGATAATATTCTATTCTATTTTATTTAAGATTTATTTTATAGTGTAGAAAAATATGCGAACTTGAAAAGAGTCTTTTATGAAAGTGAAAGAACGTACGGCAAAACCAACACAATCATCTTTGCTTATGAGATATCTGTAGCTTTAAGTAATTAAGATGTTTTGTTATACGGCAGACGATGGAAGGCAATCATTTGGTTCATGATTGATGGCAACCAATGGAGACAGCCTATGCTGTTGTGCAGATATTACGATAAAGATATGAAGATCTTAACCAAACTTTCTATTATTAAGTAAATATTATGTAATGATAAGTTTATATAAACAATTTGTTTGAAATTTTTTTATAAAGATTTGTCGATTTTATCAATTCATCGAACAAGTGGTTTAACAGATATAAATATAATTTTTACAAAGCAAATTAAGATTTAAAAGATAGTTAAAGCTGACCTCAAAGAAGTAAAAATAATAAAATAATTTTGCACATAAATACATAGCGTGTAGAAGTTTTTACATAGTAGCTTCTGAAGTCCCGATTTCAGAAGCTGTTATGTAGCAACGAACTTTTATTAAAATTATAATTTGTGGACTAAGGAAGCTCGCATGTCGCCTAAATAGTTATTTCAAAAATGTGCTCCCCTATTTTTCCACTTTTAGTGGTGAAATTTGGGACCAACTCTGAAGTATAACTTATTTATTTAGAAAACATTACATTGAAATCGGTATTCTACTGAGGAATCCTCCTATCACGTAACATACAAAAATAAAGAATACTGTCGAATTGAGCCTCGACTTGCCTTGACCTCGTCCTTTTTTTGAAATCGGTTAAAACACGCATTTGTTAAGCATGTTTTGTACAAGAAAATCCCTGTAAGTATCGTAAGTCAGCAATATGTCATTGACCTACCGCGATGCTTCCAAGCAGTGTTTCCATTATCGGATTTTAATTTTACCCTAGATTTTTGTTACGATTACCCTAAATACTTGAGGCGTTTAGGCATGTTTTGTACAAGAAAATCCCTGTATGTATAGTAAGTCGGCAATATATCATTGACCTACCGCGATGCTTCCAAGCAATGTTTCCATTATCAGATTTTAATTTTACCCTAGATTTTTGTTACGATTACCCTAAATACTTGAGGCATTGAGGCATGTTTTGTACAAGAAAATCCCTGTATGTATAGTAAGTCAGCAATATATCATTGACCTACCGCGATGCTTCCAAGCAGTGTTTCCATTATCAGATTTTAATTTTACCCTGGATTTTTTGCGACGATTGCCTTAAATACCTCAAATTGGTCTCCGAAAACTCTTGATTTAGGGCTTAAAATTGAAAAGAGTTAGAAATAAAACAAACACTCTTTCTTTTTCTATTTTCTTATTTTTTATTTTAATAAAGCGATTTTCCACAACCATAAATAGTTTATTACTTAGGTATTAAGCAATTATCAAGAGTAGAAGTAGACGCTGAATAGCATGATGCTGATGCTGAAGCCGAAACACTAACTTTTAATTTTTAAGCTGCACTCATCATAGCATTGTCGGACTCCAAAATCGAGCCTATCATGCCAAGTTTGGTGTGCACCAAATCATTGAAGGTTTCATTTCATTGAGGCGCCTATTTCGTTTGTCCGATTTTACGTTTTTTAGTATATTGAATAATTTTGCCACTTCAGTGTTCGAGACGGCAGTGCTAACAGAAGTGAAAACTCAACTTCAAAGTTAGGTGGATGTATAATATAGAGTTATAAACAAATGAATTGTATACGTGTCACTACAACACAGCTAAATTCTGAGACACTCGTTAACAAAAGAAATCAATCAACTCATTTGCTTAATATAGTAATTGGTCGATAGGAAGTTGATGACTGCGAGGAACCCTCGACCACACACTAATGCCGAAGTATATGTTAAAATAGTGTTTACACCTTTATATTACATTGTAATATAGGAAAGGTGTCAATGAAGGAGACGTGTGGTTGGTACTAAAACTTTAATTAGACTGCCTCATTATTCTACCTTAACACGTATATTAACGTGGGAGCACTACACTACACCTCCCATCGACAAAAGAATAAAAAAATATGCTATCTGTATTTTTTTATCAATTCTTAAAATATATCCTTAAGATTATTCTAAAAAAAGGTTAATATCATTATGAAAACTATAATTTAAGACATATCTAGCACGCAAAAATGCATAGTCACAGTAGTATAATTGACATAATCAGGCATAATTATGTGTAACATAAATTTATGTTTTGATTTTCACGAAAATTTACAATATTTTTTTGCAAATTTAAGGATTTTAATAGGCTATGACAAAGGGTCGCCGAAAAGAGCAGAACAACGTTTGCCTGGCTAGTAGCTAGTATTATAATATATAATATTCTCTTAATCTTCATAATCTTTTACATTTCAATATTTTATTTTATTCTTTTTTTTTCATATACAACATGTAAGTACCTATGTCATTTCTTTCACGTACACGGCTCGCGTACATACATGATCAAGAAAATTACCAATATCATTTAATTCATTTCTTTACATTTCAGCTCATGTAATTCATTATTTAATTGTACCATAACTTTCACGTACACGGCTCGCGTACATACATGATCAAGATAGTGGACAATATTCCTATACAATTCATAATAAATTATAATTTCCCTCATTAAAATACAAACAACGTGAAACTTATTCCGCATTTAATCGTGTCCAAACAACCTTAAAAAATTAATCGGCTATTAGGTTTTCCAAACTCTCAGCTGATCAGGCTGATTGTATGTGGAGATACTAACCTCCGATAATTTTTACTAACTATATCACACTTTTTACCTACATATTTCTCAATCACAATTTAATCCTAAAGTTCTCTCGCATATTTTAAAAATATCATATAATATCATTTATAGCCAGGGAATGAGGCTCACAATATTGGCACAACAAAATTTAAATAAATAAATTGTATAAGTACATAAGAGGAGATTCAAAATCATTTACACCAAGAAATTATTTCATAATCCTCACAAGTAAGTACTATTTTTCGAGAAAATAATAAATTAGAATATTTTAAAAGCTTTAAATGTTCTAACAATATAAAACCGAAATTAAATTACTACTTTGCAAATTAAAATTAACAGAACAAAGAAATAATAATGGGAACATAAGTCATCATTATTATCATAACAAAATACAGATCAAAATACAAATTGTAATCTTAGCAGTAATAGCCAAAGATTCTATATAAATCTTTGGTAATAGCAACCTGTGACACCTTTGTTTTAAATTCCAAGGTACGTATAAGGCATCGTTTGTAATTACATCGGACTAGGATGACATGGTGTGATTCACGCCTAATTTTAAGATAACTTTTACAATATTTTATAATATGAATGCAAGTAAAATGAACTTTACAAGGATAGTTTTAAACATTTCCTTAATTTACACAGAAGTTTAGAAATAGTTACATTGTTAATATTTATGTTACTTTTACATACATCACAAAATGCATTAGCTTTTTTTAAAAAATACTTTTACTATAAAAAATGCTTTTTTAAATAAAATCACTAGCTATAAACTTCACACAACGATAGATTAATTTATTTAAACATTATAAAGAACAATTTTTAATATTTTAGGTAGGTTATTATATAAATTAATGATTTAATGCCTTTAGAAAAGAAAAAATATCAATAATAGCAAATCGGTAATAACTGTTTTCAAAATTGTGTACATTTAAATAAAATTTACTACATAAAAAACACACACGAAATGTATCATCAGTGATATGTTAACTACAAAATATGAAAAATTTATTAATACAATTGTAAATGTAAATACGTAAAAATGTAATCTTCATATTATTTCATTCTTGTTTTGCAGGACACAGTAATAAAAATAATATAAATCTATAACTGAATAAAATTGAATATAAAATCAAGTGCTAGATTATTGATTAATTTATAATTATTGCATTGTACTTATTTTTTTAGTAATATAAATATTTAAAAAAAAACAATTAAATCGTGAATTATCTGATAAATACTTTCAATTTATCGTATTTTAAATACAGAAAAGTTTATGCATAACTTGTTTTTAAAGCAAATACAAAATTAAAAAATCTCAAATTATTAAAGTTCTAAATGGAATTAAAAATCACACAGGTGCGAATTTACCTCTCAAATTCTTCTTTATTCTTTTGGGCTCAATTTTTACATCCTTCTGGGTGATGCACGCTAAAATACAACTACTTCTTTCCCTTTTCAATCGTGGAACGAATATCTAGCATGTTATTGATATTTGGTTTGTGATTGCGTGTCCAATGGGCTTTCCACCTATCATTTGTTTCACAAATTTCCATTATACCTATATTTTTGGGCTAATCGTGGTTCGAGTGCCTTGACGTAATGTATGTAATGTCCTCCAGACCGAATTTCAGTCACGGCGGCTTATTTATTATTGTCAAATCCGGTATTGCATCCATTCCGTATATAATTTTTTTTATCTTCATTATTTAATTAAGTATTTTTTTCTTTCCACCTTTTAACTTGGCCCGGCGGTGCGCATGCATTGTTGCAGTGCACCACCTGGCAGGGCCGCCATGTAATATAGGAAAGGTGTCAATGAGGGAGACGTGTGGTTGGTACTAAAACTTTAATTAGACTGCCTCATTATTCTACCTTAACACTAAAGTATATTAACGTGGGAGCACTACACTACAACATATTTAAGTCCAAATTATCCTAATAATATATAATAGCTCTAAACAATACTTTAAATTAGTGGTTTCGCCCTAAACAAGGTAAGGTAACACTGCTTTCGAGTTCGCGCGAACCATACGAGGTGACGCATCGCGTCATCGCCGCATCGTTCGCTATATCAACCAAATTTTAATTGCAGTTGTCACTTATTGTAATTAATATTTTTATTAATAAACTTAATAGAAGTAATTTCTTTTTAAATTTTACCTTGCGGTCGAACCTAATTAGAGCAGAATGACAGAGAGTAGGTAAATAAATAACATCCATTTCATATCAGCAATACATTTACGATTTAAGATTTTATGACGATATCAAGACAGCCAGGACGATACAACCAGCTGCGTTTTTTGATGTCATTCTTTATGACGTCCTAAAATTTTACTGCCATACGATGATCGTTGTAGCATCTCTATATTTATCATACATAAGATCTTCCGTGTATTTATTTAAGTCGCTTCTCACTATACATAAGCCATAAGATGGAATGACAGGTTTTCTTAGCCACCTCTATACGACTCTATTTTTAATATTGTGTGTGCGTGCGTGCGTGCGTGCGTGCGTGCGTGCGTCGTGCGTGGCGTGCGTGCGTGCGTGGGTGCATGCGTTCGTGCGTGCGTGCGGTGCGTGTTTCGTGCGTGTGCGTGTGCGTTCGTGCGTGGTGTGTGTGTGTGTGCGTGTTGTCGTGTGCGTGTGTGCGTGTGCGTGTGCGGTGGGGCGGTGCGTGTGTCGGCGTGTGCGTGCGTGCGTGTGCGTGTGCGTGTGCGTGGCGTGTGCGTGTCGTGCGTGGCGTGTGCGTGTGCGTGTGCGTGTGCGTGTGCTGCGTGTGCGTGTGCGTGTGCGTGTGCGTGTGCGTGTGCGTGTGCGTGTGCGTGTGCGTGTGCGTGTGCGTGTGCGTGTGCGTGTGCGTGTGGTATGTGTACATTACTGTGTGAAATTAGATTCAGTTCTCAGTAAAATTAATTCTGTATACAGCCCGAGGCGCACAATAATTTTAACTTTTTATTATATTTTAAGAACAAGTTCATGCATAAATTATTTTAGTATCGTATGTTAATGTCAACTTTCGTTACAAGAAAAACATTCATCAAAGGCGATAAAAATTATCTTCTTTTTATTTTACTGATATTGATTTAATTATAGAACCCAAAAATTTAATATTTCTGGACTTTGATTACATTTAAAAATGAAGATCACGTCCTAAATTAATTAACTTCGAGATGGATGCCATTAATAAAAGAACTCGTTTTTAAGTCCGTGATTAGTCATACTAGGAATCAGAAAGTAAAGAAGAAAAAAATAATATTCAATGTAAAAAGGACGTTAAGCATTTAAAAACCTTAGTACTGTTTACTTTGCATTTCGTTCTCATGCAAAAGACGATTGTTATAATAAATATGTAAGAAATAAAGTTTACCGTACATACCTGTCTCTACATTATTGGAATTATAAGTAAGACAAATAATAAATTGTAATCATATTTAAAAAATTGGAATATATTTTTACTGGAATGTACTTAAATGGAAATGTTGGCACCTATCATAGTTCTGATATTTTACACTCTTTTATTAGTTTACATAGTATAACACGCATAGTGTACATAGTGTATAATACGTATGAATTAAGTCCAATTATGTGGTTTGAATTTTTGCTACTTTAAGACCTTTAATTTAATTGAAATGTAGGCATATCAAGAACTGAATATAAGAAAGACAAGAGCAAAAACTGATTACAGTACAACTATTTCATGACCTGGTGCAGTCTCCAAGTTATAAACTGGTGAAGTCTCCAAGTTATAAACCGGTGCAGTCTCCAAAACCATTCGGCTCATGATAATAGCAAACGTATTATTATTGTTACTTTCCTGTAATTATTAGCTAATTTCAAGATCGGATTACCAATTTTATATTAATAACCTTTCAAAGAAAGTAGAAATCAACGACAACATAAATACGAGTAATATAGTAAATGGATTATGTGGCTCACAGACAACTAAATCCATCATTGATTTAATCAAAAACAGGTGTTGACACTCCTGAGAACAAATAAAATGGGCAATTAATGGAAAAAGGGGTTTCGGGTTCTTGTCGCATATTATACGCAAAACATTATGCTGTTATTATAAGTAGTCTATTAGCCTAGTACTCTGTGCAAGCGTGGTCCTTCCCTGGTCAAGCCGATTCATTTGTACCGTAGCCCGTAGTCATAATACGCTACAGCGTAACTTTACCACGTATAAAGAAACCGTTTCATATTCCAATAAGATGGTGGTGTGAAACACATCGAAGCCTAAATCGCGCTATCAAAGCACCGAAGTAAAATAGTGTATATAAAATAGCTTCGAAATATCACACAGAGCGTTGGCCGTTCCCCGGGCAGAACACGGTGCCCGACGGGAGATCTCCCCGTTTCCCTACTACGGCCAAAGTGGTTGCCCCACCCGACGTGATCTGACAACCTTCGGAAACTACAACTTCCAGCCTTCGTCGTTATCATCATCAACCTCTACTATTCACTACTGTGAATCGTCTTCTGCAATCTTCAGTTTCTGTAAGCTAGCCCAACTTGTCCTCATCTCGACTTAATGCAGATTTATAAGGCCGACTTCTGGCACTTGCTCCGGCAAATAATTTTCACCGGCATCACTTGCAAGTGCGTAGTAAGACATGGATTATATAGCGGCATTTCGTTCGCACCGGCGTCACTTGCCCTTAGGCAAACACATGCTTTCCCGGCATTAAGGATGCACCGGCAATCGGACTACACTATCGACCTCCGGGACCTTGTGGGTTGATGTGGCGGCTCTGTCGTCGCGCCACAAACGAAACACATCAAAGCTTGAATCGCGCTATCAAAGTTTTGAAGTAAAACAGTATACTCGATATAGAATAGCTCCGAACTATCACACGGAGCGTTGGCCGCTCCCAGACACACCTTGCTTGGCGGGAGATCTGCTCTTTTCCCTAAAACGCTATAATTTTATTTGTAAGCCATTGTGTACACTTTAATAATAAAGCGAAATAAAAATTGATTTTGAAGGAACGTATTAATCCAAGAAGACGATTATTAGGGGCAAAATTTAAGGGTAAGCAACTTATATTTATGACTACGAATCAGATCATTTCAGTCAATAGATTACAGAGTTTCTTTAATTATGTTTATATAAGAAGAAAGCAAAAAAGTCAAAGGAAATATTTTAATGTTAGCTTAGTAAGGACTAAAATAAATATATACAAAATATCAGCCTTGTTAAAGAGAAAAATATAAATTAAAAGTTAATAAAAATATTTTTCATTAAAAGTAACCTAAAACATATGCGAGGAGGGTTAATGATAATTCCTTTTCTATCTAAAGGTTTTATCTTTACCATCCTGTTTCCTATATCTGCCGCCAAGAAACAGTTTACAATCATGTTTCGTTTGTTGGTAGGAGAATCACTATATGTAACTGTGGTATTTAATCTTTGTCCTCATGTGAGACAATGTATCTATGGCTTACTTTGTTGAAAGTTAGAATAAAACTAATTTAACTGCAGCTATTATGGTAGCATGAATGGGTCGGCTCGACCGGGGAAGAACCAAGCTCTCACAGAATACCAGCGTAAAGTAACAGCTTAATGCTGCTGTATTTCGTATGGTGAGTGTAGAGAACCGGAGACCCGTTTTACTGGAATCGAGGCATTCCATCTTAGTCCTCAAGGATGACAACGCATCTACATTTGATTCTTAAGCAAAGTTAAATGTTTACGAGCCACAGTGTACACTTACCATCAGGTGGACTGGACTGTGTGCTTGTTTCTCACCCTTATACTATTAAAAAAACACACACACAAAAATCTCGACACCGTGTCATTAACAAATTGATCGAAAGTTTTTTGATTTTTTTTTTTTTTAATAGGATAGGGTGACAAACGAGCACACAGTCCACCTGATGGTAAGTGGTTGCTGTGGCCCATAGACATCTACATCTATCCTCGATTACGAATTAAAATGCAGATGCGTTGTCACCCGTGAGGACTAAGATGGAATGCCTCGTTTACAGTAAAAAGGGTCTCCGGTTCTCTACACTCACCATACGAAATACAGCAGCATTAAGCTACTATTTCACGCTGGTATTCTGTGAGAGCGTGGTCCTTCCCCGGTCGAGCCGACCCATTCGTGCTACAACTATACTACTAATATAACTGCAGCATGGCTCTACCACGTAAAATTCGTCTTTTAGTATGACAGTACAGTGACCAGGGCAGTAAAATAATTTTGATAACTACCATAGTAAAGTGAAGTTACAGCCTATATACGTTCCACTGCTGGGCACAGGCCTCCCCTCATTTCTGAGAGGGTTTTAGGGCAAGGAAGTGTCCGCCGCGCTGCCCCAATGCGTGTTGGCGAACTTCACATGTCTTCGAAATATTTTTTTCTTATTCCTCAGACATGCAGGTTTCCTCACGATGTTTTCCTTCACCGCCGAGCACTTGGTAAATCAGCACTTAAAATTTTATTTAACAATTTCATTGGTGCCGGCGGGGATTGAACCCGGGTTACTCGCGAGCCGTGGTAGCTCAGATGGTTAACGCTCGCTGTAAATATAACTACCATAAAGACAATAAAAATATTACGTAACAGTAAAGAATAACAGAAATTAGTGCGATCAGGACACCCATTCGTTATTTAATTATAAATTACACGTTTTGTAGAATTAATTATATATTTATCGAATTCATTAGACTTGAACCATGCTATGTTAAGAAATGCTTATGAAAAGAACAAAATTTGGTTGTTTGAAAATGAGCCTACTCCTATTCAAGTTAAAAAATATCGGTCAGCAAAAAAGATAATTGCTGTATTTTCACAAGACGACAAAAGTTTAGTTCGAGTAGTTTTGGAAAGTTTCAACTTTTTTCACATTCTCTTCTGTGCAAACGTCCGTGGTACGTCCTGGCCTTGGCGCATCTTCTACACTAAAATAACCACGACTGAATTCCCGATACCACCGAAAAATTGTTATACAATGAGGATAGTTCTTTTTCAGATAGAACTCATTTCTTCCATACACTCATTAACTGAGAGAACGCGTGCGAAATTTACCGCATTTTAATAACCTTGATCTTTAACATTTTTATAAAATCGAAAAAATTGTGTGCAACTGCTTGTGAGTGACTACTGAAATGTTATGTATAATATACCATCGTATAATAAGTGTAATTTCTAGTAAGACTATTGCATGCCTTAAGCGCAAAGTGCGTAGGTATGTTCTACTAGCGCCTAAAAATCAAGATACCAACGTTTGGTCGCATGAAATCATATCTTACAATCATGTTGAACATATAATTATAAATTTATTTTAACTTATTTTTTTTAAATCGATTAATTACTAATTTTAGATTAAAAAAGTGGTTTTAGTGGCTTATGGTGTAGATTAAGGCAATTTAAAGCATGCACAGTTGGATTTACCAAAAGATATATATTCATTTACCCACACGTATTGCAAAATTTATCCAGTAACCTATGATATGAAATTTGATATAATTAATGCTCCTTCCCTTATTAATTATATATTACTAATGGCCTCGAAAGAATTTAAACACATATACGGACGATAATGTAATACATTTAATAATGCGATTTATTATGACATACTTTAAAATAAAAATAATATATCACTACTTCTATATCAATAAATCCGACCCTTCAATAAATTTTCACAAGTAACACAAATTCGAGAACAGTTTTTATGAATTAGAATTTGTATAATTTGTGTCATTGAAAAGAAAAGACACATCTAGAAATAGGGTTATAGTTTCAATATAAAAATAAGGAAAATGATTATATCACGCTACTGCCTGTAATAAGTCCATGCATCCACCCATTACGGCCTGTAAAAGTTCAGTGCTGAACATAGGTCTCTGTCTACATAATATACTTATATACGGAGGTCTCTGTCGTCTTTTACGAAACTCTCGGGACGATACGGGACAGTTTATATTCTTACACCGCCACAACATGGTTAATGTCATAAATATTAATATTTATTTTTGTGTATATTATCTTTGTGTGAGCGTCGTAACAATCGACTTAGGGGTATGCCAGAAAGATGTTGTGGCTTTTGATAGATTTTGGTGTTAAATATCGGCTTTGCTAGACGTAAGATTCTCAGATTGGTGATTCTCAGATTTTCAGTTGTGACGAATAGCAACGTCAAATGTGCGAGACATCTGGTACCACGACCGTTGAAGCGCTTGCCAAGACCTACAACGAGAGAGGCCAATAATATACAGTGCGATTTACGAGTAGATAATGAAAAAAAAATCTCTATATAACACAGAGTTTTAATAATGCACAACTCATGGGACCATTTTTACTATAAACGAGACATTAGTTCGTTTACTATAAACGAATATGTAAATATGTGTAAATAAAAATTTTCGTTTACTATAAACGAAACATCCATTTATGAGTACATACATACATTACATCTTAGTCCTCACGGGTGACAGCGCATCTGCATTTTGATTCTTAATCGAGGTTAAATGTAAATGTCTATGGGCCACAGCAACCACTTACCATCAGGTAGACAGTGTGCCCGTTTGTCACTCTTATCGTATAAAAAATACACTAGTTATATAAAATAGCTTTAAAGCTGCTTTTAACTATGAAAATATGATCAGAGCTTATATTAGTCCCGTTGAATAGATTTCTATTAAAGAAAAGGTCGACATAATTAAATATTCAGCAACATAATTACATCAGAAAATGTGGATCACGTTCTGCAATTAAGGATAATTTATTACCATTCATTTTTGGACAATTGATTAATAGAAGGCTCATGACAAATTTATTTATTTATTTTTTATTGTTTGGGTCTTGGGTAATACGAAGGGCGGACTTATCGCCTTGTGGCTTTATCAGCGAGTCAACCTTGATAAAAAAGGAGAAGACAAATACAGACGTAAACATTTCATATAAACACATAGAAATATCCATTTATGAATACATATATATACAAATTCAACAAATATAGATTACACTCTCAAATGTTTATGAGTGTATAAGTGAATAATTTTGGGATAAAAAGCAAAACTGCATTGCGGGTCACTTTTAAGTCGATACAATTTTAATTTATACAAAAGAATTTTCCACTTAGTATCCAATGAAAAGAAAACTGAATATCATTTAGTAATGATATGATTTATTATTAAAATAAAACATTATCATTATTATTCTTTATATCAGAAATTTCTTTCCATAGAGTGAGTTACTAATTACAAAAAGTATTTATAAGCTAGGGTTAGTAAATAATTAAAAATTAAAAAGTTACATATATTACCTACTCTAACTACTTTATATTAACCAGAGCAGGTCTTGAGCCGATATGGAAATAATATATATTAAATGTAAAAGTAAAATATAATAGATAATAGTAAGATTGTGCCAAAAAAACATTGTTTTTACTATTGATATATAAATGTTTGCATGGATATTTGTGTTTATTACTCAGTGACATGATAACTGGGTCACTTTAAAAATAATTGTAATTTTTAACGTCCAACATAGTTATTTTAATATCAAGGCATAACTACTTATGAAAACTCTCATAAACAGATTATACATACTTGTTTAAATAAAATAAAACACAATAAAATCCTCCATAAATCTTAATAAATTAATAATTTCAATAAAATCTACCAAGGATTATGTTTCATAGAGGCAACCTGTGTCCACCTTCATGGCGGTACTTTTAAAAATATTTTATAATTCAATATTAGTTTTACAATTCATAAGCATTTCTTAACATAGCATGGTTCAAGTCTAATGAATTCGATAAATATATAATTAATTCTACAAAACGTGTAATTTATAATTAAATAACGAATGCGTGTCCTGATCGCACTAATTTCTGTTATTCTTTACTGTTACGTAATATTTTTATTGTCTTTATGGTAGTTATATTTACAGCGAGCGTTAACCACCTGAGCTACCACGGCTCGCGAGTAACCCGGGTTCGATCCCCGCCGGCACCAATGAAATTGTTAAATGCAATTTTAAGTGCTGATTTACCACGTGCTCGGCGGTGAAGGAAAACATCGTGAGGAAACCTGCATGTCTGAGGAATAAGAAAAAAATATTTCGAAGACATGTGAAGTTCGCCAACACGCATTGGGGCAGCGCGGCGGACACTTCCTTGCCCTAAAACCCTCTCAGAAATGAGGGGAGGCCTGTGCCCAGCAGTGGAACGTATATAGGCTGTAACTTTACTTTACTATGGTAGTTATCAAAATTATTTTACTGCCCTGGTCACTGTACTGTCATACTAAAAGACGAATCAAAAACTTTCGATCAATTTGTTAATGACACGGTGTCGAGATTTTTGTGTGTGTGTTTTTTTTTAATAGTATAAGGGTGAGATACAAGCACACAGTCCAGTCTACCTGATGGTAAGTGGACGCTGTGGCTCGTAGACATTTAACTTTGCTTAAGAATCAAATGTAAATGCGTTGTCACCTTTGAGGACTAAGATGGAATGCCTCAATTCCAGTAAAACGGGTCTCCGGTTCTCTACACTCACCATACGAAATACTTTTAGCATTAAGCTGCTACTTTACGCTGGTATTCTGTGAGAGCGTGGTTCTTCCCCGGTCGAGCCGACCTAATCATGCTACAACCATAATAGCTTCAGTGTGGCTATACCACGTAAAGAGTAAGTGCAGTCATTATTCGACAACTAAAAGTTACATTTTACTGTGAGACTTTTAAAGCATCAGTAAGTACTTTTATTTTTTTATAACCCAGCTTAGAATAGGCAGGTATTGGTACAATTGCTATAAAATAATCGATTCGTGAGAAAGTAAGAACTGGTTTTGCAAAAGAGATTTTTTAGATTACACATGAGCAATTCGTTCATATATGTTATCATATCGGTTACTTTTTTCTGTGACTTAAAAGATATGAACGGTTAAGGTTAGTTCACATTGTACACCAATAAAAATATTTTTGGTTTAATTTTAACTTTTCGATTCCCGACGTTTCAAGTTTTACTGGAAGACCCGTTTTACTGAAATCGAGGCATTTCATCTTAGTCCTCAAGGGTGACAACGCATCTGCATTTCGATTCTTAAGCGAGGTTAAATGTAGATGTCTATGATTATATTTATATACATACATATGACCAAACCACCGAAGCATTCCTTTCTTAATCCTGGTCACAACATCATCTTGCAATATATATATACATATATATATATATATATATATATATATATATATATATATATATATATATATATATATATATATATATATATATATATGTATATATATATCAAACAAATCAGAAGCAGAGTCGTAGTGTCTAATATCAAACAATTTAAACACTGCGGTTGCCCACCCGCCTGCCAAGGTGATTGACAGGGAGGCCCATGTTTAGCCAGTGGACTTATCATAAACTGTTAGAGTAACGGTAGTAAAATATATATTGATAATAATTTAAAAATCACAAAAACTATACCATTTTTACTTTTGTTTTCACTTATACATCGAATTAGCAAGACATTATAGTACCGATGAAAAAAAAAATTATATAAAGGGTAGGTATTATTTAAAACAGCCGTGTAGTAGCGGTTAAGAATATCCACTACCCCATATCTTCCCGTGGGTGTCGTAAGAGGCGACAGAGGGAGACAGGCAGGAGATGGGCAGCAGCATCTTCCTGATAACAGCAACTGTACGACAAAAAAAAACTGCGGTTGCCAACCCGCTCGCCAAGCGTGGCAACTATGGCAATATACCCCCCATGAACAATTACACAAATAGACGGCCCCCAGTCCCCGGCGGCCCCGCTATTCCTGGCTACGGTGGCGACCATGGTAACGGCGGGGCAGGGGGTGCTAAGAATCTCCGGTGGAGGTTCGGTTGCCACCTACGACGACTCGACCTGGCAACATTTAACGCACGCACACTGAGGACTGACGAGAAGATCCTGGAGCTGGAAGAAGAGATAGACAAGTTGCGCTGGAGTATTATAGGATTATCCGAGGTCCGAAGAGAGGGGGAGGACACGGTGATTCTCGAATCCGGCAACTTGTTCTATCACCGGGAGGGCGACCATCTGTCCCAAGGAGGTGTCGGATTTATCGTCCACAAGTCTCTCGTCAACAACGTTGTACAGATTGAGAGTGTGTCGACGAGGGTCGCGTACCTGATACTCAGAATCACCAAACGGTATTCGCTGAAGGTCATACAGGTTTACGCACCAACGTCGGCACATTCCGACGAGGAGGTGGAGGAAATGTATGAGGATATTTTCAAAGCCATACATTCCTCCAAAACCCACAACACGGTGTTGATGGGAGACTTCAACGCAAAACTAGGCACAAGAGAAAACGGTGAGCTGAAGTTAGGGAAATTTGGAGTAGGGCAACGGAACCGAAGGGGCCAGCAGCTGGCCGACTTTATGGAGAAAGAGGGACTCTTTATGATGAACTCTTTCTTCCAGAAGTGGCCCCACAGGAAGTGGACCTGGTCGAGCCCCGACGGTTCGACAAAAAATGAGATTGACTTCATTATGACGACCAGACGCCAACTGTTCAGTGATGTCTCAGTGATCGCAAGGGTGAAAACTGGTAGCGATCACCGAATGGTTAGAGGCACACTGAACCTAAACGTTAAGTTGGAGAGGTCTCGTCTAATGAAGTCAACGCTCCGTCCCCCCTCGTGCTCTAATCCAAAATCCCGAAAACTTTCAGCTCGAGTTACACAACCGCTTTCAGTGCCTACAAGATTGCAATGCAGTGGACGATATGAATGACAAGCTCGTGGAAACTGTCCATGCGGTCGGAGCTAAGTTCTGCAAGACCCGCCGCAGAAGAACACAAAAACTCTCCGATCACACTCTTAATCTCATGGCTGTTAGACGGGAGATGAGGCTGCAATCGTCAACAGATTTGACAGCATACAGGCAACTGAACAGACAGATCTCCAAATGCATGCGGCGAGACTTACGCAACTTTAATACTGCTCGTATTAAAGAAGCGATCGAGCGGAACCAGGGCTCCAAAGTCTTTGCCAGAGATCTGTCTGCCAGAAAGAGCCAACTGTCAAGGCCGAAGACTGAGTGTGGCAGCATCGTTTCCGGGACACCTGAGATTTTGAGTGAGATTGAGAGGTTCTATGGGCAGCTGTACACATCATCGTTGGAGCCACACGCAAGTGTGAGTAACGATCCAAGAGCAAGTCTTATCCGACACTATTCCGATGATATCTCGGACCTCAGTCTGAGATTAGAATGGCTCTCCAGCACCTTAAACACTGCAGGGCCCCAGGCGAGGATGGAATTACAGCGGAGCTTGGGTGGAACACCGGTACTTGAAGTCCTTCAGAAGCTCTTCAATTCCGTCCTCCATGGTGGCACTACTCCAGAGGCGTGGAGCAGAAGTGCGGTGGTCTTGTTCTTTAAGAAAGGCGACAACGCTCTCTTGAAGAACTACAGACCGATTTCCCTTCTGAGCCGCGTCTACGTGCTGTTTTCGAGAGTCATTACGAATCGTCTCGCACGCAGACTCGACGACTTCCAGCCTCCCGAACAAGCCAGTTTCCGAAAAGGCTTCAGTACCATAGACCACATACATACCCTGCGGCAGATTGTACAGAAGACTGAAGAGTACAATTTGCCACTTTGCCTGGCGTATGTGGACTATGAGAAAGCCTTTGATTCCGTCGAAATTTGGGCGGTGCTGCAGTCCCTTCAGCGGTGCCAAGTTGACTGTCGGTATATCGAAGTGCTGAAGTGTTTGTACAGTAGGGCTACGATGGCTATCCGAGTACAGAACCAGAGCTCGAAACCTATCCAACTGCAGAGAGGTGTAAGACAGGGTGACGTTATATCCCCGAAACTCTTCACCGCTGCTTTGGAAGACGTTTTCAAGCTACTGGACTGGAAAGGATACGGTATTAACATCAATGGCGAGTACATCACTCACCTTCGATTTGCCGACGATATAGTCCTTATGGCAGAATCGCTGGAGGACTTAAGTACTATGCTCAATGACCTCAATAGTGCCTCCCAACGGATAGGTCTTAAGATGAACATGGACAAAACAAAGATTATGTTTAATGTCCATGTCACACCTATGCCGGTAGTTGTTGGGAGCACTATGCTCGAAGTTGTTGACGAGTACGTTTACCTGGGACAAATATTCCGACTAGGTAAGTCCAACTTCGACCGAGAGGTCAATCGACGGATTCAACTCGGCTGGGCAGCGTTCGGGAAATTACGACATATCTTCTCGTCAGGTATACCTCAATCTCTGAAAACTAAAGTGTACAACCAGTGCGTGTTGCCAGTGATGACTTACGGATCAGAGACGTGGTCCTTCACTGCTGGCCGTATGAGGACGCTCAAGGTCGCTCAGCGAGCTATGGAGAGGGCTATGCTCGGAGTTTCTCTGCGTGATAGACTCAGAAATGAGGATATCCGCAGTAAAACCAGAGTGACCGACATAGCCCAACGGATTAGTAAGCTGAAGTGGCAATGGGCCGGCCATATAGCTCGAAGAACCGATAACCGATGGGGAAGAAAGGTTCTCGAGTGGCAGCCTCGTACCGGTAGGCGTAGTGTAGGGCGACCCCCCACTAGATGGAGTGACGACCTGGTAAGATATGCAGGAAGTCGATGGATGCAGGTGGCTCAGGACCGTGCTTTGTGGCATTACTTGGGGGAGGCCTATGTTCAGCAGTGGACTTGTGAAGGGCTGTGATGATGATGATGATGATGATTATTTAAAAAAAATTATTAAAGAAGTCCACGGATGCAGGTGGCTTAAGACAGTGCTTTGTGACAGTCCATGGCCCGTGTTCAGCAGTGGACTTATGAAGGCCTGTAAATATGATGATGATGATAAAAGAAGTCGCACTTTCCTTTTCTATATAAAAGGAATGTGACAAATAAATTTACAATTTATCTAATGGTATTGGTAAGTACTACTATTACTTGCTGCTATTGGTAGCTAATGGTCCATGGACACTTGCAGCCAACTTCAAACAAAGAAATCTACAGATGCAACGTCACACCTAATGGAATGTTTCACAGTTGCAGTCTGTAGTTGTATTCGCTCTCTATACCCTTCAGACTTTAACACACCATTGCAAGCACTGCTGTTTGGCAGCAGAAGTAGGTATACCTAGAAGGATTCCTATGAAAACTACTCCTTATCTGAATAGGAGCAACGCAGTAAATTTCTTATAAGTCATAAGCGTATATGCTTTATGCAAGATTATCTCGCATATCCATAGTGAGCACATGCCTCCTCTTAATTCTAAGGTTATGCAACACTCTCTACCAGTGCGTTTGATGAATGGGATTGAAAATGGCGGCGCCTCTATTCACCTCTCGCTCGCACACTGTCGCTATCTATACTCACACCCACTAAAAATGTGCCATAAACCACAAAAAATCGGTCCAGTTTTGCTAATTTATGGACTACGACGCGTTCCGAGTTTTCTTCATAATTTAATGATATTTAAATTACATGCCATTGAGAATTAAGTAAATTTTTCGTTTGTCTGTTTGTTGTCGGAGCTAATCTTCGGAATGGCTGAACCATTCCAACCATTAGTACCAGGAGTAATCTAAACTAAATTTTATCCCAACAATTTAAATATTAATACAATGGAAATATTGATAGGATAAAATAAATGGACTTTAATAATTATCTCAAGTCTAAATAACGCCACATCATTAGAAACCACCCAGGAAAAGCCGGAGCGGGTCACTAGTTAAAATTTAATTTAAAATTAATGTACCCACTTACGTGTAGTATTTTTCAAATATTTTCTCATTAATAAAAAAAATCCAATTAATCGAATAGTATAACGTTATAACGATATATCGTTATTAGCGGGTTTTCGATATTGATACTCTACATGTTGACGGTACGGACTCTATGAGTCGCCATATCTAATCCCATTCTTTATTCGTACGGGTTCTAGTTATTATTATTCATCGCACTGATTCCATACGTGTTGTTGGCGATATTCTCGAAATACTTATTTCTAAGACATGCAAATGGTTTCAAAGATGTTTTCCTTCATCACCGAGCACGCAATACATAATTACTGCAATTAACGATTTCATTGGTGCCAGTGAATATTGAAGTCAGTTTGCTATTCTACTTTCAAATGTAACGCGAACGCTCGGGCCCTGAAGCACACACATTTTAATTTCTTGCTTTTTTATGTTTTATAATCTTACAAAATATAGTACATATTGTGACGGCCCAATATTATTATTAATAATTAAATTCAATATAAAGGGGCGTCAAAAATAGTCTTAAAAGATATATATTAAGCAATTAAGTTAAATTAATAAACATAAAGTTAATATATTTCAGACATTATCCCAATAACATAGTAAATTAAAGGCAAAATTATTGTTTTTCGTAATAAATAAATTTATTTAAAAACTTGAAAAATATTTAAAATAAGATAAATAATAGAAATACAAGTCAAAAAATATTATAAAATTAAGTTAAATAACGTTTATAAGATAATTAGAAAATTTGTTAAAAATTGTTTAAGTCATGGGAGGTGTTCGTGTATAAAAGAAAATTTTTCTAAGTTGTGGAAGGAGTTCATGTATTAAAGAAAATTTTCCTAAGTTATGGAAGGTGTTCACGTATAGATGTCTTGTATGGAGGAAGCTGTCGGAGGTACATACCTGCAGTTGTACATATATATGGGGTGGTCGGGAGCCCGACTGCCTGAAGTACTGTAGCACAATGACTAGTCCTATATTAGGGACTTATGATATTAAACTCTATGATACAAAAGCAATACTAAAGAAGGTCTCCATGATGAATCTGCATTACAATAGTAGGGTCGTGGGTTCGAACCCTATATATGAATGACTTATGAAAGTAAGGTCTATGATTCAAAAGCAATACTATAGAAGGTCTCTATGATTAATATGCATTACAATAGTAGGGTCGTGGGTTCGAATCCTATATATACACATGACTTATGAAAGTAAGGTCTATGATACAAAAGCAATATTATAGGAGGTCTCCTTGATGCATAAGCATTGTATGGGGTGGTCGGGTGACTGACTGCTCCTAGTACTGTAGCAAAATGACTAGTCCTTATTAGGGACTTGAAAAGGAATATTATGGTGGCGTGTGTGCTGCTTCACGAGCAATTGGTCCGAGGTAAACTTGGACTCGCTAACCGATGTGTCCTAGACATATCATCTTAGTGCCGGTGGTAAGCGGGTTTGTTGTAGCAATACGGCTTTCCCGTGGACATCGCACACCCATACCGTTTGTGGGCGGCGTAGTAGCGCATAGCGATGTGTCGTCTATATTTCGGATTGGGATGATGAGTGTGTTTGGTAGCACTTTTAAGTGTAACAGGCATACTCAACTTCATGACTTAGTGCATTAGCGCTATGATACGTGGAGTTTTGATCATTGGCGTCTTAGTAGCGTGCTACTATGATACGTTGGTGATATTTTTTATATAACAACAATACCAACTTTGTTACCAAAGTCGATAGGGATCATGTGGGTGTGTTGTGAGGGGGCGCCACCCGTATGATAGTTGCATTGATGCTTACTGCTACTTGCGGTATTGCGTCTTGTGATGGATCTGCGGGTGTGCTGCGCCTGATTCGACGCATTCCTGTGGTTCTGGTCGATGGACGTATACAATTAACATCTTAGTGCCGATGGTAAGCGGGTTTGTTGTTGTAATACGGCTTTCCCGTGGACATCGCACACCCATACCGTTTATGGGCGACGTCGTTGCGCATAGCGATGTGTCGTCTATCTTTCGGATTGGGATGATGAGTGTGTTTGGTAGCACTTTTAAGTGTAACAGGCATACTCAACTTCATGTCTTAGTGCATTAGCGCTATGATACGTGGAGTTTTGTTCATTGGCGTCTTAGTAGCGTGCTACTATGATACGTTGGTGATATTTTTTTTATAATAACAATAAAAACTTTGTTACCAAAGTCGATTGGGATCATGTGGGTATGTTGTGAGGGGGCGCCACCCGTATGATCGTTGCATTGATGCTTACTGCTACTTGCGGTATTGCGTCTTGTGATGGATCTGCGGGTGTGCTGCGCCTGATTCGACGCATTCCTGTGGTTCTGGTCGATGGAGGTATACAATTAACATATTAGTGCCGATGGTAAACGGGTTTGTTGTTGTAATACGGCTTTCCCGTGGACATCGCACACCCATACCGTTTATGGGCGACGTCGTTGCGCATAGCGATGTGTCGTCTATCTTTCGGATTGGGATGATGAGTGTGTTTGGTAGCACTTTTAAGTGTAACAGGCATACTCAACTTCATGTCTTAGTGCATTAGCGCTATGATACGTGGAGTTTTGTTCATTAGCGTCTTAGTAGCGTGCTACTATGATACGTTGGTGATATTTTTTATATAACAACAATAAAAACTTTGTTACCAAAATCGATAGGAGTCATGTGGGTGTGTTGTGAGGGGGCGCCACCCGTATGATAGTTGCGTTGATGCTTACTGCTACTTGCGGTATTGCGTCTTGTGATGGATCTGCGGGTGTGCTGCGCCTGATTCGACGCATTCTTGTGGTTCTGGTCGATGGAGGTATACAATTAACATCTTAGTGCTGGTGGTAAGCGGGTTTGTTGTAGCAATACGGCTTTCCCGTGGACATCGCACACCCATACCGTTTGTGGGCGACGTTGTTGCGCATAGCGAAGTGTTGTCTGTCTTTCGGTTTGGGATGATGAGTGTGTTTGGTAGCACTTTTAAGTGTAACAGGCATACTCAACTTCATGTCTTAGTGCATTAGTGCTATGATACGTGGAGTTTTGTTCACTGGCGTCTTAGTAGCGTGCTACTATGATACGTTGGTGATATTTTTTATATAACAACAATACAAACTTTGTTACCAAAGTCGATAGGGATCATGTGGGTGTGTTGTGAGGGGGCGCCAACCGTATGATAGTTGCATTGATGCTTACTGCTACTTGCGGTATTGCGTCTTGTGATGGATCTGCGGGTGTGCTGCGCCTGATTCGACGCTCTCTTGTGGTTCTGGTCGATGGAGGTATGCGGGTGGTGATGTCTGCTGGGATGTATGGGGGACCTTTGGATGGTGTAAGCCCGACGATAGTCGTATTGATGCTTGTTGCGTTCTGCAGCGTTGCGTCTTTGCGATGGTTGTTTGGTGGGACGCTATTCTCAATGGCGCTCTCTGTGTCTTGGTTTGACTCACGCCTGAGTAGCTTTGCCCAAGTCGGGTCCCTTCATTGCGGGGCTGCAGACTGTCTGCCCTCCACGATGTTTTATATAACAACGTAATATTATATCTCTGTAACTTTCCCACCTTTGAATGATTGAAGGCAACTTGTTGGTGGGTGAGACAAACATGATCGAAAATGCATTTACTCAACGTCAGTGACACAAACCCTTTCTGATGGCGAATTATTACTCTTATCTTATAACTGCCTTTTGGCTATATCTGCCGTTGTATTGGTTGGTGGAGCATATGTGTCGACCTCATGCGGGTGGTAGCTGGCGGGAGGATCTGAGGAGACTCTCAAGGCTGCGGCCGAAAGCCGCACAACGTGGGACCCCATTCCCTTGAGGTGAGCGGTAGACTCATGACACGCTCTGCGGCTAGTAGCCGTGCTGATCATGCAACTGGTGGTGATGCCATACACTTACATCACGTCTGCAGGAGCGGCGGTCTGGCAGGTGGTGGCGCTCACGGAGGGTTTACGGACAGTGTGCCTATTTGCCTAAACCGTGTGACGTACATTCACTGTGGCTGGATTCGTTCGTATTCTGTTTGGCGTTTACACGCATTGACATGCGCGACTTCGGTCGATGTTTGTGCTTACGCACTAGCAAGGGGCCAAGCCTCTTTTACTGGTTCGCCAGTTATTTTGCTGTGGACTACGGTCCAGTTCCCGAATTAGGTTTCCCTTCGGGGGGAGTGCATCAAAATGGTTGGCACTCACCGTGCACGGCGTGTGTGGGGCCGTGTACCTCCCCTACATTTTTTGTTAAATAAATGTAGGAGAGCGAAGCCCTTGTATCGGGTATTTTGTATAAATATATTTTGAGCCTTTTCCGAGCGGGAAGGGATAATTAATAATGTAAACCTGATACAAGCGGAATAGGGACGTTTTATGTTCTTAACCTTTTTTCGAGCCCTGTCTTCGTGAACGGGGTTCACTTAGCTTATAAAGCACTACCAACAGCTTTCAATTGCTCTAGTAAATATTCATTCTTCCAAAAGACACCTAAAAGAACTAAGTTACTAAACAAACACAACGTAAATAAGGGTCCTAACTAAGACGATCACGCAAAAATATTACAAACGGCCTATTATTAAACCTTTAGAAAGATCATTTAGAAAGATCAAAACATAATTTATTAATCCTGGTCACATATATATAATTATTATGTAAAGGGGAATATAATACATTTAGTATTTTATATATTTATTATTATGAGAGGGGGGAAGCGTTACAATTTGGTGCCGTGACCAGGATATATTTTAAAAAGAAGGTCGTCTGTATAAGAATTATGAAGTAAGCGTTATGCCTACAATTTGTTGTCCGTGAAATGGAGAGGTGTCTTGGAGGATGGTGTTTGCTGGGGGTGGTTGAGAGTCTGGGGGTGGGGCTTTAATATTAATATTTTTGTTTGTTATAGATGGTGTGCGCATAGAAATCTAAGACAAAATAAACTAATAAGTGAAATAAGTGAAAAGTACTCAGTAACATTTGTATAAGTGAAAGACATAACAGTGCTAAAATCTGGAAAAGTATAAAAATATAAAAATGGCTAAAACAAAGAAAAGTTCAAAATTAGTGAAGGCTAAGCCTAAAAATGAATTAAAAATACTTCAAAAATTAATTAAGAATGTAGTGAAAACCTTTGAGGTTAAAATAAAAGATGTCGAAGAAAAATTTATCAATCAAACAAAAGATCACCAAATTAAAGTAAACCAAGAAGAGGTGTACGGGGCGAGCACCTCATTTGTTACTGACCCCAAACAGAGTATTGTATATAATATACATAATGTGACAATAAACAAGCCAATATTTGAAAATGGGAATACTCATCCAGTAACATTTTTAGAAGATCTCACCAATTATTTAAAGAAAGTCCCATCTAATGGACTTGAAATATCAATAGCACAAGAGTGCTTAGTAGGTGAAGCCAAATATTGGGCTCGAATTAATAGTGTGCGTTGGACAACTTTTGATGATTTTAAAGCAGACTTTCTAAGAGTATTTTGGGGTGAAGAGGAACAAAATAAAGTAAGAAGATTCCTTGTACAAAATAAATGGAGTAGATATACGCACCCCACCATGGTTGGTTACTTTCTTTATGTCATTGAAAAAGCACAGACATTATCATATCCGATACCAGAAAAACAATTAGTTGCTGATGTTATTAGACATTATCCTAAAACAGTGCAGCAGTTATGGAGAATAGCTAAAATTGAGACAATAATAAAGACGAAAGATTTCTTGAGAATTTTAGATGACATTGATAAACAGGAAGAAGATCGTGAACCTTACAATACTGAGAAAAAACGAAAATTTAATAATAAAGCTGAGCGAAAACAAAAAGAAATACAGCAGTCATATAAATCATGGCGTAAACCTGAAGAAGGAAGAAAGGAGGTTAACGAAATGAATGAAATACAAGTCACTAACGAACAAGTAAATGTTTCAACTCCCGAGCCAAATTTAGAGCAATAGAGGTCGAACTAGTTCCCGGTTCGATCCCTTATAATGTATAAGGGAACAAAGCATTAAATATATTATTAAAGCTGGGTTGGAGACCTGGTCAAACATTTGGTAAAAATAATAAGGGTTTGCGAAAACCTATTTCTTTAAAAGCAACTTTTAATAGAGAAGGACTTGGTTATAACAATAATGTAAATAGTATAATTAAGACTTTAAAAACCAAGTCAGATTTGCTCATAACGGAGTTATTCGTGCAAACTGTTTTCGAGGAAGACGAAGATAAATATCAAAAGGAATTTATAGGGAATATGAGGTCTGAACTTAAAGTTTCAATATTTGATAAAGAAATTGATGCACTTCTCGATACTGGGAGCGATATTATATGCATTTCAGAGAGTTTATTTTTACAAATTAAAAGTGGTAATCACAAAATATCAGTAATGCCAGTTAAAGCAATGCAAATAAAAGGTGCTGTTGAGCAGCGCAGCACAAAAAATACAACAGATGATCATATTGCCTATAAAAATAGATGAAGTAGTCTTTGAAACACAAACTTTAATTGTTAATAATTTAATAAGACCATTAATATTGGGCTTTGACTGGCTCAAGAAAAATAAAATATTGATAGATTTTAGAAATACGGCAATTGGTATAGAATTTAAGTTCAAAAACAAAGACTACTTCATACCGTTTAAATATAACTGTAATTCAGTATTATATAACAATTGCGTTGAACAAAGTACTGATGATCCTTTAATAAATATAAAGATAGGATTAAAATTGGAGGCCTCTGAAAAAGCTAAGCTAAGTAAGGTTTTGGAAAAGCACCCAACTTGCTCGAAAATATATTCTTAATATATTTTCGAGCAAGTTGGGTAGAGCGAATTGCTACGAGCATAAAATTGAAATGATCGATGATGAACCTATAGTTACTAGATCTTATCCGATTCCATATGCATATAGATCGAAAATGGAAGAGAAATTAAGTGAGATGGAACAAGCTGGTATCATCACAAGGGCATCGACACCTTACAGTAGCCCATTAACATTCACACTTAAAAGGGATGGCTCAATTAGAGTCTTATTAGATGCTAGAAGCATAAATAAGAAAATGATTGCAGAAACAGAGAAGCCACCTATACAATTAGATGTTTTGAATTCATTTCATGGAGCGAATTATATTACTACCATTGATTTAAATAATGCATATTTTCAAATTCCAATAAATAAAGATGGTAGAAAATATACTGGATTCACATTCAATGGAAGGTCATATGTATATAATGTTTTGCCACAAGGATTAAAAACATCGGTAGGAAGCTTTAGTAGAGCCATGAGCTTAATATTGGGACCAAGAATTTTGTGTGAATTACTTAGACGATTTAGCTATTATAACATCAGGAACATTAGATAAACATTTGGAGCACATTGACATTGTTTTAAGTAAATTAAACAAAGCTGGCTTAACGTGCAATTTGCAAAAATGTGAATTTATTTGTAAAGAAATTAAGATGCTGGGTTTTATAATTTCAACAAAAGGCATAAAGACAGATCCCGATAAAATTCGCGCAATTCAAGATTTTCCAGCACCCAAAAAAGATTAAGCAATTGAGAGCATTTTTGGGGCTTTGCAATTTTTATAGAAGGTTCATACCAAATTATAGTGTATGTATAATACCTCTTTGTGAATTATTAAAAAAGGGACGTAAGTTCCAATGGAGCGAAAAGGTACAGAAGGCATTTGATTTTATAAAGCAATAATTTATTAATACAATAGAATTGCATCACCCTGATTTTAGTAAACCTTATTATTTGCAAACAGACTGTTCCGGTGTGGGTATGGCCGGAGTACTTTATCAGATAGATAATAATAGTGAAATGAGAATATTAGGCTATAACAGTAAAGCCTTAAAAGGTTCTGAATTGAATTGGTCTGTCACTGAACAAGAGTTTTATGCTGTAATAAGTTGTTTAAAGAAGTTCGAGACGTATTTAAGAGGCAGCAAAGTAATAATATTAACCGATCATAAAGCATTATTGTTTATTAATAATATGAAATTATTTAATGGCAGAGTTACTCGATGGATATTGTATATAGAACAATTCAATTACGAAGTACAGCATATATCAGGTAGAAGCAATATTGTTGCAGATGTGCTATCACGTTACCCTCCTGATGGTGATTTAATACAAGAGGATAAAAATAAAAGTTTAGAAATAGCGTATATAGAAAGTGAATCGAATGACGAATTGATAGAAAAGTTAAAATCCATATCAGTATACCAAACACAAGATACAGAGTCGTTGGCTATTATTGAAAAAATAAAGACGCTAAATACTTCGACAATAGAACAAAATGAAAAACTGAAACGTTATAGTTTGAGAAATAATATATTATATTACAAAACAAATTTAAAGGAAGTAATTTATTTACCTGTACCCTTGAGACGAGATGTTATAAACCAAGTACATATAGAAATGGGACATCAAGGGCCCTATAAAGTAATTAAATATGTGAGAGATAGATTCTTTTGGAAAGGATTAACAAAAGACATTAAAAAGCAATTAAGGGTGTGTCATTTATGCCAGTTATCAAAGAAAAGTAATGTAACATATGTGGGTCCATGCAAATCTATAATAACAGAAAATATCGGAGACATGGTTATGGCTGATTTATATGGACCATTGGCATCAGGTACCTTTGGGTACACTTTCATATTTGTTATACAAGATTCATTTAGTAAATTTATCAAATTATATCCTTTAAAACAATCAACAGCAAAGTGTGTTGTTACGAAAGTAAAGCATTTTGTTCAGATTATAAAGCCCAAAGCAATAATGACAGATAATGGGAAGCAGTTTATAAGTAATCATTGGAAACGATCAATGAAAGAATTGAATATTAAACCGATATATACCACAGTAAGAAATCCTAGGCCAAATACAACAGAGCGTGTAAATAGAGAGTTGAGCAGATTATTCAGGACACTTTGTCATGCTAACCACAAAGATTGGGCAATAATATTGCCTAAAATAGAAGAATTGTATAATAATTCATATCACAATAGTACAGGATTTACGCCATGTGAGATTCTTTATGGCGAGTCTAATAAAATGTCTTTCGACAAGATAATATTTAATAGTAAAAACAAACACAATGTCGAACAGATTAGACAGCAAGTGCGAAAGAATTTAAAAGAGGCAAGCCGCATTAGAAACACAAAATTTGATAAGAGCAATAGATTAGTGACATATCATGTTGGCGATTTAGTAAAAGTTTCAAGATCTAGTAGATCAGATGCAGATAACAAAGTTATGAGTAAATTTAATTTGGCGTATGAAGGGCCATATATAATAGCAGCCGTACCATTTGACAATGTATATACTTTAGCAAACCCAGAAACAAATGAAATTAGGGGAAATTTTAATGCTATTCATTTATTAAAATATTTTAAATAATAGGTTTGGCTTATATACATTCTAGAATAAATACTGTAATATAATTTGGTCCCGTGGGTGGCCGTTTGGAAAAAAAAATATAGATTAAAATTATTAAAGTTATGAGCAAGACACAAATTAATTAAAAATAAGAAAATGTTGTAATAATTTTATTAATAACTATCTGTAAATATAGATTGTAAGATAATTTTGTAAAATATGTTTTTATTGAATAAATTTGGGGAGTTGGGTCAGGGTGAATGGCTCAATCACATTTATCCTGTGGGTGTGTAGCATCTGATTTTAACTCATAATCAAAATACTGTACATATAAAGAAAGCATTGCTGAATTATTAAAAATATATTTTAAAGATTTTAAATGTAAGTCAAAAACTAAAGAGAACCACTATATTAACAACATAAATACAATACGTTTATCAAGATAACGATTTATGGTTTATCGCATTGGGATAGATGTGGTTGAAGGGGTGTGTGGCGGCGGCCATTCCCTGGGGTAGGTGGGATGAAAATATATACTGAATTGTAACAGATTGAAAGAGGAAAGAACAGATACACATAAGTTCAAAATTTTGAGTGTAGTGCATATGCTCTCAATATAGTAAAATTTTATATCAACGACTCCACTGTGTGGGTCATTAACATAAAATTTGGGGGTAGATTGTGACGGCCCAATATTATGATTAATAATTAAATTCAATATAAAGGGGCGTCAAAAATAGTCTTAAAAGATATATATTAAGCAATTAAGTTAAATTAATAAACATAAAGTTAATATATTTCAGACATTATCCCAATAACATAGTAAATTAAAGGCAAAATTATTGTTTTTCGTAATAAATAAATTTATTTAAAAACTTGAAAAAATATTTAAAATAAGATAAATAATAGAAATACAAGTCAAAAAATATTATAAAATTAAGTTAAATAACGTTTATAAGATAATTAGAAAATTTGTTAAAAATTGTTTAAGTCATGGGAGGTGTTCGTGTATAAAAGAAAATTTTTCTAAGTTGTGGAAGGAGTTCATGTATTAAAGAAAATTTTCCTAAGTTATGGAAGGTGTTCACGTATAGATGTCTTGTATGGAGGAAGCTGTCGGAGGTACATACCTGCAGTTGTACATATATATGGGGTGGTCGGGAGCCCGACTGCCTGAAGTACTGTAGCACAATGACTAGTCCTATATTAGGGACTTATGATATTAAACTCTATGATACAAAAGCAATACTAAAGAAGGTCTCCATGATGAATCTGCATTACAATAGTAGGGTCGTGGGTTCGAACCCTATATATGAATGACTTATGAAAGTAAGGTCTATGATTCAAAAGCAATACTATAGAAGGTCTCTATGATTAATATGCATTACAATAGTAGGGTCGTGGGTTCGAATCCTATATATACACATGACTTATGAAAGTAAGGTCTATGATACAAAAGCAATATTATAGGAGGTCTCCTTGATGCATAAGCATTGTATGGGGTGGTCGGGTGACTGACTGCTCCTAGTACTGTAGCAAAATGACTAGTCCTTATTAGGGACTTGAAAAGGAATATTATGGTGGCGTGTGTGCTGCTTCACGAGCAATTGGTCCGAGGTAAACTTGGACTCGCTAACCGATGTGTCCTAGACATATCATCTTAGTGCCGGTGGTAAGCGGGTTTGTTGTAGCAATACGGCTTTCCCGTGGACATCGCACACCCATACCGTTTGTGGGCGGCGTAGTAGCGCATAGCGATGCGTCGTCTATATTTCGGATTGGGATGATGAGTGTGTTTGGTAGCACTTTTAAGTGTAACAGGCATACTCAACTTCATGTCTTAGTGCATTAGCGCTATGATACGTGGAGTTTTGTTCATTGGCGTCTTAGTAGCGTGCTACTATGATACGTTGGTGATATTTTTTATATAACAACAATACCAACTTTGTTACCAAAGTCGATAGGGATCATGTGGGTGTTGTTGTGAGGGGGCGCCACCCGTATGATAGTTGCATTGATGCTTACTGCTACTTGCGGTATTGCGTCTTGTGATGGATCTGCGGGTGTGCTGCGCCTGATTCGACGCATTCCTGTGGTTCTGGTCGATGGAGGTATACAATTAACATCTTAGTGCCGGTGGTAAGCGGGTTTGTTGTTGTAATACGGCTTTCCCGTGGACATCGCACACCCATACCGTTTGTGGGCGACGTCGTTGCGCATAGCGATGTGTCGTCTATCTTTCGGATTGGGATGATGAGTGTGTTTGGTAGCACTTTTAAGTGTAGCAGGCATACTCAACTTCATGTCTTAGTGCATTAGCGCTATGATACGTGGAGTTTTGTTCATTGGCGTCTTAGTAGCGTGCTACTATGATACGTTGGTGATATTTTTTTATATAACAACAATAAAAACTTTGTTACCAAAGTCGATAGGGATCATGTGGGTGTGTTGTGAGGGGGCGCCACCCGTATGATAGTTGCATTGATGCTTACTGCTACTTGCGGTATTGCGTCTTGTGATGGATCTGCGGGTGTGCTGCGCCTGATTCGACGCATTCTTGTGGTTCTGGTCGATGGAGGTATACAATTAACATCTTAGTGCCGGTGGTAAGCGGGTTTGTTGTTGCAATACGGCTTTCCCGTGGACATCGCACACCCATACCGTTTATGGGCGACGTCGTTGCGCATAGCGATGTGTCGTCTATCTTTCGGATTGGGATGATGAGTGTGTTTGGTAGCACTTTAAAGTGTAACAGGCATACTCAACTTCATGTCTTAGTGCATTAGCGCTATGATACGTGGAGTTTTGTTCATTGGCGTCTTAGTAGCGTGCTACTATGATACGTTGGTGATATTTTTTATATAACAACAATAAAAACTTTGTTACCAAAATCGATAGGAGTCATGTGGGTGTGTTGTGAGGGGGCGCCACCCGTATGATAGTTGCATTGATGCTTACTGCTACTTGCGGTATTGCGTCTTGTGATGGATCTGCGGGTGTGCTGCGCCTGATTCGACGCATTCCTGTGGTTCTGGTCGATGGAGGTATACAATTAACATCTTAGTGCCGATGGTAAGCGGGTTTGTTGTTGTAATACGGCTTTCCCGTGGACATCGCACACCCATACCGTTTGTGGGCGACGTTGTTGCGCATAGCGATGTGTCGTCTGTCTTTCGGTTTGGGATGATGAGTGTGTTTGGTAGCACTTTTAAGTGTAACAGGCATACTCAACTTCATGTCTTAGTGCATTAGCGCTATGCTACGTGGAGTTTTGTTCACTGGCGTCTTAGTAGCGTGCTACTATGATACGTTGGTGATATTTTTTATATAACAATAATACCAACTTTGTTGCCAAAGTCGATAGGAGTCATGTGGGTGTGTTGTGAGGGGGCGCCACCCGTATGATAGTTGCATTGATGCTTACTGCTACTTGCGGTATTGCGTCTTGTGATGGATCTGCGGGTGTGCTGCGCCTGATTCGACGCATTCCTGTGGTTCTGGTCGATGGAGGTATACAATTAACATCTTAGTGCCGGTGGTAAGCGGGTTTGTTGTTGTAATACGGCTTTCCCGTGGACATCGCACACCCATACCGTTTATGGGCGACGTCGTTGCGCATAGCGATGTGTCGTCTATCTTTCGGATTGGGATGATGAGTGTGTTTGGTAGCACTTTAAAGTGTAACAGGCATACTCAACTTCATGTCTTAGTGCATTAGCGCTATGATACGTGGAGTTTTGTTCATTGGCGTCTTAGTAGCGTGCTACTATGATACGTTGGTGATATTTTTTATATAACAACAATAAAAACTTTGTTGCCAAAATCGATAGGAGTCATGTGGGTGTGTTGTGAGGGGGCGCCACCCGTATGATAGTTGCATTGATGCTTACTGCTACTTGCGGTATTGCGTCTTGTGATGGATCTGCGGGTGTGCTGCGCCTGATTCGACGCATTCCTGTGGTTCTGGTCGATGGAGGTATACAATTAACATCTTAGTGCCGGTGGTAAGCGGGTTTGTTGTTGTAATACGGCTTTCCCGTGGACATCGCACACCCATACCGTTTGTGGGCGACGTTGTTGCGCATAGCGAAGTGTCGTCTGTCTTTCGGTTTGGGATGATGAGTGTGTTTGGTAGCACTTTTAAGTGTAACAGGCATACTCAACTTCATGTCTTAGTGCATTAGCGCTATGCTACGTGGAGTTTTGTTCACTGGCGTCTTAGTAGCGTGCTACTATGATACGTTGGTGATATTTTTTATATAACAACAATACAAACTTTGTTACCAAAGTCGATAGGGATCATGTGGGTGTGTTGTGAGGGGGCGCCAACCGTATGATAGTTGCATTGATGCTTACTGCTACTTGCGGTATTGCGTCTTGTGATGGATCTGCGGGTGTGCTGCGCCTGATTCGACGCACTCTTGTGGTTCTGGTCGATGGAGGTATGCGGGTGGTGATGTCTGCTGGGATGTATGGGGGACCTTTGGATGGAGTAATCCCGACGATAGTCGTATTGATGCTTGTTGCGTTCTGCAGCGTTGCGTCTCTGCGATGGTTGTTTGGTGGGACGCTATTCTCAATGGCGCTCTCTGCGTCTTGGTTTGACTCACGCCTGAGTAGCTTTGCCCAAGTCGGGTCCCTTCATTGCGGGGCTGCAGACTGTCTGCCCTCCACGATGTTTTATATAACAACGTAATATTATATCTCTGTAACTTTCCCACCTTTGAATGATTGAAGGCAACTTGTTGGTGGGTGAGACAAACATGATCGAAAATGCATTTACTCAACGTCAGTGACACAAACCCTTTCTGATGGCGAATTATTACTCTTATCTTATAACTGCCTTTTGGCTATATCTGCCGTTGTATTGGTTGGTGGAGCGTATGTGTCGACCTCATGCGGGTGGTAGCTGGCGGGAGGATCTGAGGAGACTCTCAAGGCTGCGGCCGAAAGCCGCACAACGTGGGACCCCATTCCCTTGAGGTGAGCGGTAGACTCATGACACGCTCTGCGGCTAGTAGCCGTGCTGATCATGCAACTGGTGGTGATGCCATACACTTACATCACGTCTGCAGGAGCGGCGGTCTGGCAGGTGGTGGCGCTCACGGAGGGTTTACGGACAGTGTGCCTATTTGCCTAAACCGTGTGACGTACATTCACTGTGGCTGGATTCGTTCGTATTCTGTTTGGCGTTTACACGCATTGACATGCGCGACTTCGGTCGATGTTTGTGCTTACGCACTAGCAAGGGGCCAAGCCTCTTTTACTGGTTCGCCAGTTATTTTGCTGTGGACTACGGTCCAGTTCCCGAATTAGGTTTCCCTTCGGGGGGGAGTGCATCAAAATGGTTGGCACTCACCGTGCACGGCGTGTGTGGGGCCGTGTACCTCCCCTACATTTTTTGTTAAATAAATGTAGGAGAGCGAAGCCCTTGTATCGGGTATTTTGTATAAATATATTTTGAGCCTTTTCCGAGCGGGAAGGGATAATTAATAATGTAAACCTGATACAAGCGGAATAGGGACGTTTTATGTTCTTAACCTTTTTTCGAGCCCTGTCTTCGTGAACGGGGTTCACTTAGCTTATAAGGCACTACCAACAGCTTTCAATTGCTCTAGTAAATATTCATTCTTCCAAAAGACACCTAAAAGAACTAAGTTACTAAGCAAACACAACGTAAATAAGGGTCCTAACTAAGACGATCACGCAAAAATATTACAAACGGCCTATTATTAAACCTTTAGAAAGATCATTTAGAAAGATCAAAACATAATTTATTAATCCTGGTCACATATATATAATTATTATGTAAAGGGGAATATAATACATTTTGTATTTTATATATTTATTATTATGAGAGGGGGGATACCGTTACAATATGTTTATAATATAAACTTTATATGATTCCAATCTTATATTGTTAAGTGCGGGGTGAGTGAAAACACCGATTAGGATGAAAAATAGATGTAATTTTCCACACACACAGCAAGTTTATGAATACGTCGTCCAAAATCGCTAAGCTGCTTCGTTGTGGTCCTTAATAGTCGCAAATGTCGTAAGTGGAATACTCGTAGTCGCTGCCCGGAATAGAGTTCACTTAGGCACTTCAGAAATAACTGGCTTTCCGCTCCCCGGCACACTTTTTTACACTCGATAAAGTGAATATAGAACATTCTAGGCCAATCCAGATCATTCCACTCTTTACGGAAAGTACTATAATACCGACCGAGGCCACTGACCTCTATCGTCAGAAATATTCTTGTGCAATGTAATATGTACTATCTGACCCGACAGCGACTTCATTTGTGTAGAAAAACGCTAATTCTAAAAAATTACCTTATCATTAAAAAGCTACTGTATGCCTGCGCGAGTCCGAAGTTTAGTCAAACGTTTTGGGAACACTTTCATTGTACGTAAACTAAGGAGTGGAGTTCTTTACGTCACGAAATTAAATAGGTTACTTTCGGGCAAGTGTGCTCCATCGTCACCAAAATCTTAAATTACCTCAAAGCTTCTATGTGTACTAAACTTTGCAGTGGTGTTGGTATTTGGTAGTAGATAGAATATATTGATTTTCAGAAGATCAGATTCGAGACGCGAGACTATATACGTGGTAGAGCCAAGCTGCAGCTTTATTACGTCTTGTATAATATTGTGTTGTAGCACGAATGGATCGGCTAGAACGGGGTAGGACCACGCTCTCACAGAATACCAGCGTAATACGCATTTATAATACTGAAATTTCCTAAAGACTACTATTTTTTATCTTAAATAAAGCCTATGTTACTCACTGATAATGAAGCTTTCTATAGGTGTAAGAATTTTTAAAATCGATGTAGTAGTTTTATTGTTTATGCATTACAAACAAAACAAAAACAAATCTTTTTTCTTTATAATATTATATATTAAGTAAGCTCTTTAATATGTACGTAGACGATCTCTTCGTGAAGCTGAGTAGCATGCATGTCGGTTGTAGGATAGATGGAATTAGCATAAACAACATAAGCTACGCAGACGACATAGTACTGCTCAGCGCCACGGTGGGAGCCTGAAGAAGATGTTGTATGTCTGCGAGAAGTATGCTGCTGTACATGGGATTACGTACAATTTCAAGAAGACGGAATACATTATCTTTGAGGCCTCTGGTAAACGACCCATTAACACTTCTAATATTACGCTTAATGGCTTGAACATAAAACGTGTGATAAAATTTAAATATCTGGGGCATATCATCACAAACGACGTCAAACACAATGACGATATTAAAAGACAGCGAAGGGCTTTTGCGGTTAGAGGTAATAGGTTGGCTCGAAGGTTTTCTCGCTGTACGGAAGAGGTAAAAGTAACACTTTTTAAAGCATGCTGTCAAATCATGTACACGGGTAACCAGTGAGTCAAACACACCAAAAACTCGTTACATACCCCACGTATCCATTACAATAATGTTTTTAGGATGAATGTTGGGTCTGCCACATTTTAGCAGTGCGTTAGACATGTTTGCGGAGTACCAAACCGATTTCTTCGAAGCCATCATTCACAAAAAAGGGCTCCCTGAGTAGTAGAGTCAGGAATAGTTCCAATAGCATCCTAAAGACATTAGCGGATTAATTTACATCACGGCTCTGTACTTTTTGCGAGTGACGATTACGACGGGACCTACCCTTTCACTCTTAGACCACTAAACTGTAGCTTATATTTTTAATTTATATTGTGATTTTTACCTCATTAAACTTATTATTAAAATAGTTTAAAGTTACTATTTACTCTACGTGGTAGGGCCTCGTTGCAGCTATATTATAGTTGTAGCGCAAATGGGTCGGCTCGATCGGGGCAGGACTACGCTTTCACAGAATACCTGCGTAAAATAGCAGCTTAATACTGCTGTGTTTTGTATGGTGAGGGGAGACATACGGAAACACTTTTTAACTGGAAACCAGGCCCTATATCTTAGTCCTCAGGTGTGATAACGCATTTGCATTTTGATTCTTAATTGGGGCTAAATGAAGATTTCTATGGGCCACAGCATCCACTTACCATCAGGTGGACTGTGTGCTCGTTTGTCACCCAACACTATATAAAAAATAAGTATACTAATCCATATCGATGTACAAGTTTTCCAAAATAAACAATTAAGCTATTGCATAGCTTCTATCGCGGGCCTAATATCTATGAGCGCGGGGACCGAATCCAGAAATTCCGTAACGAAAAAAAACCTCACGCTCCCCACTCCGACGGGCACGGAGGTGTGGCGTTGAAAGCCGTGCATCGTCTAACGTCGTTTCAGTTCGGCAGACTTCGGCACACGGCAGAGTTCAGCACGGTGTTTATGTGCGTGCGACTAGACGTATGCGTGTACACTAGCTGCTAACTGAATGATATTAAAAATTCCTGAATAACCTACATGTATTGTAAGATATTAAAAATATTTGAAACAATATTAACTTCTCATTTATTCAATAAGAGAAAAAAAGTTGTTTTCTTATCGGTCACCACTCTCAAAAAGTGTAACTTGATTTAATATCAAAGACTTAATTGCATAAATAAAATAAATAAATAATTATAATTGCATAAGTTGATAAAAAATGCTATGCAATAGCTTTACCGCGGCAGTCACCGAGTGCCACACGTATTTTATTATTATTATTATGGATCACACTTTCAGAATAACCTTTACTCCTTCATTTTATCGACCCGTAAACGTCCACAGCTGGACATGGGTATCTCCCTCAATAGGGAGTACTTGCTTTAATCGTCACGCTTGAACTATCGAAGTACAGATCTTTCTTTCTTCTTTGTCGATGTTTTCTTCACTTCACTTTTTACAACCTTTACATCTATAAATATAAATGAAATTGACGTATCTGTCTGTAATGCTAGAACAACTGGCTTCTGTTAAATTCGGGGGTTATTAGCAAGCTATTAAAATTTATGAGAATGAGGGAATAGAGAGTGCACTTGTGCTTGCGTATACGCTTGGGCACTATAATCCTGTCCTGCGCTGATGGCTAACCTCCGTTGAGGCAGGCCGCCGTGGCCGAAATTCGGTCTTGAGGACATTATTAGCAAGCTATTAAAACAGACAATTTTTAAAATTTTTTTTTTTTTTTTGTTTGTCCAAGCTAATCTTCGGGATTGCTATATTGTTTAGCTTTGGCTATATTTTCTTCCAAAATACTTAATAAAAAAACGGAAAATTGTTAAAATTAATCCTAAATCTAAATTACGCAACACTAATTTAACCTATCCTAGCGAAGCCGTAAGCGTAAGCAGAAGTAGTGATGGACTAGGTAAATAAATTGTGGCCAGTGAATTACGTGTTTATATAATTTAACACAAACTGTTCGGAAGGACCACGCTCTTACAGAATACCAGCATAAAATTGCAGTTCAATTTTGCTGTGTTTCATATGGTGAGCGTAGCGAACTGGAGACCCTATTTACTGGATACGAGGCACTTCATATTATTCCTCAAGTGTGACAATGTATCTGCATTATGATTCTTAATCGAAGATAGACGTAGATGCCTATGGGCCACTCCATCCATGATGGTAATCATCAGCCGGGCTGTGTTCTTCATCGTTATTCTTTTTTTTTTCTTTATTAAAAAAGACATAGCTCAAACAATCGACAATTAACGGAAAAAACTCTTGAGGAACCGGTGAGGTGAAGAACAGCATCAACAACACTTGATAGAATGGAAACTGGTTAGACGCGCAGGAAATCAATGGATGCAGGTGGCTCAGGACAAGTTACTTATTTTGGCATGGTAGACCTATGTTTAACAGCGGATTGGTAAATGGTTGTGATGAATAAATGAATTGAGCATTATAAATTTATAATAATGCTTTCAAGATCGATGATAGATTTTTGTGTCCTTTAAAGTCGACCCATTTGCGCCAACGTACAAGTTTTTACTCTTCTCATTATGAACTTTATCAAAGGAAAATCCATCTCTGTAATCTATGGAGTGGAATAATTCGACCCAAAGCTCTCAACATAACCCTAATGCCTCGAGTGGACGTCTCCTAATCGACTTTCTCTTAAACACCATAACAAGCTAGGCATTATTTTAGCATTTTTTTAGTACAAAAAATGTAAGATACTTCTTAACGTGTTGTTGTGTTGTGTTGCCTACTTTATAATTGGTAATTAATATTTACACAAAACATTAAACATACATTTTGAATTTTTTACCCATTTCGTATTTATTTATATTAATATTGTTATTTTAATCTACGCAGAAACATAACGCAGCGCAGTGGACAGTTCCATGCCCTAAAACCCTCTCGGTAATGAGAATGAGATGATAGAGATAGATAGAGATAAATGAGATGATATCGTAAGAGACCACAAAGGTAAATTAAGCTGGAGATAGGTATATAGGAGCAGCAGCTTTCTCTCATTTCATTTCTTTCTCATTTCAGCTCAAAATTATTAAAAAAAACAGTAAGTAGGCGTGATAATTATAGCAACTATCCCCTTATGAGGTGATCTAAGGTGGAGGCAAGTGTTACGCAGAAGACTTTTATTCGGCTTTAATGAACTGATGAATAAATCACATGATAGTACATAGCCACCTTCTCTAAAGAAATTAAAATGTTCTTTGTTTAAATAGTTTTATGGATCATCCTTAGTAGAAATCGATCAAATCCAATTTAATGGCAAGAAAAATCCAAAAAATATTTATTGACACATTTGTCTCAGTATCGGTTTTCTAGTGTCGCTATTTAGCATTTGTTTACTTTCTTTAATCATTTTTTAATTTCATTATTCATAATTATTCTTAGTATGTAACAGAATTAGGAAACATTAAACAATAAATTTTACTTTACATGTCCATTTGTTTATTTTACGAGTATATACATTACATATATTATGCACTCATGAGTTATAAATATTTATTATCTTAGTTATGTGCATTATGCGTTTATTTAATATTTTTTGTGATTTACCATACAAAGAATTTAAGTTATATTTACGTACTCTATTTAGTACAAAATATATTTGATTCCTATATATTTCTTATTTTTCATTACAGTGTCTAAAGAGGTATATTTGGCAATACACAATGCTCTGTTAGTGCCTACCTTAATGTATGGTGGTAAAAGTGGGTGCAGCAAAATTACTATAAAAGTAAAATTAATGCTCTAAAAATCAGGTCATGAAAGAAGATGTTGTGAACGGGATTGAGAAAGTAATGCTTTGTGACCAAAGCAAATTCATTTTACAGAATTGAGCCTGTTACTCAATTCTGTATGCAAGGTAAGGCAGCAAGCAGGCAAGGATCGTCCTGGAGACATTGTACTGCAGCAACAAAAAGGCTGCCGGTTCAGCACAAAGCTACATGAACAGAATTACCACAGCGCTGATATTCTGTTGATGCTGATAATTTTTTTGCAAGCAATTGATAGAGGTAAGCATTATTATTTAAACAGTTGCTAGGTATGTACACTAAGTTCACATTAAATCTATCCTATATATATTTTATACGTGGTAGAGCCATGCTGCAGTTATATTAGTAGTATAGTTGTAGCACGAATGGGTCGGCTCGACCGGGGAAGGACCACGCTCTCACAGAATACCAGCGTGAAATAGTAGCTTAATGCTGCTGTATTTCGTATGGTGAGTGCAGAGAACCGGAGACCCTTTTTACTGGAAACGAGGCATTCCATCTTAGTCCTCACGGGTGACAACGCATCTGCATTTTGATTCGTAATCGAGGATAGATGTAGATGTCTATGGGCCACAGCAACCACTTACCATCAGGTGGACTGTGTGCTCGTTTGTCACCCTATCCTATAAAAAAAAAATCTATCCACTATAGGTAAATTAAGAGTACTCGTAGCCAAAGATCATGTATGCGAAGATGTGAAAGAAGCAAGGGAAGTGTGCCAGGCCAAAAGGTAGTCAAAACAACGAAAACAAACTACAATCAATTATTATTCAAAGTAATAATATGGAAAATAATTCCAGGCGTTAATTTTGTTGAGAATTTCATAAAATTTTGAACCCTTTTAGATTCATTTTGTCGAGCCCTTAATTTGATCAATAGCAGTTACACGAGATGTAGGAACATTTTATCACCTTTAACATCGAGACATGCTGTTAAATTATGATTGATACTTATGTGTCAGTACTCAAAGACTCTTATGAAATTATTTAAAAAAGAATATAATATGAGTATGAAATCATATACATCAAGTCGGTGTCTATGAAAGTAATCTAATTTGCGTTCACTGCATGCATATATCTACGTCAGTAAATGCTCACATGTCTAGTAATGTTGAATGTCGAATAATGCCTAATTTAATATATTTGGAATAAATAGGGTATTATCGTGTAGTTGTGGTGTAAGAATATAGACTACCCCATATCATCTGTAGGCGTCGAAAGCTTCTTACGACAGAGGAAAAAATCAGAAAATTGGTAGCAGCATCTTCCTAATAACGAATAAAATATAAACTGATACGAGGCAATATATGGCGAGGGCTAAGTCCAGCTGTCGACTTTAACACTTTAAATTAGCTTGAAATATGACTTTCGCCAGAATAATCATTTCGTTTTCGCAAGATGTAAAATACACAGACCTGTGACGGGTAAGTCGCATATCGATTAGCGTGAAGGGCCGTTGTCGTGAAATGGATACTGACTTGGAACGCCAAATTGTTGGAACGCTCAAACGTGGAGCGGGCGGGCCGTTCCATGTGGTGTCGATTTTTACCGCGTATCAAAGTAGTTAAGTTTTGACGTGTGCTGCGGTTGGAACGGTTGTTTTCGTCATTCGTGTGTTCATTGCGTTCCGAGCTATAGATAACCAAAGTTGCCTTTACTTTATCAATTAAAGTTGTATTTAATTGATAAAATTATATGGTTCAAAAGAATTGCTGAGGAATAGGAAAAGTTGTTTTTATCGCAACAAACCGCTCAGAGAAGATGCATGGAGAGAACTATGAAAGCGGCAGCTGCTCGTGTATACGATCGACATTTTTTATGGAATAAGGGTGACAAATGAGCGCACATTTCACCCGATGGTAAGTGGATGTTGTGGTCCGTAGACATCTTCATCTACTCTCCATTAAGAATCAAATTGCAGATGCGGTTGCACCCCTAAAAACTAAGATGGAATGCCTGGTTTCCAGTAAAAAGGGTCTCCGGTTCTCTACACTCACCATAGGAAACACAGCAGCATTGAGCTGCTACTTTACGCTGGTATTCTGTGAGTGTGGTCCTTCCCCGGGGAAGGCCCACGCTCTATATTAAGTAATTCAAAACTTGTAGTAACACTAAGGACAGCGCAGGTTTCTTCTCAATTCCATTGAACAATTACTTAAAGTACGCTATAACGTAGTGCACCCCGCTACGGCGTAGCAAAATATACTCTCCTGGTTTAGACATATACTTCAAATTATATAGCAATAGGTATTGTTTTATCATCTACTTCAAAATTTTATTATATAGCTGAAGTAGCGCGCGCTAAGTGTAACGAAAATTTAACAATTCCAAGATGGTATATCGTGCAGTGTTTATTCTATTATATACTGGCATGTAGCCTTCTTGTTGCTGCCATAGAAGAAATAATTGTGGAAATATCATTTTAAATTTGGAAGAGTTATTCGCTTAATTAGGAATGATAAATGATAATACATTGATTGAAGTTTAATGCTACATTTAAATAAGTTTGTAGGATACGCGGGTCACCTACCATAAGTTAATTGTTTTGTAGCTATAACCTACGCGGTATAAGTTTACCAAGTTTTACCGCAATCTAATAAACGGTACGGCAGCGCATAAAATACGAAAAAACAAACATTATTTTTATATATATATATATATATATATATATATATATATATATATATATATTTGTATGTACGTGTATATTGCCTAAGCCTAATGCCTAAAGAATTCTCTACCAGTCGATATTGGAGTGATGCAGCGACGGTAGGTGTAGTAAAAAGTTAATATGTTAATAAAAAAGTAAATAATTAAAAAAGATCATACGTGGAAATAAAATACATAAGATATAATTATCACAGTTTTGATACGCAGACGCCAAAAATGCACCCATTTTTTATTTCTGAGGCATGCAGGTTCTTTAAAAATGTTTTCTTGTGTCGTCGCCGAGCGTATGCGTGCTAACACCGTGGTTTCTGCTAAAGGTTAAGCTTTCTAATTTCAAAATAAAGGTCAGTTCCTCTGCTGCTGCCACACTATATATAAATTAAAACACATCACATCACCAGCCTATCTTACCGCACGCCTGAACAAGCCCTTTCACGAATAAGCGGGTTTTTTACACCAAACTGTGAAATATGGATCCAAGGTTTTCAAATAGAATTCTTGCCAAAAGCCTATCGTAAGACCTTATAATAGTTACTATTCTTTCGTCAGGATTTAAATTTCGCCAGTAAGATTTTGAGGGAAATGAGAAACTAGGTCATACACTTTTTTTCCATCAGCCCGTAAAACCCCGATGCGGGACTTTGCCTCTCGTGCCCTAGGCAAGCGAATTGATTGTAAATCTATACGCCCCACACCTTGGACGCTGCTTTCCATCGCTGGTCTGGGTATTTCATATATTAGCGTACACAAGATGGTTATATCGAAAGAAATGTGGATTTTCTTTTCATATTATTATACTAACTCATTTTGAAAAATATCCTTTTGAAATACAATGCGATAAAAGTTCAGATACTTTCATTTAAATGCTAAAAATATAAAAGCTCAACTTATACTTTCATTATGGCGTGATCTCTCTCAAAATCATAAAGATTTCCAATAAAACTCAGTCAAATCTTGAACGTCCACACAGACTTGTCAATAAATCCGATCCGAATCCGTCTTTCTTTTGATATTTGTGTCGGGTTTTATGACACAGCAATAAATACTGTTCAATAAAAATAACAATAAATCGGTAAATACAATAAATTTTACTTGAATTCATAGTCCTCCATATTTAATTTAAATTAGAAATTTATTTGGAAATGTAAAAATCAAATTGCATATTATTGAAGTTTATTTAAAACATCTCATCTTGTATACTATAAAAAATGGCATTAATATATCGTGAATATTTGAAGCAATAATTTACATATATTTACTACACGTTTATACAACTCATCAAACATCATTAGTCCATCATAAGTGCGCTGTAAGACAAGCGGCCGAGGTTCCTGAGCCACCTGAGATCACAACTTCATCTTTTGGGGTACCCCATATTTTGCTTGACGGTATTAGCCTGCTGCTTAATATTTCTTCCCTATCAATAATGTCGATTATATGTTTTTTGAGCTATATGCCTGCTCATTGCCACTTCAGCTGACTCAACAAAACACAATATTTAAAGAATTAAAAAGGATGATAATATGACATGATGTGAAATATACTTAAACTATAATACATTAAAAAATTGTTAAACTTAGCTAGGTTTTATAAAATCATAACTAGAATTTATGCGTCTTGAAATTACGTATGTAGTATGTTATCAAAGAGAAATCCGTCCTTATAATCTATGGAGTGGAATAATTTGACCCCAAGCTCACGACATTTTCGACTCAATTAAGAGTTGATTTGAATAGGCATGCCTTCTAATAAAATATTCTACAAACAACTTTTTGTTGGTTAAATTACCTAGGCCACAGCGTTGTTTTTCTTATTATTCATGTGTTAAATTATTTAAATTTAATTAATTACAAAATTGTGGACGTTGTTATAATAAAAACTAACTATACATTATTTATTTATTTTTTAAATTAGACTAGGTTTGTTACCATCTTTACCCACGGTTGTGCTTGGGTCTGCAGAGACCATCCAATCACCAGAAAATGCGTAATCGGGAGCGTAGTAGAAAATCGTAGCTCCCGCTAGGGAATTTTGGAATAACTTAATATATTTATATTTAGTATCAAAATGATACAGAAATAATTTATTATTTCTTTTAATTAGCTTTCTACTTGGAAGATGTTCTAATGAGATTTTGGAATGGAAAGTTTAATTTTTAGAAATTCTTATTTCTAATTTTAAATTGCCGTTTTGTGTGTGTGTGTGTGTGTGTGTGTTTGTCTGTGTTTTGACAGCTATATTTGTATCTGTGTAGTCCTCCTGCCTATGTATTCTAGTCAGTCCATTGCTTTAGCTTACTTTTTTATAAGATAAGGGTGACAAACGAGCACATAATCAGATGATAAGTGGATTATGTGACCAATACACATAGTCTCCATCTATCCGCAATAAAGAATCAAAATTAAAAAAGGTTTTTGTATCCATCCGTTTTCCAAAATGGTTCTCCAGAACACAGAAATATTAAGCTGCTATTTTACGCTGGTATTCTGTCATTTACGTGGTAGAGCCATGCTGCAGCTATATATTTGTAACACGAATGGGTAGACTCGACTGGGGAAGGACCACGCTCTCACAGAATACCAGCGTGAAATAGCATCTTAATGCTGCTGTGTCTCGTATGGTGAGTGTAGAGAACCGGAGACCCTTTTTTCCAACCTTAGTTCTAATGCGTAACAACGCATCTGCTTTTTTATTCGAAAATAAATGTAGATATCTATGGGCCACAGCATCCACTTACCAGCATGTAGACTGTGTGCTCGTTTGTTACCCTCATTACCTTAAAAAAGATTACAGTTTGATTACTTAACCCTATTATGTTAAACGGGGTGATAGAATTATGCGATATTTCGAGGAAATGTTGTGAAGTCTGCGAACACACATTGGGGTAATATTAATTTTAAAATTATATATGCTGCATCCTGTTTTTCTTCCAATTTTTTTTAAATGATTGAATAAATTTTCTGGTATTCGGATTCTTAAAACTATAGAAGTTCAAAGTATGATGAAGTGTGGCAAGATTATAGGATAAATAATTGACAGTGATGATGATACTGAGTTATTTCGTATTTGGGAGCTAAAACTGCACAGAAAATATAATGATGTTGCGGATATAATGAAGAATGTGCTAATTTTTTTATCCAAATACCAACCTCACTTGGCCTTGCCAACCTCGGTACATCATGCTGATTAACGAACTTGGCTCTGTTGACCAACTAAACCAAATTTCACACGCTGGTGATTGGCGGCACCATCATCAGTACGAAGGTAACAGCTTCTACCCGCCTACCTGGTATGGTAACTAAGGATAAATCTTCTTGGTAACGCATATCAGTTGGCGCATTCTTAGAAAGATTATGCCCAACAGTGGACTTAAAACCAAGCTGGCAGTTATCCCAGTGGTTAAGCACAGCAGCCATATTGCGCGACAATGGGTTAAAACCCGAAACGATGTACAGTCTATACGTATGTATTCCCATACGTTATATCAAATTATTGTTCCATGTCTTGATATTTGTCTATTTCTAATTGATGCTTCCACAATACAGAATAAAATCTTACTTTAGGTACAACTGGTTAAAAAATATTTTAAAAGATAAAGATATAATCTTCCTAGTAACGAACACGTCGCGTTCGTCTTAGACAATTCGTCGTTCTCAGCAAAAGCTGTTACGTTGTACGCGCATACACAGCCAACAATAAGATTGATGGCAGGCGTGGATGCAATTTTAAACACAAAATACAAATAGATCCCAAAAAATTATTTGCCTTGTATGTAATATTCAGTATACACAGTGGTATAAATGATACTAGACGTTTAGCCAGTCTCTTTTCCAGGCTTTGTTGACGAAATACACACATTCGAACCCAGTAGCGGGTAGCTGCCGCACGTAGCCGATGGATCCAAAAATGTCTCCTTTTTATTTTCAAAGCGAAAAACGATTAAAACAATTAAATATAATTTTTATGCTTATCTCTACCCTTGGCAAATGTATGTATGTTCATTATCTCCATTTTCAAAACTTACGATGTAACAAGTTTTCGTAATAAAATTAATTAGTTAAAACTATTCAAAAACATCTTATTTTAAGATTTTTTTTATTAGAAAGATATGGCGCTGTGCTGAATTTCATTGACAGAATGTCGCCTTCTCAAATCTGTCGCCTGGGGCCATTCTCCCCTCGCTTCGATTTGAACCAAACGATTTGTTCATCATTCGTAATGCGTACCATCAAGACAACAGTTAATTGGCTTTTTAAGCTAAGTGCGTTTCACCAATTCTGGCTACTACAGTAGTAAGGTAGTAGTCAAGTTATTAAAGTGTTTGCATGTGACTTTACAGTTAAATAAAACTTTAATAAACTATTAGCAAACAATAATAATTAAATTATTAAATGTTTTTTTTTATTTTATTTTTTTAGTAATAAGCAATTATTTACTAATAAAATATTTATCAATACTAAATCCTACCCAGCCAAAGCCGGGGTGCATCGCTTCTGTATAATAAACAAGATGAAGTCTCTATTAATTCATTTAATTCAAAGTTGTGTTGATTTTTCAGATGTTCAACCCAACAGCTTTGCGATTTCTCAAGCCATCAAACATTGACATGCCCACACATTAAACCAAGGCATTATTATCATACTTTGCATGCTTGACAAGTTAGTTATTAACTCCAAGATACTATTTCAAGTTTTAAACAAGTAAACATTAGTGCCTGCTGCTAATTTTCATTAATTATTGCATTCTAAATTGATGCAGTAATTACAATAATTCCAGATTCAGTCACGGTAAGTATTTTGAAATTTATATTAAATGTTAAAAACTTAAAATATATGACAGTAATATTTTTTTATAAACAAAATACTCCAAAGATGGATTATGAGCAAAGCGTGATAGATTAACTTCAAGCAAAATGTCACTCTCTTGTCGCTCATTTGGAAGAGTTCATTTATATTCGGTTTTTTCACATCTATTTCCGGTTTGGTAAGACCGGGCCATTGTTACTTCAGAATATTAATTCTTTTGATTTTGTTTGTTACCAAATCCAATTTTCCGCATTTATTTTTAAATTTTATTACACAGAAAATAACTGGAAAATGGTTTGTAACAGATTTTTATTTAAAATACCTGCTAGCTACAACGAGGATTCATCACTCCATTTCATGTTATTTTACTGTGTCCAATAGGTACCATACATGGTAGAGACATGCTGCAGCTGTTTTAATACTGGAACAATAAAATGGTAGAATCTGGTAAAAGCGGCCCGCTTTGACCAGATTCTACCATGCTCGCACTAAATACCTGCATAATGTTGATGTTTCGATAAAAAATGGTGACTTACTGGTAACGAAGCATTTCGTCTTACTCTCCATTGGTAACAATATTTTTGATTTTGGCATTTTGATTTATCATCGAAGCAATTAAGTTCAAGTGAATTATGTTCATATTAAAGGCTAAAGATTTTCTATCTATATAGGTATAATATATAAGGAATATATAGGAATCCTAATTTTATAATTAAATAAAAACAACACAGTCCCCGTTGTAAAACAAACTGAAATTTATCTATAAGATATGAACGAGTGATTTAATCTTTAAAAATGGTAAAGAGGGTAAAAAATCTGAGATACGCCTGTGTTTAACAGAAGGTAATTATAAGGCGAGAGATTTTGAGATATAAGTACAGTTACCTATACCATGTATCTTAAAAGACATATTTTATATTGAAGTGAAAACGTACTTTTCTCAAGACAAAGCACTCGAGCATATTTTGCGATTTCGATACGCTTCTGATTCATCCACATGATCAAAGAGACTTCATTTAATAGCTGCCAACTGGTTGAAGTCATTGAGGTAAAAAATAACGATACTTACATTTCGAATTTTTAATATCGCGTTGTGCCTAGGTTAATACATTAAGTCTTATGATTTAATACTCACATGTGTTTGCGATTTAGCCGTATAAGTTAGGTTTCGAAGATACCCTTTTTGAATACACTTACGGTTATTGCTTTTACTTTTTCATATGCCTAGTCCACTATTTGAACCTAAAATAAATATGATATCGTATTAAGTTAAAATGTATTAGACGTGCGTTGAATAGAAATTCTAAATTTATTATTTTCAAAAACGAACTGAACGTAAAAAAATACTAGCATGTGGTGCTAATCAATATTCAATGGGACCAATATTAATAAAAACCATGAAATTAAACCTTATTTTATAAAAAATATATCAACTTTAATAATGATATTTAAAAATGAATTTCGATTCCAGGACAATTTTCGCTTCATAAAGACACATCGGAAGACGTGTCCAATATAAAAAGGTGTTACCTTACAGATTCTGATAAACTAACTTATGTGTTTCTGCAGCCTATAATATTGCCAATATGTGTCTCTACAAGTGGTCCAGTTTTGCTAATTTTAGTACGAAATAGTATTATTAAAGTTTCTAAATTCAAGCTCACGCGAGCGAAGCCGCGGGTAAAAAGCTAGTGTTCAATAATAGTTTAAAGTTTGTTATAACAGTTTATCAAACAATTGAAAAATATAAGATTAATATATGTTATGTTAAATGTTAATATTACATAATATGCTATATGTTATGTTAATGAGTTCGCGTCGATCGTTGTTAAGATGAATACGTGAACTAACACAATTTTTGTAACTATCAAACTATAGCGACAAATTTACGTTAAATGTATTAACATTTGCAGAAAAGTACATGGACCGTGCAGTGACTATGGGAAATAACGGAAAAATGTCAAAACTTTCGATAGGTAGCGGTATAACTAATCTCGACGTAAAACCACAGAATAAATAATAGTACTACGTAGTAAAACACAGACCGTCGACGGGCGGCAGTGTCAAAGGTGCGGGCCATCTACGATTGTCGATCGCAAACGCCAGCTAAGGGTGACTATTAAAACGAGTCACCTTTACAGCGAGAGAGTTCAAGTTGTGGACTTTAATGAGCTGATGGGAATAAGCAAAACGTGTTGTTCACTGGCATACTCACGCCTGTCACCCACAGGGGTAGGCAGAGACTACAGACTTCCATTTGGCACGATCCTGACACACCTCTCTCGCCTCCTCCACATCCATATACCTAAGCATACATGCTCGTCGGTTAAGGGTACTCCTGAATGACCCATTTTCAATATATTAACAATTTGGTCGACAAACTTCCGCCTAGGATGTCCCTTACAGACTCTGCCGTTCACTTCTGCAACAAAAATTTGTTTTGTCACTCTTTCCTCATTCATTCTATCTACATGACCAAACCACCGAAGCATTCCTTTCTTAATCCTGGTCACAATATCATCTTGCATGCCACACACTTTTGTTATCACACAATTTCTCACCCTGTCACCAGGTCGATGATACAGCAACTGAAACAGCCATTGCGGTGATTATATTATAATATTCTATTAATAAAAAAATTAAATAACATTAGTGCAGTTGACATACGTAATTTAGAAATCATAGAGAATATCATATTTATTTTATTATATTTATATATATATATATATATATATATATATATATATATATATATATATATATATATATATATATATAAAGTAAATGCAAAGGATAATTGTTGGATTCATGAAATTACAATATAAATAATTTTATAATAAACTCTTTATACTGTATTCTTTGGCGTGTAGTGGCTTTGGCTGAGAATATCCACTACTTCATATCTTCCCGAGGGTGCAATAAGAGGCGACAGAGGGACACAGAAAGGAGATGGGCAGCAGCATTTTCCAGATAACAACAACTATACAATAAAAAAACTGCGGTTGCCAACCTGCTCGCTAAGCGTGGCAACTATGGCAAACACCCCCCCCCCCCATGAGGAACGACACAAAAAAACGGCCCCAGTCCCCGGCGGCCCCGCTATTCCTGGCCCCCATGGCAACATATAACGCACGCACTCTGAGGACTGACGAGAAGATACTGGAGCTGGAAGAAGAGATAGACAAGTTGCGCTGGCATATAATAGGATTATCCGAGGCCCGAAGAAAAGGGAAAGACACGGTTATCCTCGAATCCGGCAATTGTTCTATCATCGGAAGAGCGACCATCTGTTTCAAGGAGGTGTCGGATTTATCGTCCACAAGTCTTTCGTCAACAACGTTGTAAAGATCGAGAGTGTGTCGACGAGGGTCGCGTACCTGATACTCAGAATCACCAAACGGTATTCGCTGAAGGTCATACAGGTTTACGCACAAACCTCGGCACATCCCGATGGATTGTTTTCGTTATGACGACCAGATGCCAACTGTTCAGTGATATTTCAGTGATCGAGAGGGTGAAAACTGGCAGCGATCACCGAATGGTTAGAGGCACACTGAACCTAAACGTTAAGTTGGAGAGGTCTCGTCTAATAAAGCTAACTCGTGCTCTAATCCAAAGTCCCGAAATCTTCAGCTCTAGTTACAAAACCGTTTGCAGTCTCTAGAAGATTGCAATGCAGTGGACGATACGAATGGCAAGCTCGTGGAAACTGTCCATGCGGTCGGAGCCAAGTTCTGCAAGACCCACCGCAGAATACAAAACTCTACGATCGGACTATTAATCTCATGGCTGTTAGACGGGAAATGAAGCTGCAGTCTTCAGCAGATTTTGCAGCATACAGGCAACTGATAGACAGATCTCCAAATACATGCGGCAGGACTCACGCAACTTTAATACTGCTCGAAAATTGAAAAAGCGATCGAGCGGAAAAAGTCCCCAGGCGAGGATGGAATTACAGCGGAGCGTCTGAAAGCGGTTTAAAAACCGGTACTTGAAGTCCTTCAGGAGCTCTTTAATTCCGTCCTCCATGGTGGCACTACTCCCGTGGCCCGGAGCAGAAGTGCGGTGGTCTTGTTCCTCAAGAAAGGTGACACCGCTCTCTTGAAGAACAACAGACCGATTTCCCTTCTGAGCCGCGTCTACGTGCTGTTCTCGAGAGTCATTACGAATCGTCTCGCACGCAAACTCGACGACTTCCAGCCTTCCGAACAAGCAGGTTTCCGAAAAGGCTTTCGCAACATAAACCACATACAATACCCTTCGGCAAATTGTACAGAAGTTCGAAGAGTACAATCTGCCACTTTGCCTTGCGTGCTAAAGCCCCTTCAGCGGTGCCAAGTGGACTGTCGGTATATCTAAGTACTGAAGTGTTTGTACAGTAGTGCTACGATGGCTATCCGAGTACAGAAACAGAGTACGAAACCTATTCAACTGCAGAGAGGTGTAAGACAGGGTGACGTTTTATCCTCTAAACTCTTCACCGCTGCATTTGAAGACGTTTTCAAGCTACTGGACTGGAAAGGATACGGCATTAATATCAATGGCGAGTAGATCACTTACTTTCGATTTGCCAACAATAACATGAACTTGGACAAAACAAAGAACATGTTTAATGTCCATGTCACTGGCAATGGGTCGGCCATATAGCTCAATGAACCGACAACCTTTGGGGACAAAAGGTTCTCGAGTGGCAGCCTTGTACTGGTAGTCGAATTGTAGGTCGACCCCCCACTAGATGGAGTGACGACCTGGTAGGAATGCAGGAAGTCGATGGATGCAGGTGGTTCAGGACCGTGCTTTATGGCATACCTTGGGGGAGGCCCATGTTCAGCAGTGGACTTGTGAAGGGCTGTAATGAAATGATGAAATGAATGACTGTATTCTATCTCATTAATTCGCAGGCTAAATCATATAGATGTATGTTTGTCTCTTTTTAGTTTTGTGTTCAAATTACAAGCAATCAAAATTAAAAAGGGATCTTATAATACTATTGTCTATTTAGTCTACGGATTTGAAAGGTTTGCTGCCAAATTTTGGTCACCATAATGTCATCCGTTAGCTGACAGGATGCACTGCGTTCAGGTAAGTTCATTTGGAGTATTTAATGGGGATGTGCCTCAAGATTTTGCTTCTATTATTCGTTTCTTTCATTTTAATTATTCACACTTAGCTATACCGTACTTTGCAATTAATTTTTAAAAGGAAATTCCATAGTTCGCGGGCGCGTGCACTAAAACATACCAAAGTTCCATAAAAATTTGCTAATTGGTATAGGACCGCATACGGAAAAAACAAAGATACATTCATATTCCTATCTACATATAATAAAATAGAGACTCAAAGGACCGCAATTAATACAAAGTAAATAAAACTTTTATTAAAAGACCTTGCCAAACTTCGCAGATAAAATACTACAAGTTCCTAATTTCAAAAGTTCGTAAGTAAATAAAATTAAAGTTGTATCACACAAATTGAAAATTAAACTTCTTAGTTTACTTTGGTACTTATATATTAAAAATAAGAAATTTAATTCTGAAGTAACTGCCGATCACCAGTTTTTTATAGTTTTGGTAATTTATAACTAAATCCTAAATTTTATAGTTTAGGTAATTTAAAGCTAAATCCTAATTTTTATAGTTTAAATCTAATTTAAAATAAAATAAAAATAATTATATAAAAATAATTCCGTTTATAGCTAAATTCTAATTTTTGTTTTATAGAATATAGATAAGTGACAGTTAAACATTAATATTTTAACCTTATATTGTAATTTATAGCTAAATTCTAATTTTTTTTATAGAATATAGATAAATGACAAATGAGCACTGTCCACATCAAGGTAAGTGGACGCAGTGGTCTATAAACATCTTCATCTATCTTCAACTAAGAATCAGACCAGAAGAATTAGATTTTATATGTGGCAGAGCCACGCTGCAGATATATTATGGTTGTAGCACTAATGGGTCGGCACGACCGGGCAGGACTACGTTCTCACGGAATACCAGCGTACAAAAGCAGCTTAAAACTGCTGTGTATCGTATGGTGAGTGTAGAGATTCGGAGACCCTTTTTTACTGGAAACGAGGCATTCCATCTTAGTCCTCAGGGGTGACAACGCATCTGCGTTTTGATAAATGTAGATGTCTATGGGCCACAGCATTCACTTACCATCACGTGGACTGTGCGCTCATTTGCCACCCTTATTCTATAAAAAAAATCAAAATGCAGTTACGTTGTCACCCTTGAGGAGTTATAAATTTAGATACCTAGTGAACAACGATAATTAAATATCACACCTTTAAATAATTATACAATAAAAATATTTACGTTTACAATACAATAATTAGACAAAATATTACAATATTTGTATAATTACTTAAATGTGTTATTATTGTAATATAACAAAGAAAATATTCTTATTTTTTTATCGACCCGTTAAATTCGACTAGACATGTCTTTCTCCCGTTGTAGGTGATTTGTGTTAATCGTAACATTTGGCAGGCGAACAGACGAGCTCATCTCAGTCTCACCTTTAACGCTTCTGCCTGTCGCTGGTCTAGTATTTTAAGTGTGACCTAAACGAAATGATTATACCGCCATCTATCGGATAGGGTTTTACTAGCACTTCCCATTCATCGTCTTTTATAACAGCCGCAGGACGAAATCGGGTAATGAATTCTCTTACGCCACCACTACACGGCGTTTGCGTATATACGAGTACGTGCATGAATAAAGCTCGTAGAAGTTTTTACGCAAGACAAAGTTAGGCAGTGCAAGTTGCGTGAGGGCGGGCGGCTGGCACGCCTTCAGACCGCCTTGCGCCGCCGTCCAGGCTGCACAACCGCGCCTCCCACCATGTGAGCCTACGCGACAACGCGATCGCAAAGATGTCGCTAAACTAACGTACCAAGTCTCATTCGCTTTTAAAATCTTCGTAGCTGTCGAGAAGCTCTCAAGCAATATCCTAATTAGTCTCTTTAGTATTTAGAAGTAGTTTTAGGTACTTCGTTAAATATTACAGTAGTTGCGTATTTTAACTAGTTTACGAGACCTATATACCTTCGCTCGTGTCTGCTATGCTAAAGGTAAGTTTTAAGTAAGATTTTTGGTACTGACTTCTAATAAAGTTATTCAACTTAAGCTCGGGCCTTTTAGGCGTGTTTAATAGTGGTTTAGACAGATATCCTAATTTTTAAAGTTGAAAAAATATGTGTAATTGTTTACAAATATTTAAAAATTTAATATTAAACAGAAACACTTAATAATTTGAATATTATAATATTAATTATGTCTAATTTAAAAAAAATCCTTTATAAATGAGTAAATAGACAAAAGTATATTTATTTTAAATATCTCCTTTATTAAAATGTTAAAATATGGGATAAAACTATAATTATTTATTTATAAATTTACAAACGATTATGATGAATCGTACTGCGATACGACAATTACTATGAAAACATTTCTGTTTGTTTAAATCTTGTGTGAATATTTTTAATTTTTGTTTGGTTGATTTTGTCTGGTATTATATACTTAAACAAAAATTTTTGATGAGTTTTGTAGTTTATCTACATTCAAAATTTTTCATTTAAACATTCCTAATATGTGAAAAGTGTTTTTGCCAACTTTAAAAAAGGGAAGACGTTAACAAATCTACTATATATTTTTTATTACGCGATACTATCGACAACAATAGTGAATATGTTTTGATTATATACTTCTAAGAGGTCTTATAAAAATTTGAAAAAGAAGAGTGGCAAAATAAGGGATGAAGGTTTGCTTGGAACTATTTCAACGACATTGAGTTTGTAGTTTTACTTGGTCTACTGAAAAGGGTAAAAAATTAACTTTTAATTTAATTTAAGGCCCGCTTTAAACAACTAAACAGAAAAAAATAATTTTATATTCTGAAATCGATGCTTTTGTTTTTTTTTTCAATATTTTCTAGCACCAAATTCAGAATGTGAATTTATTATATTGTTTAAATTTGTTTAAATTTTTACGTGGTAGAGCCATGCTGCCGCTATATTGTGGTTGCAGCAAAAATGGGTCGGTCATGCTCTCACAGAATACCAGCGTAAAAAACAGCTCAATGCTGGTGTGTTTCGTATTGCGAGTGTAGAAAACTGGAGACCCTTTTTACTGGAAACAAGACATTCCATTTCAGTCGTCAAGGGTGTCAACGCATCTCCATTTTGATTGTAAATTAAAGACAAATGTATATGTATACGGGCCACAGCATCCATTTACCATCAGGTGGATTGTGGGCTTTTATTTCGTTTTTTGTCACCCTTATTCTATAAAAAAGTTGGTTTTTACTATTTATTAAAGTTAATTTTTAACGCACGTTTCAAACATTGATATGATTACTATATATTACAAGCTTACACATGAAAATAAAGTTGAAAAGAAAGCAAAATCATTTTTAAAGTTGTAACCAACTTTAAAATATGTGTGTAAATCCGCGCAAACCGCGCCGTTAACTAACACCACTTTACCGGGACCTCACCTTTTCAGTTATCTCCCAAGATATATTCTTACCCCAGCAGCTACTATCATGATTTATTAATACAAATTACATTGCTCATTTTTACTATAAACTACGCTGATTTTTTAAAATAAACTTTTAAATAATTATTTAAATTAAAAAACACAAGTGCTTAATAAACTATTTTGAGTATCATTTAAAACATAAGTTTTTTTTTTACATTATCTTTGGCAAACAAAGAAAGATAGACGTTGCGCTGTGTACATTATTCCGAAATCAAGACAAAACCATACTCTAAATATTGTTAGAACACTGATCTGAAATCATTCACAACCAACAACATGGTTTTTAGGTGCATATGGGTACGTTCAGCGGTGGGCGTTTAGGGGCTGATAAAGAAAGAAAGATATGTGTGTGAATGTGTAAAAAATAAAGAAATATATAATAAAAATGTTTTTTTTTTTTAAATTAAAATATTTAAAATGTATCGGACGATACGATACGGAGAATCGGACGAATAAAAATAAATAAAACATACGATAAGAAAAAAAATAATCCTCCGATTATATATATATATATATATATATATATATATATATATATATATATATATATATATATAACAATAGACTTATCCTTACAAAATATATTATACGAAATATACCTACTTGTCACCATTAGTGTACTTTTCATCACGTTCATCTAAATAGCTTTAATAACTTCTTTCATAAAGCGCCCTTTAACCCTTTGATGGGCTAAACCAATTACAAGCTGTCAATTCATCAGAAAGTGTAAATGTGTTGTCGCGAGAAGCTTGAGCGAGTAGAAATTAAAATGGGAAAAAAGCAGTAAGTGATGATTTTCATATTTTATGATAAAATATAAAAAATACATATTTTTGTAGAATAATCGAATTTGATTGCAAGTAACAACCGAAGCTACAGTAAATTCTACTTTATATATTTATGTTTGTCCTTTACTGGCGGCATATTAGGGAACTCAAGGTCGCTCAGTACGCTACGGAGAGAGCTACGCTAGAAGTTTTCTGCGTAATAAACTTCGTAATAAGGTCATCCGCAGTAAAACCTGAGTAACCCATATCCCAACAGATCAGAAAGCGGAAGTGACAATGAGCTGGGTACATAGCTCGAACAATCGACAAACAATTGGGAAGAAAGGTTTTCGTGTAGCAATCTCGTACTGGCAAGTGAAATGAAGGCCAGTCCCACACTAGATGGGATGGCAATCTGTCAAGAGATCCAGGAGGGTAATGGAAAAGCTGTCTCGAGACTGCGCTTTAAGGCATTCTTTAGATAGAAGTTTGTGTTCAGCAGAAGACTTGTGGTGAGCTATAATGATGATGATGATGATGATGATGTTTATCTTTTATATCCATTTCAAAAAAAACTGAAAAAAATTGAAAAAAAATAGTTTAAATCAAACTAAATAATTATATATTTACTTTAATTAAAATTTTAACCTCGAAGCCGACGAAATTTTAGAAATTTAGAGATATTCGAAAGCTTTTATTTTTCTAAAATTATTTTAGAGTATTTGTGGTTAAACAAATTTTTAATGACAGACATCTTGAAACTATATAAACAAGAGTACAGTCCGTCGTATATTGCGGCAAATGGATTGCAACACTCACCTCATTGTCGCGAACATAAATTGCGTAATCAATAAACAAGCGGTTCCACTACATTTAGAGCGTTCAGTGTTTCTGTACTTGCTTCACTATTTTTTCAAAAATATATATCTTAATTTAATTACTTAAATTTTCTAAAAAGCTATTTTTTTCATATAGCTTTAATGAATTTGCTAAGCCTACTTCTGCATCATATTTTTATTTTAAGACAAATGTTTATAAGTTTATACGTGGTAGAGCCATGCTGCAGTTATTTTATACCGGGGCAGAACCACGCTTTCACAGAATACCAGCGTAAAATAGTAGCTTAATGCTGCTGCGTTCCATATGGTGAGGGTAGAGAACCAGAGTCCCTTTTTACTGGAAACGAGGCATTCCATCTTAGTCCTTACGGGTGACAACACATCTGCATTTTGTTTTGTAATCGAGCATCCACTTACCATGAGATGGACTGTGTGCTTGTTAAAAAGGATTATTAAAATATCAAATAATACATAAATGAAAATAACTCCTGGGAATGAGGTGAGCGCCACCATGCTGGTTCTTAAAAATTCATTCAAAAATTGTACAAAATAAATTATTGTAAAGTGAAATATGTTAAAAAAACGTCCCACTGGATTTCTTGCTAGTTCTTCTCAGGACAGAGGCTTTCTTCAAATCAGTGGTAAATAAAAAAATGACTTTTAATAAGTATCTATTATGCAATAATCTATACTGAATAAAAATCATCGTTTCATATTGGGTCTTGTGGGCGTCGTTAAAGATAAATTACTTTGGGGACTTCGGATATGAAGACGAATCTAACGATACAACGTAATTCAAAATCCAAAAAGCTGTTTAAGATATACAAGGTCGCAAGAAAACAGACTCACCTACACACAAATATACTCATACACATATACAGAGACAAATATACAACCCGGAACGTTTATCCCTTCAAAAGCAAGCACCTTAGATATAGGACATAAAGAACAAATTCATTCATAATCTAGGAGAAGGCATCTCCACGATAACAACACATCATCATCATCATCATCATTACAGCCCTTCATAAGTCCACTGCTGAACATAGGCCTCCCCCAAGTAATGCCACAAAGCACGGTCCTGAGCCACCTGCATCCATCGAGTTCCTGCATGTCTTACCAGGTCGTCACTCCATCTAGTGGGGGGTCGCCTTACACTACGCCTACCGGTACGAGGCTGCCACTCGAGAACCTTTCTTCCCCATCGGTTATCGGTTCTTCGAGCTATATGGCCGGCCCATTGCCACTTCAGCTTACTAATCCGTTGGGCTATGTCGGTCACTCTGGTTTTACTGCGGATATCCTCAATTCTGAGTCTATCACGCAGAGAAACTCCGAGCATAGCCCTCTCCATAGCTCGCTGAGCGACCTTAAGCGTCCTCATACGGCCAGCAGTGAAGTACCACGTCTCTGATCCGTAAGTCATCACTGGCAACACGCACTGGTTGTACACTTTAGTTTTCAGAGATTGAGGTATACCTGACGAGAAGATGTGTCGTAATTTCCCGAACGCTGCCCAGCCGAGTTGAATCCGTCGATTGACCTCTCAACAAAAAATAAAATAAACAAATAACAACACAAAATAAAATATTATATAAACTGTGGTTGCCAATCTTAAAATAAATATACGTGATAGAGCTACACTGAAGTTATATTTAACTATATTTTTGTATGGTGAGTGTAGAGAAACCCTTTTCATTAGAAACGAAGCATTCCATCTTAGTCCTCAGGGGTGACAACGCATGTGCATTTTTATTCTTAATTGATGATAAATGTAGATGTCCGAAGCCGCAGAATCCACTTACCATAAGGTGGACTTTATACTCGTTTATCACCAACAAAATGTATTTTCATAATCTCTGTATATAAAAATCAATTGAAGTCCGTTAGTCTCACAAAAGCTCGACCAATTTTGAAGAATTTTTTTGTGTGTATTATATTGAGTGTGTCCCTGAATGTTATAAAAACTCAGACTAGAGATCCAGAAATCAATCGTGCAAAGCCGGGGCAGATAGCTAGTCTGTAACATAATAATGATTCTTTTACTACCTTTTATAGACTTAATGATTTTACTATAATTATTATAAATACCACGTAAACCAAGTAAAAAGTGTATCTTTAAATCAAGATGCAAAATAAAATAAACTAATTTTGAGAGAGATAAATAAAATATTTAAATATTGAAGTAAAAATAGAATTTGGTTACGATTACGATCTACAATATTTTTTCGTGCTATTTATAAGAGAATTTTTTTATATTAATACAGAATCTGCGGATGATATCACGAAAACTAAACACGTGAATATAATACTTGTTTGTATAAAAATATTTCGAAATCATGAAATTCAAGCAGAATCTTGATAATGCCGTATAGCAGCGATGTAAAAGAAACTACTACCTCCAAATAATATATCAAATAATATATATTACTACTTAGAAGTTCTAAACCCCATACCTTCACGTGAGTATCGCAAAAGACGATAGAGAGATGTTTACAGGAGATAGGCAACAGTATCTTTCTGATGACAACTCAAAATAATAACCCGTGGTTGCGGTCATCAACCCACTTGGCAAGAGAGGAAACTATGGCAAATATTCACCCTATGTTCAGTAGTGGACTTTTGTAGGCTATATTTAATGTATGAATGATGGATAATATCTTGGGGGAGCATATAGGAAAACGGGTAACAAGTTCATAATCGATTTATTGGTTGTTGTGATATAGCGATTTTATACGTGGTAGATACGATGTGACTTTATACGTGGTAGATACGATGTGACTTTATACGTGGTAGATACGATGTGATTTTGTACATGGTAGATATGATGTGATTTTATACGTGGTAGATACGATGTGATTTAATACGTGGTAGATACGATATGATTTTATACGTAGTAGATACGATGTGTTTTTATACGTGGTAGATACGATGTGATTTTATACATGGTAGATACGATGTGATTTTATACGTGGTAGAGCCACGCTGCAGCTATTATGGTTGTACCATGAATGGGTCGGCTTGACCGGGGTAGGACCACGCTCTCACAGAATACCAGCGTGAAATAGCAGTTTAATGCTGCTGTGTTTTGTATGGTGAGTGTAGAGAACCGGAGACCCGTTTCACTGGAATCGAGGCATTCCATCTTAGTCCTCAAGGGTGACAACGCATCTGCATTTTGATTCTCAATTGAGGTTCAATGTAGATGTCTATGGGCCACAGCATTCACTTACCATCATGTGGATTGTGTGCTCGTTTGTCATCCTCCCTATAAAATAAAAAAGAGAAAGAGTGGTCGTGCCACTGTTATTGTACTATCGTAGCAGTGCCCTCCGTGTACGTTCCGTGTAGCAAGCCGTGTCAATTAAACAAACATAGTTATTACCTGTGAAACCCATAATAAGTCTTACTACCTACCCATATAAGGATTATTTTGCGGAAATTTATCTGCTAAATTTAAGTAGATTTCACAGTGATCTTTTCACAATATATTTTAAATTATACAACGATAACAGGAAATGCCGCATTAAATTTGACTATGAATTTGTCGCAAGATATCAGATCAAGCTTCCGTAAACTGTCATTGATATAAATAAGTTTTACGAACCGGACCAATAAAAATCCCTAATTTTACTAAGTCGTAGACTTGTAACAAATGAATGAATGAAACAAATGAATTTACCGAAATCGATTTTTTGTTTCGCTAATGGCACATCATTAGAAGTGTCTATAAAATGGAAAAACGGAAATAACCTGGTAAAAGAAAGAAGGTGAGAATAATATAGCTATTTTAATTTGGCACCTTGTTGAAAGTCATATATATTAGGATTTCATCTATTAGAATTTTGTTTTCAAAAAAAAAAGAGACGAAATTCTACTGTATGTGTTTGTATTTATGTTACGTTTATGTTTTTATACAATTTATAAACCTATTTTGATAATTCTTTTATATTAAATAGGTTATACTTTAGGGGTGATCCCAAATAAATTAGAAGAAAAAATTTCAAATCTAAGGGTGGCTAAATTGGGGATGAAATTTTCAATGAAACTTTGTGATAATTTTTTATTTCAAAACTGTACAATTAATTCAAATAATGTCTTAATTTAAAATAGTCTCTAACAACAGGCACCTGAACTAAGATAAACCTGTATAACTCTGGTGTATGTGCTAAATGATACATTAAGAAATATTTTCTGTTTGTTATTTTAAAATGAATAACACACTAACTAATTAGGGTTATTTCGGTAAAATATATTATCACTACTTTACTTATGATATCAATTAACAATCAACTTCAAGAGCAACTTCTCCGTATGATCGTATGACAAATTTTGTAACCATGTTCAAATTACATTTCACAATCTGCAATATTTGTACAAAATTGCATTGACTTAATTATACACAAAAGGGTCAAGGAATAGTAGAATAATATATGCATGAAAGAATGCCTTATTCTAATGTTAGTTTCAATTACTTTTTCTTTGCGTCTATTATCAGTGACCTCTCTTCTGTAGGGCAGTTTTAAGTGCTGTTTTACTCATAACGAATAACTAGCGCACGGAGAGGACATTATAGGATTTATTTAAGAGAGGGACCGAAAATAGGATAAGGCGGAATGTTGCGAATTTTACTACAGCTCTTTGAGCGCATTCCAGTGGTAGCAGTGTAGTTTTAGCTGTTCTTCCACATGAGGTTGTACAATAGGTGAGAAGTGATTGACATACTGCGAAATATACTTGCTTAACTAGTTTATTATCAGCAAAAAAAAATGAATATTTTTAAAAACAAACATTAATCTACGGACTCTATTGCATGTGGTTTGTGTGGTAATGTAAACGTAGAATCTATAATTATTCCAAAGTACTTAATAGTTTTTGTATTAAATATAACTGGGCAGTTGCTGACAGTGCGACTGAGCAACATTGATGTGCATACATTTCTAGAATGGTTATATGCTGAGTTGAGGTTGATGCTTTTATGCGCATAGAATGCGCATAAAAGCATGGTTGAGATAAAAGGAGAAACACACATTTCCATACATTGTTGGACCCAGGAGTTAATAAAATGAAAGCTGGACTATTTAAAAGCTTACATATAAAAAACTCATAGCTGAAAATCTGGCAATATTTGTCAATCTAGGAGCTGAGTTATGGTAGAATAAGTACACGTGAGGTTATGTATTACATACACTGTAATAATCGATTTTGCTTCAGTAACTTAAAGATTCAATTATATTTATAAACTCGCATACCTACTTGAAGTGTATTACAATTAAAACCATGGTCCATGATGTCAATATCAGGTCAGTCGTGTAAGCAAGATCCTTAGTATCCATTAGCGAAGCAAGGGTCAATAAAAAGTAGGATCAGTTTAAAATCACTAAAGAAAAGCTGTGGTTATCAAGGAAACGAAATGGTGAAGCAATTAACAAAAGTATAAATAACAACAACTGAGTGACAAGTAAATGAATTATAGACATGCCGACGATGCAAAAGCTTACCTAAAAGGATAGTGTGTCAAAGGCCTTTGAGGCATCAAGGGCAAGTGCTTCCCCATTGTTCTCGAGTGTCTCGCCCCATACATGTGTAGCGAACGCTAGAAGGTCCCCAGCTGACCGATTTTGGCGAAACCCATACGTAACTAAGGATTCTGGATTCTGTTCTAGGCATTCCATTGTGCGGGTGTTCAATATATGCTCCATAATCTTGCAGAGTATGGAGGTAATTGAGATTGGCCGATAATTGACAGGGTCGGCACGGCTGCCTTTTTTTGAAACAATTTGCAAGTTGGCCAGGTTCCAGGATTTCGCCACTATTCCAGTCCTAAATTAGAGACGGAATAAACTTGTCAGCGCAGAAGGCAACTCAGGTGCACGAAATTTAGAACTATAGCTGGTATACCATTTGGTCCACTAGCTTTATACACGTCTAGACACTGCAAGGTTTTAAAAACCTCCTTATTTGTCGTTAACGTTTTTGTTACCGTCCAGACATGAATCGTAGGTAAAGAGAGACGCGAACAAATCCGCTATTCTTTAGCCGTATGCGCCAGTGTGCAATCAGGTTTTACTAGCGGAGGCAGCGGAGGCCGACTGAATTTTGTCTTGTCCGCTTTGGCGAAATACCAAAAAAACTCTAGTGGCGAATGGTCTGGCAGAGAGTTTTGCGCCAATATGTTTAATGTGACTAGCTTTCCGTAATGCTTTTTGTATGACTTGGCGGCCTGATGGAAATTTCGTTTCTTGGAGCTAATATCCGGAGTTTTTCAGTTGGGTGCATTCAGCGTTAAAACATGGTCGAGCTTTTACCGTTGGGAGCGTCAGAAAAAGGGATAAAATACTGCATAGTTTGACACAATACATTGGTTATCGCATCCGCGCAGCTTGACGGATCCGCAGAAGAGAAACAGACCTCCGGCCAATAATATGATGCTAAAAATGTCGCATCTCATTATAATCAGCTGACTTATACCGCCATATTGTTCAAACTATGACGGGAGGTAACCAGTACTTCATACCTGCCTGGTTCGGTATTCAGCAATAGGTTCAAGCAATTGACTGTGTGACCGTCTACATCAGGTACCCTATTCGCTTCTTAAACCAGCTGAGAAAGACCTGGCGTCAAGGCAAAACTCCACGCTTCCCTTCCAACGTGGTCAGTCTTATGGTGTGGGAACAGCCAGTCTTAGTGACAAGCGAGTCCCCAAGAAAGACCAGCTGCGCAGAGGATACCGATTTAAGGCCACATCAGCAGCCTTACTAATCAAATGATCGTGTTGTCTCCTGGTCACCGCTCTGCGATCGATAGACACAGGCATATTTTATCAATACCTGTATCTACCATCACCCAGATTATTGAAAAATTGGGATTTTCAATGTGACGGAGACGCTGGAAGCAAATGTCATTGTGGACGTACACATAAACTCCGGCAAGTAGATGGAATTTGTGCTCCAGGGAGAATATAGTCGAGGTACGCCGCACGACATCCAATTTTGGTCTCCGTCTAGAAAATGCTGATTCTCAGGCTCATGATGGTGATGGACTGCGCAGAGATTAGAGGGAAATTCTCAATATTAGCCGGTTTTTGCCTTTTAGCTGTTCGGGCCTCTTGGTCTTTTCAGTTACGGTGCTCGGTTCGATTACATTATCTTTATGTGCTTTCGTTGACTATATGCGTCGGCAGCGATTCTGCTTCTGTTACTACCCTCCAAATAATATAATTCTATTAAAACTAAATATTAAATTCTAATAACAACTCCCAATATAATTCTCAAATAAGATGTACCAGAAAAATGGTGCACCTTCCTACACTAACTTTAACACCACTTGCGTAATTAGTTACAAGTCCGATACGGAGAGACCAGAATAAACGAGCACGCGGGAGCACCAGCTTTCATAGACCCAGTGGCGAATCTGGCTTATTGCTCCGCCGTCGACTACCTTTCAACCGCGGAGGTTAAGAAGAGCGGCGTATCGTAAAACCAACACTTCCCAATAGACCCACCACCACCGCATCATAAATAACAATATTTAGGCAGATTGAATCTGCACCTGTTTCTGATTTTCTGAACATAGAATTTTGAAGACCGGCAACAAATTATACCTAACGAGCAGTCGTAAATTATTTAAGGAATGGCTTAGATTTCCGTTAATTATCATTTATTACATCTCTAATTAACTTGCAACTTTGTTAATTTTAGAAAATATATGACTGCTAATTTAATCATTTCGTTTTTAATGAATTTGTAGAAGAAATATTTCCAATTATTTGTGTTTGTTCTTTCAATAATTTGCGATAAATTGCTTTAACATATTAATGATCGAAGCTAAAATTGAAGCTTTACTTTAGCTTACAAACGCTCGAGTTCATATTTGAACAACTCATTTGCATACACACATCTTTAAGCGTCAGGACTGGAATACGTGTTACAATGATAGTAAAATCAAATAATAATTATAATTGCGATTTATTTACATTAAAGAGTACATTATATATATTGACATAAAATCTGCTTAAAATATGTTTTACATACTTTAAAAGAGTGTCAATTACTGTCATATTGTACGGCCCTGATGCACTTGAATCCATTGACTACTTACTCTGGTTATGCTGCGCTAATCTTTGTTACGGATTCAATTGCATAGTAACGAAAAGAAGCTCCGAGTACAGACCTTGGCTCGCTAAAGCATTTAAACCTTCTTACGGTCAGCTACGCTTTATACGTGGTAGAGCCACAATTCTATATTCTGATTGTAGCACGAATAGGTCGGCTCGACTGGGGTAGGACCACGCTCTCACAGAATACCAGCGTAAAATAGCAGCTTAAACCAGAGACCCTTTTTACTGAAAACGATACATTCCACTTAGTCATCAGGGGTAACAACGCATCTGAATTTTAATTCTTAATTCTAAGGAATAAATGTAGATGCCTATGGGTCACAATATTCAATTGCCATCAGGTGGACTGTGTGTTCTTTGGTCACCCTTATTCTATAAATATAATAAAAAAAAACCTTTATGCGACTACATCTCCGCTTCATAGGTTATCACTGGCAACACGCACTGGTTATAAACTTTTGTTTAAAGTTTTCGGGAAATATTGGACTTGGTGCGTCGTAATTTCCAGAACACTGCCTAGCGCAATTTCGCTTTATTCGTCGGTAAACCTTACTTTGGTAAAAACATGTAAATAAGATCGGGAACAAGTAATTTAATTGTAAGACTTCCAAATTAATGTCAGACTTGAGAAAATGGTTCACAGCGATCATAGAGTAATAATCACTGGCGGCCAGTATAGTTTTGTATTTAATCTGGCAGCTTATGCCTTTTTTTACCTCTTTTAAGCATTTAACACACAAAACGAAATATTTCATTGCCCCTGTTTTTAATTGAGTTGACAATTTTTATGTATTTTCGGGCATAACTTATTTAAAGAACTGATTTTAATAGGTTACCTTTTTTAGCCAACTTCAAAAACGGAGGAGGTTCTTAATTGGACTTTTTTTCTTTTGTTTGCATATTATGCGATATCTTTGTCAATTTTTATCCAATTTTGATAATTCTGGACTTCAGGATTAGTCCCATATCAATTTTAAGAAAAAAATACCCCCATGGATGGAAAACTAGAAAATCATAGAAAAAACCCAAAAGAATAAACTATAAAAATATTAAACAGACATCAAAAACTAAGAAGAATAAAATAATATGTACATAATAAAAATAAATACTATCTCATATCACCGAATTCAGAATTTATTATGTGCATATTATTTTATACTTTTTGATTTTAAAGTCTATTCTTATTTTTTTAAGTTTTTTTCTCTTACCCTAGCAACAGGATAGTGTATAGTATAGTGTATAGTAAAGACTAACGTAGCTTAGATATAAAAGTAACTCATTGTCGCATTGCGAATGCCCGGTTCAAATTATAGTCCTTTACTATTCAAATTTTTTCAAGCTCACTGAATGTCCTGTAGCCTTGACGGTATCATTGAGCTAAGTAAAGTTGCTCCGGACGCCTAGGATTCCGTTTGTGCAGTCACTAAGTGTAACTGATTATTGCCATCAAGCTGTTCTAAAGTATAAATAAACATTCAATACAGCCTGTCAAAATCCACTGCTGAACATAGGCCTCCCACATAGGTTACCTAATAGGGGGGACATTTTCCATTGATGCCATGCAAAGGAGGCAACAGCAATTTTATTATTTTGAGTTTTTATTAGGGAGATGTTGCTGCCCGTCTTCTGTTACATTTTCTTGTATCGCTTACGGAATAATATAGGGTAGTGCATTCACTACACGTAATCTTAGTCCTCAGGTCTTTCTAAATAAATACATTTGAGACTTAAAAATTCGACACATACTATCAGTTTTTTCAGTTATATTACTAGCATAGTTGATGCACGAATGGGTCGACTCAATCGGGGAAGGACCACGCTCGCGTAAAATAGGAGCTTAATGCTGCTGTGTTTTATGTGGTGAGTGTAGAGAACCGGAGACCCTTTTTACTGGAAACGAGGTATTCCATCTTAGTTTTCACGGGTGACAACGCATCTGCATTTTGATTCGTAACCGAGGATAGATGTCGATATCTATGGGCCACAGCAACCACTTACCATCGGTTGGACTATGTGCTCGTTTGTCACCCTATCCTATAAAAAAGGTATATTAGCACGTTTATTATTTTAATACCGCATTAAAATAATAAACGTAGAAACTCTATCTGAAGCTTTTACAAAGTTTCGTAATTTCCAGTCAATTATCTTAAATTGTACGCGGTACAAAGATCGAACGTCTATTAAGTTAGATACGGCTGGCACTGTCTTCTTAAATGTAGCATATGTAAAGGCGCGTCAACTGTGTGAAACATTGTCGTAAATGTAATTACAAATTAAAGGGATGTTTTTAAGTTTACTCTAACTTAAAAACATCCCTTTTAAGAAAGTACCTTTGTAAGATTCCAAGGGTTATGTATTTGTCAGCTTCCACATGGTGATGTGTAATTACTTTCTGGTTATATATTACATAAGGTCTTATTTTTTCTGGCCATGAATATATTGCAATTGTTTCTATGTCTTGGCACTCTATCTCTCTATACTTTTATCGCATCTATTTCTTGAGGATTCTTGAGGATTCTGCCTCGTTGGTCTAGCAGTTGTAGCGGCGCAACTACTGATCATGAGGTCCTGGGTTCGAAACCCGGTCCCGGGCCGGGCGAAAAAATTAATTATTGAGTTTTTCCGTCAAGAAATTCTCAACAGCTACCTGGAGCCAGGAACTTGGTGGTGTATCACCCCCGTGCTTCGAAAAGCACGTAAAGCCGTTGGCCCTGTGCCTGATCTCTCTCCGGTCGGCAAAAATTCGAAATCCTAGATCACTAATAACATTGTTCTCTATCCTTTTGTTAACTTTCAAATTGGTTCAGTCATCTCAAAGATTATCCCTGTTACCCCTGAAAGACCGACAAACTTTTTTTTTTTTTTTCTTTTTCTAATATATTTGACTGCTGATGTTTGATTAAATATTGAGTTATAGTATATTAAGGTCTATATACAAAATACAATTTGATCAAGATTCATTAAATAAATTATTTATTTCTATCACGCTTATACTGTTAATTACTCTTACAAGGTTTTGCTTTTATATTCTATTATCTTAAAAGTTACCTAAGTTATAACATGATTTCAAGTTTGTTTTTAAAGTTTATTTAGAGTTTAAGTTACTTTTTAACCATTATTTACTTTAAAATATTTTTTTGTTAAAAAAACGATTTTCAGCAATTTTCTAAAGACGGTAATCGAATGACGAATCCGAATCTAGAACTTTTGTGTTTCGCAGTTCGTATTCTTAATTATTAAGCTATCGTCGGGTTAAATTAACTTAACCTTTATAAATTAATTTAGCCAAGGCAGTTCAGAAGTACCCGAACATATCGAGTTCTATCCCGCCAGTTTCAATAAATTTTTTAATGGAATTTTAAGTATTGATTTTCCGTGTGCATAGCATGAAAGAAAACAGTACGAGGCAACCTGCATGATAAGTGAAGTATTACGCAACCCCATTGGGAAAGCGTTGCGGACACTTTCCTGATTCACATACAACTTATTTGAAATAGGAGGATACCCACTACTATGTTTAATTGAGGATAAATGTAGATATCTATTCCGACCGGCGAAGGACCACGCTCTCACAGAATAACAGTGTAAAATAGCTTATTGTTGCTGTTTTTCGTATGGTGAATGTAAAGAACCGGAGATTCGTTTTACTAGAATCGAGGCATTCCATCTTAGTCCTCAGGGTGATAACGCATCTACATTTTTTTTCTTTGATTCTTGATTTGATTCTTAATCGAGGTTAAATGTAGATGTCTACGAGCATTCACTTACCGTCAGGTAGACTCTGTGCTCGTTTGTTACCCTTATTTCATTAAAAAGATACAGATATACAGACTTTTGATATACTGTATCGGTAATAGGACCGAGGATCGTATTCTTCGACCACTCACCATAATTTAAGTGGAGGGGGGGATGGGCTGTGTGCTCGTTTTTCACCCTTATTCCATTAAAAAGATACAGATATACAGACTTTTGATATACTGTATCGGTAATAGGACCAAGGATCGTATTCTTCGACCACTCACGCAAACAAGGCTGTAGTTTTTGAGTTATAATATTGTGACCACATTAACCGGATGACCATACTACCCTCACGTACTATATTCCAAACTTGACTTGTTAGGAAATTAAACACCTAACTATTAACAATTGACGACTCCGTGTCGCAGTGGCTTAGCAATGAGTGGCTGCGCTGAGGGTCGCGGGTTCGAATCCCGCACGGAATAAGTATTTGTATGGCCTACAATTAATTGTTCCGGATTTTGACAATTTATGTTTGTAAACTGCCCCCACGATACAGGAGAAAAACCTAGTGTAGGATAAAAAAAACTTCACTAAATATACAAATAAAGAATCTTCAGTCAAACTAAATACACTATAAGTTATACATTTATAAATACGAATAATAACAGATTCAATCCAAATTTTATCCGAATCCGGTACTTGCCTAAAATATCACGACCGAATATTAATGACGCCTAAAAACATGAACTGGCGGAAAATACGTAACGACCTTCGTAATCACTAAAGGAATGACAAAAATGTTCGTAATGATTCTGGCCTTAGAATTTATAACATAGCATTTTTAAATTTTAAAAGATTGATAAAAATAAATGAAGTCATTCGTTTGACAATTATAGGAGCGATACGAATGAAAAACCAAAGCATTAGTTTTTAGATACTGTTGGCTTTCATTGCTAAAACATCATACTAAATAAATTCTTAAATTTGATAACATATTATAGTTTTATTGGTAACTAGCTGTGTAGCTGACTTCGTTCGCGTGGAATCAGTACTTTTGTTATTCTATGTGATGATGATTTATTTGTAAATTAAACTGTCGCGAAGATTAGAAAGACACTAATCTGAATAAAAACATTCAGTTAGTCGGTCAATCAGACAAACAAATAAACGTACCCACAAACGAACCAAGAAACAAATAGGGCAAACTGTACGCTTGTGTTTTATTTTGTAAATAAACAACAAAATGACCGCAATAACGTAATCCCGAATTTCTCTAGCCAATACTTGGTTTCCATACAACAAATAAGAGATTTTCCTAAAATAAGCAAGCACCATCACTAATTATTGATATTGAATAAAAAAAATTGAAATGAAAACTATAATCCAATGGGTGCGTTTGGCAGAAAAAAGCGCTAGCAAGCGCTTGTAAGCAAAATGGCGATCGTAAGCGGTAAGTGCTGTCAAATCGTAAGTAGCTATTTTCCTCTAGGACACGATGTTAGTTTTAACCGGGGAACCTAACCTAATTTAAATATATGTTTGTAAAGTATTCATATTAAAAACTTACCAATCATGAATTTTTAATAACATGTATATGTTTATTCATGTCATTATATTACTTAAAACTAATATTGCACAAAACAACTTTTAAACTCTACTTCAAAACAAACAAATTAAATAAGCAAAATGGCGGATTATGTCAGCGCTACTGAAGTAGCAATCGTGTCCTGGCCGAAAACTATTTTAGCGCTTGTAAGCGCTTGCTAGCGCTTTTTTCTGCCAAACGCACCCAATGCCCACCTGAAACTAAGTACCTACACTAACAAAATAATGAAATTGCGTAATTATCTATATTTTGTCTCATCCTACAAAAAAAAAACTAAACTCAACCTAGGAAAGTTTTTGACCTTTAAGTAGTAGGTGTCATCGGGATTAAAATCAGTTGGGTGCTCACGTATGGGCCGCACGTGGTACGGTGGTGGTGGGTGTGCTCTATCAAAAAATTTTCATTAGCAGCCCGGAGTCGAAAAGTTTAGCAGCGTTTCATCCGATGCCTCAAAAAGCACGTAAAGCCGTTTTATCTGTATCTGATCTCACTATATTTTTGTCGGATTACTGACTCGCACACAATGATAAATGGACAATCTTTTATATTATGTAGGTATATAAGGATCAATAGGGGTAGATTTTTTTAAAGTTCTGGATAATAAGTATTATTCATAATTATCATAATTTCGTTTTACGGATTTTCCCACCAGTACCACATTTTTTCCGGGCAAACAATGTATCCTAGTTTTAACACTTTAAGGTGAGATATTAAGAAAATGAAAAAAAAACAAATTGCATTACTTTAAGCTTAAAGTATTCGTTCTAATTTTAAAGTAACAATAATCATATAATCATTTTTCTACTATCTAAAGATTTTAATTTTTCAAGACTTTTTTGTACAAGTTTTACTATGATGTAAGTTTAAAAGGAAGCTATTGTTCCAATTTCACGCATTTACATCCAGCGGTTTGAGCTGTACTCGTAGATTTAACACAATACTTTTCATAAAAAATTTGAACCCTTGCTTTAAGACCGTAAGAGACAAATTTTATTATTTTGTTACTTTAAAGCATTAAATATTTTTTCTCACATCAAATTGAACATTATCTACCCCCTTCTCCCTCCCCCGATACTATTTACATACAAAATTACATACCCCTGCACCCTCTACCGTAACGGGTTATTTTTTATTTGGGAAAGCGCAAAATACGTATTTTTTTAATACATTACTCTCATTATGTATCTAGTGTAATCGTCCTGTAAAATATTTTTGTAATAAAATAATAAATTGTAACACCCTTATTTCACACTCTTAGGGATCGAATTTACCAACATGATTTCATAGCGGATTTCTACGTCATAAAAGGTACACCTACAGTCCAAATTTTAGATTTCTACTTCAAGCGGTTTACTCAGTGTAGTTTAGTATCTATGACCCAGATTATAAAGACTATATGACAGTAGATAGGCAGTAAACAGTGACATCTGTCGGTAAATGGCAAAACTAACTTTACGGCAAATTAAATTTTATTCTGTTCGTTTTAACCATGTCCAATATAAATTACACTATGTTATATTTCACGACCGAATATACATATTAACAAATGCGTCAGAACGGTACTATGGACTCTTCCCCGCTCCAAAAAGTATAAGAAAACACAGAGGGATTCTTCGTAAACTCTCTCTACTAAATCTTTAATAATCATTACCGTTACCGTTACAGCTTATGAAAAGTCCACTGCTGAACATACCCCCCCCCCCCATAAATTCCATTTTTTTATTATAAAAATAATATTAACAATGCTATAAACATTACTAACATTCCCCTTAACCACTCGTGGTAAGCTTAGATTGCTTCTGTTACGAGTGGTTCACGCCAGCAGTCGAATGCCGGATTCGAACCCACGACCTTTTTGAGTTCGCGGTCCGCGCCCTGCCATTAAGCTACTGTCGCTTGATAGATATATATGCTTCATAGATATTCTTATAGATAGGATATTTGCCATTGTTGCCACATTGAGCAGGCAGGACGGCAACAGCAGATTTTTATATTTTATTTGTTGTGTTGCTGTCCACCTCTCAGTATTTCCCCCCGTCTTTTATGTCATGGGACGATATAATGTACCAATAGTTATATATACAAATATATTGAAACATATAACAGTGTTCGAACATATTTTTGAATGCAGTTTCTCTTCAACTAAAAGCCCAAGAAAAATAAAGCACGGTGACATAGAACACCTACGCTCTGGAAAGTCTATGAACACTAAACATTTTCGTGGCCACTTCCGCTATCAGATCACATTTAATAAATGACAAAAAATTTCGAGGAGATGTGTTTTAATATGGTGAGTGTAACGAAACAGAGACCGTTTTAACTGAAAACTTGTCATTCCATTTAGCTTTAAGGCACGACAACGAATCTGCATTTTGATTCATAATCGGGGATAGATTTAGTTACCACAGGCCTCAGCATCCACTTACCACTAAGTAGATTGTGTGGTCGTTAGTCACCTTTATTTCATAAAGAAACTAGCGATTTACCCTGGCTTCGCACGGGTGATATCTGGATTCTTCAACAGCGCGACCTACCGGGTTCAACTATGCCTATAATCTACGGAAAGTGCAAGCAGTTTGTTGACAAAATTTTATCACAATCTGATGCTTGGTATGGAAACGCATAAAATACAAACAAACAAATATTGATTTTTATATATTAGATGGAGAATATTACTGGCCGCTACCATAATCTTGAGTTTCTATCATTAGTAAAGTAACGTTCAAATGTAAATTCATGGGGCTTCAAAACATTATCATTGATGAGACATTTCAAATATTAATTTAACTCCTGCTATTGAAGGCACGCCGAGCATTTCATACCAGGTATTGTTAGTTAAACAAACAATGGGGTCAAATAATCTGAAAATTTGGCCAAAGACCTCTCATCGATAGAATAGGTTGCATAAGTTTCTATAAAATGTAGAAAAAATAGATCTTTTATTTTGTGTTCGAATCTCGAAAATACCAGAATAACCTATTGTCCTACGACAAGTACATAATGATCTCGTTATAAGCCTTAATGAAAGACATAGTCTTACTATATATATACTACGATCGCCAATCTGTTTACAAAACGATTTCGCGATTTTACAGCAAATCCCACTTATGATCGGAGAGATTCTCACTGAAAACAGCTATTTCTTTAATATTTACATTCTTAATCTATCACTCTATTCTTTTTTGACAATATCTAACGCATTTGGATTATTATTATTCCAACAGATTGTTATCAGATTCTTTTACCAATTGTTGTGAAACAAAACAATTTCTTTCATTATTACACCTAGGAGCGCAGGTGGAGATTTTTCACTTAGCCGAATCATAAATAACACATACAAAAATCTTTTATTTGGTATGAAAAGCAGTATTAAGACAGTATTTTACGAATAAGTTTATAATTAAAATTTCGTTTTTAAGAATAATAAAAATCAAGTGAATTAATAATTTATTTTACGCACATCTGAAATTTTCTCAAACCAATATAATAATACAAATGTATATGTCACAACCAAGTAGCTTAATTAGCCTTTTGTCAAACAAAGTCTCGAATTGGGAGCGACTAACTTTAGTCAAGTTCAATCCCCAGAAAACACAAGTTTGCGCGTTTACCGCTAAAAATAACCCCTTTGTTGTATATCCTTAGTTTCATGGCACTCCCCTTGTTGCCTTAGCCAGTATCGAAATCCTCAGCGTCGACATATCGAATAACGTGTAGTTTCGTAGTCACTTGAAAGAGAAGACCAAACTGTCCTCTGAACAGCTTGGCTCGCTCAGTAGAGCGGGACAGTATTTCATGCCGACACACCGCCTGCAACTTTACAAGGAGCAGGTTCGACCACACAGGCAATACTGTTCCCATCTCTGGACCAGGATTTCCCATTGCCAGCTCCTTACATTTGATCGTCCAGCGCAGAGCGGTTCGAACGTTGATCGGCTTGACTCACTAGCATTACGAAGAGATGTTGCATCTCTTTGTGTATTTTATCGCATCTGCCATGGAAAGTGCTCTGGGGAATTGTTTGGAATAATTCCAGCTGCTCAATTTTACCATCGCACATCACAACGAAATTCGCGATTTACAAGAAGTTAACTTCATATACGACTTAGGGAGCTTTAAGAAAACAGCCTCTTTTTTAAATTTCTCACGCTCCCATTACTCCACTTAGCCCTCCTTATAGGAAATCTGTCTAAGGTGCAAACACCCCAATTATAAGGTTGTGCAAATTGGTCGATGGACATAGCGACTTAGTTGACATTCACGCCTACCTATTTGCCAAAATCAAGAAATTTCTAGCTCTAGCCTGGTCTGAAACCAACAATTTATCATCATCATCATCATTACCGCCCTTCACAAGTCCACTGCTGAACGTAGGCCTCCATCGACTACCTGCATGTCTTACCAGGTCGTCACTCCATCTAGTGGGGGGTCGCCCTACACTTCGCCTACCGGTACGAGGCTGCCACTCGAGAACCTATTTTCCCCAACGGTTGTCGGTTCTTCGAGCTATATGGCCGGCCCATTGCCACTTCAGCTTCCTAATCCGTTGGGCTATGTCGGTCAATCTGGTTCTACTGCGTATATCCTCATTTCTAAGTTTATCACGCACAGAAACTCCGAGCTGGCTATATCTCCATAGCTCGCTGAGCGACTTTGAGTGTCCTCATACGGCCAGCAGTGAAGGACCACGTCTCAGTTCCATATGTCATCACTGGCAACACGCACTGGTTGTACAACTTAGTTTTCAGGTTTTGAGGTATACCTGATAAGAAGATGTGTTGTAATTTCCCAAACGCTGACCAGCCGAGTTGAATCCGTCGATTGACCTCTCGGTCGAAGTTGGACTTACCTAATCGGACTATTTGTCCCAGGTAAACGCATTCGTCAACAACTTCGAGCTTAGTGCTCCCAACAACGACCAACATAGGTGTGACATGGACATTAAACATGATCTTTGTTTTGTCTATGTTCATCTTAAGACATATCCGTTGGGAGGCACTATTGAGGTCATTGAGCATAGTGCTTAAGTTCTCCAGCGATTCTGCCATAAGGACTATATCGTCGGCAAATCGAAGGTGAGTGATGTACTCGCCATTGATGTTAATACCGTATCCTTTCCAGTCCAGTAGCTTGAAAACGTCTTCCAATGCAGCGGTGAAGAGTTTCGGGGAAACAACGTCACCCTGTCTTACACCTCTCTGCAGTTGGATAGGTTTCGTACTCTGGTTCTTTACTCGGATAGCCATCGTAGCCCTACTGTACAAACACTTCAGCACTTCGATATACCAACAGTCAACTTGGCACCGCTGAAGAGACTGTAGCACCGCCCAAATTTCGGAATCAAAGGCTTTCTCATAGTCCTCATACGCCAGGGAAAGTGGCAGATTTTACTCTTCGGACGTCTGTACAATTTGCCGAAGGGTATGTATATGGTCTATAGTACTAAAGCCTTTTCGGGAATCGGCTTGTTTGGGAGGCTGGAAGTCGTCGAGCGTGCGAGACGATTCGTAATGACTCTCGAAAACAGCACGTAGACGCGGCTCAGAAGGGAAATCGGTCTGTAGTTCTTCAAGAGAGCGTTGTCGCCTTTCTTAAACAACAAGACCACCGCACTTCTGCTCCACGCCTCCGGGGTAGTGCCACCATGGAGGATTAAAGAGCCTCTGAAGGTCTTCAAGTACTGGTTTTCCACCCGCTTGCAGAAGGTTTGCTATAATTCCATCCTCGCCCGAGGATTGGCGTTTTTAAGGTCCTGGAGAGCCATTTTAATCTCGGTCAGACTGCCGTCCGGGATATCATCGGAATAGTGTAGATAAAACTTGCTCTTGGATCGTTACTCACACTTGCCTGTAGCTCCAACGATGATGAGTACAGCTGCCCATAAAACCTCTCAATCTTACTCAGAATCTCAGGTGTCCCGGAAACAATGCTGCCACACTCAGTCTTCAGCTTTGACAGTTGGCTCTTACTGGCAGACAGATCTCTGGGAAAGACTTTGGAGCCCTGGTTCCGCTCGATCGCTTCTTCAATACGAGCAGTATAAAAGTTGCGTAAGTCTCGCCGCATGCATTTGGAGATCTGTCTGTTCAGTTGCCTATATGCTGTCAAATCTGTTGACGATTGCAGCCTTATCTCCCGTCTAACAGCCATGAGATTAAGAGTGTGATCGAAGAGTTTTTGTGTTCTTCTGCGGCGGGTCTTGCAGAACTTAGCCCAGACCGCATGGATAGTTTCCACAAGCTTGTCATTCATATCGTCCACTGCATTGCAATCTTAACCAACAATTAATAATAGCTTTTTTTACCATATACTTACTTTAAATTTTAGGTAATTATACTTCTTTTTATTCGTATTTATAATCTTTCTCGATGCATGTGGTGTTTACCTTAAACGATTCTTACACGCGTAAGTTAGTTCTTAAGCCATTTTGTTAGATACGGTGTAATCAAATAAACCTTAATAAATAAAATAAAAAAATAAAAAAAAATAAAAAAGGGCCAGCAACACACCTGCGATTCTCATGGTGTTGCAGTTATTCACGTACGACGGTCGACACTTACCATCAAGTGAGCTACATGCTTGTTTGCCCCTACAACTATACAAAATTACAAGATATGTGCAACGTTGTATTAGACACATCGGCTGAATATCATACATGCCACTACTTAAACGGCACCGTTTAGTAAAAAGGCTTGTAACTAAGAGGCTAATTATACATACGACATATCTCAATCAAATATATAAGCTTCAACTAAAAACTCTTAAGCACATAATATTTCTAAATATTAAGGAAAGATTTCATAGCAATAACGTTAACCCCTCAGTACCAGCTAAAATGTTCGACACTGCCCGCGTTTCACGTGACGCGGCGTCGCTAAAATTAATCTAACATTGAATTTGTCGTACATTTATTTTTAATAAAATTCATTACAAATTTCAATATAATACTTGTTTCTGTTTATTTATTATGTTATATTACTTGTTTTAGTGCTTTTACTTCATTACAAATAGATTTTAATTTTATTTTAATAGTAAAAAATGAACATACCCAGTGCAGGCCAGCGGCGTTAATATCACAATTATTTTTATATATTATTTGAAATTATTTACATAAAAAGATAAATTATATTCACACAAAAATTTTATAACTATTTTATAATAAAACACTATACTAAAAACTAATAACACACTAGAAAAGTCCAAAAATTAACACAATAATACGCCACACCTAACAGGCGTACGAAATGAACGTAGATTATAAATAAATACCGTAGATTAACTGAGTTTTTATTGCATTAGAGGATAGAAAATTTCACATGGAACCCATAATACCAAACTTATTCATAGAAAAAGAGTCTCTAAATATAAGTTTTTATGGTTTAAAGTGAATTTGACGAAATATCGCCTTAATCAGGGTTATAATCAAGGGTTAAATTATTGAAATATTGTAAAAGTTTACATACACAACACATAATTTAAATATAGCTTACTCAAAGAATCATTGTTTATTAATAATATTACTGAAAATATTAAACACGCGAGCAGTCGCACAAACTCTGTGCTACTAACATCTTATGGATTATGAAACAACTTACCCTTTAATTTACGTAATAAGATTACACGAGAAAATATTAAAACAAAATTAAAACCTTACTTCCTACCTAACACTGATCTTGACACTTCTTAAATTACTACCAAAATTATAAATTTAGCCCGATATTTAAACTATTTGCAGCACAATTTAATATTAAAAAGGATGACTAACGAGCACACAGTCCACCTGATGGTAAATGGATGGACCCATAGACATCTACAGATACGTTGCATACATACACAGATGCGTTGTCACCCCTGAGGACTAAGATAGATTGCCCCTTTACCAGCAAAAGAGTCTCCAGTTCTCTACACTCACCATACGAAACACTGCAGCCTTAAACTGCTATTTCGCAGTGGTATTTTGTGAGATCTCGGTCTCACGCCGGTCGAGGGCCGACCCATTCGTGCTACAACCATAATTATGGCTGCAGCGTGACTCCACCACGTCAAATGTTCTATTTTTCTTTATCAAACCTTATGGTAATATCGATGTAGATGATAACATTATTTACAAAACTTTGTGGTTTATACATGACATTTTACTTATGCTTTTGTATTCAACTTTGAAATGATAAATAAATTTAACAAAAGAAGCTACAAAAACGATAACGATACGGATTGTTGAAAACGGTACTACAACCGAAGAAAATTTTAATATAATTGACAAAAAAGCCATATATTCACCCGTTCGCATTATTCCATTTACTTCAAAGCGTGCAAAAGAGAGCATTCCTCAACAAATGTTTTCATGTATAGCTATTCCAAAAATTTTGAATAAAATTACAAGAACCGCATATTTTCACGCTTTTACACTGTAACATTTTACTTTAGAAGACATTTCTAGGCGTATAAATGTTAAAATAGAAAAGGTTTTTTACGTAACAGGTTATTGCTGTTATAAAGAATTTTGATATTTAGTTTGCAATGTTACCCCTTTTATTTTAAAACACAGAACTGAAACCATTCCTCGACAAATGCAATTTACTTCTGCGGTAATGAAGTAGTGACTCGAAAAACTTATATGATGCAATGAAAATACACATCGTCAGGTCCATTATACTCAAAATCAAAAAAAATATTAAAAATAATAGACTTACACAAGTTTTCGAGGCGTGGTAGCTCGGGGACTAAGCTCTCTCTTTAAATTACAAAGTATGCGAGCAACATTGGTTCGATTCCCGCCAGCACCGGTGAAATTGTTATGTCTAATATTAAAAGCTCATTTACCACATACTTGGCAGTGAAGAAAACATCCTAAGAAAACCTACAAGCCTAAGAAATTGAAAAATAAGTACTTCGAAAAAAAAGCAAGCGTCCATCACATGCGTCCACACAAATTCAGCACGGTGGACATTTCCTGCCCTAAAGCTATCCAAGTATTTACAGGAGACTAAAATGGCATTTTTCAACGAACATTAGACATTGAATAAAACTATATATACGGGTTCTATCGCGTTTAATTTACATATTTAATAAATTTAAATAAGTAAATTAAACGCGATATAATCCATTTATATAGTTTTATTCGATTCTTTTTTTATTTGAAAGCTGGTGCTTCTCACGTGGTCCTATGTAAAATTGATCAAGATCTGACTAGTAGTTATTAATATACCCTTAATAATGCGTATTTAAATGCCTTCGAATACATTGATGATGTTTTCATTTTATTTATATTAAAGTCGGTAGTTCAAATTTTTTTATTTACCACTTGTTCTACGACATTTTACGTGGACCAGCCCGACTGGGGAGTGTCTATACTGTTGCAGACTACCTAGCGTGTGTATTATGAGTGTATAGAACCAGAGACCTTTTTATTGACAACAAGGTAGTCTATCTTAGGATCCTAATGGATAACAAAACATCTAAATTTTGATTCTTATTCTATGGGTTTTACCATCAGATAAACTGTGTGCTCGTATGTGATTTTTTTAATAAGAAACATATATAAGTATGTACATAATTGGAACTATCAACTATTTTAACAGTCATTGATAGTTTTACGAATACTATTACACATTTTTATTATCATAATTAAAAATTGCTATCTTTATCATCCTTTATTAATGTTTCTGGACATGTTTTAATAAACGTATGAGATCCATCCTGCAATTTTGTAGCAGAGTTGTAGCTCGAATGGGTCACCTCGACCGGAGATGGAGCACGCCGTGTAGCGTAGTGAAATAATAAAAAACACCAAATTTCAATAGAAAAATTTGAATATTCGCGTATATTTAACATATCACACTCCCATTAGCACCCCAACAATCTATCAGAAATAAACTTTTTTATAGAATAAAGTTGACATACGACGAGCACATAGTCCACCTGATGGTAAGTAGATGCTGTGGCCCATAGATATCTACATATATCCTCAATTAAGAATAAACATGCGTTGCAACCCCTGAGGACTAAAATGGATTGCTTCGTTACTAGTAAAAAGGGTCTCCGGTTCTCTACACTCTCGGTTCGAAACACAACACCAATGAGCTGCTATTTTACGCTGGTATTATTTTAAACTTTCTAGAAATTGACGGCATCGGTAGTCTAGTTGTCATAAACGTGACTGCTTTTCAGGAGGCCACGGTTACAAATCCCAGGTTGGGCCAAAAATCAGTTATTGGTGCAACATGTCAAAAAATTATAAATAGCAGCCCGTAGTCAAACAGTAGTGTAATTTACCCCCGTGCTTTAGAAAGGATTTCACCAGTCGTGTCAGATTTCCTACCATTATAAGAGAGAGAGGACGGGAGTGGTATGACTAAATTTCGGTCTGGAGGAGGAAATTATTATTATTGGGAATAATTTAACGTAATGTTTTATAACGATGATAACGAAAAAAATATTGTTTCACATACTTTAAATATGCGTTAGATAAAACTTGTTACCACGATTACGATTTCTTTAATTTAAAACTGATAAACAAAACTTTATATTTATTGAAATACAAATTAAAATACTCACTGTGTTTTAGGTATTTCATTTCTTACCTTTTCATGCTGAATACTGGAGAAACTTCGCAATTTTCTGAGTGCTCTCATTTTCACTTCATGAATGAATACCGACGAATGCACTCTTTCACTTTCTGGCGTGGCCACGTTTTTCTAATGCGCTTTTAATTATACTTCACTAATAGAGATTACCAAGGCTGTGTACGTAAATAATCTTAAAGTAGAATTGTGGTCGAGCCACTTCTTTAGTACCTGATCTCATTTCCAGACGTTAGTACCTTTAAAACTTTTAACTGCAATTTTACTTTCTGGCTTTCCAGTTCTCCGTATGGAAAAAGCAGCGTGGCTGAATCGTTTGTCTAATTTACATCTCAAAAATGTTAGAGCAACTGCACTGTTTTGGACTATTTCAATGATATTATAACGAAGGAGTTTAGTGACAGAATGCCCAACCACTTTATCCTGAATTCAAATCCCAACTTGAGGCAACATATTTATTATCTGTAAAAACACAAATTGTTGGTTTTTAGTTGTGTTATTGCTGAGATTGTCCTCGTAGTACATACATACAATACTGCCTACCTCGGGTCTTTTGGTTTATACGTTAAATTGTATGTGTGTTTAATAAGTTAAAACAACTAAAACCAAATAAATGTTTTTTTTTGTAACAATCTTTTGTTTTACGTGATAAATGCATAATATATTATAATTTTTTTAAAGCCTTTGCAGACTCACTTGGTTTCAATTAATCGAATAAAAGTTAGTTTTAGAAAAAGAAACATTTATTTAATGTTAACAACGCTTCAATGGAAGTGAGTTTATTAGAGCATGTAAAGTGGCGTTCTGACAAAAACCATTTGTTGTGACGGGAAATACACCGCAGCGGTACACGCCTCGCCGAACGCGTGTAGCGGAGCGTGTTTCGTAGCGGTGTGTTAGGCCTATTTTTGAGCGTCCGCCACTAAAGACCCTATGTAAAACACTGCGTGTAAATAGAATACAAGTCTGAGTTTTATTATTTACACCGAACGTCCAACCCCGTTGCATCGTAGCCACTCAGTGCCTACGCTAAATCTTATAGCATTTTAAATAATATCGTTCGATATTCATAGAAGATCATAAGAAAATCTCGGAGTTATGAGAAGTAAAAAGAAAATATAAATACTAATAATTATATGTTTAGTTTTATAATATACATAATATGATGTACTTTGCTACAAAGAAATTGCATGAGTTCCCATCTCTGGACTGGGGCTCCCCAGTACCAGCTCCTTCCACTTGACCGCATCCAGCGCAGAGCGGCTCGAATCGTCGACGACCGAGTGCTTTCCGATCGGCTCGATTCACTGGCACTGCGAAGAGATGTTGCATCTCTTTGCATTTTCTTTCGCATATACCATGGAGAGTGCTCTGAGGAATTGTTCGGATTAATCCCAGCCGCCAAATTTCGTGAACGCACTACGCGGCAAACGTCCCGATACCATCCACACCATCTGGATGCTTGGCGGTCCACCACTGTACGTTTCAAGAGGAGTTTTCTTCCGCGTACAACCTCTCTGTGGAATATTTTACCACCAGAGCTTTTTCCGGACCGATACGACCTGGGGACCTTCAAGAAAAGAGCGTACTCCTTTCTAAAGGGCCGGCAACGCACCTGAATTCCCCTGGTGTTGCGGTTGATCATGGGTGGCGGTAGTCACTTAACATCTGGTGAGCCGCATGCTCGTTTGCCCCCTCTTCTATAAAAAAAAAAATGAGAAATTGTATGGGATCTGCGAAACAGATTAAATAATGTCATAACGTAATCTCTGATTAATTTAAACATAATTCATTGTTTATGTAGTTGTGTAGCTGAAAGTAATTCAGTTTATTTCATACTTTGTCACAATAAAACGAAGCCAGGAAGTCTTATTTACATAGTATTCACTTTTACAATTACCTAGAGCTTCAGACTATTTCACGTATATTATAAACAAAAAATACATTAATAAATACATACAAAGCATTCGGCAAGTTTTACAAAAATCACTATTTAATTTTTCTATTAAGTACTTAGTCCTTTTCACTTTGTGGCTTCATACATTAGGTGTAAAGAGGGTCAACACAACCTATCAACAAACTTAACCCTATATGACTCGCATTTTAATTTAACCAAACGGTCGCCGTAATTCATTAAAAAATAAAATAAAAAAGAGCATTGTTTTCAGTGCGTCTCATGATGATGAAGATGAGTGTGCAAACTAAACCGCTTGGTGAGCTTGCTATGAATATATATATATATAAAATATATAATTTTTTTTTTTCTGTGTATTCATAATTCACGCAAAAACTACTAAACAGTTTTTAATGAAAGTTTTTGTGTAGGTAGTTTGAGACCCCGGACGACTTATAGGCTACTTATTATGAAATTCATACCACCGTCGCATGCATTTCGCATGCGACCGCAGACATTTTAACATAATTTAAAAAATTCATTCATTAAAGACGAAACTCAAGATTTGCTTGCCAAGATCTTTAGATAAAAATAATTTATTTTTGAAATACCACGAACAAACAAAATTATATACAAACTAGAATAAAATATTATGTAATAAAATATACTTGCATTAGGCATAATAAGGACTATAAAATTTCGAAGGGGGTTAACTACTATAAAACCATATAAATATAAATTTATTAATACTGAAACAGCATTAAAAGTGTATTTGACACATATTTTTAAGGTCGTTTAAACGACCTTAAAAAAGTTTATTTATTTATTTATTTATTTATTTATTCTTTTTTGTACACCACAATACAGAAACATCAATATAGTTAAAACTAATTAAAGTATGTACAATAGGCGGTCTTATCACTGAAAGTGATTTCTTCCAGACAACCTTTGCGTAGAGGAAAGATGCAAACAAAAGTTACAAATGGAGGGGGGGCATACAAAATAATAATTAAAAAAAAATACAATAATACATACAAATAAAAGTAAGTAAAAGTTATATATAAAATATCATATAATAGATTAAATGAAAAGAGTAAGAGAAAGGTAAAGTAATTTATCTAATAACGTTCTAAATAATACGATTTAACAAGAATTTTGAAAGAGTGAAGAGATTTAGCACGACGAATACGGAGAGGTAAGGAGTTCCACAATCGCACAGCGGTTACGGTGAAGGATTTCTTGAAAAAGGAAGAAGAGTGCAAAGGTGTAGAGAGAGAAAGATTGATGGAGGATCGAAGGAACCGATTATGGGTAAGAGAAAGATACTGGAAACGGTTTTTTAAATAAAGAGGAGTAGAAGGATTAAACAGCACACTATACAACGCGGAGAGAATGTGAGTATTCCTGCGAAGGCGGATCGGGAGCCATTTGAGCTGTTTGCGAAATTCGGAGATATGATCATATTTGCGAAGCCCAAATATAAATCTAATGCATACATTTTGAATGCGCTCAAGCTTATTCAGCTGCTCCTCGGTAATGTCAAGATAGCAAATATCAGCATAGTCAAGGATAGGCAGAAGAAGAGACTGGGCGAGCGTAACTTTAGTTGCTGTGGGAAGGAAATTACGTAATCTACGTAAAGAGCTTAACGCAGCAAACATTTTTCTACTGACCTCATTAACCTGTGAGGTCCAAGACATACAGGAGTCAAGATACAACCCCAAGTTTTTAACCTTGTTACTGTAAGGGATTAGAGTGCAGTCTAGTATAATAGGGGGTAGGGAAGACCAGTCAATTTTACCAATTAATCTAGAACTACCGATGACAATGACCTGAGTTTTCTTAGGATTAATCGTTAAACCATAACGTTTACTCCAATTAGAAATACAAGTCAGATCAGCGTTAATAGTGTCAACTGCTTTAGATAGATCTTCAAGAGAGGACTGAGTATAGATTTGGAGATCATCAGCATACAAGTGGTAGGAAGAGGACAAATTATGACTTATAGAGTTAATGAAAATTGCAAAAAGGAGAGGAGACAACACGCCACCTTGTGGTACACCAGCAGCTGTAGTAATCCAGGTGGAAAAAACCACTTGCACCTGAATTCGCTGTCGGCGACCAAACAAGTAACTTCGAAACCAGTCAACTACAGTTGGAGATATGTTGAGAGAGCGTAGGATGCTTAACAAGATATCAAAATCTACAGTATTAAATGCGTTACTAAAAAAATATGTGTCAAATATTTTTAAGGTCGTTTAAAAGATGAAATTTTTATAATTCTATACGTTTACATTTAAATAAAAGTTTAAATGAGACATCATTTAATATTTTATTTTTATGTAAATGTAAATACGATTTTATCAAGATACATTTAAAGACGTAAAACAAAATGGAAAGTATTATTAATAAAAATAAAGAGTAAATTTTTTTCAAGATAGATAAAATAAAAGGTATATATTCATCTCTGATATTTTTGTTACATAAAAGTTCAATAAAGCCATAAAACATTCCATTTTTACCGATAAATTCAAACGTCAATAAATAAAAACAGAAAAAATGCAGTACATCTATTTTTCTTAAAAGCTTGACCCGAGAAACGAGACGCGCAACAAAAATAAGTTAGATTGTCCGATGAGATTTTCTACCGTCTGATTGAGTAAGAGATTGCATCTAACTGCATTTGTATAAAGATGAGTCTTTCCGACAACATGGTGACATTTATAAATATTTTTGACTTCATTATTCCGTAAACAAATACATGACGCAATAAACTCTTTTATTGATAGTCAAGTTCTCCAAGACGCAGGAATGGAGACAAGGTTTTATAACTCTTGTTAGGTTACGATACTTGCTTTTATTACACTGGTTATGCTCTACTAAAGGATAATAGCCTAATAAGATGTTGCTATAAAACAAATACATGAGCGATTTGAATATGGAAGTAATTGTTTATTTTGCTTCTACTTTACAAGCAGCTGATGCGTGTAATCATGTTCAAATAGTTTGTTCTCATTTTTATCATCTGTTTTTCAGTTAATTTATTAAAAATATCTAATTTAAAGAGTTATCGTGCGTGTTTCGTTCCGTTATGTAGACTACAAAAACAACTCCCAAGAAAAAGTTTTTAAATGTGCCTCAAAACCCTAAACGTCGGAATCAATGGCTACAAACAACACATCGTTTTAATACTAAAACCACGTCGAATTTTTGTAGTGAATATTATTTTTATGTAAATATTAAAATATAACTCGGAATTTTAGAGCTAACACAGAAATCGGGATAAATCAAAAGTTTAATAATTAATTTTTAATGATTCAATAATAGATTTGTATATTTCTACGAAATGATTTTTCTTTTATTTTTGTCTAAGTTAAACATAGCCTACCGATTTATCACCATAACTTTCACGTGATACACTAAAAATACTGAATTACGTTTAATAAAAATATTTAATTTCTACTTACATTATACTATACATTATAGTGATAACAATATACCTATAGCTTCGAGTATTCAACCAACTACTCAAAGACCTATAATGATAAATTTTTTATACAAACTCACAGTGATGCTTTAGCACCTCGAACAGTGTTGATTATTTAAATGGTAATATTTTGAACAAACTTTACGTATATTTTTAAAGCCATACTTCTTTATCGACTGGAGAAATTTAGTAGGGTATTAAAAATCTAAAACGTCACATTTTTCTGTATTTATTGTAACTAGTTTAGTTGTGTGTAAATATTGATGTGTCAAAAACATTAATCAGTCTAAAATGTGAAATTCGCTCAGTCTGTCAATACAGCGAATAAGGTTTGTAGTAGTGATAATACGACGTAATTGCTTGTATGTGTGCTCCCGGCGACACCGATCCTCGTAGAAAATAAGGTTGACAGCCATTCTATTGTGTATTATAGTATTCTATGAGTATACTATTATTTAACCTACTTATGTAAAATATAAAACAAAAGAAGAATGAAATGTCATAAAGAAGATGGACTTTGTGTGAACCCAATTATACGCCCAAATGTTTTAAGATAAAAGTACTTAACAACTGTTATTCAAAAGTTGCTGCTGTATTATCTTTATTGCTAATACTGTATTACCTTGTTTAACAAAATTAGGTTACCAGCACATCATGTGATATTTGTGCTACAACAGCTAGTGTATAATTAGAAGCGGTAATATGTCCGTATAGTAAGGAAGCGGTCAGAAAGCTACTTTTAAATAGAATAGAATAGAATTATTCCATTCATAATACTTATTGAAAGTAATTTTTTTCATTTACCACTGGTTTAGAAAATACCTCTGTACTGGGAAGAACCAGCATGAAATCTTGCGGGATTTATTTTTAAACATATTTCACTTTACAATAATTTTGTACAATTTTTTAAATGAATTTTAATAGAACCAGCATGATGGTGATCACCTTATTCCCAGGGGTTATTTTCATTTATGTATTCTTTGATATTATAACCTTTTTGTACAATTTTTTTAATGAAGCATTTAAACTTATTTATTGAAAAATTTTGTACATTTTCTGGAATGTTGTGAAAGCGTATACAATGCCCCATAAATGAATTCTGTGGAGTTTAGTACTACTTATTATGTTCCTAGTGGTTACAGTATGAACATCTTTATTCTTATTAAAGCTATTTATGTTACAATTTCATAAATATATTGCGATGCCAAAGTCAATATGTTTATTTCTTTAATTTTTTCTCTGAGGGATTCTTTACAATTTAAGTTATAAATCTCTCATATGTCTCCTTTTTGCTTAATATTATATATAAGGGTGATAACCGAACAGACAGTCCACCTAATGGCTTGTGATGCTGTGGCCAAAGTATACCTACATTTACATTCTCAATTAAGGATCGAAAGAAAATGCGGTTTTCTAAAACCGCATTTTCTTTTTTGCATAAAACCAGGGAAAAAAGTGGAAAGTATTAGTAAAATGAGCCTCCCGCTCTCTTTATTCACCATATAAAATACAGTAACACTGTGTTGCTATTTCACGCTGGCGTTGTGTGCAAGCGTGTGTGTGCAACCTGCAATAATATGCTGCGGCGTGACTCAACACTATTGAAAGTTCGAGATATTTTCTTTGGTTATACCGGACATCAAACACATTTTTCAAACGAGAAAAACAAGCGTTTATAAAAAAAAGTAGTTTAATTTTCTATTATCAATCTCAGACTTCACTCGAAGGGCCGAAAAAGGTACTAAGCCATTGATTGGGCTTGCGAAATGTCAATTTTGAATGTACGTATAAAAGTGTTTTCACGTGGTAGAGCCATGCTGCAGTTATAAATATAAGTAGTATAGTTGTAGCATGAATGATTCAGCTCGACCGGAAAAGGAAAACGCTCTCACATTATTCCAGCGTAAAATAGTAGCGCTGTGTTTCGTATGGTGAGTTTAGAGATCCGAAGACCCTTTTTACTGGAAACGAGGCATTACATCTTAGTCCTCACGGGTGACAACGCATCTGCATTTTGATTCGTAATCGAGGATAGATGTAGATGTCTATGAGCCACAGAGTGTGTTTGTTTGTCACCCTATCCTATAAAAATAGAAGGTGTGAATAGATTAGAGCTGAAATAAAAAATAATGTTTATTTCCCAGTCAATCGGTAGATAGTAATTTAGTAGATCGGTATATAGAGATTAGTTCCGCGGTGAATATCGAATTCGTTAAGACTCACCATCATAAAATAATACCTTTTGTGTATTACATGACGAGTAAATAATGCATTTGACGTCAGTTGAATTCCAATAGCCAAAGTTCATGCAGTTTTGGACGTAGAAACTATATCCATATGACCCTTAAGTTCCGAAATGCGTTAGAAAGTACTTAACAGAAAAAAAAGTTTAATAAAATTTGAAAAAAAAAACATTAGTTTTGACAGGTTCTTTTGTATCTATCTTTTAAAAGATATTTTTAATAATAAATATAATACAAAAATAACACTTTTTCATGACTCGACAACATTGAGTAAACTCGATGTCGATTACTACTTACATAAAAGTAGACTAATTGTAAAGCAGTCTTATTTTGGTTACATCGTAGCTGCAAAGAAAGAAATACGTTGATTTGTTAGATGCAACATAAAGACGAGATAAGTCGTAAAAACTATTCATTCCATATTTTAAAAAAGGATAACTTAACATGCAACAAAATGAAATTTCAGCTTTAAGTCACGAATTAAAGTTGGAGAACAGTTCGTGATGATGATTTTCAGTGGATCCAGGATTCTGAGTAACGTTACATTATACATATATTAAATATAAAAACAAAAAGCAAATTACGAACTTATAAGTGGTAAAGCCATGCTGCAGCTATAATATGGCTGTAGTACGATAGTAGCTTGATGCTGCTGTGTTTGTGTGGTGAGTGTAAAGAACCAGAGACCCTTTTTACTGGAAACGAGGCATTCCATCTTAGTTCTCACGCGTGACAACGCATGTACATTTTGATACTTAATCGAGAATAGATGTAGATGTCTACGAGTCACAGCATCCACTTACCATAAGGTGAACTGAGCTCGTTTACTCTCATTACACCCTTATTCTATTAAAAAAAAAACGTAAAAGACTAACGCAACGAAACAGAGATATTTCAGTAAGACACATACGAATTGTATCGTAATATGAGAAAAGCCTAAGTCTTCTTGTCATTCGTATCACCTTAGGTGCTGTCGAAGCATTGAGAGTATATTAAAAATATAATATGTAAAAAAATACTTCACGGATATACTTACCGTATAATAACGGTGTAACAATAGGTATCCAGGCAAACGATAAAAGTAATATTTTTTATTCATGGACATGGCATTATTGAAGTTTACATTGAGGCACAAGTCACGATTTCTATTTTTCTATAAAGATCACACGTATCGGCGACGGCTGAAATAGTCCCTACAGGTTGATCGCAAATCGATATAGTGGTAGCGCATTAAATTTTTACAACTGATCGGGCGGTCAGCGCAGAGCAGCGTAAACTTTTTATTAATTTGTCACTATAATAGACATATAACAATATTAACATGCTTTTATAATACTTACATTATTTACGATCTCATTATAATATTCACCATCTAATTTGTTTATACGAAGAGCAATATTTAGTAAGACGGTTAACAGGCCCCGGGTTTGCAGAACAGCGGGCTAGGCAAATTGACATTATACAATCGTTAACTCAAGTCACATGAATGTCACCTGGCTTAATGTTGTGATTTATCATTTCCTATTCATTTTTGTAGAATGACTCCTTTATATTTTTTATAGAATTAGGATGACAAACGAGCACACGGTCCACTTGATGGTAAGTGCGTGCTGTGGCTTATAGACATCTACATTTATCCTCGATTAAGAATCAAAATGCATGCATTTTGTTGTGGTAGAGCCATGCTGCAGTTATATTAGTAGTATAGTTGTAGCACGAATGGGTCGGCTCGACCGGGGAAGGACCACCCTCTCACAGAATACCAGCGTGAAATGGTAGCTTGATGCTGCTGTGTTTCGTATGGTGAGTGTAGAGCGCCGGAGCCCCTTTTTACTGGAAATGAGGCATTCCATCTTAGTCCTCACGGGTGACAACGCATCTGAATTTTGATTCGTAATCGAAGACAAATGCAGATGTCTATAAGCCACAGCATGCACTCACCATCAGGTGGACCGTGTGCTCGTTTGTCACTCTATCCTATATAAAAAAAGATGCATTGTCATGAGAACTATAATGGAATGCCTCATTTCCAGTAAAAAGGGTCTCCGGTTCTCTACACTCACCATACGAAACACAGCAGCAGGCTGTTATTCTACGCTGGTATTCTGTGAGAGCATGACCCTATCCCAGTTGGGCTGACCCATTCGTACTACAAGCATAATATTATAGTTGTAGCGTGGCTCTACCACGTAAAAAAGGCAATGAACTCTTATATTACACAATATCTCTCATATTCTTTGAAAAGACGTTTTTAGATATACTAATGATAGCCAAAACTTTTCTTAATTAGTCACAAACGTGCTTGATGTGATGATTCCAGTTGAACTTATTATTTATTACCAAGCCAAGGTACGTTTGTAAGCTTACAACTTCGAGGACAGGATATTGACACCCATTATTTATAGAAGCATGTAAACAGCTGTCATTGCGAACAATTAAGCCATAATTAGTGTAAGTCGACGGAGAGGTTTAATAAATAGCTATTTTGTTTTGTAGGCATTTAGTACCAAGCAATATCTTAGTATTGCATTCAGATCTTATTGTAAAAGATTAAGTGTCATCTGAGGGTCTTTTTCAACCACCAGCAGACAGGTGTCGTCGGCAAACTACTTTAAGTTAAACTACTGCAAGTACTCATATCATTGACATAACATAAAAATGAGTAGAGCCCAAAACAAACCGTGTGCGGTGCCTTCTGTAAATTTGATTGGATCACTTAGTGATTTTTTAAGTTGACGTCCAACCTTTATACATATAGTAGAAAATTATTACAGTCCCCTGATCCCATAGTTGTCCAGTTTGCCTTATAGACTTTTGTGATTTAAAATGTTGAATGCGTGGTAGATAACAATAAATACAGCAAGTACTGCATTATTCATATCTAAATGAACTAAATTAATTCATAACTATACAACTTTTAATATTACGCAGGATCCCTTTATTAGTCCAGCATTGCGGAGTCAATTGAAAAGATAACGCAGAGAGCAAATTTAAAACAAACAAACCCCTGAGTCATTCACCGTCAAAGTTAAATTGAACCGTTCGTGAAGGATGGATTTTTGTTCAATAACAAAATATTTAACTTCGAAATTCAAATTATAGCCCCCAAATTCAACTTATCTTCATAAAACACAAATATGTTGCTAGTGGCAAGCTTTTGAAACTAAAAGTAAACATTTAACGAAAATTGATGTAGTTTATAATCGACAAGAGAGTTAAAATATTAGGGTCTCCGGTTCTCTACAACCTCCGTACGAAATACATCATCATCATCATCATCGCTACAAGAGCCGTGGTAGCTCAGATGGCTAGCGCTCGCTGTAAATTTCACAATACGCGAGCAAACCGGGTTCGATCCCCGCCGGCACCAATGAAATTGTTGCAATTTTAAGTGCTGATTTACCACGTGCTCGGCGGTGAAGGATAACATCGTGAGGAAACCTGCATGTCTGAGAAATAAGAATTTCGAAGACATGTGAAGTTCGCCAACACGCATTGGTACAGCGCGGCGGACTATTCCTTGCCCTAAAACCCTCTCAGAAATGAGAGGAAGCCTGTGCCCAGCAGTGGGACGTATATAGGCTGTAACTATCACTACTATCATCATCGCTACAGCCTTTGAAAAGTCAACTGCTGCACATAACACACCACAGATTACTAAATGGTTTACTAACCCACACCTCCAAAGTAAATGCCACTCAACACGATCCTGAACCACCGTCGTCACTCCATCTACTGAAGGAGGATCCTACACTCTGCTTGGCGATAATTAATAATATATTCCTTTAAATTAAATTTTAACTTTACTTATTTTAAAGACTACAGTTCAAATAATTTACGCCTTACGTCTAGGCAAAAGTTTCATCGTTTCTGACGTTCGCTCCTTCAGTAGATGGAGTAACGACCTATCACTCCATCTACTGAAGGAGCATCCTACACTCTACTTGGCGATAATAAATAATATATTCCTTTAAATTAAATTTTAACTTTAGGTACTTATTTTTAAAGACTACAGTTGAAATAATTTACGCCTTACGTCTAATCAAAAGTTTCATCGTTTCTGAGTGTTTTTATAGTGGTTATAAACGAGCACACAGTCCACTAGTGAGTGCACGATGTCACTGATTTTTAGTCGCGATTGTCACCCTTAAAGGCTAAGATGGAATGCCTCGTTTCCAAAAAAGGGAGTCCGGCTCTCCACACTCACCATACGAAACACAGGAGCATTAAACTGCTATTTTACGCTGGTATTCTATAAGAACATGGTCCTTCGCCGACGGAGCCAACCTATTCTTGCTACATGCAAAATAAAGCTGTGCAGCGTGACTGTAAATGGAAACATGTTAACGGACGTTACACTTCTTCGAACTATTTTATTTCTTAGATACAGGTCTCAAGATGTTTTTCTTCACCAACACACAATTAACGATTTCAGTGGCCCGGAGGAAACAGAACTCAGGTTCTCTTACAATGAATTTTACGGCAATCACTTGGCCCCTGAACTACCTACTACCTAGTCAATAACTATTACTAAATATAGGTGTAGAATATATACTAAATTATCAGAAGTTTATCATCGTCGATTTCCTTATTTTTACGAGTAAAGTAGGGGGAGCTTTTTATTTTTTTTTTATTTATATATATATATATATATATATATATATATATATATATATATATATATATATATATATATGTGTGTGTGTGTGTGTGTGTGTGTGTGTGTATGTTTGTTCTCTAATAGGGCTCTAGAGACAAAAGATTTGCCTTAATCTTGACAGTGTCACTAAAGTCATGACAGTAATCAAAATTCAATATGGCGACAACCAGATGTCATAAACTGAAAAAGAGAAAATACAAGCAGACGTCATAAACTGAAAAAGAAAAAATGAGAGTTAAGGAACTATTTCAAGTGGAGTATTATTGAATAGGTATTTGAAAATAGTTTTTAGGGTTTTCTAAGCATTTTCTATTTTGAATGACCATTTTTAAGATCTTCATCAATTTATAGTTGGTAAGCAACTATTCTTACTTAATAAAATTAGTAATTATTTTACGTTGTCGGGTTTTTTAAAACTATATTAAACCAATTAGGCTTGCTAAATTGCCATATATGACAATAAGGAGCCATGCGGCCTATTGGTTTTCAGAGGTAGCAACGCACCTTTTGTCTCCTTTGTGCTTTGTGGGTGCCAGTCTAGTAATAAAATATATAAGTCAATGGTGGTCAATGGTGCCAGCCAAAGGTCATGTAAAAAAAAGAAAGATTAAACGAGGAAAGAGTGACAAAGCAAATTTATAGTGCAGATGTGAACGGTAGAGTCGGAAAGGGACGTCCTAGAAGAAGGTTCATCGACCATTTGGCGATATTTTGAAAATGGAGCACATTAGGAGTAGAGAGCGGAGTAGATATGTTGTAAAGGTATGTCAGGATCGTGTTAAGTGCAAGTCCTTAGTCTCTGCCTACCCCTCTGGGTAACAGGAGTGAGTGTTTATTATGGTGCCAGTAGTATTTCACCTTAATGTTATTAAGAAAGTCTACAACTACGCGTCCACCTGCTGTCTAAAAAAGTTAAAGATACAGCCTATATACGTACCACTGCTGGGCCTGTGCCCAGAGGAGGCCTATGCCTCCTCTGATTTATGAGAGGATTTTAGGGCAAGGAAGTGTGCGCCGCGCGGCCCCAATGCGTGTTGGCGAACTTCACATGGTTTCGAAATATTTTTGTTCTGAAATGCAGGTTTTCTAACGATTTTTTCATTCACCGACGAGCACGTGGTAAATCAGCACTAAAATTGTAATTAACAATTTCATTGGTGCCGGCGGGGCTCGAACTCGGGTTGCTCGCGTACTGTGAAATTTATCGTGACGCTAACCATCTGAGCTACCACGGCCCCACTACCCGCAGTTCGGTGGTGAAATTATATAATGGATTATCATATCTTACCATATCAATCTAATCAGTATGTTTACCTTATTAAAACTAGAACTCCTGGATGTTTTTTTAATAATAAATTATAGTGGTCTGTTATTATGAACCTTATCTCTTTCTTTAATCCGTAATACATTGGCCCTTTTCATAGCTTCTGAAATGGGTAACCCTTCGTTCGTAAAGTGATTATAGAGAAATATATTATTGTGTATCTACATCCCGAAAATGTACCCGTATTAATTAATAATACCATTTCTAGCGAAATTTTATTTCTTTTTTATGTTATAATAATCTTTTATGTTTACAAGATTTTTTAATACCGTATGTTAGCCATGATTTATATTCTTGTTTATTATAATTTTTTAATCGTTTATATGGAATACAATATTCTAGTGCATCGTGTAAAATTTTATTTAGTGAATTGTAATTTCCGTCAACAGTTTTATTATTAGCAATGAACTTTTGCCAGTTTGTATTTTGTAAATATTGTTTGAATTTATTTATATTATTTTCATTGTATATTCTTTTACATATATAAAAATAAGGATTGCTATTTTGTTCGGATGGAACATTTTTTAATTGTAGCATTGCACATTTTTGGTCTGAAAAGCCTAACTCTAATACCGTAGCACTTACGTTTTTTTGACTGAAATTTGTAAATTTTACAGTACATTTAAACGTGAATTTATTGCATGTAACTTAATCTAGTCATTTTTCAGTGTTTATTACAATGTTCAATTTACTCAATGAATATAGGTTAGTTGGAAACTCTGAAAGTCTTATAAGTGACGATATTGTTCTACTTGAAATTATTTTGTATATTTTATGATAATTGATTAGTTCTATGGGCTCCAGCAATGACTAAACAAGGTTGTACGTGCAATGCGAGCATATTTATTTATTTATTTATTTATTTATTTATTTAACACCAACAAGACATACGCTAACAAAAGCATAATATTTTTGCAAAAAATCATAAAAACTAAGCGTAGACTTAATTATAGGTGTTACACACATTTCATTACAAAAAAATAGACACAAGTAAAACATATGCAGTGAATTAAATTGAATACAAAAATTAAGAGATCAATAAATATATCAGAATTTAGTGTTATATAATTAATTAAATTAAATCATGCATATTCCACTATTGTTATTAACATTAGAAATTTTATGAACGTTAAACATAACAAAAATAAAATCATTAATAAATTATAATATACAATCATTTCCTAATCACAATTTAGCTTAAAGAAAAATAATATAATTTTACTGTGAATTACAATTATTTGAGGAATATAAATGTAATAAATCACGTTTAAATTTCCAAAAATTATCTGAAAATATGTCAATATCAACTTTTCTATCTTTATTTTTGTTATCATTAGTCATTATGGCACCAATACTATTCTTATGTGATAATTTATATATAGCATTAAAACTCAACATCAGTCTATTAATCGGAGAATAGCGCGCTTGACGAGAACGTGTGCTCTTTTCTACGAATGGTATATAAGACGACGGCCTTTTTGACTTCAATGCGGTACGAAAATTTAATTTGGCTAGTAAGTAAGAACTATCAATGACGCCATTCACCAACTTATACAAGAAAATAAGGTCAAGGAGCTGTCTTCGATTCGAAAGTGGCTGAAGCTTAAAGTAATTTAGCTTATCTTCGTAAGTTCTAAGAGTTTTAACTAGGTTATGATCGTAAGATAAATGCAAAAGAAATCTCTTTTGTATCCTTTCAATTCTATGTGAGTAAATATTAAAGTGGGGATTCCATACTACGCTGCAGTATTCCAAGATACTTCGTACCATGGCTGAGTAAATAATTATTTTAGTGCGAGTATCGATGAACAGATATTGCTTTACTCTTCCTCTCTCAGTCCATTACTGGACCATGTGTTCCAGGCGTTTCGCACCCTTGGTCTGATGTAAACATGATGGTTAAATTGCCATCAGTCTGAGGAAATGCCTCCATGATGCAGGAAAAAGGACCCAATGTTCCAGGAAAAATAAATAAGAAATTTATTGATTAAAACTACTTTTACGGATTTTATCGCGTTTAATGTATATGATTTTTAATTCCCAACGTTTCTGGTGCTTTTTAACACCCATGGTCACGGGGGACTCCGTAGGTGCTGTAAAGCACCCGAAACGTCGAGAATTAAATATCATATAAATTAAATGCGATAAAATCCGTAAAAGTAGTTTTAATCAATGAGTATTATTTTCGTAAAGAAATCATTAAATAAGTAAGAAATTTACTTTAATTTCGTAACTAAACTTTAAACTTTACCAAAAATTTTCATTTTTGTGCTAGCGAATTCTTTGTTTTCCCAAATGTTTTGTTTTTGTAAAATTAAATAAGGATTGTTTAATTAAAGGTTTCGTTAGGCGAGTTTTATCAAAATATCTACCAAAACCTTTTACCATTCATTTCATTCATTATTCCATTCATCAACTTGATACCTCTGTCTGGTTTTGAACAACGATATGAGTGCACGCAATATGTATTTTCAGCAACTGAAATGTCTTCTTTATAATATTACGAAGGATTTTCCTATCACGTTGAAGTGGCATAATGTGTGGTGAAGAGAGTTTTATTTAAAGTAACAAAATTGTTAAGAAAGAGAAGGGGAAGTAAAATCATAAACACAGCACCGATTGCTATTGATAGATAGGTGAGAATATTTAAATAGATAATTTTATGGAAAATTTATAACTATCAAGTACTATCACTATAGGATAAATAGAATCATTTTTATTCAATATTGATTACAAGTGAGTCTTATTGAATGTAATTTTTTACTTTTACCGCTGGTTCGAAAAAAACCTCTGTCCTGGAAGGAACCAGCAAGAAACCATTCCCAGGGGTGATTATCAATAACGTACTCTTTAGTAGTATAATAACACTAACTAAAACAATGTTTGCTTAATAAATATTTTAAATAGATATTTTAAAAATTTTGATAGATACGTGGTAGCCACGCTATATTATGGTTGTAGAACGAAAGGGCCGGCTCGATCGGGGAAGGACCACGCTCTTACAGAATACCAGCGTAAAAAGTAACTTAATACTGCTGTGTTTTGTATGGTGAGTATAGAGATCCGGAGACCCTTTTTTGCTCGAAACGAGGCATTCCATCTTAGTCCTCACGGGTGACAACGCATCTGCGTTTTGATTCTTAATCGAGGATAAATGTAGATATCTATGGGCCACAGCATCTACCTACCATAATATGGACTGTGTGCTCGTTTGTCACCCTTATTCTATAAAAAAAAGATAAGGCCCGCATATTTTCTGAGACTCTATTGTAAAAGCATATAAATTGCCCCATGAAGGAATTACTGACCCTTTGGAATCGAGTAACCCATATAACTAACTTGTGCTTGTTCCTTATATTTATAGAATGCACATCACTGTTTTTTTAAATTATTTTGTTCATATATAGGTACATACATAAATATATTTATTTCTTTAAATTTTTTCTTTAAGGGATTTCTTCTCCTTTGCAAAACAAAGATAGTTTTAATGTCAGTCGCATTACCCCGTAGCACGATTCCATATGACATTGTGGCCGTGGAAGGAAAAGGGGAGATCTCCCGCCGGGCAAGGTGTTCTGCCCGGGGAGCGGCTCACACTGCGTGCGATAGTTCGGAGATGTTCTATATATTATGCTATTTATGATTCGGAATGTTGATAGCGTGATTTAAGCTTCGGTGTGTTTCGCTTGCGGCGCGACGATAGCGCCGCCACATCACCCCCCTGCTCAGACCGGAGGTCGATAGTGCAGTCCGATTGCACTATGCATGCTGTGTGCGTAAGGGCAAGTGACACCGGTGCGAATGATATGCCGATGTGTAATGCAGCCGTACTACGCACTGGCAAGTGATGCCGGTGAGAACGATGTGCCGGAGCAAGTGCCAGAAGTCTGCCTTATAAATCTGCGGTGAGTCGAGATGAAGACAAGTTGGACTGGCTTGCAGGAACTGAAGACTGCAGAAGACGATTCTCAGTAGTGACTGGTAGGGGTTCTTGAGGATATTGACGAAGGCTTGAAGTTGTAGTTTCCGAAGGTTGTTGGTTGCGTGTTCAGATCACATCGGTTAGTCACCACTGTGGCCGTAGAGGGAAAAGGGGAGATCTCCCGCCGGGCAAGGTGTTCTGCCCGGGGAGCGGCTCACACTCCGTGTGATAGTTCGGAGATATTCTATATATGCTGTTTATAATTCGGAATGTTGATAGCGTGATTTAAGCTTCGGTGTGTTTCGCTTGCGGCGCGACGACAGCGCCGCCACAACATTATGCTATGGAAATAACTAAAATAAAAAAATCTAGCTGTTTCAACTCATGTAATTTGTCTAATGTTTTTACAGCACCTGCTGCAGAACTGAGTTTGGTAGCCAGTTTAGATATATGATGGCCCCATTGAAGCTTCGCGTCTTCTGTAATTTCGAAAAAAACGGTGGATACAACAAGGCTTAGTTACTCCCCATTTAAAAGTAATAACTAAGTAACTAAGTATATACTGGTGTTTTAAAAAATATATCCTAATACTGATAAGGAAGCACCTATTTATATATTATTCACATATAAAGGTTAGTACAGACTGTCGATCGAAATGTCACAACAACAGCGTGCCTAGTGCGAGTTTTTTTTTCTATCGCGTTAATGTGTTTTACCATATGCGAATACCTGTAAATGGCTTTGTCGAAATGTCCAATTTGATTCATGTAACGTTTATATGCTGTTGGTGTTCCAAATAATAAAAAAAATGTTAACTACGTATTGTTTGGAATAAAAACATTCGATTAACACACTTTGTTGCAAATTTTTCGAACGGATGATACTTCAAAAAAGGTGAATAGTCGTTGGCGATGCCATCAATTGAATACGCAAACACGTCACCAATTGCCCTATATTGAACTCTCTCCCGGCTCTGCATAGGCGCTTTAAAGCCGATACAAAGCCGGGAGAGAGTTCAATATTTTAGTAACGGCTTTGCGCACAAAATAATATTGGAACTTTTTAAAATATTTCTAAACAAATAAACCATCAAAATGCCTTTCTCTTCGGTTGGATGACGTGGAAAATCGAATAAGATATCTAGCATATACAATAAAGTTATCTATTTACAAAGAGATGGTAGTTTTCGTCGGTAAATACAAAACATTTTTCTCATGACAAATATTTTGAGTGATTGCAGGGTTCAAGGCAAGCTTGTGGATTTAATAAAGCATTCCGTCTGTCCCGCCGGCCCGCATTCGGCAACATTGTTGCATATACCAATTCAAATTACAGTCGTGGTACTTTGAAGAAATAATTTCATCGGCTCTCAAGTGGATATAGTCGTTTTGTTCCTATCCTTAGCCTTAATACTTTTTTTAAGATGGATAATATATCCTTCACTGCTAGCCGTATGAGGACGCCCAAAGTCGCTCAGCGAGCTATGGAGAGGGCTATGCCGTAACCCAACGGATTAGTAAGCTGAAGTGGCAATGGACCGGCCATGTAGCTCGAAGAACTGACAATCGATAGTGAAAAAGTTCCCGAGTGTCAGCCTCGTACCGGTAGGCGAAGTGTAGGGCGACCCCCCACTAGATGGAGTGGTAACCTGGTAAGACATGCGGGAAGTCAATGGATGCAGGTGGATTAGGACTGTGCTTTGTGGCATTCCTTAGGGGATGCCTATATTCAGCAATAGACTTGTGAAGGGCTGTAATGAATATATGAATTTAATACATCAATCTGACAATTTTCGACGTCGGTGTACAAATAACATCTATGTAATCCATTTGTGCCCATGTATGACATAAATACGGATCTAAAATCGCAGTGTGAGAGACACGAGGTAGTGCAACATAACCAGATGCGATAACCACCCATACATATCTTTGTTGACAAATTTTGGCTTTAGTTAGGAATTCTGAATTTCTGGACCAGCAGTCTTCGTACTTTTGATACATTTTATGTGAAATATACATGAGTGACGTTAATGCCGGCGAAATAAGGGTCTCATTTCCGGCCATCTTCTTCTTATCACAGTCCTAATATCAATAATATCGTGGCATTATCACACTTGTCAAGCTATTTAGCAATCGCAGTTTACCATTTTTATTCAATTGTTATCAGGATTATGCTGCTGCCCATCTCCTGGTTCAGTGTCGCTCTGTCGCCTCTTACATCATCCACGTGATGATATGGGGTAGTAGATATTCTGACCACCTTAAAAAATTTAAAAAAATAAATTTTCCATTAATTAGAACCCAATAGACCACTGCTTTTGGGCCTACTGTGCTAATAAAAATACAATATACAAAACATGGATACGTATAATATACGAAACTGATTTCCCCGTAGCAAGCGGGCTTACAAAAACCTTTTTACTCTTGTTTGAAGATCTCCATTGGTAAGTTGGATCGAAAAACGAAGGAAATTATTATCATCATCACCTTCTGAGTTTATGGTAATGCCATCAACGTTCATGGTAGTCTAAGAGGTGACTGGTTCTAATTACTTTAAAGAGCAGGACTTAGCTCATTAGCTTTTTTTACGTAGTACGAGGCAGATAAGTTACAGATCTTTGTTAACATTTGGTTATAACTGTATTTTCCTGCAGTAATGCAACGACCTGTGATCGATTATAATCTCGCTTGATACGAATATTATAATACTCGTAAATAAAGATATATTTTAGCACATCGCTCACATAAGTGCAGCGTATTGGACTCACCTCTGCTCTATTCGTACCCTATCCGAAATAAGAACTGGAAGTCTTTTTTCCTTGAACTTTGTTCTCCATTGACCTAAGCTCATATGTACGTTAACATACACATAATATACGTACGTACATACGTACGTTAACATATATAACATTTCCGTCGACGCCCCTTTAGGCTCCTCGGACCATTGTCTTGTCCGGAGTGTGGTGCCACTCACGCTGAAATCGCGGTTGCATTCTGCAGGCTGCCGCCGTGTTTGGCACTATAGGTCAGCCGATTGGGATGGGATGCGGTCTTTCTTTGCATCCTACCCTTGGGGGGCGGGTTTGCTTCTCGCCGGACGATCCCAACGTTGTTGCGGATTCTGTCGCTGATGTGGTACTTCAGGGTATGGAACTTTTTATTCCTTCCTCTGTGGTGCCCATTGGAGGCAAATCTCAGCCATGGTTTGGTCGCTCCTGTAAAATAGCATCATGCTATAAGCAGGAGTGCTACCGAGCCTGGGCTGACGCATCAGCGTCCAGGGATGTAAACACCAGCGCTCTAAAAAAGAAGTATAATTCCGCCTCTAGGTCCTTCAAAAGAGTCATTGCCAAGGCAAAGTCAGAGCACATAGGCAGAATTGGCGAGAGACTAGTTCGTCTTCCTTCTGGAACCCGTGCATTCTGGTCTCTCGCCAAGGCTGTCCAGGGGAATTTCTGTCAGCCATCTCTTCCATCTCTGCACAGGGAGGACGACTCACTGGCCCACACTGCAAAGGAGAAAGCCGATTTTCTAGGCTCTTTCTTTGCGTCTAACTCGACTCTCGATGACGGGAGGAGTACGCCGCCAACCATCCCGCGGTGTGAGTGCTCCATGCCGGAAGTGCAGTTCACTCAGCGCTCGGTTCGCAAAGCACTCCTCTCCCTGGACATCCGTAAGTCGAGTGGGCCTGATGGAATCCCCCCAATTGTGCTGAGGACGTGTGCTCCAGAGTTGGCACCGGTTTTAACGCGTCTTTTCCGGTACTCCTACTCCCTAGGCGTAGTCCCAAAATCATGGAAGACGGCTTTCGTCCACCCGATCCCTAAAAAAGGCGACCGCTCAGACCCGTCCAACTACCGGCCTATCGCCATCACCTCCTTGTTCTCCAAAACAATGGAGTCCATTGTAAACTTATAGCTTTTTTTATTGTACCTTGAGGATCACCAGCTGATTAGTGACCGCCAATACGGTTTTCGCCGTGGTAGGTCAGCTGGTGATCTTCTGGTGTACCTAACTCACAGATGGGCGGAGGCAGTAGAGTCCAAGGGGGAGGCATTGGCCGTTAGTTTGGACATTGCGAAGGCCTTCGATCGGGTTTGGCACAAAGCGCTTCTTTCGAAGCTCCCTTCCTATGGGCTTCCCGAGAAATTGTGCGATTGGATCACCAGTTTTCTTGCGGATCGGAGCATCAAGGTCGTTGTAGACGGTGCAAGCTCCGATTGCAAGCTTATTAATGCTGGTGTTCCACAGGGCTGCGTGCTATCGCCAACGCTGTTTCTTCTGCATATCAATGATATGTTGCAAACCCGTAGCATTCATTGCTATGCAGATGACAGCACTGGTGATGCTCTTTACACCGGCCGAGCCAATATTTCTCGGGAAAACGTCTCTGAGTGCCGGGACAAACTTGTGTCTGAAGTCGAGTCTCTGCTGGACAGAGTCTCGGATTGGGGGCGACTAAATCTAGTCCAGTTTAACCCCCAGAAGACACAAGTTTGCGCGTTAACCGCTAAAAAGAACCCCTTTGTCGTATCCCCTCAGTTTCAAGGCACTCCCCTTGTTGCCTCAGCCAGTATCGGAATCCTCGGCGTCGACATATCGAGTGACGTGCAGTTTCGTGGTCACTTGGAAGGGAAGGCCAAATTGGCCTCTAAAAAGCTTGGCGTGCTCAGCAGAGCGGGACAGTATTTCATGCCGGCACACCGACTGCAACTTTACAAGGCGCAGGTTCGGCCGCTCATGGAATACTGTTCCCATCTCTGGGCTGGGGCTCCCCAGTACCAGCTCCTTCCACTTGACCGCATCCAGCGCAGAGCGGCTCGAATCGTCGACGACCGAGTGCTTTCCGATTGGCTCGATTCACTGGCGCTGCGAAGAGATGTTGCATCTCTTTGCGTATTTTATCGCATCTATCACGGGGAGTGCTCTGAGGAATTGTTCGGATTAATCCCAGCCGCCAAATTTCGTGAACGCACTACACGGCAAACGTCCCGATACCATCCACACCATCTGGATGCTTGGCGGTCCACCACTGTACGTTTCAAAAGGAGTTTTCTTCCGCGTACAACCTCTGTGTGGAATAATTTACCACCGGTGATTTTTCCGGACCGATACGACCTGGGGACCTTCAAGAAAAGAGCTTACTCCTTTCTAAAGGGCCAGCAATGCACCTGCAATTCCCCTGGTGTTGCGGTTGATCATGGGCGGCGGTAGTCACTTAACATCAGGTGAGCCACATGCTCGTTTGCCCCCTCTTCTATAAAAAAAAAAAACATATAAATAAATCATAAGTCTCATATTGCGTGAAAATATTATTTTTATACGCATTAAAAATTAAATTAGTTCTATAAAACAAATTGGTAAAATACAATATCTAAACAACAAATGAACTGTCACAATTTTAAAACAAAACACTGATTAACAGTTCACAGCTTTCCAGCTGAAAGCGAGAGCCTCGTGCGGGAACCATTGACAATAGTTTTAGGTCGCTAAGTGTGCAACAAATTGCCTTATATCACGTCAAGTTAGTTTCGAAAAATATTTATAGAGCTCCAATTTATCGGCTGGATGTTCTGTGCTTCTAGGCGAAGTTTTTTATTAAATTAATTTTTTTTCAGGAAGATTCCGCTGCCCTCTCAAGTCGATCGCCTCTTTCAACACCCACGGGATAATTTGAGGTAGTGAATACTCTAATGTTGTGTAATGTATATGAAGTTTAAAAACGGGAATTGTGGGAAACGAACTTTGTTACTACTAAAGAAGTGACAAAAATCTTCTTAATTGTCCTACGCGAGCCCCGTCTTTGCCCACGCAAACCCTAATATTTTAAATGAACTCCAAATAGTTCAGAACCTCTTCTGTCGTTGAGCTGCGAACGCACTGTGGTACGTCCGTAATGCCGACCTTCATCGGGACTTAGAGCTCCCAACAATTCAACAATTTTTTAAAAAACTCTCTGAGAACTTCTTCAAAGCCTCAGAGTCGCACCCAAACCATTTAATTCGTGAGGCAGCTTCTTATGCAGCCCCACCCCCCTCTCGCTATCGTGTCCGCAGGCCGAGAAACTCTCTCTCGGACCCGCCTAATAAACTTTCAAACGACCTGAACTGTCTCCTGGCGGCTCAGGCCAACTCTAATTAAATAAAATTATTGTAATATCTAACATTAATTTGCCTTCGTAGGCACTCCCTCAGCGGCACTTAGCCGCCTGCGCCCTCTTTTTCCCAAAAGTGGGTCGCTCATGATAAGGCACAATAGAGCTTAATCAGTCGGTTGCCTGTCCCCAAAGGCGGTTTTTAGAGGGTATCACTTAGGGTCCCCGGTAGGACAGTGAGCCCCTCATAACCACGATAGACCGGCTATCGTGGTATGCGTAATGCATTTTCCGCCTCCCTACGTATAGGGTAGCCCTTTAATCGCTTCGGGCGCAAAAAAAATCTTCTTAATGATTCTGGCTGATAAAAAAAGAAAGGGTTGATAAAAAGTTGAAGTTATTCGTTGGATAATTATGCAAACTACGTGAATGGAAAACCTAAGCAATATTAAAAAGGATAATCAGATTTTAATACACTTATATAATAAGTTCAGATTGGAGTTAAACTGTTGTTTTTTTATAAATAAAAAGCCTTTCTCATGTATAAATAACATACCAAATAAATTCTCAAATTTTATGAAATATATTTCTGTATCTAGATAGTATACAGAGGAAAGCCTCATGAGTATACATACAATTTTAGAAAACTATTTTGGCATCTTCTGGTCATATATACAGTCTGTACGGATAAAGAATGGGATTACAAATGGCGACTCACCGAGTCCTTGCCGTCAATAGCACACCAAAAGCGGAAACCCGCTAATAACGGTATATCGTTATAACGTTATATTATTCGGTTAAATGAAAATTTTCTATTAATGAAAAAATATTTGAAAAGAATTGAATACGCAAGCGCGTCCCGCTCTGGCTTCGCCTGGGTGAGATCCACAGAAATAGTAATTATTACGACTTCTGTGGTGGGATCTATTAAAGCGTTTTTATTTTAATAAAATTAAAAGAAAATTCGGGTAACATTTAGTCTAGGTCACTCCTGATATATTACTCTAAATTTTTTCGTAAAATTTTATTACAATCGGTTTCGGTATTTCGAAGATCAGCTCGGACAGAGAGACAAACGAAAATTTAAATAACACTAGTTTTAACGGATTTTATCGCGTATAATAACTTTTTATATACCCGACGTTTCGAGCACTTTACAGCACTCATTCAACGTCCAGATGTCATAGTTAAATTATAAATTTTTGTTCCGACCTAAGCAGTATGAACTTATAGTATCTTGAAGTCTTGCAGTTGTATGCATGGGTTGGGATTTAATTTTATTAATTATAGGAATAATGGGATCCCAAGCTAATGGTAGCGCCCAGCCACCTTCTCTATTGAAATTAGGATGTTTTTTAATTTCAATAGCCTCGTGAATCATAATATTTTGTCGCCTCAAGAGATGCGCACTTTAGATCATACAATACCTACCTTACGTCCGCTCCAAAAGAGCACTATTTAGATTAGAAGTACTGCCCTATGAACTATTTTTTTTTAAACTATTTTTTTCGTTTTAAACAAAACCAAAGACATTATGCAATAGATAATAATATCAAATACAAAGATATGCTCTTTTATTTTAAACCATAAACTGGCAATGTTTCTTAGAAAAAAAAAACAAATCACTCTGAACTTTCGGCGTTCCACGTGTCGCTTTGATGAAGGTGCTCCGTCTTTTTATAGAATTTTATATTTGTGTCTGGACTAAAAACGAAAGTATTGTACTTTTTTATATTCCTTGTAATATAGTAAACACGTAGATATATAATTTGTGGTATAAAAAGTGAAAAGTAAATTGCCAAAAGTACTTCAAAATCCGGAAGGCCCATTTTGGCGGTTGGGTCATAAATGTGTTATTTTTCAAATTCTCATTAATTTTTAGTGTAAAATGTAAGTAAAAATAGTTTTCTTACATATTTCAAATAACTTGACGTTGTATTTATTTCAAATTCACACAAAAATATTTTTGAAATATTGTTCGAAATGTCATACAGATAAAATATTATTATTTTTTTTTTTTATATTTTAATATTTTGGTATGAGTAACGAATAGAAACACATAAAACATAAAAATATACATATTTCCAAACATTTTCATATAAATTTCTCCAAAAACAAAAGTGTAGAATTCAAATTAGTAGTAATTTTGTCACTAAAATTGAAGTATATACTACTACTATGCTATACAGGGTAATTTATGTATTTTATTACAATTTCTAGCAACCAAAAATAATTTTATTCGATAGTTTATACATTCAACAAGAATTCCTGTAAGTTTTATCCATAAATATTGTCTTAAAGTGAAAATATAGCAAAATTTGCAATATAGCAAAAAATTTTCTAACTTACAAATTTTCCCACCATTAAGGTCCCGAGGGAACGGGAGTATAACATGTCGCGCGCTGTCAGAGCGTACAGGCTAGGAATGAAACGATGTTCTTTAACGAGGACTTGTGATCTATCAAACCTAATGTAGTAAAGGGGGTGATCCTGAACGTGTTCACAGACTGCAGACTTCCCCCGAGCGTTGATTCTTCACATCAGCGATACGTTCTTTGACGCGGGTTTTAATTGATCTTTTGGTTTGTCCTATGTAAGAGAGAATACATTCACAATCAAGCTGTACAAACTCCTGCGTCTTGCAGAGGGACATTACACTTAACTGATGGTAAAAACTGACCAATCTTTTTCGATGGCTTGAAGTATGTTTTAATTGAAGCGCGTTTCAAGATGTAGCCCATTTTGTCAGTGACTCCTCTGACACATACCAGTACAGCAGGTACACGCTCAACTGGGTCCGGCTCCACTCGTTCACTCTGACGTTGGCGCGGGACCCGAAGCTTGTTGTCATGCAAAACTTGTTTGACGTCTTGGAGCTCGGCAGCCAGTTGTTTACTGTCACAGATCCTTCGTGCTCTCTGAAACAAAAATTTACCCATGGTAGCTAACTGAGTAGGATGATGGTGAGAATTACCGTTTAAATATCTATCTGTATGGGTTTTTTTCTATACACAGTGTGACTCAAGTTGTTATTCCGGTCAGGATTCCGAATTACTAACACTTCTAAAAAGTATAAAGAATTGTTTGCCTCTAACTCCATTTTGAACTGAATTTTAGAATAATGGAGTTAAGATGGTAAGAAGTAACTGCATTTTTAAACCATCTTAATTCTATAACTTCTAAAATTCAGTACACCAATAAAACTCTCAAAATGCGTCGTAGCTCACAAATAAGCGCAACCGTACTGAATATTTTTTATATTTTATGGCATTTTGTCATCATTGATTCCAAGGACAAGCTGGACTGAAGTTATAAAATGTATGAAAAACATGATAAACATATCGCAACGTAGTTTTCTTGCAGTATTTCCGGCGAGCGTGAGTATAGATAGCAACAATATGCGAGCGATAGTTGAATAGAGGCGACGCCATTTTCAATCGCATTCTTTAAATGCGCGGATAGTAAAGGTAAAGTTTAGTCACACGCAAGTATACGTTCCACTACCGGGTACTGATCTTCTCTCACTTCTGAAAAGATTTTAGGACAAGCTAAGCGCGCTGTCTTAATGCTTATTGTCGGACTTCATATTTCATCGAAATTATTTTTTGAATTTTTCAGGTTTTCTTATGATATTTACCTTCACCGCTGGCACGTGCTTAATCTGCACTTAAAATTTCAATCAATGATTTCATTAGTACCCGCGCGATTCAAACCCGAGTTTCTAGCATACTGTGAAATTTACAGCGAGCGCCAAATTAATATTTTAACCAAATTAAATAAATTAGTTTTAAATGAATCTCAAATAAATGATATTAAATAAAATACAGGGTGGTTGAAAAGAAACTCCCTATCTTTATTTGGTTATAAGATTTTAATTTTTTTTATAATTTGTCAAACCACTAAGCAAATAAAACTGTACATGTGAGTAATAAAAAAAATCAGAAAAATTCAGAATTTAATATAAGCGCCTGCATTTTCTACCAGTTTTTGCAAACGTCTTGTAATATTTGCTACGGACCTTTGTAGAAAGTGTTGAGGTACATTTATTAGCAATTGCTGAATTCTTACTTCCAGTTCATCAAGAGTGCGAGGTTTTGAGAGATAGACTTCATCATTTGCCCAACCCCACAGGAAAAAATCGTAAGGCGTGAGGTCCGGACTACGAGCAGGGTATTCGTGTCACCCGCGCCGACCTAACCAACGACCTGGGAAGTGATTATCCAGCCATTGTCGGACATTCGATGCGAAATGTGGTGGAGATCCATCTTGCATAAATATTATATTTTCAATGTTATCAAACGTTGACAAAGCTGGCCAAACTCTTTTTTCGAGCATGTTGAGATAGCGCTCTCCATTCATTGTTTCCGTCAAAAGAAAAGGGCCAATAACTTGACTTGATGTCATACCGCACCAAACTGTACGTTGGAACGGTTTTACATTTTCTGAGCAGTTATTTTGGGGTCAAACTCTGCCCAATAATGACAGTTATGACGGTTAACAAAGCCCCCAACGTGAAAAATTGCTTCGTCAGTCCAGATAATGTTATCAAACGGTTCTGCCCAATCTCCATGCCATCCAAGCATAATCTCTCCGTATTCCATCCGACGATCACAGTTTAGTCAGTCAGTCGAGTCACAGACGAAAGCTGAAAGACTTAAGGGCTGTCATTACAGTGTGCCGCGTAAGTCCGCTCTCACGAGCTGCTTCACATGTTGACTTGTAGGGGCTTTTTGTGAACATTTCTCGAACAATTTTAATATTTTCTTCTGATCTTGATGTTGAAGGACGGCCAGTTCTTTTACTATCTGCCACTGATCCAGTTTTCATCAACTTTGAATGACAGTTTTTAATGGTTTTTGGATTCAAAACAGCATCAGGCCTGTTGAAATTCCACCACCACCTTTGCAATTCCACTATTGATTGCCACACTTCGTAGCGAGAGGCAATTTACGCTCGCTCTAGCATTGACAGTTTCCCTTGAACCATTTTATGATGTTTTACCTAATTCTCAATCTAGAAAGAAAAAAATTACATAAGATTACATGAATTCGGCCGAAGCTGCTAAAGTTTACAACCAAATAAAGAAGTAATTTTTATAGTAGGGAGTTTCTTTTCAACCACCCAGTATATTATTTATTAGATATAATCAAGTAATTTTAATTAAACAAGAGAGAACTTCAACAGCTCTCCGCAGTAATAAATTTGTGTAGCGTTGAATTCATGCATACGTATACATATTTATAAGGCAGTGGTTTTACATATTTTATAGTCTAAGGGAATACTTTTCTAATCAATATACTTTACACAAATCGAATACACGAAAAGAAAACCTTAAAACTGCATAGTGATGTGACAAGTTCCCTGTTGGCGTTTCTTTGATAAGTCGCGTTACTTAAGGTAAATTAATAATTGCCATTAAAGTAGTGACAGTGGTATCAAAATAAATAAATCCACCTCTCTATTTCCTCCCGTGGGTTTTGTAAATGGATATCATGGGAAACACCAGAGATATTTAATTACCTATATTATACGTGGTAGAGCCACGCTGCAGCTTTGTCAGTTGTAACACGAATGGGTTAGCTGGACCAAGGTGGGACCACACTCTCATAGAATACTGGCGCGAAATACCAGCTTAATGCTACTGTGTTTTGTGTGGTGAGTATAGAGAACTGGAGGCCTGTTTATTAGAAACGAGGCATTCTATCTTAGTCCTCAGAAGTGACAACGCATCCGCAATATGATTCTTAATCGAGGATAAATGTAGATGCCTCAGCATCCTCTTACCATCAGGTGGACTGCGTGCTCATTTGTGATCCTTATTCCATAAAAAAACTACCGAAAGATGGCATTAAAACCATCTCGTTTACGCCAGACGTAAAGTACCTAGGTCAGTGATGGGGACCAGATTTAATGGTGCGAGACATCTGGTACTATGTTCGCTAATCCCTCCGTAAAGCGTCGTTAAAAGCAGTAAAAGCTTAAGGTTAATTCTGCCCTCAGTGGGAAAGGCTTTTGACTCATTTACAGACCGACAAAAAAAAACGAACCTTTGTGTGGCATAAAAAAAGAGTTTTTCACTAGCGTCATTAGTGACGAACGGTTGCGTATATTTTCATAGCCGCTTTGAAAATTTCATGAATCTCAATCGATTATTCCTCCATCAGATCCTATAAATAGAATATCTATAAAAATTACATATAAAAGAATACTGAAAAAAATACTTTATCAGGATATTACGTAGATTGTATTGTGTTAAACTTTTTATTTTTCAACCTTTAAGAAGCGCTGAAACTAAAGCACTACTACAAACTATACATTAATGAAGTAACTTTAGATTCATCCCAAAAGCAAATGGTCGGGCTATTTTTTGTCTCTAGATAAAACTCATTCGTCCTAGACTCCTTAGTCCTTCTCTCTGTAATACTGTGTCTCTATTGACTGTCGCCATTATCGAGCCCTGTGTCCTGCGCTAGTAATATATAAGTCAATGGTCCTGGTATCTTAGATTGACTGGTATATATACAGTAATCTATGGTCCTGCGAAATTCTATATTGTCCTGTGATAAACTGCGCAATACGGCTTGCTTTCTTGGCTGCTTGCGCAGTTTTGCAAAATTGCACAGCTCGGTGCAAAATTGAGGCAAATAATTTGATTTTTAAATTGTAGTACTTTTAGTATTGGATCAAATGCTCTTCTTATTCAAAATAATTCACAATTCTATTGAGTCATTTCTCCTTCTTAATTAAATTAATTATAAGTATTAAAGATTTGAAGAATTAATTCGTACACACCCGCTCAATAAAATAAAATAATGTGTCTTACCTAGTTTGAAGAGCACCTCTCGCATTCACTCAATTGCGTGCACTAATCCCGCCGTCACTAATCTCAGCACCACTACTCCCAACACTACACTACACTAAACTAGGAAAGATACACTATCGACGATAATACGACACGTGTTTTGCCTCTACATGAGGCATCCTCAGGTGATGTAGACTGCGGTTGCTGACCGCTGATTCGTCTAACGAGGATTTGATTGAGCGGATGTGTGCAAATTAATTCTTAAAATCTTTAACATAATGGATTTCCGCAAAGTAACGCCTGATTATATTAATTATCTGAATTATAAATGTCAAAAACCTAGTGTAAGGAACAAATTTCTTTTTATAATCCTTGCTGCATAGAGTACTGCTTTAAATTGCAAAAATAACTTTATTAAGAAATGTAAAATTTTCTCTTTTAGATTCTTGAAACTTTGTCTCGTGATGATCTGTAATTGTTTCCAATATATAAAATTTTATTTTATTTCTAATATTTATTACCTGTTAGCTGATAATTGATGTTGGTTGTTATTTACAAGTTAAATAGCTGGTGCCCACATTATTCGCATAAAATAATTTTTAATAATTTATTATTATGCTTCCCTACTTGAATCTGATTTTGTTCAAAATTTCATGGATTTAAATTTTTTGCGCTTAATCTAAAATAAAAGTAGCCTAAGTTACTCCTTATAACATCAGCTATCTGCCAGTGAAAGTCCCGTCAAAGTCTGTTCAGCTGTTTCGGAGACTAGCGCGAACAAACAGACAGAGAAGGACAGCCAGACAAAAATTTTAAAAATAGTTTTTTTTTTGTTTTAAGTATACCACATATTATACTCTTATATTAATTTAGTAATAAGCTGTTATTTTGACTTTACAAACAGACACTTTAATTTTATTTATTTGTATAGATATAGATTAATCTGTGGAAGCTTTGTGGGTCCATGTTTTATTTGCAATTTTTACATCATCATCATCGTTACAAGTCCTCAGCTGAACGTAGGCTTTCTCAAAGGAATGCCACAAAGCACGGTCCTGATCAACCTGCAACCATCAACATCCTTCATCAAATTCTATACCATATCTCTTACCAGGTCATCACTACATTTAGCGGGATCCGTCTTACTCTTCGCTGACCGATTCGAGACTGCCATTCGAGAACTTTTCTTCCTCATCGGTTGTCTGTTCTTCGACCTATATGGCCGACCCATTGCCACTTCATTTTACTGATACTTTGGGATCCATATGTCATCACGTAACATACTCTTGTTTTAAAGTTTTTAAATAAACGTGACAAGAAATACTCACTCCCGAACGTTGCCCGGCCGTTGGAGAAATTCAGACAATTTGTCCTAGGTACAGAAGTTATAAATGACCTTTGTTTTTCATTTTGAGACCTAAAATAGACAGTATTGAGGTCATTGAACATAGTGCTGAGAAATTCCAACGATATCCTGCCATAATGACTACATTGTGGGCAAATCGATGGTAAATGATGTACTCGTTATTAATGTTGATACCAGTTCAGTAGCACCGCTCAAATTTCGACGAAATCAAAATCTTTGTGGTAGTCTTATTCCGCAGTAATAAGCATAGGTGGACTTTTCTTTGGTAAACTGTACCCTTCAAACTTCTCTTTTATTTGCCGAAAAGTATTTATGTGGTCTATGGTAATTGATGTATAACATGGACTTAATGACATAAAGGTTTATAACATGTACGTTAAACTTAAATAAATCAAAAAATAAGTTAAAATAAAAACATTTCATAGAAAAACCATCGTCAAACGGACCCGATGGGACCCTGACCCTTTTTAGCCTTCTTTATTTGAAATTGATTAAAGTTGTCCATGGACTAAAGTAACCGCTTACCATTAGGTGGACATAATAGTTTGTCCATCACATATTATGAAAAAGAAAAACTAAAATTTAGAAGGTTGAAAGTAGAAGCTTTTTTCTTTATTTGATCTTTCTATTTATTTGATAAAAATATAACAATATTAAAATTGATATTTTACGGTATAAACATAAGATTCTCAATTACCCTCAAATACACCTCATCCTCAATTTTTTATGCTGAACTTTGCAGTAAATTTCACAAATTTTAGGATTAATACCATTTAATTTTTTTTGGATTCATAAATATTCCATTGGAATAAGAGGATTATATTCAAATGAGCCTAATGTACTGCATTAGTTTAATACTATTACAACAGACAGGCGTCAGGCGGACCAACAGGATTTTCTTATCTCTTACAGCTTGCTATTTTATGAGTACAAAACAAGTTGGTTAACTATGAGTGTACAAAACAGTTTTAAAACTTTAATGGGATCAAATGTCGATGTTAAAAGAACGTTTCATATGTTTTTGTGTAATATACATCTATACATTTATTTATTTATTTAGGTATTTAACATATTATACATGATAAAGAGGATATAATATGGTACAACATAAGCTTAATGAAAAGCTTTGCCGTGTACCACAAACCGCCGACATAATTTTTTTTAAATATGAGCTACACCTTAATCTACAAAATATGTTTAATGCAACACTATTAAACACTAAACACGGTCAACACGCGGTAAATCGGCAATACATACGTAGTTACCTCATACATATAAATGTATTTGAAATATCTGTCTGTAATATCAAAACAACCACCTTTTATCTCAGGGGATTACATGACATTTAGACATGAATAAACAGATTTAAACATTTCGTCTGTCTGTATTTAAACAGATATAGACCAATGCCTGGACTAATCTAGGCTACATTTTACCCTAAAAAATTGGAGATATTTTTTTCAAGAAATTCTAAAAGTTTACATAATAAATGATCTTTGATAAGATTTCTATCGGTAAATATTGTCACATTAATAGACCCCTAGTCAGCCGTGGTAGCTCAGATGGTTAACGCTCGCTGTAAATATAACCCGGGTTAAAGCCCCGCCGGCACCAATGAAATTGTTAATTGTAATTTTTAGTGCTGATTTACCACGTGCTCGGCGGTGACGGAAAACATCGTGAGGAAATCTGCACGTCTGAGGAATAAGAGAAAAAAATATTTCGAAGACATGTGAAGTTCGTCAACACGCATTGGGGCAGCGCGGCGGGCACTTCCTTGCCCTAAAACCCTCTCAGAAATGAGGGGAGGCCTGTGTCCAGCCGTAGGACGTATATAGGCTGTAACTTTACTTTTTAATAGACGCCTACCAGGCAACGCCGGGGCGGGGTTTGAACTCCAGTTACTCAACTAGGCCGTTGGTGATATGGTCTTCACCAGAAGGCTATGTAAAATGGCATGCAAAACTATAATAAATAAAATAAGATAACAAGAGACTGGATTTGGAATTGGAAGATCAATCAATTGATTACAACAAGAAGCAAAATGCAGATGCGTATCACCCGTGAGGACTAAGATGGAATGCTTCGTTACCATAAAAAGCGTCTCCGGTCCTCTACACTCACCAAACGAAACACAGTACCATTAATTACAACTAACTATAACTTCACACATCGTTAAAATATCTATGACAGTCTAGCATCAGTATTTCAAAGCTGTAGACCGCCCGCCTATTTTAATTTCTATTGTTCATTTCGCACACTGCGTTATATTTTGTATCTAGCTAAACAAAACACATTGTACTGGCTTTTGATTAAAAAAAAGTATTGTTTTGCCATCTTAGTTTTCAATTCAAAACAGAAACAAAACAAACGTTACACATATAATATCTCGAGATTTATATGTTAAGAATTAGTTGTTTTAATAATTTTATAAAAGAAGTGGCTAGGTCCTATCTATAAATACATTAAAATAACTTCTCACGACATTTAGTAAATTATAAATTTAGTAATACAAATAATCTACTACTAATCTAGGAGTGGTTTAATAGCTTACATTTAACTTACATTGTTAAATATCTAATACCACGAGTTACGATTACTACCATTTCGTATAGTGGCGGCGTTAGAATGTACACTAACCCAGATTATCCCGTAGTCGTCTGAGTATCTCATACTCAGTATCTACTGAGTAGTTACCCTCTGTCGCCTCTTACGTAACTACTCAGTAGATACTGAGTAGTTACCCTCTGTCGCCTCTTACGTAACTACTCAGTAGATACTGAGTAGTTACCCTCTGTCGCCTCTTACGACTACGGGATAATCTGGGTTAGTGTACATTCTAACGCCGTCACTATACGAAATGGTAGTAATCGTAACTCGTGGTATTAGATGGGTAGCAGGAGATTCTAATGACGATCTAAAACAATAAAAGACTGCGGCTGCCAACTGGTGACAAATATCCCCTTATGAGGTAATCCGTGGGGAGTCCTATTTTCAGATGGACTTTGACTGCTTGTAATGAATTAATATTATGACAAATATATTCTTTGCAAAATCCAGTGTTTTGTTATAAACTATAACAAAGTGCTTAGAAAATAACGTTTTATTTTTACATCATGACATAAAAAGTAAACATCAATTTTAAAGATGCTCTATGTGTTTCATTATGTTTAAGATTCTTCATCGCTTAACTCAAAAACTCTTTGATCGATCACCATGAAAATAAGTTTTTGTTTTTTCAATGGAGAAGGTTTATGTTTCTAAACATAGAATACTATAATACATACATAATAGAACGGGGGAGTGGGCGGAGCCCGTGTAGCCACTAACATGTCACTAACGTGTCAATTCACACGTATAAATGTCAACACGAGATGTGTTTTGACGTTACAATCGTTTCCAAATTTCGCATGCAAATTATTTAGAAAATGCCAAATTGCACACTATTTACAAATAAATATGTATTAAAATTTAAACGATTTATTTTTTAAATCTTGAACATTAATCAAATGTGTAAAATATGTAAATTCGCTCAGTCTGTCAAGACAGCGAATCGGGTTTGTAGTAGTGATAATTCGACGTAATTGCTTGTTTGTGTGTTCCCAGCGACGCTGATCCTCGTACAAAATAAGGTTGACAGCCAATCTATTATGTATTATAGTATTCTATGTTTATAAACTGAATTGAAAATTTAAAAAAATTAGAAACAAACAAAATGTAAAATTTTTGGTCTATTTGCTTTTTTCAATCAAGCGCGGCAATTAATAAATTAAATTGCATGCGCTAAAATAAAAAATGTTGCTGAACACAACCTAGGATATTAACTGTCAGAAAAACGTCTGCCGAGTTCAACCAGTTATAAATATAATGTCTATTTTGTAAGTTAATGAATCTATTTCAAAATAAGTATAAATCTCTGAATACTTGCTTTTATCGTAAATAGATGGGTTACGTCAAGAAAACTCATTTCATAAGTACGTGATAAATGGAAATCTTTTCTTATTTTCTTCTCATTTTCAAAGAAAATAACACGGCTGATAGTACTGCAAGACAGGCAATTTATTGGCTTTAAATGCAACTGATCAAAAACGAAACGAAAACAAATGAAAAAATATATATTTTTTGCTAAGTTAATATAATTTAATGATATCAAGTAAGCAGTTAAATAATCCATTCACCCTTTTCGTTGAGTAATTATATTTATAAAATGAGACCTGGCGGATGACAGAATAACCATCTCATTAATTTCTAGACCCAAAGTATGTATCAATGTTATAAATTAAGAATTAATATGTTTTTCAAAGTTAGCCAGCGTTAAAAAATTCCTATTTAAAGACTGAGTTACCGTACCATAAGTTTATTTTTAATAATATAAGGATAACAAACGAGCACACAGTCCATCTGATGGTAAGTGAATGATGTGGCCCATAGACATCATTATCTATTAAGAAGCAAAATGCAGATGCGTTGTCACCCCTGAGGACTAAGATGGAATGCCTCGTTTCCAGATATAGCGTCTCCGGTTGTCTACACTCAACATACGAAACAAAAGAGCATTAAGCTGCTATTTTACGCTAGTAATCCGTTAATTGGAATACATTGATTTTTTTTATTACCATTAGACGATTTTTTCTTTAGAAAGACTAGCATCCGGACCTGAAACAACTATTCGTAAGCCACATAAACACTTGGTCCTTTTAGGATTCGGACCCGCGACCTTACAGCGTCGCTACCAAACACTGTACATTCCCCAATCTAATAAAATAAGGTATTTTCACTTATTAATTCTATAATCAGTAAATCAGTAACTTATTTTAATAATTTGCATAAACATACTTTCAAATGCATTTTTCTTTAATTTTTGTTGTTGTTTGTTATTCGATTAGAGAACCTCGTTTTGAAGCAGTCCAAAATAAAGAGATTCCAACATCAGTAATGCCAAAATAATATTATTCTAGCAAAAATATAAAAACTTCAACAAAATCATCTAGATCTATTTCATTTGTTATCTGCTCGGGACGATTGTAGGAAGAACAGATATAAATGGCTCAGGTCCAGGAAACCTTTCCAGGCAAATAAAGAATGTATCAGATAATATCTAGACTAAAGTAATGAGCGAAACGAAAGCCTAAGGCGTTAAGTGTTACGATTGCTATCAGTCCCTTAAAAGTGGAAGGAACGTTAAACCTTCAAAACTTTCGTTTTTGCCTGAATGTGTTCTAGACATGTTTTTAGCTTTCTAGCTAAAGTTTAATTAATAAACGTCATAATAAAGCCTCTGTTCACGTAAGGCAAAGACTGGTAATACAACTTTACAAAAGTATTACAAAGCAATCTAAGTTTTAGGATAATTCACCACAATTGTAATTCATTTCGCACCAGTTGTAACTTGAATAGATTGGTTTGTTTGGAACTTATATTCTTCAATTTAATAATTTGTATAATACAAGGGTGACACTGAAAGTTGTTATAAAATCAAAAACTAACCAAAGCAATTTTATTATTTCTTATTTTTATTATTTCTTTTCAAAATAGTGTCCATTTACATCAATACATCACTGCATCCGATGGAACCACTGAGAAAAGCACTTTGCCCACTCGTCCTTAGGGGTCTCTTCGATGGCATTTTGAAATGCAACCAGCGTTTCAAAATGCCGTCGAAGATCCTCCCCGGCGTCCATAAAACGCTTTCTTGAAGTTGTTATTTTATTTTTAAATAAATAAAAATTGCAAGGTGCAAGGTCGGGGTTACAGGGCATTTGACCAAGTAGTTCCACGTCTGACGTCGCCAAGTAGTCGATTATTTGCTTGGCGGTGTGCAACGAGCCGTTGTCGTGACGAAGAACCTAATGCGAGGTCGTTTCTCCCGAACCTTTTCCAAAACAAGTCGCAAACAATTGTTAGTGTAACTTTGCAGTAACTGTTTTTCGATCCTCTAAAACAATTGTTGCAATGACCTGTCCTTCCGAAGAAAGAGGCCTCCGTCTTTTTCCCACACTTCGACCTCTCTGAACTTTAGTTGGCAACTCCTCAGAAGGAAACACCCAGACAGCAGACTATCTCTTAATTTCTCTAATTCTCTAAAAATAAATCCAGCTTTCGTCACCCGTAAGTATCTCGAACACGGCATTTGAGTCACCTCCGTTAAATCTTTGAAACACTTCACGACACCAATCAACACGTCAGAGTTTTTCAACCTCTGTCAAATTATGAGGTATGCACCGGGCACTAAGCTTCCTCACCGCTAAATGTTATTAGAGGATTTTGTGCACTTGACTCATACCGATGACTAAGCTTGTCCGAATCTGCTGATAAGTTACTTTTTGTCAGTCTCTAACCTTTTTGTTCTACTAACGGTTCGGAACGATTGTAATAGTTTTTATTTTTACCCCGTTTTTATAAAATTGAGTTTTCATCAAATCTTGACGTTTTGAGGTCACAATAAGCCACCCTGACTATTTGTCGATGGTGTGAGTGGGTGTGTGTGTGTGTGTGTGTGTGTGTGTGTGTGTGTGTGTGTGTGTGTGTGTGTGTGTGTGTGTGTGTGTGTGTGTGTGTGTGTGTGTGTGTGTGTGTGTGTGTGTGTGTGTGTGTGTGTGTGTGTGTGTGTGTGTGTGTGTGTGTGTGTGTGTGTGTGTGTGTGTGTGTGTGTGTGTGCGTGTGTGTGTTACCTCATAACTTTTCTCTGGGTGAACCAATTTTGATGATTCTTTTTTATCTGAAAGGCGGTGCTTTTCCTGTGGTCCCATATAAATTTAAATAAAATCTGACCAGTAGTTTTTCTTTAATAATCTTTAATAATGCGTATTTAAGTGACTTCGAATACATTGATAATGTTCTCATTTTAATTATAATGAAGTCTGTTGTACAAAATTCTTAATTTTACCACTTGTCTTTATTGTATACCAACACACATTAAATCGCAAACAAAACCAAACAAATAAAGAAGATACAAAGGTGGTCTTATCGCTCTGAAAGCTATTTATTCTATACAACTTTATTGCGCAAAGAATTATTCACAACGAATGGCTATCATCATCATCATGATGCCACAAAGCACGGTCCTGAGCCACCTGCATCCATTGACTTCCTGCATGTCTTACCAGGTCGTCACTCCACCTAGTGGGGCGTCGCCCTACACTACGCCTACCGGTACGAGGTTACCACTCGAGAATCTTTTTTCCTCAACGGTTGTCGGTTCTTCGAGCTATATGGCCGGCCCATTGCCACTTCATCTTACTAATCCGTTGGGCTATGTCGGTCACTCTGGTTCTACTGCGGATATCCTCATTTCTAAGTTTATCACGCAGAGAAACCCCGAGCATAGCCCTCTCCATAGCTCGCTGAGCGACTTTGAGTGTCCTCATACGGCCAGCAGTGAAGGGCCACGTCTCAGTTCCATATGTCATCACTGGCAACACGCACTGGTTGTACAATTTCGTTTTCAGGTTTTGAGGTAAACCTGACGAGAAGATGGAACGTAATTTCCCGAACGCTGCCCAGCCGAGTTGAATCCGTCGATTGACCTCTCGGTCGAAGTTGGACTTACCTAGTCGGACTATTTGTCCCAGGTAAACGTACTCGTCAATAACTTCGAGCATAGTGCTCCCAACAACTACCGGCATAGGTGTGACATGGACATTAAACATGATCTTTGTTTTGTCCATGTTCATCCTAAGACCTATCCGTTGGGAGGCACCATTGAGGTCATTGAGCATAGTGCTTAGGTCCTCCAGCGATTCTGCCATAAGGACTATATCGTCGGCAAATCGAAGGTGAGTGATGTACTCGCCATTGATGTTAATACCGTATCCTTTCCAGTCCAGTAGCTTGAAAACGTCTTCCAATGCAGCGGAAGTTGTTCCGAATACGGGTATTTCCAGCAGGACGTCCCGCTCGTGTGTGTGTGGTTTTTTTTTAGAATAAAGGTGACAAAGAAGCACACAGTCCACCTGGTGTTAAGTGGAGCTGTAGCCCATAGACATCTACATCTATCCTCGATTAAGAATCAAAACGCATATCCCCTGAGGACTAAAATGGAATACCTCGTTTCCAGTAAAAAAGAGTCTCCGGATCTCTACACTCAACATATGAAACACAGTCAGTCCTGCCCGTGTCCATGAGTGCTGTAAAGCGTTCGAAACGTCGGGTATTTAAAAAGTTAAATCTACGCGATAAATTCCGTAAAAACTAGTATTATTTCAATGTGTAGTGTTCTCGTAAATATAAGAAATCATCATACAGCAGTATTAAGCTGATATTGTGTGAGAGTGTGGTCCTTCCCCGGTCGACCCGACCCATTCGTGCTACAACCATAGTACAGCTGCAACGTGACTCTACCACATATATAACGTGTGTGTGTGTGTGTATGTATATATGTAAATAAAATTTTGTCGCATGATATCTTTAGAACGAATCAACCGATCAAGATGAACGATATGGCGTTTGAAAGTGTTCATTGAGTCGTCAACTTGATTCGATTTTGAAGTCAATCGGTCAAACTATTTTAAAGATATTCAAAATATAAAAATCAAAAAAGGTTTTTCCAAATAATTTTCAAAATATTTTACTAATCACCTCCAGATATCAGAATCGCTTATTTTTACTTGAAAAACTGCGTCGAATGCCGCCACCAAGTAAAAATCGAACGACGCGTACAAAAATTACAACTATTTAAAAATTTCTAAATAATCACTTTTTTATATAACTTTTGAGTTTTGAGCTTGAAGAGCTAAAATATCAACCAATTGGAAGACTTTCAAACGTTTTAAGCTCAAAAAAAGCGTGAAGACTTGACCTACCGGTCAACAGCTTTTCAGGTTTTTACTATTCAAAAAAGTTAAGTCTAATATAAAATCTGCCATTATTATCATTCTGAATCATGAAAAAGTTTCCATATTTTTTTTTGAAGACGACGCTGCTGCCTGCATCTCCTGATTTGTTTCCCCCTATCGCCCTTTACGACATCCACGGGTTGATATGGGTTAGTGGATATTCTTACACCGCCACTACACGGTTAAAACGCTAGTACATATATATATATATATATATATATATATATATATATATATATATATATATATATATATATATATAAATCATTATATATACGTACTAGCCCCATATATCTTAACTAGCAAGCAGACTAAGCTCTGCAGCTTATGCTGTAAAAAAGATTAGAGATCTCACTAGTATCGAGACAGCTAGATTAGTTTATTTTAGATATTTCCATAGCATAATGTCATTTGGGATTTTGCTATGGGGAAATGCGACCAATTTAGAAACTATGTTTTGCAGAAGCGGGCTATAAGAGCTATTTACTACTTACGGAGAGTCTTTAGAGAAAAATTTAAAGAAATAAATATATTGACTTTGGCTTCTCAATATATCTACGAAAAATTAATGTCCGAGTATGTTCACAAAAACGAAGGAAGTTTTATGTAGTTAAAAAATAGGGATATACACTCCTTAAACACTAGGCACAAACACGAGCTAGTGATACCAGTTTCTCGACTCCATAGAGTCAGTAATTCATTCCTGAGGCAATGTATACGCTATTAAAATAAAGTCACAGAAAATATACAAAGCCTCTCTATTACCAAGTTTAAATATTTAATTAAACAAAAACTATATAAAATGGTTATTGTAATATAAATTAATACATGGTTGATAATATCCCCTGGGAATGAGGTGGTCGTTTCCAAGCTGTTTCTAAAATAAATTTTGTAAATATTTTGTGACCATTGATATTGTAAAGTTATTTTTTTAAAAGCACCGCTGGGTTTCTTGCTAGTTTTTCCCAGGACAGAGGCTTTTTTGCTGTTTCTAAAATAAATTTTGTAAATATTTTGTGACCATTGACATTGTAAAATTATTTTTTAAAAGCCCCGCTGGGTTTCTTGCTAGTTTTTCCCAGGACAGAGGCTTTTTTGAACGAATGGAAAGTAAAAAATGACTTTCAATAATAATTACAAAGTGTAATCTATATTGAATAAAACATTATGCTGTTCTATTCTATTCTATTGTTTGTAATTTCTTTAATTAATTAAATGGTTATTAAGAAAACATCCCATTCGAAAAAAAATAAGACGAATGCTTAAGAAAATATGTTTTAAGTATTTTATACCAAGGTATATTTACTGATGGGTTATTTTACTTGTAAGTTAGTTATAGCCGATATACGTTCCACTGCTGGGCACATGCCTCCCGCTCATTTCTGAGAGGGTTTTAGGGCAAGGAATTATCCGGCGCGCTACCCCTATGCGTGTTGGCGAACTTCACATGTCTTCGAAATATTTAATTTTCTTATTTCTCTGAGAGGAGCAGGTTTCCTAACGATATTTTCCTTCACCGCCGAGCACGTGGTCAATCAGCAATTAAAATTGCAATTAACAATTTCATTGGTGCTGGCGGGGATCGAACCCGGTTTTGCTCGCATACTATTAAATTCTTGTGTGTTTGTTTTGCAGTAAACTAGTGAGAGGTTATAACGATGATGAATCATCAAAAAATGTACATATATAATATTATTTATATTGTTTCTTTTACAATGTTTATTGACAGAACGAAATCAAAGATTCCATTTTTACATACACCCCGTACTTGTACTACGTGTCAGTCTCTGACCGATGACAGATCTCGATAATAATAGAGCTTAATATTAAAGTTAAAAAGTGAAATTACAGCCTATATATATGGAGTGGCCAGGCCCACGGAGCTTCTTTCATTTCTAAGAGATTTTAATATATTTTCTGTACAAAACTGTCTTATTTTACGAAAATATGTTCTGTGAATATAAAAGAGACGATTTTGATGTCCACCACAAACGCTTCCTTCGTATTCGCAACCTTTAATAAATTTACCGGAGGGTCAAAAGGGTTTAGATGAGAGTCCGATTTACTATTATGCCAGTGTTTATATACGTGTACGATCTTCAGAATGGGACTGGGTACAACAATAGAGACATAAAATTACTCTTACGTCAAAATGGACCTTCTCAAGTTTTAGCAAGTATTTTGATTTTATTTTCCTAGAATATCTTAAATTTATATAATAGTTACTGTGACCGGCATACGTTTTCATGCTCGTAGTGAAAGGCATAGAAAAGAAACAAATATTATTTTTTGTCATTAACCATCGCGTACACAACAACTTAATAAGCAAAAGGTGCTTATGGATGGGCCTATACTACCTCAAATGGCTTAGCAAGATGCTCCGTTATGCCGAAAATATTGCAGCATTAATTTTGAAATAAATATGTGGTAAAGTTAAGGATTAATGTTAAGTAATATGTTATACGAAAACATGATTCCGTAAAATTATCTCGATAGAAAAAAAATCCAAAGTTATCTCCAAACTGCACAATAAACCGCTGGTATTAATAAAATACTATAAATTAGATCATGAAACTTTGCATACTAACTGAACTAACTATAAAGCAGGGCACATGTTTTTTATTTTTTTTTAATTATTTTTTTATAATATATTTTTACCATTATTTTCACTGTAAAAAGAAATTACCTAAACTATCGGCGTCCTGAAACTTGTTTCCTGCCGCCCGACCAGTCTCACTACGGCCTTCGAACGGGAAAGCTGTGTCTTTTACGATCAGAATACACATTACGCAACAGCAAGACGTAAAATTAAAATGGGATATAACCGTAAAATAAAGTAAAGAAATAGGCATATAATATGATAAACCTAATGAAATAAGTATCTAACGACCTATCTACTTACAGTATTACTGATTACAAACATTTCGGTACATAGCATACGACGCGCGAGGAAGTGGGGGCGAAATTAGAATTTGAGCTGAGGAATTAAGTAGTAGTATTTAGTAGAGCTTACCGAATTAAGTAAATACTAATTTGATAAATCCTTAAAGATATATAAAACAAATACCTATAATGTAAAAGTATGTAAATTATTAATTCACTGTTAATTCTTACACCAGGTGTTATTTGTTGTGGTTTCATTCGTTCCTATTTAGTACTTCAGGTGTTAAATGGATATTGCAGCACACAGACACCTACATGTAGACCATATCCTCGATTATAAATCAAAATATAGATGTATTGAGATACATATAAGGACTAAGAAAAAGTGACTAGTTACCAATAAAATATGTCAATGGTTGTCGTTATTCACCAAACTAAATAGCATCATCACGCTGCTATTTTACGCCCCCACGATACACAAGAAAATAATACTTAGGAAAGGAAAAAATAGAAATAAAACAAAAGAGTCACCTGGGCTGTATCATGGTTACCGTGAAATAACTGTAGCTATGTCAAATAAAATTATTTGGAATATTTTCTCTTAGGATGATACTTTCAACATATTCTAGTCCTTTTTGTTTTATAATATCCTCCAACACTACTGATCCGTCTGCTTTCTATCTGTTTAAAATTTGGCGAAAAGATAAGTTTTAGAAAGACAAAATATCTTACTTAATGTAAGCTAAAGGACACTTTAACATAATCCGACTTTGCAGGACTACATTTTCAGTCCCTTTACGCTTTTTAACTCGCTAAGACCGAAAACTTTTACGATGAAGCCAGTAGGCACATAATTGGGTGAGCATACATATAAATACTTGCTTTTGACTTGGAATCCATAATGTTGATCATTTAAAAATCACTATACAAATCTATATCACCAAGGCAGTTGATAGCTTGCCCGTGATCAGAAGTGATATAGAGTGCATCATATCATGATAATACCAAATGGGAAACACGTGAAAAAAAGTATAATGAACTTATAACTTTTGGTATAAATCCATCGTCTACCTCAAGACATCAAATTTCCTTTATGTGTCGGTTGCGTGGTCTAGTTATCGAATGTGGTCGTTGGGATTATCCCCTTATCCCCGACATTGTCATCGGCTCTTATCACATAAATTTGACGTCAGACACGGGTAAGTTGGAGCGGGTTAGTGCGTATAGTGTTATTATTATTGTTTTGTTCATAGGCCTCGCCTGTTACAGGGAAGGTTTGCCTTATTTGTCACGATTGGCATTCGGATTCACAATACTAGACACCTCAAACATTTCACACTGTTACTCGTTGACAGTTTGATTTATTTCACGTCTGTCATAAGTGAGATGGATATACGGTCATCAATAGGAAGTTTTTAAGATTTTTTTCCTGTGATTTCCAATAGTCGCCTCTTGCGACACCCACTGGACGAAAAGTAGCATTAAAGTTACATCATCATCATCATTACAGACCTGGAAAAGTCCACTGCTGAACATAGGCCTCCCCTAAATAATATTACAAAACACGATCCTGAGCCACCTGATTTTTTTATTTTTTTTTTTATAGAAAACGGGAGACAAACGAGCATACCGTCCACCTGATGGTAAGTGGATGCTATGGTCCATAAACATCTACATTTTTCTTCAATTAAGAATCAAAATGCATATGCGTTGCTAGCCCTGCTAGGACTGAGATTGAATGCCCCGTTTCCAGTAAAAAGGGTCTCCGGTTCTCTACTCTCACTATACGAAACGCAGCAGCATTAAGCTGCTATTTTGAGCTGCTATTCTGTGAGAGCGTGGTCCTACCCCGGTCGAGCCAACCCATTCGTGCTGCAACCATTATATAGCTGCAGCATGGCTCTACCACGTAGAATCCATCGACTTCCTGAATGGGTCAGGTGGTCACTCAATCTAGTGGGGGTCGTCCTACACTTCGCTTTCCGGTACGAGACTGCCATTCGAGAACTTTTTCCCATCGATTCTCGATTCTTCAAGCTATATGGCCAACCCGGTTTCTACTGCGAATATCCTAATATCCAAAAAAGATTAAATAACCTACGTTTATGTGTGACCTAGCGAGGTTCTACAACCAGTGCGTGTTGCCAGTGATGACTAATAAACAAGGTTTAAACGAAGCCAGCGCTGGCTTTTTATTGGCCTCGTATAAACAGTTTTTCAAGGAAAGCCAGCGCTGGCTGCCAGCACTGGCGGGAATAGAGCGCCTGCCTATTTTTCAAGCCAGTGACCTCCGCCCGCGTGCCCCGCAAACCCCGCGCCACAATAAGTAATTTGTAATATAAAAATTTTACTAGTAATATTGTACAAATTCCTATATTTGATGTATGTATATGATTAACATTATTTTTCAGTAAAATTTTAATAAATCATTAATTTAATACAACGATTTGCAAGAATAATCTAGGAATGAAATGAATCCATTTGGCCTCATCTAAACAGCATGGGCCAGGCCAGTGCTGGCTTGTCTGAAGACTTGCTTTAGATATGAGACATGGTCCCTCACTGCTGGTCGTATGAGGAAGCTCAAGGTCGCTCAGCGAGCTATGGAGAGGGTTATTCTCGGGGTTTATCTGCGTGATAAACTTTAAAGTTTTAAGTTATTAAATAAATGAATTTAAATTTATATAGCTTTATCACAAAATAGTTCATATTGAATCATTTATAATAGTAAAGCTGCTACCTAATTTAACTGCTCACAAAGCCGCAGGTGCTTGTAAGCCTCTGGGGCTTTCAGTACTTATAGTAGTTAATTGCTGTCGTTACACTTGTCTATGAAACATCAATCTGTCCCTTAATTAATTGAATGAAGTTACTGTTTTAGCAACCAACATGTTAAAGAATAATTTAATTATTCGAAAAAAAGTCATTAAATCTATTAGACTTCGATAAAAATAAAGGTGGCTATTTCATATCCAAATGATTTTTGTTTGGTTAAGAATTCTAATTTTAAAATTTATTTTAAAATCATGAAATTCTTTTTTTTTTTCAAAATTAGGGTAATGTGTAATGAACAAATTATTGATTAGTGTTATGATTTCATTGCATTTTAATCCTTTTCGTCTTCATGGAAACCTTAAAAATTGGAGTAATTTTGGATATGTGTACCGTCGTGGCAGCAACGCAACACAAGCTGCACACAACATAAACGACGACGAGCGAATATTACAAACAAACGCTATATCTGCTATTGATTTTCCCACTCCCGTTCTGGAAATTTTGACTTAAAAATGAAACCCGTAGACGTCCGAAAACTTTAATCAAAAATGACGAATTAAAGGCGATTGTGGAAGCTGATGATACTCAATCTACGGCTGAATTAGCAGCAGCTTTCGAGCATTAAAACAATATTGGTCCATTTGCGTCAACGTTGCGAGACTTGCACTTGTTCAACGGGCATACAAACGAAGGAATTTCGAACCGCATTGTTACCTTCAACAAAAAATGGATTCTATTTGATAATCGCAATGGCTCAGAAAGTTGGTTAGATCCTGGTTCAGGACCTAAATAATTTGGTGATCTAGCGCCGGTGTGATTCATCATAGCTTCTTACCAAACGGGATGATCATTACTGCAGATGTGTATTGTGAGAAACTAATATGTAAAGTAAAATAATGGATATAAGTTATAAAGTTACATTGCTAGATAAAAGATTTGTAGTAAAATATAAGAGACGAGACAGTGGGAAAAAGTAAATACTTTCCCAATCAGTCTATTACAGTATACTTTTAGACAAGGTTATTTGCATCATCTCATATACGACGAACATATACCACAATGTTAGAACATCCATATGAAGAAATGGGGTAACATTTGCACTTACTTCGTAATCACAAGTAAATTCAAATTAAATACCAATTTCGAATTCGTAATATTTTGAAATAATAAAGATAATGAAATTATGTGTCAACGAATTCTATAAACTAGTATGGTGTCATTTAATTATTCAACTCAGGAATCAAACTAGTGGTAAGCCTATCGTTCAAGTTAGAGCTATAAAATCAAAATGATAGGTTTGTGCAAAAATTCTTCGATTTTTTTGGCTTAATCGTTAATTAATTTTATGATAAAGTTGATTTATCAATTTTCGTGTTTTACTCGAAAATATTATAAATAATCCTTAAAAAATATCAAGTTTAGCGTGTGTTTATCTTATCGTTATAGTGTGGCCAGGCAACTTCACCGTAGCGTAGGCCGAAGGCGAAGTTTAATCACGATAATTCTATCGGGATATGTGCGGCCTAGGCATTATGCTTATTGTTTATGCTTGTATTGTTTATGCCTTTAAGTTATGTTTAACGCCCCATGTAATGTTTCGAATGAAAGAAAATCTGTGAAATACGAACGAATGCCAAAGTAAAAAAATTATGAGCCTAAGGGTAACAAAATAAATTAAAGCACTTTTGGCTACAAAAGATATAGGTATGTATTCTCATTTGAAAACAAAACAATAATATCATTTTATATTTTTTATTCTTCGTGATGTAGATATTTCTATAAAAAATACCTAAGCAATTTGTATATTTAAACTATTTCTTTGAAACAGGGATTTATTACAAAATAAAAATGAGTGTGAAATTATACAATTTATTCTTTTTTGTTTGTTATGTCACCAAAAAAATTGAATTGAAACTTTTATTTGAGCATGTAGCCAAAATGATTTTATGAGTATTTTACCTTCTGGTTTAATGTGATCGTTAGAAAATTTATCTGCCTCTACCAAAATTTTTACCCTATTCATATTTTGTCTTTTTTAAGTTATTAGGCTGAAGTTGAAAATAACAATTCAATAAAATTAATTCTACATATAATAATTTTTTATATTTACGCGAACATTACACATTGAATAAATCTATTTATACGGATTTTATCGCGTTTAATTAACTTATTTTTAATTCCCGATGTTCCGAGGTCACGGAGGGGGGAATAGTTTTATTAAATAATTCTACTTATATTTAATTCCCGACGCTATGTGTGCTGTCATAGTTAACTCGGAAAAAATGATTAGAGGTCTCACTAGTGTCGAGACAGCTATATTATTTTATTTCATTTATTTCCATAGCATAATGTCTTATGGAATTTTGCTATGAGGAAATGTGTCTGATTTAGAAACTATTTTTGTTTTGCAGAAGAAGGTCATAAAATCTATTTACAACCTAAAGCCGAGAGTACCAGTTTCTCGACTCCACAAAGCCAGTAATTAATTCATGAGGCTATAGAATAAACTAGAACGGTATAAAATCATATTTGTTCAATATACATTACAAAAATGTCTATTAAAAGGCATTAAGGCTTTACTACTACTGGGTCGGAAGTAAACCTCTGCCCTGGGAAGAACCAGCAAGAAACCCAGCGGAATTTTGTTTTATAAAACCATATTGAACATTATAATATTTTATGCAATAATTAGTGTGAAAACATTTAGAAGCAACATGGTAGCGATCACCTTATTCCCAGAGGTTGTTATTATCAATCACGTACTCTTTAGTAGTACAGTAACCCTTGTTAAACACTTTTTGCTTCATAAAAAATTTAAATCATTTAATAAATAAACAATATTTATATTTGCATATTTTCTGGGACTTTAAAAGCGTATACATACATTGCCCCATGAAAGAATTAGTGACTCTTTGGAGTCGAGTAACTTGTATAACTAACTTGTGCTTGTTCCTAGTATTTACAGAATGTACATCAATATTTTTAATAAAACTGTTTTAATAAATACTTATTGTTTAATATATACGCTATTACAGCGAAGTCCCAGAAAATATACAAGAATTAAACAAAAACTGTATAATAATGATTATTATAATACAAATCAATATATGATTAATAATAATCCCCGGAAATATAGCGGTCGCTTCAAAGCTGTTACTAAAACAAAGTTCATAAATAGTATGTAGAACCTTTCTTAGTGTTAATTTACTTTAAAAATTGACTATTCTATTCTATTTTATCAGGACATCGAATATCTCAAACATTTATGTGGCAATGGCTGCAGAGGTGCTCAGAGTCCTGATGTTGCACCATAACAACAACTTCAAAACGCATCAGTCCCTGAACTGATGTATTCTGTAAAACAACCGAAACATCGAGAATAAAATAAAGTAAAATTAAACATAATAAAATCCGTAATAATATTTTATTCAATGTTTAGTATTCTACATATATTATTATTAAAAATATCAACAAATCATTACTTAAAATTAATCTTCATTTAAATAATTCAAACTAACTATTTCTGTTTCAAAATATCAATTACAAATAAAAATTGGTAGATAAACATACCCGTAACTAATCCAAAAATCTTAAAACCCTGGGAAAGTTTCAATGTTAAAGGCAAATTGTTTGGCAAAGAACTAGATTATATCATGGTTAAGAGTGGTTTGTTCAATTGGTTTTAGGTGGAAAAAGTACCACTCAGTTTCCACGCTTCCTTGGGAGAATTCCTAGGCAACAATTCCCTAAACAAAACTGACTTCCATATGTACATAATCGTACAATTCAGTTAATATTGGGTCCTTACATATGAGATTAGCGTTTTGTCGTACTGACCACTTTGATCTGAAATATCTCCTAACCACTAAGTTAGAATAGCTACAATTGGAATGTCTGCGTACATTCACCTTACTCCCCGGACCTTGCTCCAATAGATTACCATTTTTTTCCGGAATTTGGACAACTTCTTACAAGGAAAAAAAATTCAATTCCGATGCGGCAGTCCAAACCGTCTTCAAATAGTTTATTGATTTTCGCCCACATGTTTTTTTTTTTAGTAAAGGGATCAATGAACTACCTATGAGATGGCAAAAGTGCTTGGATAACAACGGTGCACACTTTGATGAATTAAATATATTTTACAAAAAAAATTGACTATATGCCTTCCGTACAAAACACCAATTTCATATGTAAATATCTATTACGTTTTAAGGGGAAATATAATCTCAAATGGCTTAGCAAGATCCTTCGTTATGCCGAAAATATTGCAGCATTAATTTTGAAATAAATATATGGTAAAGTTGAGGATTAATGTTAAGGATTATGTTAGACGAAAACAAGATTTCGTAAAATTTTCTCGATGGCCATGAGAAAATTCTCCAATAGTTACAATAGTTAAGATCCAAAGTTACCTCCAAAATAAATAATAAACCGCTGTTATTCATAAAATACTTTAAATAAGATCATGAAACTTTGAATACTAACTGAACTAACTATAAAGCAGTGCTTATGTTATTTACTTTTTTTAAAATACCATTATTTTCACTGTAAAAAGAAATTACCTAAACTATCGGCCTTTTGAATTTTATTATTTGATTCCTGCCGCACGGTCACTTCGCTTCGGCATTTGAACGGGGAGGTTGTGTCGCTTACGATCAGAATATACATTACGCAACAGGACGACGTAAAATTAAAATGGGAAATAACTGTAATAAAAATAAGAAGCGACTGGCTTGGCGTTAAGAAACAGGCATAAATATGATAAACCTAATGAAATAAGTGTCTAACGACCTTTCTACTTACAGTATTAGTGATTACAAACATGTAGGTACATAACATACGACGCGCGGGCAAGTGGGGACGAAATTAGAATTTGAGCTGACTTACTCTATCCCCTTAATTACGCGAAATTAATTAAATTTGTAAAAATCCTACTGAGGGTGTATCTCGTCATACTTAGCTCCTTATTACACTGCATGTATACTCGCTGTATGATGCGAGGACGGGCCCGGATGGCTCAACCCTGTCGACCTTTCGGAAATTTTATTATAGCACACGGGATTAGAAGAAGTGTCAGTAATAAATATCAAATCCCCTTCGTCCTTTTACTGTTGGCTATCGAATTTAGGTTAATATTAGGTCACTGAATTATTGACGTACATAGTTGACCTTATGAAATATTGATTTAATTTCAGTTTCTGGTAATGTGGTTTAGATCACCGTTGTACTAACGTTTTTGACTTACGTCAAGTATGTATCACTTTCCTTTACAGAAAATATGCATGTTTCACTGTTCTTGTCTTGTTGTTGTTGTCTTGTTCTTGTTGAACTTGTCATTTCAATAATAAAGTCTAATTCAATAATTACAATTCAGTTTTTTTTATATAGATTAAGGGTGACAAACGAGCACACAGTACACCTGATGGTAAGTGGGGGCTGTGGCCCATAGACATATCTACATTTAACCTCGATTATGAGTCAAAATGAGTCACCCATGCGGACAGAGATGGAATGCCTCGATTCCAGAAAAAAGTCTCCGGTTCTCTACACTTACTATTACGTATTCTGTGAGAGCGTGGTCCCACCCCGATCGAGCCGACCCATTCTTGCTACAACCATAATATAGCTGCAGCGTGACTCTACCACGTAAAGTTTAATTAATTTAACAAATTAACCGAGTAATGGCTGTGTAAGAATATCCACTACGCTTTATTTTCTCATGAGTGAGATTACGCATAAGGCTACACAGGAAAACCTCGCGATGGGCATCGGCACCTTCCTGATAACAATTTAAATTAATTATAAACTACGGTTACCATCCTTTGCCATCCCGCCTGACAAGTGTGGCTACTATACCAAAATCCCCCAATGAGGCAATCTAAGGACGAGGTTTTAAATAGACTCTAATGGTAACGTAGCAAATATTCTCTCATCAACCTTTATTTCATGTGTGACCGCAAATCAATAAATTTACCATATTAGCCAATCAGGGAGAATATTCCAGAGAATAATTATCCCTTAAATCTCCAGGACATTCAGTATATTATCATTCGTATATATCGTCATACCTAAAGCCAAGTAAGACACGCAAGAGCTTTAGAGTACGGAGCCTTTTTGAAGGTTAAAAAAATAATGAATACAAGCAATATTTACAATAATATTTGTATTTAATGACAATAGGTTTTTATATCAAAATTTATACGCAATATGGAAGAAGAGTTACGAATGTGTTTTAAATTCACTACCTTAATATAGCTAATCACGAGTTCAAGTAGAGCCGAACGTAAGCATCTGCGACATTACCTCAAAGGAGAATAGTTGCAACGCAACGCCTAGCAGGCCGGTGAACAACCGCAGTTTTATACTTTTTTGAGTTTAATCAGGAAGAAGCTGCTGCCCATATCATGTTCAATTTTGTTATCAAAAAAATGCCCCTTTCATTTCATCAACGCCTCTCACTCTTACAACGCCCACGGAATGATATGGGATAATTGATTCTCATACGCCATTACTCGGCGTTTAAATTAACTTCAGTATTTATATTAAAATCTATGGTCGTTTTAACAATACGAGTTCCCTGTCAGACTCTGGCTCGTACAGGCAGCACTCTTAGTCTGGTCTGGAGTAAAGACTTAATTGGTCACATCCTATCTAATTTTTGTTATCTTATTTAAATTTAAAACATATCATTTTAAGACGACACATCGAAAAGGCTATCGCCGTACTGATCCGAGTGAATACATAATTTCTATAAAAACTTAAAAAAACGCCGTCATAAGGTCTAAAATTGCGTAGCGCCCGCGACGATTAAAAGCGCTTAGAAAATGTCAGAATCTTAAAATATTTTTTTTAAATTATTGATTTAAGTAATCAAAATAATGAACAAGTAAATTATGAATATCGATGTTATGAATATATTTGAGTGATTCCCAAGCATATAGATAAAGTAATTTCGTTGTAATTTCAACTATAGTGAAAATTATACAATCGTGTTTTTAAACAATAAAATTCAAGATAAAGACATGAATTTACTTGTATCAAAATTCCACTTTCGTTAGTGGTGTCATAGTCCTATATCATTCGATGAAAGGAGGTGCATTTTTTCGCGGTGTCGCGTTAAGTTAGGATTATTTAGGACTATTAAAAGTTTTTGCAAACTCTCAGTGTGTGTACTGTCCGTACTGCTGTTTTACTTAGTTTAGTATATTGCTTATAAAAATTCAAACCATAAATAATAATACACTTTAAATTATTGCAGTCCAAACATTTGAAGCTTTCCAAATACAATTGTATAAAAAGCAATCTACTACGCAAAGCTTTTAAATGTTAGTATACATACGCTATCACAAATTGAATAATCTTTCTTTATCAAATAAATGGTATTCCCTTCGCCTCTATAATATTATGATCTAAATATAATCCCAGTGTCAATACATTTAATAATATTACAGGAGGAAAATTATTTAAAAAAATTGTAATAAGTATTTAATGTTATTCTTTCATTTTTAGGGTTCTGTATCTCAAATGGAAAAACAGAATCCTTATATGATTACTTTGATATCCTTATTTCCCTCTCTCAGAACCTTTTTTCTCAGGAACGGACAGAGGTATATAGCAGAATTTAATATCAAATTGTAGGGATTATAATCCCTTAGAGGTATGAAAAGTTCAAGTTTCTATATTAATGCAATTAAAAGATGCGGCCATTTATATCACACATTATGATAGGTCTGAGGAATAATAAAAAAATTATTTCGAAGACATGTGAAGTTCGCCAACATGCATTGGGGCAGCACGGCGAACACTTCCTTGCCCTAAAACCCTCTCAGAAATGAGGGGAGGCCTGTGCCCAGCTGTGGGATGTATATAGGCTGTAACTTTACTGAATATATGATGTGAATGATTGAAAATTAGGTGCACTATGAAAAACGGGAACAAAACGCGTACAATTCCCTCGAGGACAAATGAATCTGTTATAGAAAATTGTACGTACTGACTTACAACGTTGGCCTTATACGGGAAATACAGTGTGTTAAAGTGGTCAAGAGTAACTTCCTGGGGAAACCTAGATGTCTTAGTAATTAAAACAGCCCTGGAAGTATGAAAACCGTTAATTTGCAATGCTTCATTACGGTATACTCTATTTTCCTGCTCACAAAATACTATAGATAATGAGGGGCCCTGTGCACAGTAGTGAGATGTATATTAGCTGCTACGTTACTGTTTTTACCTTAGAGACTTATAAATCAGTTTAACATTTAAGATAACTTTCATATTTTGAGACATATTAAGATTTTTGTGACAGTTCTGGTTTTATAAGTTTATAACTCACATGAGTGTGTGTAACATAATACCAATCGTCTACGTTCAATAGTCTTTGAGAATAAAAAAAATCTTTGACAGACATAGAGACACAGACACCGAGGTGACTCTAAAAGTGATCGAATTTTGCTAAATCTGGCGTGGAACAGCATATAAAGATGATCCTAAGTTCAAGCTCACGCGAGCGAAGCCGCTAGTTTAAAATATGTGTTACAAATACTTAAAATAAGATTTAAAAAATATATTATATCGTTTGCGTTCGTACTGTCAATATCAAACATGCGTTTTTGTTGTAACATGTCAAATGAAGCTTTCATAAACTTTTGTTGATATCAATTAGTATTACGAACCGCACTGACCTCTATATATACACTTGTATATATAGAGGTCAGTGACGAACCGGATTAATAAAACCCTTATATTTACTAAGTCATAAACTAAATGAATTTATCGACAACGATTTTTGTCATAGAGTAATACGCCAGTATATTATTCTAAGTCTTTGGATCTTTGTAATTATATTACATATAATTACTCTAAGCCGTTACATACACATAACATACATACGTATGCGTAGAGGGAACCTACAATTCTACATAAATTGAATCAGTATACTTGTCCCGCTTTTTCTGATTTAATTTTCAAATAAGGCAAAAAGAGACAGATCAACTGAACGATGTTACGTTTAATTCATGCGTGAATATAAATATGTCAAGTGGTCATCTTTGGTCTCTTTATATTATGCCAAATATGAGATGTTCACTCGTATGAGATGTTCACTCGTATGTACACTCGTATGTTCTGATTTACTAGAAAAATTAAATCCCAGTTGTAGCAGTATTATGTTTGACGTTACTTTTCAAGACGTTATGTTTGTAATCTATAGTGATTTCGTTTGCAAAACAATCAAAACAATCGATATCAATATACTCGTTTTTGTTTAGTTATTTATTGTTATTACTTTATATGCCTAAAAATATTTAAAAAATAGGACCAGACTTATTATTATTCGAACGATTAAGTAAATTGTTTTCGATACCAAGTGATATTATATTTCATTTCAAATATTCTTTTCGCAAACTTTATAAACTAATACTTATAATAAACTAATAATATCAATACTAAATCTTCACAGACACACGTTACATGAGCGAGTTGGATCCCATTTGTAATGATAATTTTATATGCTGACGAACGACTCGCCCAGGCGTTTCACGACTGTTTTCTATCTTGACAACAATTCCACATACCAGGATCAATTATAAGTGTGAGAGTTCATCGAAATATATCGAAAGCCTTTCTTAAGTGATGATCTTTCATACATGTGGTAATTGATTTTTATTTATTTAGTTTAACCACTTGTTTAGCGGAAAATATAAACCGTCAATTATATTTAAAAAAAGTTTTATCTGCTTGGATGATAATATTTCTAAAACGTGAAGGTAAAACAGGATCTTGATAACGCTGTATAGCGGCGACTAAAAATAATTCACTACCTAAATAATATGATATATTAAAAGACGACATAGAGAAATGAAATACTATCTTCAAGACAAAACAATAAAAAATCAATCAAAATAATAAAAAAAATGCAATTGCTAAACCACTTGCTAAGAGAGGGATTTTTGGCAAATGTTCCCCCTACGTTCATCACTGGACTTTTATTGACTATATTTTGTAAATGAATGACGGATAATATCTTGAGAGAGCGAAAAACGGGTAATACGTTCCTAACCGATTTTTTGGTAGTTGTGATCGAGTGTCAAAAGAAAAGGCGGTCGTGCCAATGTTATATCACTATACTACTTTACGTGGTAGAGCCATGCTGTAACTATCACAGTTGTAGCACGAATGGGTTGGCTCGACCGGGGTATTCTGTGAGGACTAGGTTCTCACAGAATACCAGCGTAAAATGGCAACTTAAGGCTGCTGTGTTTCGCATAGTGAGTGTAGAGAACCGGTGACCTTTTTTACTGGAAACGAGGCATTCTTCTTCGTCCTCAGGGGTGACAACGCATCTGCATTTTGATTCTTAATCGATGATAAATTAAGATATCTATAGGCTACTGCATCCACTTACCATCAGGTGGCCTGTGTACTCGTTTGGCACCCTTATTCTATAAAAAAAAACTATCGTATAAGTGCCCTCTGTGTACGTTGCGTGACACAAACCCAGTGTCGATTAAACAAACACAGTTATTATTCTTTCTGAAACTCATACTAAGTATAGTTTGTCAGAAATATACCGGCTGAATTGAAATAGATTTTATAGAGAACTTTTCACGCTATATTTTAAATTATACAACGATAGTACGAAATTCTGCATTATTGATGTCAGATGAAGCTTCCATAAACTTTCGTTGATATAAATAAGTAATACGAAACGGATTAATAAAAATCCTTAATTTTACTAAGTCATGGACTAAATGAATTTATCGACAGCATTTTTTTTCAAGTAACAAATATTAACATCTTTAAAATATTGTATTAGTTTAAATGGTGGCATATGAGGGCAGCATAAAATAATTCACTTTTTTAATCTGTAGATGTCGTTAAAAGCGACAAAAGGAAATGCTAGGAACTCTTTTTTTTTAAATATTAGCAATTTTATTAATTAACATTACTAATATTCCTTTTAACCGCTCCTGGTAAGCTTGAAACGCTTGTGTTAGGAGTGGTTCACGACAGTAGGCAAATGGCGGATTCGAACCCACAACATTTTGATCAGCGCCCTGCCATTAGGCTACTGTGGCTTCGAACACATTCTTGTCCTCAGATGGAGCTATAACCATCTAATTCAAGCCAGATATAAAATAATCCCGTGTAGTGGCGATGTAAGAAACCCATATCGTACCGTGGATGTCGTAAGGGGCGACAGAGGGAAACTGAAAGAACAGCATGATCCTAATAATAACTCTAAATCAATAAGCAACTGCGATTGCCAACCTGCCTGCCAAGCGTGGCAAGTATGGCAAAATCCCCCCTATGAAGCGATTTAAGGGTCTAAGTTCAAAAATCAATACGAAGACAACAAAAATAAGAAAATTTTATCGGAAAAGGCTATCAAGACCCCATAAAAGTGATAAACATACATCAAAAATCACGTCGATAAGTTGCCTTGACAAAAACTTATCGCGAGTCTCGCTTTATGTCTCCGACGTCCGCACATTCTGCAGTTATCATAAAAAATGATAGTTTGTCAGTATTATAGGCCCTTTCCTTGACTTCCCTTTCTATTGACCTTTCAGCCTTTCAGAAATATTATCAAAATATGCGCGAATTTCAAGGAAGTGCTTATTGTGAACGTCAAAACATCCCCGTTTTTTTGTGAGCATCGTCGTGAGGACAAAATTAAGTCAAAGATGTTTCAGGAAAGATACATTTATACCTCTAATTGTACCTTTGTTTGATTTTTTAAGATTTTATAAGATTGATACGAAGAGAAAAATTTCTTTGATAAAATTCTTCTGAATATTGATAATTTATAAATAGCTTTTTAAGTATTGTAGATGTTTTTCTTACATTAAACTGAATTTGATACAGGTACTACTACGTTTTAATGTTTGTAAAACAGGATAAGGGCAACAGCATCTTCCTAAATTTATATACAAACATTCTCTTATATATATATATATATATATATATATATATATCCTTCCCTCCCGCTCATTTCTGAGAGGGACAGCGGACAATTCCTTGCCCTAAAAGGCAAGGAATTGTCCGCCGCGCTGCCCCAATTCGTGTTGGCGAACTTCACATGTCTTCGAATAATTTTTTTTCTTATTCCTTAGGCACACAGGTCTCCTCACGATATTTTCATTCACTGCCGAGCACGTGGTATATCAGCACTTAAAATTGCATTTAACAATTTCATTGGTGCCGGCGGGGATCGAAACCGGGTTATTCGCGTTCTGTTATATTTACAGCGAGCGTTAACCATCTCAGCTACCACGGCTCTTATATATATATCTGTATTTTGGAGAGGTTTTATATTTATAAATTAACAATAACAACCTATGATACTAACCAGCAGGACAACGTCTGCGGAGTTCAGCTAGTAACTTGATAATATTCAAAACATGTGCTTGCCAACCAGGCCTGTGCAGCGTGGCACCTGTGGCAAATATACCCCAAATGTGCCAATATATGTAAAGCCATGGAAGTTTATATGCTGTATGTATAAATTGGCTCAGATCCCAACTCATTTTTGTGGGGTTTCAAAAATACAAGTGTTAATAATACAATTATTTTTTTTAAATATTTATTGTAAACATATTAAAAACAAAATAATATTCTTAATGTTTTGTCCCAACGTACTAGTAAATTGCCAAATGCTGCTTGCATATTATATTGTATAAATTTTGTCAAAAAGAAGTAATTTGTTTGGCTATATTAAAGTTTTCTGTAGTTCTTTAGTTAGAATCTTTAGTTAGCATCCAGTTACTTTTTTATTTATGATCAGTTATGATTTATAAAAAATAGATAAACGAAGTACAGCAAAACATCGGTTTTCCAAAAATCTTGTATCTGATATCTTTGAACAAAACTGCTACGAAATAAGATACTATTGAGACAAAACGTTTCAACACTTTGGTTACATCTTTTACTTTAATAACTTTTGGAATTTTCCCTTAGTTGCGGCAAAGCTCGAACGATGGCGTAAATAATTTGGTTATAAATTACACTATGATAGACTTATTTCTAATAGATAATATCATTGAAATGAATACTGCTTTGCTGCAAAAAAAGACGTGTCATTTTTAGTGCTTCTCTCTTTCAACAAATTCCTTGATTTTCCAAGCCTGAGTCCTAACTACAGTACGAAACAGTGGCTTAAAGAGTTCACAAACATTTACTTATCAATTATACTGCGGTCTATGAGATACATTTGACACGTAGTCGAGCCACTCGTTCGGCTCGACCGCGGAAGGACTACGCTCTCACAGAATATCAGCGTCAAATAACTTAGTCTTGCTGTGTTTCAAATGGTGAATTTAGAGAACCGGAAAACCTTCTTAATGAAAACGAGGCATTCCATTTGAGTTCTGAGGAGGTGACAACGGATATGCAATTAGTTCTTAAGTCTATGGAATGTACTTATATATTTCTTTTAAAAAGCAAGGTTAGCACAGATGATGCGCGTTCGCTGTAGATTTAGTTTCATACGACTGAGTTTAATCCCCATTTCGAATTGTTGAGTGCAATATATATATATATAGTTATACGTGGTAGAGTAATGCTGCAGTTATATTAGTAGTATAGTTGTAGCACATATGGGTCGGCTCGACCGGGGAAGGACCACGCTTTCACAGAATACCAGCGTGAAATAGTAGCTTAATGCTGCTGTATTTCGTATGGTGTGTGTAGAGAACCGTTGACCCGTTGGATACGAGGCATTCCATCTTAGTCCTCACGGGTGACAACGCATCTGCATTTTGATTTTTAATGAAGGATAGATGTAGATGTCTATGGGCCGCAGCAACTACTTACCATCAGGTGGACTGTGTGCTCGTTTGTCACCCTATTCTATAAATAAAAAAATATGTACAATTAAATGTACCACGACATTTGACAGTAAATGAAAATATTGTAAGGTAATTTTAGTATTATTACGTAACCTTCTTGTTTTGCCATATTGAAAAGAATTTTAAAGCGTAAATCAAAAACATATAACAATGTCTCGACCCGCCCAAACTACACCTGGGTGGGATGTAATGTAGCATCAATTAGATTTTATAAGACCATCCATCCATGACCATTTATTTAACAAATTTTTCGATTTTACCAAAAAATGCTACTATTTTAAGGAATAAAATATAGCCCAGACCACTCTTAGCATTGCTCTATATCTTTTTCTGAAGCTTCATCATATTCGGTTCAGCCATTTCGAAGATTAGTACGTGTAGTCAAAGCGAAATGTTTTGTACAAATGGTTATTCATGTCTTAAAGACAAACAAATAACTGCCTGAGCTCAATAAAATGCGGTTATTTTGAAGTTACCAACAGATACTTCAATCTTATCTATATTTATAAATAAATATAATTTTTATTACAAATTAATATTTGTTTTCAAACCGGGTATATTTACTCGTACATCCTCTATTATTAGATCTTTATCAAACGATACTATAAAAAGTCGCCTGAAGGCAATATTGATATAATTACATTCTTATAAAGATGTTTTTGTTTTATTATACGTCTATTAATGGCAGTGTCAGTCATTTTATAACACACACTTCAAAAATATATTGTAAAAATAATGTGAAATGCAAATTAGTTGTTGATATAGACAAAATACGATTTAATAAGTGGTAGAGCTACGCTGCAGCTATATTACGGCTGTAGCACAAATGGGTCGACCCGACCGAAGAAGAACCACGCTCTCACAGAATACCAGAGTAAAATAGTAAAATAAATTTCGTATGGTGAGTGTAGAGATCCAGAGACCCTTTTTTACTGAAAACAAAGCATTCCATCTTAGTCCTCAGGGGTGACAACGCATCTGCGTTTTGATTCTTATTCGACGATAAATGTAGATGTCTATGGGCCGCAGCATCCACTTACCATCAGGTGGACCGTGTACTCGTTTTGTCACCCTTATTCTATAAAAAAATCTTTATTTTGTATTACCACGTATTTTATTTATGTATTATTAATAAAAACAACTACAAAAAGAATAGTCTCTTGTGATCGGGACATAGCTACAAACTCAAAACGATACTTTCATATTATATCAAAATATTTATTTTCTATTTTGAATTATTCTAAGTAAATAATTTCATAGTAAAGCGAACAACCCGAATTTGATCACCGACACCATTGGAGTTATGACTCCAATATTAATTTTAGGTGCTTATTTATTTATTAGGTATCTACTTATTATTATTTATATTTATATTATATTATATTTATATTATAATATATATAATTTTATATAATATATACTCGTATATACATATAAAACAGGTTAACTAAAAATTTATTTGATCATTCACCATGAAAATTGGTATATATACAATTATGTATTTTTCAATGGAGATGGTTTATATTTATAAACTTTAAAAAATTGAAGAAAAAAAACAAAGAAAATTAAAAATTATTGATTTTATTTGCTTTTGTTTTCAATCAAACGCTGCAATTAATAAATTAAATTGCATGCGCTAAAATAAAAAACGTTGCTAAGCAAAACCTTTGATATTAACAGGCAGGACAATCAAGAATAAATGGCATGGATGTAGCCTGCAAGTCTGCGAAATAAAAAATATTTTAAAGCACAATACGCTTTAGACTCTAAAGCCACTAATTTGTATACTATAATCATCAATGATGTAACTTCCTAGTAAACGGCTTATGGACTGAACAACAACTGAGCTATTTAAAAAAATTCAATTTTTTTCTAAAAGACTCGAAGCTTGAGAACAACTAGAGCGCCCCACTCGAGCGGTCAGTCGTCTAGCGACCGAAACGTCGCTTATCATAAACGCTACTTAACGGCCGTATCTCGTATAGGGTCGTTAAGTGGCGTTAGTCGTGGCGGTATGCGTTTCCGTGGAATTTTCAAACTCTTTATCTAAAATGCAATAGCGAAAGATTAGTGTTCTATTTATTTTCACAACAAACAGTAAGGACGTCTTTTGTTTAATTCCCTCAAAGTTTGCTTATTTTTGTTATATTAATCTTTCCTTGGTGTACAATAAATAGTATTGTACACCAAGTAAACATTGATAATGTAACAAACAATCATTTTAGTGTAATTGTTACAAACTAATATGTGATGCGAAATTAATAACCTATATTGGCAACAGTGAAAATTAAAGTTCCAGTCTTCAACATGTAACATAATTAACGCACTTTGAGAAAGTAGTTTGTCCAGAATCGTTTACTGAATCGACTCCTATCATTTTTAATATAGGTAATTTTTTATCCCAAAAATAATTAAAACTACGTAAATTACAGTCACACTAAATCTGTACAGTCAAAACAAACTGAAATGGACCGTAACTTAAGGCAATAAGACTTTTAAGAGTGCAGTTTTATTTGTATTATTACTAATTCTGTCCTTCAATAAAAATAAAGAAAAATAAACTTTATTTCAAGCACGTTAGTCTTTACGTTCGTGGATTTGTACTGTGACCACAACATTCTTCCGGAATTAACATAACTAATTTGATAAATAATCAGTGCATAAAAATTTTTAACTAAAAATTCAGTTTATGTATTATGATTATAACATAATATACTAATTGGGGTGTCCGAGGGTGTGCGTTAATTACGTTACATATTGTATATACGTCCCACAGCTGGGCACAGGCCTCCTCTCATTTCTGAGAGGATTTTAGGACAAGGTAATGTCCGCCGCGCTGCGCCATTGCATGTTGGCGAAATATTTTTTTTTCTTATTTCTCAGACATGCAGGTTTTCAAACGATCTTTCGCTTCACCGCAGAGCACGTGGTAAATTAGCACTTAAAGTTGCAATTAACAATTTCATTGGTACCGGCCGGGATCAAACCCTGGTTACTAGCGTACTGTGAAATTTACAGCGAGCGCTTATTTCATGAGCTACCATGGCTCGGTAATAATACTAATAATAATATATATTGTGAATCTAAGACAAATATTTGTAAAAATTTAACCAATTTTATAAAAACTGAAAGATATTAAGTTATCAAAATAACAGCTTTTTACTAAATGCATATGAAATTATATACAATATTAATAACAAAAAAAACAATTTTTAATTTTTTTTTCGATCTGTCTGTTTATTCTGACTACTCTCCGAAACAGCTGGGCCCAACTGTTTTAAATAAAAATTAGGGTTGCCCGATTCAAATAACGAAGTATGTAGGTATAACAATAAATTACTTAAAATTATTCTATGCGAAGTCGCGGGCACAGCTAGCGTTAACTTAATATTTTTATAATATACAAGAAATAAATCTTCTATTCATGTCATTAATCTTCTCATACGTAAGAAGGTACGAGTATATGTATAAAATAAATAATATTCCTTTTTCGTCGTGACCCTTTAAACATCCATTGCCGAAATAGGCCTCTTACGTAAATTATAAAACAATTTATCTTTTTTTAGCCAAGTAGCTTTCACGATAAGTAAAGCTCTTCTTAAAATTAGATGGTACGCGTGTAATTTCGAGAACATCTGGGCCCAAACCTTCTTAGTATTAAAATAGGGCCGGTGCAAGAAGTGGCACATATTTAGAGTGTTAATTAACTTAATTTTATTAACTATATTGAATTAGTTTTTGTAGTTGGTGAACCGAGTTTGCTTACGTACTATAAAATTGTATGCAAATCCTTATCATCTAAACTACAATAGCCGTCAATGTTCACCAGTGGACTTTGATAAGCTGTGGTGATGGTGATATGCCATATTAAATTCCTTATTAAGTTAATATATTTCCTCCAATATCCCGCTTTGAAAATTAATAATTTTCAATAGTAGGAAGTAATAGATTTAGGTTTGATTTTGAGAATGCGAGTTTTTATAAGAGCTCCACGTTTTTAGGTCCTAGGAAGCCTTTCCGACCACTCCCAGCTGGACTTCCGGGTGTGTGTGTGTGTGCGTGTGTGTTTATATATATATATATATATATATATATATATATATATATATATATATATTTAAAATTCACATTGCAATCGAATGCAAAGACAGATGCCGGCAACTTATTCCACTCCTTTGCTGTACGCATGACAAACCGTTTGGTTCGAATGCGTGGTAAATCAACAACGAAACGGTGGAGACTGGCCGAATGTCTTATAGTCCGATGGTGGAAGGGAGAGGGAGGAATTAAAATATGCAATTCCTGCGCAAACTCTCCGAAATGCACCCTGAAGAAGACCGAAAGGCTGGATACTTTGCGCCGGTGTTCAAGGCTGGTAAGATCGGTCCCAACCAAATTCGGGTCACCAATAAGCAGTCTTCCGTAGCACTATTGTATATATATATATATATATATATATATATATATCTATATATATATATATATCATATATTGTAAAGTGTTCAATAAGACTTATGAGCTAGATATAGATTTTCAAGTCAATCGGTCGAGCCATTTCAAAAATTATCAAAAAATAAAAAACAAAAAAATAATACCTTGAAAGTCTTTTTATTCCTGCAGGGTCAACCGTATTTTTTAAATTTGCTATAAATATGATTTAGCCCACTGATCGAGTGCAGCGAAAACTTCTCACGTATACTTTCACATAAAGTCTTACTCCGGCTCGTATTCGAACCGAGGAGCTGTGACACTGCTTATCACTACGTCACGCAGTCGTCAGAAACCGATTTATTTGATAAAATTGGAAAAGTGATTTCGTATGCACCATTAGGAATTCTGCTTCAATACGAATAACCCATTTCGACGTGACTCTTTGTTTAAGAGGAATGAAACTGAATTTCATAAAATGCAAATCATAACATTTCGCTTTCACGTTATATGCTTCGTGAGTATAAATAGCAACATCTAACTATGCCCGTAAGTAGGTTTCGAGAGCAGTTTGAAAGCATGCAAACGCTTGAAAATATGAGGGGCACTAAAGCGTTCAACCATCGAAGCTTGACCGGGAGGAATCGATTTAGCACGATGCTCACACTGCACTTCAACAACCGTTTGCGGTTAGAAGCCTAGCACTAATAATACAAGAGCCTTATATGAATCTTAAATAATTTGATATCTATATGTACACTATTAATATAATTAAAGTATCTGTTTGTAATGTCGAAATGACTGCCTTTTATCAAGCTTTTTTTATAGCATTGGGTGAAAAACGAGCACACAGTCCACCTGATGGTAAGTAGATGCTGTAGCCCATAGACATCCACATTTATCCTCAACTGAGTATCAAAACGCAAATGCGTTGTCACCCCTGAGGACTAAGATGTAATACCTCGATTGCAGTAAAAAGGTTCGCCGGTTCTCTACACCTAGTTATGCTTTTTATGAGACCGTATTTTGTGAGAGGTCGATTACATTCGTGCTACAACCATAATATAGCCTCAGCGTGGCTCTACCACACAAAATCTTTTAAAAAGCAATTTTTTGCAAAGGTGTGGCGATACTTAACGCCGGGACAGATGTTTACGTTATATAAAGCGCAAGTTCGGTCGTGCATGGAGTATTGCTGTCATATATGGGGTGGTGCTGCAAAATGCCATCTAGCGGCCTTGGACTCAATGGAAAGACGTGCTAAGAGGCTTATTGGTGACCCGAATTTGGTTGGGACCGATCTTACCAGCCTTGAACACCGGCGCAAAGTATCCAGCCTTTTGGTCTTCTTCAGGGTGCATTTCGGAGAGTTTGCGCAGGAATTGCATAATTTAATTCCTCCCTCTCCCGTCCACCATCGGACTATCAGACATTCGGTCAGTCTCCATCGTTTCGTTGTTGATTTACCACGCATTCGAACCAAACGGTTTGTCATACGTACAGCAAAGGAGTGGAATAAGTTGCCGGCATCTGTCTTTGCATTCGATTGCAATGTGGGTGTCTTTAAGGCAAGAGTGAATAGGTTTTTGTTATGTCAGTGCGCTTTATCATCTTAAGCTACATCACCACTTACCATCAGGTGGGATTGTAGCTAAGTGCTGGCTTTGTTAATTTTTTACGTCATCTAAGTATTTAGTTTTTATTATTTCATTTTATTATTTCATTTTTATCAAATAATATAAGGAATTGCAATAATATTAATTTTTCTATTTAAACGTAAAATTTTATTTCTCAAATGAATTAAAAGTGTTTCCAGGTTAATTTATTAGTTGTGTAAATATTCTGTTTACGCACAGATTTTCCTAAATAACAACTTAACTCTTAGCATGTTCGACGACAGGTGAAATAATGAGTACATCTATGAAAAACATGTGCAAACCCAGCGTGCCATTCCCAACAAGGCGCTAAAAATATTAATAACAAAAGCCTTTTAGATAATTAGATGGTGTTCAGTTGTTGGTGCAAAGCGGCGAGCTGTTTCAAATTATTGGGGTCATACACTTTTCACGGCACACTTTATAACTCATAATTATTTATTTGCATAGAATGTAGGTAGATATTACAAAAGTATTATTAAAACATAAAAGTTCCGATACATTCTGCCTTATCGAGAGGTTTTGACTAAATAGTTATAATACTATAGATTACTACTATAATTCTACTTGACTATAATATTTCCTGATAATTTTACTTTAACTTTTAGAATCGATTATATTGCTGAAACTAACAATCGCGACTGTAATCTCCCAGTTGGTGAGCAGAGTGTTACTATCTAAAATAATAAAACCAGAGCAATGAGATTATTAGTTGGGAGCTCGCCTCACCCGCACCAGGAAGACCTAAAAACTGAGTGATCTACGAGTATGCTATACATTACTCTTAACCTGAAAAAAATTTAACACTTAGCCCCTGAGCTCAATATTGCGGCTGTGGTAACTTAGTGTTTGATCCCCGCCGGCACCAAAGAAGTTGTTAATTGCAATTTTTTGTGCTAATTTACCATGTGCTCGTTAGAGAAGGTATCTTCATGAGAAAATCTATAAGACGTCTGAAATGTAAAATATTTTAATGATTACGGCGATAATCAATCAATCAATCATTTTTCTAATTTAAAGTTCGCCAACACTTACTCGAGCAAACATTTGCCTAAATCAAAAGTCGGCAACTCTGGCCAACACGCATCTCGCACTCAAGCAACGTCGCAGACTATTTGGTCCATGACTCTCTCTGAAATGAGAAGTAGCCTATTCCCAACTGTAATATATAAAATGGCACATCACTTTTAATTTAGACTTTTGCATTTACGAAAATCTTAATCCTTCAATAAAATATTATGAAATATACGTCGATATCGGAATGGAATCTCATCAATCACACAGCTCTTTGAAAATATGTTCATATTTATTTAACGATATTGGCTCACTCATAAATTATCATTTTCATTCGACTTCAAATGTTCTGTTTTGTGATATACTTTTACGGACCTTTCTATATATTTTGATTGTCTTGTATTACCACTTTGGTATCATTAACAACTCAAAAAGCCATAAATCACTTGAAGATAATGACAATGTTTCTAGTTACGCCACGCTGGCCACTTCTAGCAAACAACAACCGAATACTATCAAAGTATTGACCTGTTATCTAACAGTGCTGATCTAAGGGATAACGAAACAAGTCAAGGAATGTAAAACGTTATGTTCATCATCATCATCATCATCATTACAGCCCTTCACAAGTCCACTGCTGAAAATAAGCCTCCCCCAAGTAATGCCACAAAGCACGGTCCTGAGCTACCTGCATCCATCGACTTCCTGCATGTCTTAGCAGGTCGTCACTCCATCTAGTGGGGGGTTGCCCTACACTACGCCTACCGGACGAGGCTGCCACTCGAGAACCTTTCTTCCCCATCGGTTATCGGTTTTCGAGCTATATGACCGGCCCATTGCCACTTCAGCTTACTAATCCGTTAGGCTATGTCGGTCACTCTGGTTTTACTGCGGATATCCTCATTTCTGAGTCTATCACGCAGAGAAACTCCGAGCATAGCTCTCTCCATAGCTCGCTGAGCGACCTTGAGCGTCCTCATATGGCCAGCAGTGAAGGACCACGTCTCAGATCCGTAAGTCATCACTGGCAACACGAACTGGTTATACACTTTAGTTTTCAGAGATTTAGGTATACTTGACGAGAAGATGTGTCGTAATTTCCCGAACGCTGCCCAGCCGAGTTGAATCCGTCGATTGACATCTCGGTCGAAGTTGGACTTACCTAGTCGGACTTATTTGTCCCAGGTAAACGTACTCGTCAACAACTTCGAGCATAGTGCTCCCAACAACTACCGGCATAGGTGTGACATGGACATTAAACATGGTCTTTGTTTTGTCCATGTTCATCTTAAGACCTATCCGTTGGGAGACACCATTGAGCTCATTAAGCATAGTGCTAAGGTCCTCCAGCGATTCTGCCATAAGGACTATATCGTCGGCAAATCGAAGGTGAGTGATGTACTCGCCATTGATGTTAATACCGTATCCTTTCCAGTCCAGTAGCTTGAAAACGTCTTCCAACGCAGCGGTGAAGAGTTTCGGGGATATAACGTCACCCTGTCTTACACCTCTCTGCAGTTGGATAGGTTTCGAACTCTGGTTCTGTACTCGGATAGCCATCGTAGCCCTACTGTACAAACACTTCAGCACTTCGATATACCGACAGTCAACTTGGCACCTCTGAAGGGACTGTAGCACCGGCCAAATTTCGACGGAATCAAAGGCTTTCTCATAGTCCACATACGCCAGACAAAGTGGCAGATTGTACTCTTCGGTCTTCTGTACAATCTGCCGCAGGGTATGTATGTGGTCTATGGTACTGAAGCCTTTTCAGAAACCGGCTTGTTCGGGAGGCTGGAAGTCGTCGAATCTGCGTGTAAGACGATTCGTAATGACTCTCGAAAACAGCACGTAGACGCGGCTCAGAAGGGGAATCGGTCTGTAGTTCTTCAAGAGAGCGTTGTCGCCTTTCTTAAAGAACAAGACCACCGCGCTTCTGCTCCACGCCTCCGGAGTAGTGCCACCATGGAGAACGGAATTGAAGAGCTTCTGAAGGACTTCAAGTACCGGTGTTCCACCCGCTTTCAGAAGCTCCGCTGTAATTCCATCCTCGCCTGGGGCCCTGCCGTTTTTAAGGTGCTGGAGAGCCATTCTAATCTCGCTCAGACTGACGTCCGGGATATCATCGGAATAGTGTCGGATAAGACTTGCTCTTGGATCGTTACTCACATTTGCGTGTGGCTCCAACTATGATGTGTACAGCTGCCCATAGAACCTCTCAATCTCACTCAAAATCTCAGATGTCCCGGAAAAGATGTTGCCACACTCAGTCTTAAGCTTTGACAGTTGGCTCTTTCTGGCAGACAGATCTCTGGCAAAGACTTGGGAGCCCTGGTTCCGCTCGATCGCTTCTTTAATACGAGCAGTATTAAAGTTGCGTAAGTATCGCCGGATGCATTTGGAGATCTATCTGTTCAGTTGCCTGTATGCTTTCAAATCTGTTAACGATTGCAGCCTCATCTCCCGTCTAACAGCTATGAGATTAAGAGTGTGATCGGAGAGTTTTTGTGTTCTTCTGCGGCGGGTGTTGCAGAACTTAGCTCCGACCGCATGGACAGTTCCCACGAGCTTGTCATTCATATCGTCCACTGCATTGCAATCTTCTAGACACTGAAAGCGGTTACGTAACTGGAGCTGAAATGTTTGTGGATTCTTAATTAGAGCACGAGGGGGACGGAGCGTTGACTTCATTAGACGAGACCTTTCGAATTTAACGTTTGGGTTCAGTGTGCCTCTAACCATTTGGTGATTGCTGCCAGTTTTCACCCTTACGACCACTAAGACATCAGTTGTCGTCTGGTCGTCATAATGAAGTCAATCTCATTTTTTTGTCGAACCGTCGAGGCTCGACCAGGTCCACTTCCTGTGGGGCCGTTTCTGGAAGAAACAGTTCATCATAAAGAGTCCCTCTTTCACCATAAAGTCGGCCAGCTGCTGGCCCCTTCGGTTCCGTTGCCCTACTCCAAATTTCCGTAACTTCAGCTCACCGCTTTCTCTTGTGCCTCGTTTTGCGTTGAAGTCTCCCATCAACAACGTGTAGTGGTTTTTGGAGGAATGCATGGCTCTGGAAATATCCTTGTACAATTCCTCCACCACCTCATCGGGATGTGCCGAGGTTGGTGCGTAAACCTGTATGACCTTCAGCGAAACCGTTTGGTGATTCTGAGTATTAGGTACGCGACCCTCGTCGATACACTCCCAATCTTCAACGTTATTGACGAGAGATTTTGGGCAATAAATCCGATACCCCCTTGGGACAGATGGTCGCCCTCCCTGTGATAGAACAAGTTGCCGGACTCGAGGATTACCGTGTCTTCCCCCTCTCTTCGGACCTCGGATAATCCAATAATATACCAGCGCAACTTGCCTACCTCTTCTTCCAGCTCCAGTATCTTCTCGTCAGTCCTCAGGGTGCGTGCGTTATATGTTGCCAGGTCGAGTCGTCATAGGTAGCAACCGAACCTCCACCGGAGATTCTTAGCACCCCCTGCCCCGCCGTTACCATAATCGCCACCGTAGCCAGGAATAGCGGGGCCGCCGGGGACTGGGGGCCGTTTGTTTGCGTCGTTATTCATGGGGGGATATTTGCCATAGTTGCCACGCTTGACGAGCGGGTTGGCAACCGAAGTTTTTTTATTATATCACTGTTGTTATCAGGAAAATGCTGCTGCCCATCTCCTGCCTGGTTCCCTCTGTCGCCTCTTACGACACCCACCGGAAGATATGGGGTAGTGGATATTCTCAACCACTACACGGCAAAACGTTATGTTACCGAATCCTATTGATTTCCTGTGATGTTTGCACTCATAGAATACTATAATACATACACAGTTGTATGTAGCTGACAAGCTTAGCTTGCAGTTTTATTGTACTGCTGAGTGACATTACGATTGCAAGATATTCAATAGGAAAATATGGGTGGGATAGAATGGGATGCGATGCGAGGTGACGGGTTAAGATAGGATATGAAGTGATGGTATGGGATAAGATAATAATAACTTCATTTAATTCTTACAGTTTTAATTATAAACAGGAAAAAATTAAAGCGTAAACGCCAAAAATACTTTAAGGTCATGTAAATATTTAGTTAAATAAAAACTTTTTTTGAAAAGATTACATATATCCCACAAAAAACAAAAATATGGGTCAGGGTCAAAAACACAAACGATGTTCGGGGTTGTCGACTTCATAGATAAAGAAAGTTAAGCTCTGAACGGGAGCTAAGCACCATAGCAGTTCTAAGAACGTTGTATATTGGTCATATGCTTCAAGCAACATTTTCACAGTTATATTTTGGTGGGATCAAAGGTTGTCGAATATTTTATTACTGCTATCGCACGTAATAACGTCGGAATCGGTTGATGCTAGGATAATTCATAGACGAGGAAATTATATGGCACAGGTTGTGGCGGCGGCGTAGAACAAATGTTTGTATGACCTGAAAATTTCTACAGGACTGGATTACTACCTCTGTGCAGTAAGTACGTAAAACTCCTCCACACTATACTCAACACTATAGATAAGCCTACTCTAAGGGTTACAATAAAGTTACGGTGAAGGGGGTAACGTTTATTTTTAAATAAAATTTATAAAATTAAATTCGAATGTATCTGCGTCAAACAAGCATCTTAGCTCCTTTTGCTAGCTTAAATTATTCCTCCTACCTGGCTTCAACAATGGTATCAAATGCTGACGTATATGGGTGTAAATCCAACCCGGCTCGTTTGATATTTCAATATCAAACGAGCCGGGTTAAATTAAGCGTAATGTTTTCTCATGTTTACACAAATGCTGCACATTTTACCTCGTGAGAGAACCACGTTGCAGCTATACTATAGTTTTAGCACAAATAGGTTGGCTCGGCCGGAGTAGAACCACGCTCTCACAGAATGCCAGCGTAATAAGTTCAGTGAAGAGAACCGACATTTTTCACTGAAAACGAGGATGATCACTATACTAAACTATGCAAAAAGTAAGTCTTCCCTGAAAAATAAAATCAACTCGAAAAATTCTTTGGGCATTCCATCTTAGTCCTCAGGGTGGCAACGCATCTGCATGTTGATTCTTAACTGATGATAAATGTAAATATTTATGGGCCACATCATCCACTTTCCATCGGATGGACTGTGAGCTCATTTTACGGGTTTAATCGCGTTTTATTTTTATTTCTACCCATGGTTAAATCTAATTCTGGACGTCGGTCTAGGTTCATTTTAAACTAATAATTATTCTCCCAATTTGAAAATATTATGTTTGTTATATTACACCCACGTAAAATTTTTCACATATCTCCTTAATTTACTGAACAAATTTCCGTAGCGATATGTGAATGTCTCGTTTCGAATGAAATCTCATCAATCATTCAGTAGCCGAACCCTCACGTCTACTTTCGATAAAAATCTGCACCAAGACCTTATCTTGTTTAATTAAATCTACAAATATGCGTTTACAAAATCTTCGGAGGCAAGATTAATCAATTGATACCATGATCAAAATCAGAATTTTCTCTTCAGAATCGTAAAATGTGATGAACTTTTTTTGATGCGGGTACATTTTGATATCTCAAATAGCTTTTAATATACCTAAAGAAAAATAACTTCACTGGATGATTTAAAGTTTATTTACATTTCGTTCTCTAAGTAAAAAATAGAAGGAAGTCATTTTTTATTCAAAAATACCTTAATTTAAGAACCGAATAAACATAATTATTTAGGACCGACAAGTAATTGCGATTTTGGGTAATTTGCGTTTACCAAATTCATTCTGCCACAAAGCAAAATATTAAACTGAAGTTTATTTAAGATTGATGATTTACCTTTGATGGTCATGATAAAATTTCCACAGCACAAAAATTTCACAGATCATTAAAAAAATAATCTACTTTTGTTTTTCTAAAAGAAAACACGCTTTATACAATCAATGGACTTAAATGTCGTTTAATACTAATTTAAAAAAATGAAATTGTTAGATTTCACCATTTTATAGATCCCATTTTAGTTAAACATGTCTTTATTTTCAATTATTTTGATTTTTACTTGTTTAACTCAGGATTCAGGATTATAGTCACGGTGTAGTAATAGCGTGAGAGAATCCACTACCTCTTATCATCCCGCAATGGTCGCAAAGAGCGACAGTGAAATCAAACAGGAGATGCCCAGTAGCATCTAGGCTATAATGAATTAATTTAAAAAAATGTTTTCTGTGCTGCATTAAGCTATTATGTACTACGTGCAGTACATATTACTTCAATGCTGTGCTGGTTCATTTACTATCAGCTGAACTGTGTGTTTATTTTTATAAAATTGCACTTTCTGCAATTTTACAGTGATAATACAAAATTTTGTACGCAGTGAATAGAAAATGATTACTATGATAAAATACGTATGTTGCTATTACTTGCTATATATTAGCAAATTATTGCATTTAAATAAAACTACGGACTTTATCGCGTTTAATATGACTATATATATATATATATACATATATTTATATATATATATTAGATATTTAATTTATTTAGTAATATCTGTGAATATAATATAGTAGAACCCAACCTTTTTTAATACTGAAATTTTGATTGGATATTTTCTTTAATTTCAATAGCCTCGCGAATCATTGTTGGTAGGAATCGTCGTTTTACAATTACTATCATCAGAACTGAACTGAAATGAATGTTTGTTGTTGGTGTTAATGGAATGTTTGTTACTGATGCTACTCGAATGTTTGTTTTTGGTTCTTATAATGATTAAATAATAATTAGTTCTAATTTGTAAATTTTTAGAAAACAAATGTTTCAAAGAAGAAAAAAGAACAAATTTGCCAATCTCTACTAAAGACTCATTATGTAACAAATAGTATTTAATAAAGTATCATGTAACATAATAAAAATCAAATAAATAAATAAAAACATCAAACCTCTTGAATTAAAAATAGTAAAAAAATACGATGGACCCTACAGACCATCCCTGCAACTTCCCGCTTATATTCCAAACGTAAAGGAATCCAAATGACATAATACGTGGAAGGTCATAAAAATTCTAACTTTTCGACAACGATTTATCTTCAACGAATGAACCTATTTTGATACTATTTGCGGCAATTAATGTTGTTTTTTTTATGGTTAAGAGCTAATTATGTTTTGGAATCGATCAATACATTAGTTTAAAAGATATTAAAATTTTTTTTTGAGATTTCTCAAAATTAACCGAGCCGAATTGATTCAAATTCACATGGAATCTAATGGAAATAGAATTCTTTTGAATACCGTGAACAGCGTTTCGATCGGTCAAGCCATTCAAAAGTTATAAGGAGTTACACACACACACACACACACACACACACACACACACACACACACACACGCGCGCGCGCGCGCGCACGCACGCACGCACGCACGCACGCACGCAAGCACGCACGCACGCACGCACGCACGCACGCACGCACGCACGCATGCACGCACGCACGCACGCACGCACTAAAAATGTGAAGATCTGATGAGAACTCGATTTTTTTTAAAACCGAGATGAAACCCATAACTTGCCGATCATTGTATCATCGTAGAGGGATGTTAAAAAGGGTCCAATTGAAAGCGATAAAATGCGTAAAATTAGTTTTATTTAATGTGTAATATTCGTGTAAATTTGAGAAATCGTCAAGACACATCGAAAAAGTGGCTCCGAGCTATCGCCGTACTGATCCGAGTGAATACATAATTTCTATATAAACTCAAAAAAACGCCAGCATAAGGTCTAAAACTGCGTAGCGCTCGCGACGATTAAGAACGCTTAGAAATTGTCAGAATCTTAACATGTTTTAAAAACTACTTTTACGGATTTTATCGCGTTTATTTTTACTTTTTATTTTTAATTCCCGACGTTTCGGGCGCTTTCCAGCACCCATGGTCACGGGGGACTGAGATGACTGACGTCCCGATGTCATTGTTAAACCCGGAGTACCTTCAGCTTTTTTAATTATTGTTTATGGTCCGATCTTTGCAAAATGAACTGACTATGTCTTGAGTTCTTGCAGTGGTATGCTTGGGTTTAGTTTTAATATCATCGGAATAGTGTCGGATAAGACTTGCTCTTGGATCGTTACTCACACTTGCGTGTGGCTCCAACGATGATGTGTACAGCTGCCCATAGAACCTCTTAACCTCACTCAGAATCTCAGGTGTCCCGGAAACGATGTTGCCACACTCAGTCTTCAGCTTTGATAGTTGGCTCTTTCTGGCACACAGATCTCTGGAGCCCAAAGACTTTGGAGCCCTGGTTCCGCTCGATCGCTTCTTTAATACGAGCAGTATTAAAGTTGCGTAAGTCTCGCCGTATGCATTTAGAGATCTGTCTGTTCAGTTGCCTGTATACTGTCAAATCTGTTGACGATTGCAGCCTCATCTCCCTTCTAACAGCCATGAGATTAAGAGTGTGATCGGAGAGTTTTTGTGTTCTTCTGCGGCGGGTCTTGCGGAACTTAGCTCCGACCGCATGGACAGTTTCCACGAGCTTGTCATTCATATCGTCCACTGCATTGCAATCTTCTAGGCACTGAAAGCGGTTTTGTAACTCGAGCTGAAAGGTTTCGGGATTCTGGATCAGAGCACGAGGGGGGACGGAGCGTTGACTTCATTAGACGAGACCTCTCCAACTTAACGTTTAGGTTCAGTGTGCCTCTAACCATTCGGTGATCGCTACCAGTTTTCACCCTTGCGATCACTGAGACATCACTGAACAGTTGGCTGTCTGGTCGTCATAATGAAGTCAATCTCATTTTTTGTCGAACCGTCGGGGCTCGACCGGGTCCACTTTCTGTGGGGCCGCTTCTGGAAGAAAGAGTTCATCATAAAGAGTCCCTCTTTCAAGTCGCTCTTCGGTTCCGTTGCCCTACTCCAAATTTCCCTACCTTCAGCTCACCGCTTTCTCTTGTGTCTAGTTTTGCGTTGAAGTCTCCCATCAACACGCGTGTATTGGGTTTTGGAGAAATGCATGGCTCTGGAAATATCCTCATACATTTCCTCCACCTCCTCATCGTAAACCTGTGCGTAAACCTGTATGACCTTCAGCGAATACCGTTTGGTGATTCTGAGTAGCAGGTACGCGACCCTCGTCGACACACTCCCAATCTTTACAACGTTGTTGACGAGAGACTTGTGGACGATAAATCCGACACCTCCTTGGGACAGGTGGTTGCCCTCCCGGTGATAGAATAAGTTGCCGGACTCGAGGATTGCCGTGTCCTCCCCCTCTCTTCGGACCTCGGATAATCCAATAATATACCAGCGCAACTTGTCTACCTCTTCTTCCAGCTCCAGCATATTCTCGTCAGCCCCCAGGGTGCGTGCGTTATATGTTGCCAGGTCGAGTTTTCGTAGGTGGTAACCGAACCTCCACCGGAGATTCTTAGCACCCCCTGCCCTGCCGTTACCATGGTCGCCACCGTATCTTTCCTAATGAAACAATATAAAACGACATTTCCACTATTATTTCTTCTGCGGCAGCAACGCGCCGAAACCAGCTAGCGATTTAGAATAAAAAAACACAATGTAGACCACAAAAATTAAATTTGCTGCGAATGAACTCGAATGTAATGTTATATACGTGAAAAAACTCCTAAAACTGCAAATTTTCCCAGTAATCTCCAGATCGCTGACAAGGTTGCAATTGAAAATTCTTATTAATATAAAATTCATCTGATTATTTTATAAATTGATACTTACACATACTTTTGTGATTTCTATAGGTTTCTAATTTAAATTTGTTTCAAAACATATTCATAGAGCGTTTTATAACATAATATCTTTCATAATCGTCGTAAATCAGCACTAAAAATTGCAATTAACAATTTCATTGGTGCCGGCGGGGAACAAACCCGGATTGCTTGCGTTGCGTTGCGTTGTTTAAATTTACAGCAAGCGCTAACCATCTGAGCTACTAAGTGCTCAGCGGTGAAGGAAAAAGTTGGGGGGAAACCTGCATGCTTGAGAAATAAGAAAAAAATATTTCGAAGACTTGTAAAGTTCGCCAACACGCATTGGAGCAGCGCAACGGAGACTTTTTTGCCCTAAAACCCTTTCAGAAATGAGAGGAGGCTTGTGCCCAGCGGTGGAACGTATATAGGCTCTTACTTTATTTTTTATTTTTCATAATCGGTGTTAATGCAAAAGAATGTAACATTTTTTCAGAATATTTGAATAAATAGTCAAGTAATAAATAACAATTATAAGTATCATGAAATTTGCGCGAGACTGCCTCGGACAGTTTAGAGAGCCAATGCACTCCTTCTAGCGAACCCATAGGTCCCGCTCACCTTGCAGAGGTCGAAGCGGAGATCGAACGTAGGTCTGCACTACCACCTGCAGGCCCCCTTTTAGATCCCGTGACTGTTGACGAAGTCACAGAAACCATCATAAACCTCAAAAAGAAATCAGCACCCAGCCCTGACGGCATTAGCAACAGCGTACTGAAATCTCTCTCAGCGCCGCTTGACTGCCTCCTAGTAGCTATTTTCAATACCCTTCTCTCCAGCTGTTCCTTCCCGGACGCATGGAAAGAAAAGGACGTCATAGGAATCCCGAAGCCAGGGAAACCGCGAAACCTAGGCTAGCTGACAGACCCATTAGTCTCCTCAGCACACTGAGGAAAGTTTACTAAAGCTAATATTAAATCGTCTCTGTAAACACGTTCTTACCAACAAGCTTCTTCCTGATGAACAGTTCGGTTTCAGACCCGAACACTCGTGCACTAATCAAATCCACTGCCTTACGGAATACATACTAGAGGGTGATCACGGCTTGTCTACGCTGTACAAACTCAACTGCCGATAGGCTCACTCACATAATCAGAGTCTTTTTTGCCAACCGCCATTTCAGATTTCGGATAGAGGGAACTCGCTCCGCCAAGCGCCCCCCTCAGGGCTGGAGTACCTCAGGGCACCGTTCTCTCCCCGCTCCTTTTCACACTCTACACGAGTGATATCCCGAGGGACCCAGTAGTCAACAGCGCTCTATTTGCCGACAACACGGTACTTCACATTGCACATTTCAGCAAGCATTTCTCACAAAGATGCTCCAAAGAGCTGCCAATCGCTTAGGCAAATGGTTTCGCTTATGGATCCTCCATAATCCGAAGCGAACCCTGAAAAAAGTATTGCAATATACTTTCAAAGGAAACCCTCTCTCAATTATCGGAACCTAAACCCAAAAATTCACTAGGCACGATCACCCTATTTGGCTGCCAGATTCCGTGGCAATCAACCTCCAAATACCTAGAAGTCTCATTCGACCACTCCATGACCTTCGCGAAATACATTCGCGCTGTCCGCAATCGCTCCAAATTCGTCACTAGTAGACTCCACCCGCTAGTTAACAGTAAGAGAAAACTGTCCCTAAGACACAAGCTCCACCTCTACAAAGCTTGCGTAAGACCCATCATGTCCTACGGAAGCATAGCCTTCGCACACATGGCTCATAAACGTTTGAATGACCTACAAGTCGTCCAAAATAGATTCATTCGCATCGCCACCAGAGTACGGTGGTACCAGCGTAACTCAGATTTACACAGTTCAATCGGTTGTCAACTTCCGACGATCTCTGAATATTTCAAGGAAATGTCTGGACGCTACTTTGAGAGTGTCAGCACTCGACAACAAAACATCCCAACCCGCTAGTGGTAAAGGCAGCAACCTACGCTCCGACTCAAAACATTAAGTAAAACCTTCGAGGGCCTCACAACGTTTTAATTGAACACCCAGTTCCGCTTGATTCCGACTACACAAATGTCACCGGGCTGGTGACATTTGTGTCACACATAGACACTACACATTCACCTAATGCCACAAGCACTGATAGGACATACACACCGTACACCCACGTCCCTGGGGGGGTTTTGGGGTGCCCAGAACACGGAACCACTTACCACCACCACCACCACTTTTCTGTTTACACGTCTTTTATAAGTATTTAGCATAATGACTAAGATTCGTTTCGAGATATTTTCAGTCCAGTCAGCATTCTATACACGCCGTGAACATCCACATGACACGAAGAGTCATGTAATACGTTGAATGACACAACGAGGTTCATAATAATTTATTAGAAAGTGATACTTAACGTGCGATAGGTAACAAGGCCATGGGCTACTTTCAGTTAACAGCTTTTAATTGTCTCCACTATTAGGCAGATGGAATCATATTCAGTACTCTCTTTAAATAAATCGATAAAATAAAAAGTTATTATTCATATCGTACTTATAAAATGTAAATCGTAATGATTTCCTATATTTACTCGAATACTACATATTGATTAAAATCTGCGGAAAGTCTTGTAGTCTATAAATATATTCAAGATCATCCCCGCCATTACATCAGATTTGATAAACCAAAAATCCTCGTAAAAGAACACTGACACCAATGATCATTCGCGAAGCTATTTAAATTATATAAACATTCAAATTTCAATAGAGAAGATGACTGGGCGCTACTATCAACTTGGGATTCTATAATTAATAAAATTAAATCCAAACCCAAGCATTTTGCAACAATTCAAGATACTGTAAGCTCTTTTCGTACCAAACATTTATATTCAAATGCTGAATATAATCCGGGTTTATTAGGAAGTCAAATACCTACTTACACCAACTTAAACGTTAGCGTAATGTCCAGAACAAATTTTGGTCATGGTGGCTAGTCTCAAGTGAGACTATAGCCATATGTGCAGAACAAGATTTAAGTATACGAGTGTGTGCGCAACCAAAGGTGCATTTTCTATTTCCTCACTCACATAATCCAATGGGACGGCATTCCGACACATCCGGAGAGAGATCAGGTGCAGGTCAAATGCTTTTTTTGCTTTCTTTAAATTAAAACACCGCTAACTTCGTGTCTCCGGGATGTTACCGATAATTTCTTGACAGAAAAACTACTAACAACGACTGTAAAACTTCACGTTTTAACTTCACGTAAAATTACTTTCATATGAACGATCAATAGTGTTATGTGTATCTATGATTTAAAGGTTTAGCGTCGTCATCGTCAGCTTTTCATTTCATGTCATTAGCAGAACACGTAATAGCTTCATTGAGTCAAATTAGTAACACGTGAAAAATATAAAAGTTGTGTATATATACTACACAGTATATATTTCCATTAAAGCCTATTACCGTCTACTGCTGAGAACGGGTCTCCCCCATAATTTGCCTCATAATCCTCACAATAACGAAAATCAAGGACAAATGAATAGCGAGTATTTTGAGAAATGCGTAATCGAAAAGCTTTTAGCTTCACTTCCTTATCGCAGTTTCGTGGTAATTGACAACGCATCTTACCACAGTGTCCAGCTATATAAGCCCCCAACAAAAAGTTCGCTAAAATCTGCAATGATAAGATGGTTGGAAGAAGTCGGAGAAACTAGTGACGAAGAGTCACTAAGTGCTTTAAGCGATGCTAGTATGAGTTCATTTGATATTGTTTGTGATGAATAAAATATTATTATAAAATATTTTTTACATTTACCTATAACAAACCTTATTTAATTAATTTTACTCTTATTTTGTTACATTGCAAAAAATTATCGATATAAACAACTACCTGTACGTGATGCCACATCACTAGAAAATTGCCATATCGACCTATCGCATACTGTACACTCCTAAGTACTAGACAAACACAAGCTAGTCAAAGCGTCAGTAACACATTCATGTAGCAATGTTCAACACAAAGGTCCATAAAATGTACAAGGTCTCTTTATTACTGAGTTTAAATGTTTTATTAACCAAACAATATAAATGACATGGTTGATAATAACCCCTGAGAATGACGTCATTAATTCCAAATTGATTCTTATATGAGTTTTTTAAAAAATTGTATGGCCTATTACATATTATGTTATTTTGAAAAAAAAAATAACATAATATGAAATGCCATTCGATAAGAATTGTTTACATACTCTATTAGATTAAAAATTATTCTATTCTATTTTCATACGACTTCAAAAAAATTGTGTGCTATATCAGAACTTTTTTCTAGGTGGACCGATTTGCATGATTTTTAACTTCCCGCTAAGACAATTGAAAATATTCAAAAATAAGGAAGTTATTGGTTTCACCCCGATTTTCGAAAATCGAGTTTTTATCAGATCTCGACTTTTTGAGATCCCAGGAAGCTATTCTAATTTCGCGTGGACGTCCGTAAGGATGTATGTGCATGCTTGGGTATGTGTGTATGCGTGCGTGCACGCACGAGCGTTTTGCATTTGAAATTAACGGGAAGTTCCAGAGATGGCCTGCGGGGTGAACCAATTGTTTTTATATGAAAGCTGGTACTTCTCATGTGGTCTCATATAAATTTTATAAAGATCTAACAAGAAGTTTTTGAGTTATCCTTAACTTAATAATGCGTATTTAATTGACTTTGAATACATTGATGATGTTCTCATTCTATTTATATTGAAGTCGTTTGTAAAACAAAAGTAAAAAAAAATACACGTGGTAAACCACTACTTGTACCACGTGTATTATATCAGAAATTATAACCATATAAATATATTTATTTAATATCCACTATTTACTCTTTAAATATTCATTCTTTAAACATATTAAGCGACAGTAATCCATTGGTTAAAGACACGGGTTGTGAAAGACAAAGGTGCGTGTCCAACATTCGATTCTGTCATAAGCCAAATAGAATTGTAAGCTTAATTGAAATGGGAAACGGAAACACTAGTAGTGGTAATGTCACTGCTAATGTTATTTTCTTTGAAAATGTATTCAACGATATTTTGGTTATTTAAACTAAGCTTTTAATAAAAAATAAAAGCCGATTTTGAGGAACTAAAACAATAGAATAACTTTCACATAACAGCTTCAGGAGTCACTCCTGAAAAATAATTTATATAAGAATTAAGAACTCGGCTTTAGAAGCTTATGTAGATATTATTTCATACTTTTTAGTTTTTTTGAAGTCTGTTTGAATTTTTATTAAAAGTTTAATTTAAAAAAATTAATATTATTTTTGACCCCTATAACTAGTGATTTCATAACAGCTTCAGGAGTTGCTTAAAAATAATGTATAGAAGGATTAAAGCCTTGAATTTAGATGCTTTTACAGTGCCACCAACTTATCTCCTCACGTGGGTGGTCACCATTTTATAAAAGAAAAGTGCAAATAAATATATATACGTAGTCGCCTATTTCAATAAGGCAATAGTAAGCTCTCCACTAGCAACTCTGTCAACTTAACAGTAAAGTTTGTGGCACCAAACGTAGAAATTATTAAATTCTTTTTAATGTTTCTGAAGCCTGAAGTTTAATTTTTGGCTCTTTTAACTGGACTGTGCAACACAAGTATACAACAACATTATCATCTATATAGTTACATCAAAAACATCATCTATTTTCTTATATTATGTAATAATCCCTGAAGTATAACCGATTTAATGTAAAAATTATCATTAAAATTAATTCGAAAGAAGATCGTCCATTCTTGACCTAACCGGTAAATTATTTTGACAAAATTTGTCAATTTTTGTCATAGTCATTGCATTACATACAAACACATATATACGCATACATACAAAAAAAATGTTTTTGAAGTCTGCTAGTAATTGTAACTGCAACATACGGAATCTAATATAATATGAAAGTACCTAACAAAGAACAATTAGCAAGAAACTATTAGACGATGCTATTATAATGCCCGCAATATATCTTCATCTAATCCTTGTTAAGGTAAGTGTCACCTCGTTGCACCTGCTCTATCGGATCATTACTAATAAATTTATGGTACAGATACAGACATACTAGATTATTAAACTGTTATAATTTTAAAAGACCAATTACGTATATTAGCAACTTTGTTTTATTTATAATCTATTATCTCAAAGACTTTTATTAGTTTAATATCAGTGAAATTCTTTAAGACGAAAACAAAACATTTGATGACTATAACTTTAATGTCATACTTTGGATTAAGCGTAAAGCTTGAGTTTAGTTTAGACCCGATGGATAACAGAAATATAATGGATTCCCTTACCCCTATTATTAAAATGTAAAACAAGATGATGCATTAGAAATGTTTGGGCCTATTTTTAAATTCGAATTATGTACTTGTGTCATTTATTATTCATGTGATGTTAAAATATTATTAAAATGGTATCGGCGGGACAAATTCGTTGTCACAGAATATGCAAAGCAAAATATACATTAAGAAAAATGATTCTCTATTTTAGTCGAATGAGAAAAATACGCTATTCTTAATTAGACAGTATTTTTGTATTTATTACATAAATATTTGTTTAATAAATAAATTTTAACTTAAAGGTGCTATCAATTAAGGAAGACATATAACACAAATCTCAAGAAGATCTAAGACGAATGAATAGAAGAATAAATCCCTCTTCAAAATCTATTAAACTATGTTATGTTATTCTTTTTGGCTTTCTTGAAGTCAATTTCAACTTTTTTATATGTTTTTTTATGTTTATTTCCTTTGCTGCTGGCCGTATGAGGAAGCACAAGGTCAGTCAATGAGCTACAAAGAGAGGTATGCTTGGATTTTCTATGCGTGGTAGAATTTTTAATGTGGATATCTGCAGTAAAAAACAGAGTTACCGATATTGGCCAATGGATGTGAATTAGATAAAGTTTTATTAGGCCGGGCATGTTGATCGAAGAAGGCCACTGATGGAAAAGAAAGGTTCTCGAGTGGCAGCCTCCTACATTTATACAATAAGTGAAGTGTATAGCGCGCTCCCCCCTATATAGAAAGATAACCAGGTATGAGATTCTGTTCAGCCAGTGGACTTGGGATGGGCTGTAATAATACTAATGATCATGATATGATCAAGAAAATAATGAATGTGAAAAACAATATTAATAACTACACTCTTAGAGAGAGTATATTATATATATATATATATATATATATATATATATATATATATATATAATAGGTAATTAATGGATATCTGCAGCTGTCTGGATAAAAAATTACTTTTTTTAAGGTATGAAATTTGATACTATCGTTCAGATTATCGAGTACTACGGCTACAAACTGCCTTCATAAAGTTAAAAATACGGTCACGCCTGAAGGACCTTTAGGTCGCCATAAAAGCTTTTTACGCTACCTTAGCAGTACTTTAATTTTGCCTTTCAAAATGTTGATATGCAAACTCCCTCTCCTGTACTGGTTTTATCTCAAACTTCTTCGCTGTTACAGCTGTACAACTCTGGAATACGCTTCTCTGAGGTAAAGAAAATAAAAGTAGATTTTCGAAACAAAATTAAAAGAAAATTACTTATGCTCAATTGAAATTTAAAGAATATATTTAATTTATATAAATTAATATATTATCCTCATGAAGCGTGACTGGAGTTTACTCCTGAAAAACAATTGTCTTAAAATATACACACATCTAAAAAAGTTTGCGATCAGTTTGAAAAATCGAAATATTTTTTTTACTCTTGTATAAACTATAATATTATAGTCTATATCATAATTTCTTCTTTCTCTTTTTTGTTTTTCTATATAAAAAGAAATTCAATCCAAGCTTACGCTCATTCAGAAATCTGAGTAATAGCACGCAATGTTGCTGTATCCCAATCCTGTGTCGTGGCCACGTTGCAGAAGTACCACGGCATAGATAAATTTAGCTGACCGGCCCCATGGTGGTCGCCTTACTGTTCTGACTGCTGCTCAGAAGCGCTATATGAGATTGCTGGCAGCCCGTGACCCTACAATCAACGCCACTACAATAAAAGCAGAAATGCAGGCCACCTCTGGACTTCACGTTAGCACTCAGATCATTGGGAATTGCTTACAACAGGCTTAACTACGAACAAGGTCTTGGAGAGCACCTATGAATTGAAGCAAAATAAAGATGATGAGGAGAAAAACATTTGCCAAAACTGTTTATTTGTTGACGAAACACGAACCAATACTCATTCATGCAACCGAATTGTTCGTGTCTGGAGAAAACCGTGAGAATCTAAAAGGCAAAAAACTGCCACTGCACTGGAACCGTTCAGCAAGGCGAGAAACAGGTGTCCTTTCGGGATGGAATTATGGTTGTAGCCGGAACGCCTTTTTCTCGTATCGAGGCTCCATGACGGTAGATAGGTACAAAACAGTCGCTATTGATGGAACAGTCAGACCATTCTGAGTAAACCATGGGCACCAATTCTTACTTTTCGATGATAATGCGCCCGCACATCGAGCTCAATGAGTCAATGCTGCTCTCCGAGAATACGATAACACAAGGTTAGACTGGCATGTCGGCTCGCCTGACCTAAATCCCAGACTTAATGCCCAGGAGGATCTCCGCATGAGTTCGAGCTAGGGGAGGAAATATATTGTATTAAATAAAAACCTTCTTTTAATATGTTGTCAGTTTGTTTAAACATTTTTTTCTTTTCATCAAATTTATGTTACAATTACATTAGGATTGAATTTTTAAGCTTTTTTATTATTAAAAAATAAAATAAATATATTATATTAAATGATATATAAAATTAAAATAATTTTATTTTTTTAATTTCAAAGATTGTATTTTTATTCAAAAAAAGATATAACGTAAACAATTATATTTTTTTGGATAAAGCATAATTTTTTTTAAATATATCAGCTTTTGCTAGTGATCACAAACTTTTTTGATGTGTATGTATATGTACAATCATTTTTGTTACGGTGGACTATTCCACAAAATAAATAACTATACTATAATTTCTTCTTCTTGTTGGATTCTTTACTTAAAAATATAGAATTAGAATATAAAAAAAATCAATTGGTTTTCCATATAAAAAGAAATTCAATCTAAGCTTACGCTCATTCTGAAATCTGACTTATTCAATTTTAACGGATTTAAAATATTTTTTCGAGGAAAGTTGCGATTGAAAAAATGTTAAGAGGATTATCAGAAGTTTAACGAGTAGGAATTGTAATTGTGGCAATAAGGATATTTCACGAGAGTAATAATACGCAGAGTTGCTGTACCGACCCCGCAGTGGCGGAATTTCATAGCGCTTACGCCTATCGTTCAACGTACAGTACAGGTCGTTCTTATAGATTATACATTTTCCCCGAATCTCGTAAGCATTGTAACAACGCGAAAATGTTTAAATCAAAGAGTTTCAAACCTTTTAAATGTCTACTTACCGACGAAATGTTAAACCATCACTTTTTTGATGTTTTGAAGTGCTTACGGCAGTCTTTATGAACATAACCAGGCATTTTGAAGTTGTTATTTATGCGAAGCGAACACGAATCGTCTGTGCGGGCGTTGGACACTCACTAAACAGTTGCGGTACAGTGTACCGCAAAGCGTGGCACAAAATCATGCAAGGCGTTGTCTTCTCTATACGTAGTAGTAATACCTCAATGTGTGTAAATCCAAATGTGCATGCCTTAAGCGCTCATGTTATACATGAATTTTTAAGTTATTTTAAATACAAATAGGTTTTCACAAATAACCTTGTTACTATCGCTTCTAATTTTCCGATAATTTTATGTCAAAGGCAATAAAAGAAGTTTTGAAAGTCTAAAAGTGCACGACTCATAACGTTCATGGGTAATCGTGCTTTTGAAGAAAAATATTTTGATGTCTTATCAAAAATAGCACAGTGGTTAAATTGTAATGAAGAAATGAAGAAGTATTTTAATTAGTTTATATATTTCTTAAACTCTTATGCATTATTCTTAAAATTATGTAAGTCAGCGAAATAAATTCGTCTAGACCCTCAAATTTAACGAAAAACATGATGTTTTTTTTTGGTACTTACACTATAAAACTTATATTTTTTGTAATGAATATTTAATTAATTTGTGACTATCTAAAACGTCTCAATGTTAAGCTACTACATCGTGCTTTGCGTGCCTTTAAGAACTCATTTTTTTATAGATTTATTACTATTTAAACTTATGTTCCATATTTTCGCTTCCACGTTACTATTTTGTACGTTACCAAATTTTTCTCTAAAAAAGCATAGCAGCAAAGTTTGGTAGTATTTTGTTATTGCATAGGCAACACCAAGTATTCAGACATCACAATAAAAAAAGAAAAGATGCCATCTTCTCATCTCTGGAGTCTGTCAAAGGTGCACGCGTGTTTTTCGTCAGTGAATTTTAATTGTGAATTTTGAAGATTTCAAAGGTAAATATCAGTTTTTATTGTACACATCTTATATAGTTTTATGCACGAATAACTAATACATGGCATGGTAGTGTATCTTTGTTTAAAATTTTGGTATGTCTATTTATAACCTTGAAAAATCGCGCTTTAACGTTATTTCTATGTACCTTTGATGTTACCGGTAACGTTGGTAGTATGTTTCGTAACGTTTAACTTAACGTTACTGTTGTAAAGGTTTGTGTATATTGTAACTTATTAAATATACTTTTTCGTTGGCATAGCAAACTTGTAAAAAATACCAACCTCTCGTGTAGAATTACGAAAAACCCGCTTAGTATTTTTATTAGATGTGCAGAGGGTTACTTCTACGTTACCGTAACATAGAAGTGTCTATGTTACTGTATGTTACTAAGTGGCAAAATATACGGCCTTACTCTCATATGATCGTGAAAAAATGTAAAAAAAATGTCAATCAACAATAGAAAATACTTTTTTATTTTATCATCTTATTATTGAGATTCAAATTAGTTTTATTATTGTTAATTGAAAAAACTTTTAACAGAATTATCTTAAAACGATCAGAAATCAACTTTAATATTACTTTAATTTTTAGGTATGTGCACACAGGCACTATCGCAAAAACTATTCTCTTTTACCTGACTCGTTAATAAATTTTATTTCTCATCAAGTGTATTTCGTTTTCAAAAAGTTTTTCATCTAGTCATAATCAGTAATTTAATTTAGCATTCATCAAAGTACACCTTCAGGTCGCTCCATAAAGTCCAAGACGTATATTTATGTATAAATATTTATGTATAAATCCTACGTACTTTTAACTAAACAATATATTGTTATGAAAATTTGGGTTATATATATATATATATATATATATATATTTTTTTTTTTTTTTTCTCCCTTTCCCCATAGCCCTCAGCCGTTTGGTCTTCTCTGCCGAGGACTTCCATCTGGTTGGGTTTTTTATTTATTAATGTATTATTTAATTATTTATGTTAGTATATTAAATATATATTTACTTTTATATGTTTATTCAGCCCAACCAGATGAGAATACTCTATGAATACCCCATGATAATAATAATATCTTATCTCAAGTATGTATCAAATTAGGTTTTTGAAATATTTTGTATTTCTACAGCGATAGATATTTTTCTTCACGAGCCGCTGTAAACAAACGATACAATAATCCAATCACGACGTGGGCCGAGCCCGCTGTGAGTCAGTTGTATCTGTATTTAGTAAAATATATTATTACAAGGCGGCGCAAACACCGAAAATTTATTATTTTCTCAGCCGACAAAAATTAATTTTAACATTTACATTCCATGGCTTGCCAGATGAAAATGAAAAGCTTATTAAAAAGATTGAATTACACAATTGATATTTTCAAAATTTACGTGTTTACCCCTCCATGCAGAAGTGATAAATCTACACCATAAGTCACTTAAAAAATTATCGATTTAAAAAAAAATAAGTTCAACAAGCATTTATCTTTCTAACAATGTGATTGTTATATCATTTACTTGTTCAATATGATTTTCAAATTTACGATTTCATGCGCCAAAACATTTGTTTCTTGATTTTAGGTGCTAGTAGAACATACCCACCCGCTTTGCGCTTAAAGCATGCAATATGTACGTGCTTTGCGCTTAAGGCATACAATGAATAATAAATAAATAAATTTGTCATTTTTTTACAAATTGTGCATTTTATAAAAGTTCTAAAATAAAAAATCCCAGTGAAATATTAACTAGCCCAAAAAGTGAAATATACGAAATAAATTTAATTTTATAACTTAATAAAGACACAAAAGAAAATCACATAAATCACAATTATTTACAATTTAAGTAGCGGTTTAAAAAAATATTTAATATACCATTATGAAATTGAACTTTGTAAACAAAAATATCAAAGTTACCTTTTATTAATAAACCTATAGAACTTTACCTTTGTCAACTTATTCCATTATCGTAAAGTTGTGTAACTTGTAATGTAACTTTATGCATTTATGGACCTTTATTTACAAACAAAGCAAATCTCGATTATAAAGTTTCCAGTGAATGACTTGCGAAATTTAATCAAGTGGCATAATATGTTTGTTTTTCATCTCGATCATACAAATCTTTTATTTTCTATTTGATTCTTTATAATGTTAGTGTAACTATTAAACTTAAAATTAGCCAATTAAAATTGGGTTTAGTTTCTTCTCTATAATCTTTTTATATTGTTCGGAAATTTTACTGTTCTTTGGGTTTTCTTGTGTATAAGAAGGTTTATTAAATTATTTCAGTTTACTCCCTACATATAAAGCATTGTAAAAAGAAAATAACAGCTTGGTTACTATTGGACTCTAGGATATGATTTTTTTTATAGAATTGAGTATAAAACGAGCACACAGTCCACCTGATGGTAAGTGGATGCTGTGACTCATAGACATCCACATTTATCCTAAACTAAGGATCAAAATGCAAATACGCTGTAACCCCTGAGAACTAAAATGGAATGCCCCGATAACAGTAATACGGTTCTCCGGTTCTCTATACTCACCATACGAAACACAGCAGTATTAGGCTGCTATTTATGATGAATCGGAAGATCTTTTGACAGTGCAGCGCTGAGTTATTACGGACTGTGCTCGAACTTTTATTGTTAAATAAGTTAAGGAATTCATTGAATTGTACGTGTGTGTGTAATTTTAATTGTATTGTATTGTACAATTTACAATACAATATACAGCCTTATAATCGAAGATCTCGGGTGATGCATTCTACGGGACGTCATAGTAGTGCGAACTTTTCTGTACATGGCGTTAAGTTCAGTCTGAGTCCACCTAAGTATGCCAAAGGTATACATGAATACAGGCATGACCCAACCATTATATACTTGTGTCTTATTCACACCGGACAAAAGGCTGTTAAGCACTTTGGTCAAGCGTGCATAAAACATGTCGCAAACAGACTGTTTCATACCAGCCTCATCGATAACGACGTTCTGTGACATACCCAGGTATCGGTATGTTTCAGCTTCGGAAAGGGTACTCAAGTTGACGGGCATACATAAGTCTATGCCCTCAGAGTTAGCAACCCTTCCCCTTTCAACATGGAGGACCGCACACTTATCCGTTCCCAGCTCCATTCCAATAGAACTGCTAAATTCACAAGTGATATTTAGCAATTCCATAAGATGGGAGCGACTGGAGGCGAATAACTTGAGGTCATCCATATAGAAAAGGTGGGTCACTTTTGTACCTCCTTTTCGAAGCTGAAATCCCCTCCCGGAGCCCTCCAGTAATGTACTGAGAGGGTTCAAAGAGAGGCAGAACCAGATTGGACTCAGAAAATTGGCTCTGGAAGATAGCCATTCTTATCCTTATGCGGCTTTCCGCAGCTGTCATCCGCTCACCCAGATGACAAAAGATTGTACTCCACTGCCCCATACATTGCTTGAGGAAGTCTCTAACTGTACAGTAAATCTTGTACAGCCCGAGGACCCTCTTTAGCCATGTATGGGGAACCGAGTTGAATGCCCTTCTGTAGTCTATCCAGGTGGCGGAGAAGTTACGACGGTTGCGTTTCACCACTTTGCCAATGACCGCGTCAATGAGGAGTGGTTCCTTGGTTCCACTACCACCGCCCCGACATCCATTTTGAGCACGCGACATCACCTGATTTGAGTCCAGGTGACGAGTGATTCTCGTGCTCAAAATGGATGTTAGTGTCTTGTATATGATGTCTTGATCTTGTACATGAACCCCTTCAGCCAGTAGCGATGCAGCCCGTCAAGCCCCGGACTTTTCCAGTTCGGGGCTCTACGGACCGCCTCAGCTACGTCATCCGGCGTTATGATGACGGGATCCATTGGCGTAATACCCGCATACTGACTCGCCACAACTTCCGTCCAAGGGCCCTCGTTGTAGTTTACGGGCTCTGACCACAGGCTGCGCCAGAATGCGACCGTGTCGTGAATGAGAGCTTCTTCTGATCACTCTGGAAGAGACGATTCTGGTTGAACCGTGTCGATCTCTCGGTATATCACCGAATCCGCTTTCCCCAAGCAGCGATTCTCTGCTTCAGGTCGTCTTGCGCTTCGTCAGTTTTTGCATTATATCCGGCTGGGACAAACTAACATTTGTCCCAGCAAACGCCATCCTGACGGTGCGCACAACCCTTGGCCTAGTATTACCTGACCTGAAGCATATCATTCTGCCGATGAGGGCCCTAGCCTTTGCAATACGTTTTTCAATTCTTGTTCTCTAGGCTCGGATAGCACTACTTTGTCCATTAGTGCGTTCAGCCGTGGAAAGTGTGGCGCCTATAATACGGCAGACTGCCAGTGCGGCACCAAAAGAATTGAGTCCGTCTCGCAAAAGGTCCCGGCTGGCTTCCAAATAGGTCACCAGCATTGGGTTCAGAGCCCTCACGATAGCCCGATTCCGCTTGTTTAGGGCTATGCGGGGAAGTCGCGGTCGATTTTCGAGAGGCGTACTGCGCGTTTCCAAAATCGCCTTATCCAATATACTCCTCATTTGCTCCAGTTCCAGTTCCTGGGCGACTGTTCCATCATTGTTTGAATTAACTAAAACTGGGGTATTCACGGTATCCATGTTTGCCGGTTGCTCTGCAAGTTGTGGCGCCGCATCTTCAGCCGTAGCATTTTCATCCGATGAAGGAACAGCCTCACGTCGTAGCCGTTCGAGTTCGGTGACATCAAATGTATTTGAGCGCAAGATATACCGAACTCGGTCTGCCAGATTTTGCTCGGTGACGGTTACAGATGGCTCCAGCTCAGCAAAAAGTCCATGCATCCTTGCCCGATACGCAAAACCTCCAATTTCTCCCCCTTTCGCCCTAAAATACGCCCGCAATGCGTTGCTGTTCATTTGAGTTGTCCAACGCATGCGGCGTGCTCCACCAGTGGCGGGTGCCGATTGCTGGGCCCGCGAAGACCCTGCCGACATCAAGCCAGCTGGTGGGGATGATGGATGCGAGGTACTGCTGGGTGGTCGTGCAGCACCTCGCGCTCGTCGGCTGGCGGTTCGCATGCTGTCGCGTCCAGCGCCAGCTCCAGACGCGCCCTGGCGGCCTCCAGGCAGCGGCCCTTTGCGCATTCTAGTCAAATCCATCATCCATTTTTGTGGGCGTCATTTAACGGGAGACGCCCAGACCCGGCGCCGTTGCATGGTGGGCCATGTGCACAAGCGGGCCTTTGCACCTTCAATTTTTGCCGAGGCACGGCACTAACACCTCTTGGCAAGGTGCTGACTGACTGCGCTGAAGTAGCGGTTTTGTCACATAACCGTTACATCAGCGGGCGATCACTTCCCTACGCCATTTTATTTTTATTATTATTATTAATAATATATGTTTATATGGGAAAATAGTGTGGCGTATACTTATGAAAACTACTAGCCGAAAGCTTGATAAGGATAGAGTAGGTTAATAAGGTTAGTGGACGCTGACTTACGGTGCCGTGTAGTGGCTGCGTAAGAAAATTCCAATGACATCGTAAGAGTTGACAGAGGAAAGTGAAAAATAAAAGATGAGTTGCAGTTTCTCCCTGATCCCTAAAAATAATAATCTGCTTGCTGAACGTGTCAACCATAACAGACATCCCACCCTACAAGGCAACCTAAGGGGGAGGCCTATGTTCAGAAATGAACTTTTGGTAAGCCGTAACGAATGAACAACCAATGCGGTATAAAATGGCACACGCTTGACGAATTCGTTTTATTTCTAAAATTTCCACCTTAACCCTACGTTAATCGAGTGGAAAACATATCAGACAGATTAAAGGCACATTCGATTAAAGTATTCACTGGTTAACCCTCAAAATCACATTTGATTGAACTGAAAATCAATTACTGAATTCGGAGATAGGGCTCGCAAAGAGACTTTTGAATACACATGTAAATTACAGTCATTAATCGTTATCTTGCTTTAATTAGCAAGAGATTTAATACAGCCTGTTCAATTATCAAAAGTCTTAGAGAAAGCCTATTTAAAAAAACATGTTAACACTTAAGGAGTCGCTAATAGGTCCAATGGACCCAGACCTTAGTATTTTGCTTAATAACTTTTAAAATTCGACGTTTTCAACTATCAACGATAGTGTAGCACAGCAAATAACTACGTCGGTAGTCGGTTAGTTTAAAGTATCAGTAGAATGTTCGAAAGTGTGATTTTACTTCAAAGGAGATAATTGTATTTCTGGCTTTTTTCTATTTTATTATTTCTGCGATTATTGATCCTTCTTTATTTCGCATAAGTGTTTAAAATAAGTAAATATAATACTAGTATATTTTTGTAGCAGTTTTTGTTTGAGTAAAAACAATAAATATTAGTATTTGATTCAATTATATTTTGAATCCTTATTAGAAAGTAACCATTAATGTTTATAAAGCAGTTTTGGAATAAGCTTATGATATTATACTGGGTCAAGTGGACCCGGTAGCGAGTACATGTGGTACAAATTAGGACGCGACTCCCTAAGTGCTTATATGCCGATCAGCAATATACACTCCACACAAAAATTAAGGGAGCTTAAAAAATTTTTGCGTATGTGCGTGATTTTATTTATTCTACCGTTCTGTTGTCTGTAGCAATGGCGTTGAGTATAAATCCGTCACTTATACACCACCACATCAATAACACATTTTCGTCTATTGAAATTTAAGATGCGACTGTGGAAAAACTCGAAATGTGTATTGCTTTCGAGAGATTGTTACCATCCTGCTTACCACAAATATACAATACCCAGACCGACGACGAGGATCAGCGTCAAAGTTGCGAGAGGTTTATTACGATCGCTGACCGGCGTGCCATGCGTGGTAAATCTTCAGATCTCCAGCAGTGAAGCTTACGAGCTCGAGAAGAAGAATCTAGTTACTAAAACTAAGCATTAAAAGCTAATTTTAAATACTCATGAATCGAATAATAAAATTATATAACATTAACCTCCAATTAAAGAATTTAAACCAGCGACATTTACGTTCAAATACATAGCATATAATATATCATATAGGTACAGTAACGATAAGTACAATGTTATTGCCACAATGTTTGCCTAACGAGTTTGGCATGGTTTTAATTAAATTTAACGAACAGGTACGTCTCAAAGTTAGTACGACTTGTGAGGAAATTTAATTTGATTTTAGGGAGCTACGAAGAACTGTGTTACTTTATGAGCGAGCAGAAAAGCATTTATCGTCGACAACACAGAAATAAAATATTCCCAAGCGAAACATCTAGTACATTGTTTATTTTCTACTAACATTTCTTTTGTAACGCTATAGTTCCTTTTGACCTACAGGAAAAATCTTATTCGTATAAATCAGACCCACGCACGAAATATTGAAGTATTTCCGTTACTATTTGGCAAAAGAAACACTTGTAATAAAAGCTACGATCGAGATGAATAGGAAAGTCACAATGCTAGCTGTTTTGTACATATATTGTATTAATTTTTATTTTTTATTGCATTATTTTATGATCTTAATAAAACGCCATTATTTAAATAATACATACACACAATTTTACATTACATTATATGAGTGAAACAGAGGACTTTCTTACAAAAAAAATGGCGATGTGCATTTTGGAGAAACTTAAATCCCTTTTTCAGATTGCTTATAGTTTTATAATGAAGCTGTTACATGCTAATAGTTAGTGTTTACGCTTTTCATTATATTTAGATTTAAAAAAAAAGATTGAATTAATTTAAAGGTAAGGGAGGAAAACATTTTAGGTGACTTCAAATAAGCTTAACATTAATGAGAAAACCCCGATTGCGTAAAACAGTTTACTACAGACAGTTTAAACTTTAAACTAATACGATTATAAGTTTCGAAAATTTAAGTGAGAATGGTTACTAACCAATTATAAATCGTTATAGATTCTCAATGGGCTTTAAATATGAAAATGATAAAGAGTGAAACCAAAAGATGATTTTCAAAGACCTATATAATAATACCCCATTTGACATAGTTCGTCGACTTTCATTTTTTTCTTTGTCACAATATGGCGTCTAGTTGTCGTCATATTGGATTTTGTGTTTTGAATTTCATATCAAATTATAATGACACTCGTAAAATGACAAATCGATTGATGTAATAATTATCAAAATCGGTCCACGCGTTATATCTCTAGAGCGCCACAAAGCAACAATTATACATATATAGGCTCACGAACACATTATCCTCCTTTATGTCGCGCAGTCTGGTAAAAAAGAGGTAGTTTACAGCTGTAGTTTTTCGGCTGTATGTATTTTTGTCTACAAGTTACGCTATATTTTCGTCAAATGTAAACCCATTTTGATTAGAGACTTTTTTATTAAATATATTTATAGTTTAGGGGTAGTTCCATATAAACTTGGAGAACATTATTTAACCCCTAAGGGTGCCGAAATAGGGGCTGATTTGTTAAAGTACCTATAATTATTTAGGCAACATTGAGATTGTGATTTTCCTTTATGATTCGTTACAGCCCTACACATCATGTCTTACTAGGTCACCCTCCATCTAGTGGGGGGTCACCCTACACTTAGCTTACCAGCGAATTGCCATTTCAACTTACTGATTTATTTATATAGACGTTGGTTACGCTGACTTTTTTGCGGATCCTCATTTCTAAGTCCATTGTCTCAGATTCGTATCAACACGTGTGTTGCTAGTGATGACATATGGACGTAACGAGAAGATTTTTTTAACACTACTGGCATATGTGTAACCTGGACATTACACATTTAACATAGTGCTGAGGTCCTCCGGCTATTGTTCCATAAGAACTATAAATAATCAACAAGTTGAAGGTGAATAATTGATGAACTCGCTGTTGATGTTGATTCGGTATATTTTCGATATAACGTCACCGTGCTTTACACTTCTCTGCAGTTGGGTTAGTTTTGTACTCTGGTTCTGTACTCGGATAGCCATCGGAACCCTACTGTACAAATACTACGTGATACCGGCAGTCAACTTAGCACAACTGAATGGACTGTAGCGTCGCCAGTCAAAGAAAAGTCAAATTGTACTCTTCGGTCTATTGTACAATTTACCGAAGGGTATGTCTATGGTATTAAAGCCTTTTTGGAAAAAAATCATAATGACTCTCGAAACAGCATATAAATGCAGCTCGGAAAACAAACCTTCTGGTGGAGCGTCGAGCCTAAGGTTGCCGAAGTCTAATTCCCCGGTCGAACCTTATAACCTATTACGCGAGCTATTAATCTAAGTGGACTGTATCTACTAAATGTTTCTACACTTATATAAACGGCAACACGGCAACTATAGCATGCGGTACAATGCACTCGCTCTTCCCTAAAACGAACTATTATTTGCCAAATCGATGAAAGGAATCCTGCTTGATTAGGAGAAAACAAAATTGGAGCGGGTTAAAACACAATTATATCAAGCAGGCAATACAGGCAATATTATTAGGAATATTGACTCACCGGGGTGTCTCTTCTCTGCTGTTGGGCACTATAGCTGCGACTTCTGGAACTTCTTCTGGACAGACACTCTGGAGAGAGGCGGTGCGCGACTATATCTCACACGAGGTGAGGCGGGTTTCCTGGAGCTTGACTGCTTCCAGGCTAAAGCGGTTCTACTAGCGGTGTGGTTCCAACTACGAGCGCGGCGGGAAGAGGGCGCGCGTTTTTTTTTTTTTTTTGCGCCCGAAGCAATTAAAGGGCTAACCTATACGTAGGGAGGCGGAAAATGCATTACGCATACCACGATAGCCGGTCTATCGTGGTTATGAGGGGCTCACTGTCCTACCGGGGACCCTAAGTGATACCCTCTAAAAACCGCCTTTGGGGACAGGCAACCGGCTGATTAAGCTCTATTGTGCCTTATCATGAGCGACCCTCTTTTGGGAAAAGAGGGCGCAGGCGGCTAAGTGCCGCTGAGGGAGTGCCTACGAAGGCAAATTAATGTTAGATATTACAACAATTTTATTTAGTTAGAGTTGGCCTGAGCCGCTAGGAGACAGTTCAGGTCGTTTGAAAGTTTATTTGGCGGGTCCGCGAGAGAGGTTCTCGGCCTGCGGACACGATCGCGCGAGGGGGGGGGGGCTGCATAAGAAGCTGCCTCACGAATTAAATGGTTTGGGTGCGACTCTGAGGCTTTGAAGAAGTTCTCAGAGAGTTTTTTAAAAAATTGTTGGGAGCTCTAAGTCCCGATGAAGGTCGGCATTACGGACGTACCACGGTGCGTTCGCAGCTCGACGACAGAAGAGGTTCTGAACTATTTGGAGTTCATTTAAAATGTTAGGGTTTGCGTGGGCAAAGACGGGGCCCGCGTAGGACATGACTGGTCGTATACATACCTTGTAGAGGGTACGCTTGTTTCGAAGGGACATTTTACTGTGTCGGCCCAACATACTGTTGAGCCTACTCAGATAAAACCGTGCGTGACGGGTTACTCTTTTGACGTGGGGCTTGAAAGTGAGTGTCTAGAGTGACACCTAAATATTTGGCGGACGTATGCCAGGGGACAGGGGTCCCTAGCATACGTATTGGTGGAGTGTTTTTGTGACGGCGTCGTTTATAATCGAAGTGGACGGCTGAGCTCTTCTCCGGGTTCACATCGATGCGCCATTTTTTGAACCAAGCTCCTAGGTCATCAACTGACTTTTGGATCTTGTTCCGTATAAGGGGTAGTGAGACACCTTTGCAGTAGATGGCAGTGTCATCTGCAAAGAGGGAGAGTTGAACACCTTTCGACGGGATGGGAATGTCGTTGGTGAACAGGATGTACAGCAGAGGAGCAAGTACTGAGCCCTGAGGGACACCAGCCTTGATAGTTCGCTGTGAAGAAAGCGTGCCTTCGTGTCTGAAACGAAAGGTACGATGTTTTAAATAGGAGGCCACGAGACGAACTAGACGATCGGGGAGACCTATTTTATAGAGCTTGTAGATGAGGCCTGTGTGCCAGACTATCGAAAGCTTTGGCTATATCGAAAAAGACCGCGATGGTCTTATGACGACGAGGATAGAAACCGCTGAGGATATATTCCACAATGCGGTGAACTTGTTGGGGACATGAGTGTTTGGCTCGGAAGCCGAATTGATGGGGAATGATAAGAGAGTCGCCGTCTGTGGGAAACACATAGCGCCTCATACGAATTTGGATGACTCTTTCGAAGAGCTTGCCCATTGCCTTGAGGAGGCTAATGGGGCGATGGCTGGAGGGGGAGGTTGAGAGGCTTGCCTGGCTTGGGAATTCCAATCACAGTAGCCTCTTTCCACGTAGTGGGAAAATAACTAAGGTTGAAGCAGGCGTTGTAGATAATAGATAAAAAGGTTAACACCTGCTCGGGAAAGTGTTTTAGGGCTTGGTTGGAGATGCCATCCGCGCCCGGAGCCTTTTTAGGCTTAAGTCCTTTGATGAGGGATCAAATCTCATCATTGGACACAGAAATAGGTTCGGAGGCCGTGGGGGGTGAGTTCCGGCGGCGGACCTCATCCTCCACTGCCTGGACGTGTGAGGGGTCGACGGGTTGAGAACTGGGAGAGCATTGAGCGGCAATGCTATCTGCAAAGCACTCAGCCTTTTCCTCGTCCTCGAAGGCAACCGTGCCGTCGGGACGGGAGAGAGGGGGAGTGTGGGTGATAGCGTCTATGCGGAGGGCTCTAGCCATCTGATAGTACGCTGTGTGAGATGGAGAGATATTCTCCATGAGCTTACTCTTTTCGAGATCTTGGAATTCAGAGAGGCGGAAGCGGAGTTTTCGTTGAAGACGATTGGCCGCGCGCCTGTATTCGGGGGTGGGATATTTTGCTGCTCTCCGGAAAGCAGCTTTTTTGGCTTTTAATAGGTTGCTAATGTGTAGGGGAAGCCCACTATTGTTAGCAACCGGGACGACCCTTTCGTTCTCCTTAAGGGAGGATTTAATAAGGGTGGAGAGTGAATCGACCGCGGTGTCGATTTTTTCGGGACTGTCTAAGTCCGACGGTATGGGGATGGTAGAATCCTGTGAGTCCAGAGCTTTAGCTAGGGACTCCTTGAATCCCTTCCAGTTAGTGAAGGTTTTCGTGTGTGTTGGGGGAGGTGGCTGATGGCCAAGAATGAGGGAGACCGGTCGGTGATCTGAACCCAGATCGTCTAGTGTCTCGATTGCTCTGAGGTTGAGAGAAACTCCTTGGAGTAACGCAAAATCTAATACATCGGGTGCGTGATCGGTGTTATCGGGAAAGTGAGTAACACCGAGAGGACTATGGACGGTAATATCAAGAGACTGCGTGATATCGAGCAGTATCTTGCCACTAGGGGACGTAGTGCGGCATGTCCATTCAGTATGCTTGGAGTTAAAATCTCCAAACATAATGACTGAATTGCCCAAGGATAAAATGGCCTCAAAATCTTTTTTGAGGGGATAGGTTCCTGAAGGGATGTAGCAGGAGGCTATGAGGATGGACTGATGTCCAGTCATAGCTAGCCTGCATACCGTGGCTTCCATGTTGGTAAGCTGCGGAGTAGAAATGGGGGGAGCAATGAAGTGTCTTCTTGTAATAGATGGCCGTTCCGCCACCTCGGCGGTCGGGTCTGTCATTACGAAGAAGAGAGAAGTTTTTAATAGAAAGGCCTCTAGTGTCCTTAGCTTTGAGATTAGTTTCCTGTAGGAGGAGGAAATCGACTTCACGATTTCGAAGAAAGAGCTTAAGCTCTGGGAGGTTATTCCGCAAGCCGCGAATATTAAATGATACAAGCGATAAACCCTTAGGTTTGATACGACCGTGGGATCTTGGTAGGTTAATTTGCTCAGACATTGGAGTTAAGTTAATTAAGTTAACTTAACTTACAACGCTAGCAGAAGATCGTTGTGTTCAGCAAGAGCGAGGAGACGCTCTTTAGGGGACTTCGCCGCGCGCAGTTTGCGTGCTATAACGGTGATCTCCCTAACATCGATATTCCTAATCGCGGAATATAGCGTGTTGTAGTCGTCGGGTGTGGGCTTTGCCTCGTGTGCGTACGAGGTTGTCCGCGGTGGGTCTGCCTTTTTGGGCCCCCAGGGAAAGACTGGAGGCTGCATTGGCTTGGAGAAGCCCGGAGGGGGGCCGAATTATGCCCTGAGGGGGCCTAGGGGGACCCTGAGAGGGTCGAGGGAGGCCCTGGATAGGCTGAGAAGGGCCCTGACGGGGCCGTTGTTGGAGGGCCGGGAATGAGCGGTCATTCACCGGCGGTGGAGCTTTCCTACTGGGGCGAGGTTGAGGTGCGCGTGGGCAACCCTTGTAGTTCGCCGGGTGTCCTGTCTGGTTGCACAGGACACAGGCGGGCGGGGATTCGGCGTCTTTGGGCCGGGGACACTCTTTAGTGTTATGAGGTTCCAGGCACTTCACGCACCTGGCTGGGTGGGGCGGAGCAGTTGGCCGCCGCGTGACCATAAAGTTGGCAGCGGTGGCACTGCGCCGGGAAACCGGGCCTATGTGGGGGCTCTACCTTCCCCCTTGACAGGCCGCACACTGTGCGCACCTGCCGGAAGATGGCTTTAGCCTCCGGCACGTTTGTCAGGATTACTAGGGCAAGGTTGTATCTCTTGCCCGTTCTATTGTGCATTTTGTGCACTGCTTTACGGGGGAAACCTTGGGACTTAAGGTCCTCAAGGATTTCCTCGTTAGAGAATTCGAATGGGACGCCTCTGATGACGGCCCTGACTTTACGCTCTTCAGGGAGAGCGTACGTGTGGTAAGATACCCTTTCGGCTGTGAATAGCCGGGTGATTGCGCGGAAGTCCTCGATCGAGCTTGGAATGATTTTAATCGCCTCCCCGAGGTTGACGGCATGATCGTATTTAATACCTGCGTCGTAGCAGGTCTTAGACAAGTGGGTGAACTTAGCCTTGTCTCTTAGGAAGACAGGGGGCGGGACTTGCTTCTTCGCTAGTACTGGAGCACAACGAGAGGCTGGTTTGGATGGTGTGGGGATGTCTAGTGACATCAGTGGGACGGGGGCAGCGTCGAGGGCTGCGGAGGGTGTAGGAGCGGCAGGGGCCGCTGAAGTTGGGGGGTGCGTTTTACAGCCCCGGATCTTCAATTTTTTTTAGGCGGGGCAAAAACTGAAAAATGCCGCCCTCGCACACTTATTTTTATTTTTACCTTTATCGTCTATAATTTCAGCTATCAGATGTCCACTAATTGATTGACGTTTGGACATAGGCCTTCCGGAAATAATTCATCCATCGCTGTTCTTTCTGTGTTAAGTCTATTTATTTACAGATATATAGACATGAACATGTAGGATATGTATTTTATACACAGCACATGATAGGATTTAAAATAAAAATATGTATAATAAAAATAAAAATCAAATATATTATTGCATTTGTTAATTAAAATTACAATTTTACTCTTCGAGCTTTTTGTTCAGCAAATAAATCTATGGCCTTGTCATAATTTAACTCGTGGGCAATTTGATTTTCTATGGCTAAGATTGCAAGACTTGATAAGCGTTCCTGGCTCATAGAAGATCGCAAATAATTTTTAATTAGTTTTAGTTTGCTAAAACTTCGCTCACAGCTTGCGGATGTAGTAGGAAGCGTAGAGTAAATTCGCAGGGCAATACAAATATTAGGAAAAGCATCCTGCAAATCATGCGCATAGATCTGTTGCAAGAGATAGAAACTGTTAGCCTTTTCTATATCACCAAATAAAAGCGGAGCTTGCTCTTTTAAAACGTAGAGTTCCTGGCAGAATTCAACGGAGCTTAAATCTCGCTCGTATTTTCGAGCCAAATCTGCTCCATACTTTTGCAATTCTTCAATTGACATTCTCAAAATATTAGTACCATTAAGAAAAGCAAAATTCAAATTCAGCATGGTAGCACAATCAAACCTCTTTTTAATTTCTGATATGATTCGATCAAATACCATCATTATTTCATTAGAAAGTAGTTGAACAGGTTGCAGTGTTTGTAATTCGTCTTCACACATCTCATCAAAATGTTTTTTACGTTTCGGAATTCGTTTGTTTTGCAATATAGGGTCAACACCACTTTTTTCAGCAACTTCTCCAGCCTCTTTTATCCAATATTCCATTGGATTTTGTCTCATTTTTTGCAAAGTTTTGAGCAAACCATCCATTAGTGCGACGGAACGGGCAAGGATAATATCTTCTTTCTGAATTTCTATATTCACTCGATTGATTTCGCGGAGAATATTCGCCCAAATAGTTAAATTAAGAATAAATTTAAAATTCTTTATAGCAGTTAAGAGATGACCTGCTTTGTACTTAGCTTCTGGAGCATGAGAAGCTTGCTTAACTTCTTCTAAGGCTTCCGCTATTTCTGGCAAATTATTTAATAGGCCATTCACAGCAACATGTTTCGCCGACCATCTCGTCTGACTACTTCCTTTTAAATTTGTTTTAACGTATTTTTTCATAATGTCCCACCTAGTAGTGGAGCCAACAAAAAAGCAATATACTTTTTGAATCAGTCCAAATAGGTTAATAGCTTCCTGGCATGATGAGGCAGAATGAACACCTACAAGATTTAGGGAGTGAGCCAAGCACGGTACGAATTCGGCCAGCTCATTCCTTTCTGCAATCCTGGCTTGTACTCCTTTATGGATGCCGGCCATATTGGACCCATTATCATAAGATTGGCCACGACATTGTCCAATATCTAAATCATCAGCTACCAATTTTTCTAAAATCTGTTGACAAATGCCCTCTCCTGTCTTTCCAGCAACTTCTATGAAATCAATGAAACTTTCTTTTATTTCACACACATCGCCAGTTCTTTTTACATATCGAATTACCTGGCTCATTTTTTTCTGTATGGGATACATCTGGAGTGCAGTCGAACATTATCGTGTAGTATTTGGCTTCTTTGATGTCATTTAAAATGCTATTTTTAACTGTTTTTGCCATTATGTCAATTATTTCATTCTGTATTGTCTTTGATAAATATGATATTTGTCCCTTTTTTTAAGTGTTCTAATTGAAACTTAAGAGTTGAATTATGTTTGGCGAGCAGAGAAATTAAGTTCAAGAAGTTACCTTGACTAGGCCGAGGACACTGTGTGATGAGATCGCTAGGAGTTTCGTGGGACCCGCGAAAAGAAAGGCAGTTTATGGATAGATACAATACAGCATCCATAACAATACGCAGGATCTGTCTCCATTTTTCTTTCTCTGAGTGAATTACTCTCTCAATGTCTTGATCAATACCCTGGCATGATTTCATTTGTTGTACCCGTGTTTTCCACTTGATCATACACTCTTTATGCATTTGACTTGCTTCGTGTTCGGTTAATCTCTCTGAAACTTTTTTCCAATTAATAAATCCTGTAGAACACAATGCAGATGTGGCGGTAAAAGACGGTTTCTGGTAAATCTTGCAGCACGCACAAAATATTGCATTTTTTGTCTTAGAATATATAAGCCAAGATCTTTTAACTCTTTCGCAATTAGCCAACGTCCTGTACCACATAGAAGCTGTTAAATGTCTGCCATTGCGTTCAGTAGATCTAAATTCAATGTTTTCGGGGTGATTTTCTGCTAATAATACAGCTTGATTGCTAAAGAAAGACCGTTGTTGGTCGGTCATTTTTTCCACCCCTGGCCAATTGCCTGGGTCAGTCAAATCAAATCCAGTTTTTTGCAGTTCATCCGAATCCGAGTGCGGGGATTTAGATCCTTCGTATTCTGGCTTTGTTTTTTCAAGTTGTTCTCCGCACATCGATAAAGATGGTGAAGTTTGCACTGTGAAATCGGACTGTGAAAAATCTTGATCCGTTTGATCGGGCAAAGTGCGAGAAACATCCTCTAACTGAATATAAACTTCGGACGTTGCAGCAGATACTGACGGGTCACCCCCTCTGAGAAGCCAATTTTTCATATTATCTGCACATTGTTTTCCCTGCAACTCCTTATATTTAGCCCTTTTCCTATATTCCGCTCCCGATAGCTTTTTTCTTGGCGCGCTCATAATTACAACCTGTAAACAAAAATAATCAATTTCCAAGGGTGGCAACTATGGCAAATATCCCCTCTATGAGGTAATCTATGGGGGAGGCACCTATGTTCAGCAGTGAACTATAACAGGCTGTAACGGACAGACGGACGGAAAAATACTTGTTTTGTAGCCATTCCGCGCGATAGCCGCGAACCACCCGCAAACCGTGAGTGTAGAACCATTTCGCGTATTCTTCGCGGCTTCGCGCCTGTTTCGCGAGTCGTTCCCCGATTTTTGTCGGTTTTTTTGGTTTGTTGGAGCGTTACACTACAATTTACGAGCGGCGTAATGATATCGCGGAGCGCGCGCGATCACGTGGCAACCACCCGAGTTATAGGTACTAGTAATGGTAATTAATGCGATTTTGCATAAATTTCATTAGCATGCGAATTCTTGAGCCTTAGCGTGCTAATTGCTATTGCTATGCTATTTGCTAATATAACTATAATTGATATTACCTAAATAATTATATGAATTTTGTTATTATACGAATTAAGAGCGCGTTCGGCTTATGAAGGAAGGAGGACGTCGAGTCCTACCGTGCGTTTAGTTTCCTCGCCGATAACGTTTTATTTCTACTAGTACACTTGCATTGTGTTGTGATTAAGATAATGAATGATCATATTATTATAATTAAAGATATTTAACTAATTTAAAACCTTTTGATGTTTAAGTTTTTGTGAACCTTCATTCATACTTTATCCAGGCTTAGAACTAGCAGTAAAATGTTATAAACTGGCGTATTTATAAGTTCACTTGATCGTATTTACATGATTTAGTTTTTACATATAATGTACATTATTTACAAATTTATTCAACATTTTATACAATACGACGCGCGCCACCCACGTGTCACACAAATTATTATTAAATAATCACACGCATTTATTCAATATACGACTTTAAATACTAGCAAACCAAAGATAATAAGGTAATAATTTACTCAATCCCATACTTCGCATCACCCTGCTAATAACTTTAACGAATTAAACGATCACACGCATTCATACAATATACGACCCTAAGTACGAGCAAATCAAAGATAATAAGATAATAATTGCCTAACCTTATTCTTCGCATCAAATGCACCTGCTAAAAGTCAGGGTCACGTGAAACAGATAGATTTAGTATTCCTGTGGGTGCGACGGAGAGCGCATGCTGCCGCTGTCTCGCTGAGTGCCGCGTGTAGTATGAACTATGAACGAAGTACGAAACGATTAATTCACTTCGCACTTCACAGAATTTCGCAACTACATTTCATTTGTTAAATGCTAAATGAGCATTCGCATGCTAATAATGAATGCTAATGCTAATTAATCCATCACTAATAGGTACCTACGCGCCGTCGATATAATATATAATAACGGCTGCTTATTCGTTTTAAACTGCTGCATTGCATTGTATTGAATTAATAGCTGGAATAAAAAAGGCTGTTTTACTTCTCAGTCATCCGATGGCTGCCATCGTGTAATAAACAAAACACGACGTAAAAATTTTAAGAAATAGTTTAAATAACAACGAATTGACGACGTAAGTGATTGCACGTATTACATTGAATTTAAAAAATAAATATAGGAAGTTAAAAAGCATAAGATAGTTATGATAAAATACTTACCTAGAAAGGCGATCGATGAGCTGTGATAGATTTATTGATGCGACACTAATACAATCAGTATTTTCCCTTCGGTTGATCGACAAGTACTAAATTTTAGTAAATAATAAACATAAACAAATGTTTAATACAAAACACTGAGAGAGATCGACGAGGGAGTTTTCGAATATAGCTTCATCCCTTTCGCACGCACGGTAACCAGACGCGTGCTGCCGCGATCTGCGATTCCTCCGGGCGAGCGGGCCCGAATTTTGAACTATGCCTACTAATAATGTTCGCGGAGCGCGTCTCACTCCGCGCTCTCGTCGCGCCCGATCACATGGTCCGTGTGCTGTGTCCCTGGGTATCGGTCGAGTTGATATTGCCGCAGTAAAACAAGAGTGAAATTTCTGTACTCGTACTATTATTTATTCTGTGCTCAAAGTTAAGTAAAGGACGAGTTGTCCATTCGTCTGTAAAGTGTGAATTTGGCCGCCCTCTGAACTTGCCGCCCGGGGCTGGGCCCCGGCTTGCCCCCCCTAGATCCGGGGCTGGCGTTTTATCGCGGCGCGCTTTCCGTTGCGCTTGGAGGTGACGGTGGTGAAGTTGGACTCCCCGGTTCCGTCGGAGTCAGAGGACTCCGATGAACCGGAGCCTGAGGTGGTGGCGGGCCTCTTCCGGGAGGTCGGTGCCGAGGATTCGGAGCATGCGTACTCCATTTCTAAGGGGGCAGATTCGAGTGGGGCAAAGGAGTTCCTCGTTTCGAGGTACGACTGTAATACTGGCGGTGGAAGGAGTGCCTGAGGGGCAGGGAGGGGAGCCTGGGCGGCGATGGTGGCGATGGCGGCTATGACCGTCTCATTGCCATTTAACCCGTATTGGGTAATGAGGGCGGCTAGGGACTCAGTGAAGCTAGAGTTGGCCATTTCGGTCGAGTAAGCTAAGCTAAGTAAAGTAAAGGTGAGGACGGGTCCCTGCTCTCGGTAGAACAGGGACTAGAACGCGAGACGTACTACAACACACTATGCACGTAATAGTAATGCAAGAACACAAGAAAAATGACAGTACACAAAAAAAAAATTGAAAATGAAAAATGATAATGAAAAATTATAATGAAAATGAATGAAAATGATAATGAAATGAAATGAAAAACGAAAATGAAAGTGAAAAATGAAAATGAAGCGGAGGTGAACGAAGTGACTCACCGGCAGCCTCGACGCTGTTCCGCGTGAGCAGGACAGCGGAGGCGCGTGAGAGCGAGACAGCACTACCGTACTGTACGGGAGCGCGGACCACCAGGAGGCGACCGTCCGAGAACGATGCCACCGGCGGACTGAGCACTGCGTCGGCGCTGCACAGCGCGAGCGGGCCAGCGGAGGCGCGAGAGCGGGAGAGCACTACCGTACAGGAACGAAAGCGCGGACTACCTGGATGCGACCGCTCGGAAGCGATGCCACAGGCGGAATGTGAGGGCGCGCGTCGGTCACGCGTGCTTTATATATCTTCGGTTCCGATAATTACGTGATATTCTAGAATCATCTTCTTTCCCCTCCCACCCCACCACCCCGATGTGTCGATAGGAGGGTATGAATGATATCGTTTTGGAAAGGGATAACCGATTTGGCAGCCTACCGTCAAATTAAATAAATACGAATGGTTTTCCGCGCAACCACCTTCAATAGACCGTTAACGCCTTTCTTGAAGAACTGACCCTCCTATTTTCCACCCACTTTCAGAACCTTTGCTGTAACTTCATCCTCACACGAGACCCTGCCATTTTTAAGATGCTGGAAAGCCATTCTAATCTCGCTCTTGAATTGCGGAATATCATCATAATAATGTCGGATGAGACTGCTTCTTGGATTGATACACATTTTTGCATTAATTGGCTACTTCATTATTGTAGCCAAATAGGCTACAACGATGCTGTGCACGGTTGTCAATAAAACCTCTCAAAAATCTCACATGTCCTGGAGACGAAGCTACCACAATAGTTCTTCAACTTTGACAGCTGGTTTTTAACAAAAAAATCTATGGCAAAGACTTTAGAGCCTCAGTTCCACTTCGAGCTGTATTGAAGTCTCGTCAGTTTCAAAGCATGCATCTGGAGATGGCTGCTCTCATATCTATTGAAGACTGCAGCTTCATTTCCTAACAGCCATGAGATTAACCAATATTACCACCCTTCCTCCTATCTTAAAAAGTATCTTGAATAAATATATCGATTTCATATTCTGTCATGACCCCCTTGCTGCGCCACTGCCTTGAGAATGGGATGTTTCAATTTACATACAAATGTAATGTTATCGACATTTTACAGATTAACGTAATGATTCTTTGTGTTATTTTGAACTGAATGCAAATATCCTCAACAAAAAAAAAACATTTCAATTCTCGAAAGTAAAACCAATATTAAACGTATCATAATAATATTATCGTTCTCAATTATAATAGCAACCCCAGCTGCTTGTTTATTTGCTGCCGCCCGGAGTTGCTAGAAGCGAAAATGCTGCCCTTAAATTTCTTAAAAATATAAATTAGGTAAAAGTGCCCTGCATATCTATAATATGAAAGTAAATAAAACAATATAACATATTTTTACTTACCCCTACTCTTAATAAATGTGTATGCAATTCAATTGTGCGCAATAAGATCTACGGGCACTATTTAAAAATGCAGGGAGTTTAATTTTCTTGCCCTAAATACCTCCTTACAAAATGTGCTGATGGAGACATGACTGCTCCATTGTCACGACATGATAAATACACAGTGTATTTTGTTTTAACTTTCCATAATTTTATAACTCTACTTTTAAAGTTTTTAAATGTTGCTAAAAGCTTTGATAAATAAATTGAAGAACGGTCTACGATTCGATTTATCTAACTCCAAACAAATTGAGTTGTAATAATCAAGCAGTTAAGTGTTTGCACAGATTAAATTGTGCACATCGAAATCAGAGCGATCTCAAGGGCAACGACCTAATCTTGTAGTTCTGCAAATTATAGATAAGCTGCGAGTGCCATAAATTACCCTATGTTAAAAAAGTTCACCGAGTAGGAGCTCAAAATTAAGGAATGTGATTTTTTTACTTATAAGAAAGCACTTGAAACTAAACTATCACAAAATGTTGTTGCTCTCCATGTTTACACTGTACGCACCCAAAAGCAGGGAACATGAAGGGACGACCCCGAAGTACATACGGAAAACTGCAAAAAATGAATTTTACAGAACGACGTGACACGGCTGTTTGAAGGTTATTAGTAAAATATTTTCTTTGCCATTGAACAGATTTCAATAAAACTTGACAAAGTGGCTTAAAATTCAGTTGTTCAAATTATGAGTGACTGCTTTTAACTGTAAAGTGTTGTACGTATTTTGGTTTTTAGTTCAGATGTCTTCTAATACTTTGTAATTGTATAAATGAGAAGTAAAACATCTACCAATTCTCCGGTTGTATACCGATGTTCATCGTTGAAGAATATAACCATCCCTGTGTTTGTTTAAGCGATAAGTATCTATAAATATAATTACAGTTCTTAGCTATAGTATAAAATCTCTACATAATATTGTTAATTTTTGATTAAAATTTCCTTAACTTCTCAAATGTTTCATTTTCCGTGGTAATTTTTTTGCGTGTATAAGAAGTTATGTGCCACTAAACGTTAGACTGGGATACATAATAAGTGGTAAAATTAAGAAATTTGTACAACCGACTTCAATATAATTAAAATGAGAACATCATCAATGTATTCGAAGCAATTTAATACGCATTATCGCAGATAAGTGAAAAACTATTATTTATACGAGAAGCGCATAAAGAAAACATACGGTCGAATTGAATACCTTCTCCTTTTTGAAGTCTGTAAAAACTCAAGATGAGGCATATTAGAACAATACTTTTTTAATCATAATAATCAATGGTATAACCGACATAAAAAACTTAATTTTAATAAATTAGAAAAATGAACCATATTATTTGACATAAAAATGGAATCAAAAAACCGTGACACACAATTACTTTTTAAATCATATCTTTATCAGAGTTTTGTCATAGACTTTTACCTCAAAATGGAAAAAAAATAATAAAAACAATGATCTATTTAAATTAAAAACATGGACGTTTTCCGGATTTATTACACTTGCTTCCAATCAATCCGAAAGTTATTGTTTTACCCCGTTTTTCGGAAATTGAGTCTTCATCAAATCTTGACGTTATGAAGTTACGAAGTAAGAAGAAGTTAAGACGTTAAGAAGGAAGCCACCCTGACAATTTTTCGATGGTGTCTGAATGTTTGTATGTGTGTGTGTGGATGTATGTAAACCTCTTATAACTTTTGAACGGCTTGACCGATTGAAATGCGGATAAGCGGATTTCCAAAGTGTTTCATCAAACTTAGATTTTATTTGAATTTTAACTGATTTGGACCAGTAGATTTTAAGAAATCCCAAAAATAAAAATGTTGAAAAACTGTTTTTTTGGAATAACTCTTTAACGGCTTTACCGATGGACTCCAAAAACTAATCAGCTTTTAACCTTAAAAAAAACCACGTCGATCGCCGCCGAATCGAATCAGGAAAACAATTAAGTTAAAAAAACTACTTAAGTTATACTTCCAAAAAAACTTGTCTAGTACACTGCGGTAATAATAAATGAGAATAAAGTAATAACTGCTGTGACTTTTGTTAATTATCTGGCGCTTTTTAAACGCTATGTCAATCAACAAACATTTTTCCTCTGACGACAGCGGCCATTAATTATGAACTCTTTAGAGTTCATTAATAACCATTACTGTGTTCTAGTTTAAGTATCGCGAGTCGTAACGGCGTTTTCAACTGGTTAATGTTAAACAAAAATACCGTCGTTAAAATTCAATTAACTTATTTTCAACTTTTACATTTTCCGTTAATAGCAAAAACAGTAAATTCGTATATTGTAAATTTACCGGCTATATTAGATAAAACCGGTTACCCCAAACGGCGTCATCAAGATTGACTATTATGATGATGTTATAAACCAAACTGGCCAGTTTTATAGCGAATAAATCAAAATAAAACTAGGTACATGATATGTACCGTACTCTCACAGAATACCAGCGTAAAAATAGCAGAATAGCAGCTTAACGTTGCTGTGTTTCGTATGATGAGTGTAGAGAACCGGACACCTTTTTTACTAGAAAAGAGGTCTTCCATCTTAGTTCTCAGGGATGACAACGCATCTTCATTTTGAGACTTAATCGAGGACAAATGTAGATTTTTTTATAGGCCACAGTATCCACTTACCATCTGATGGACGGTGCGCTCGTTTGTCACCCAGTTACTATTAAAAAAATGTCAGTCCAATATAAATTAAGATGAAGTTATTAAACGCAAGCAATAAAAAATATGTAAAAGGACATTCCAGTAATAATTTACAAGTACAGTGAAGAGTAATGGCGCTTTATTTCTTGTTCGTGTAACCGCTAACCACTCCCTACAGCACCGCGCTCTTCCCTGTGCAAACTAGTCGCTTCGTGTTATGGGTATACTCGTAAACAAGAGTATTTAGTCGATACAATAATTTATTATATTTACGCGAACACTACACATTGAATAAATAAGTTTACTACTCGTTAACAGAAAGTTTGTTTGTTTGTTTATATCGTCCGTTTGGTGTCGTAAAAGGGGACAGAGAAAAATATAACTCTTGTTTCGTTTCCCTCGTGGACCTCCACGAGGATATTAGGAAGACCCAGATAGATAGCAGAGTCTTCCTAACGTCAACTAGAAAATGAATGACTAGCAGTTGCCAACCAGTCTGCCAAGCGTGACCACTATGTTCTATATATCCCCATTTTGAAGAAATCTAAAGGGAGGCTTAATAGTGGGTTTTGATAGTATGTAATAGCGATAATGGTGAGGCTTTGCACTACTAAAAGCGAAAAACATTTGTACTACAAATAGTGTGCATACCTATGAAAAAAAAATTTAAACATCCCGGTAAGAAAATAGAAAATTTTGAAAAATCAGTAAGTTATTGTGTTTACCCCGTTTTTCGAAAATTGAGTTTACATCAAATCCTGACGTTTTGATGTCACAGGAAGCCACCCTGACAATTTTTCGATTGTGTCTGTATGTGTGTGCGAGCGTGCATGCGCGCGAATGCGCGTCCGTGCGTGCATGCGCGTGCGTGCGTGAATGCGTGCGTGCGTGCGTGCGTGCGCGTGTATTTATGTAAACCTCTTATAATTTTTGAACGGCTTGACCGATTGAAATGAAGAAACTTACATTTCCTGTGAATTTTAAATAATTTGGGTAATAATAATTTGGTAGATTTTGAGAAATCTTAAAAATAAACATTTGGAAAACTGTTTTTTGGGAATAACTTTTAAACGGTTTACCGATAGATTCCAAAAACGAATCAGCTTTTAACCTTGAAAAACCACGTTGATCGCCACTAATCCGGTCAAAATCGGTTGATTCGTTCGTGAGATATCGTTAACGAAAAAATTTTGAAAAAAAAATTCTATTTAGCGGCATAAATATATCAGAGGATGGACGGCCGATACATTCGGACTCGAAAATCGGGAATTTACGTCTTTATTAAAGTATGAATGATTCAGCATAAATTTTCCTAACCATGTTCACCACTCAAAAATATCCGAATTTAAAAGTTGAATAACATACATAACACTGATATGTCAATTTTCATAATACTGCTACTAACTGGCGTACAGGTACACAAGTTACGATGAAAATTATTTCATTATGAAGTCAGAAACGCTTTCTCGTCTCCACAAACTAAAATTTAATACTAATCATAGTAGACAATGCCCTTTGCGATGACAATTACACTTGAATAATTTCTACTAATCAAATGCAAATTAAATTCTATTACCCGAATATTAATCTAGCAATAAACAACACATACAAATTCAAATTTGAAATTTAATGTACCGTCTCACATAAACTTTGTTTGTTCCAGATGGGCCGATCTATGCTTCCAATTTTAATACTAACAACTTTGGCACTCTCGTCGAGTGATGTTCTTCCAATTTTAATAAATGAAAAGAAAAACATAGAACCATTTAGCATTGACAACCAAGAAAATGACAATATATTTATTAATAGATATCAAGCCAATAATATACCCAGTGATATATTTTTTAACAAAAGAGCGCCACGAGATAATGATATATCTCTCTCATCTTTAAAGGAAATGACAAAGGCAATGTACGCAGGCAAAGACAATAATCAAAATATAGAAGAGAATAATGAAGTTATGAACAAAGAAGAAAACTATGACGATAAAGGATATCGAAAAGAACAATGGCATAACTACCCTAGACAGTTGGATCGCCTTCAAAATTATCAGTATGAAATTAATAAATTCGATGAAGCTCCAAAGGCTGAAAATAACGATGCAGGAACAATTAATAATAACATTAACGATTTCACAGCCAACGAATTGAGCCTACATAGAAGTGATGGCAGTAGTAATGCCTATGATACTATTGTAGCCGCGACTAACCCCTTTTTAGTTCTTAAATTACAATTATCATACTTACGGAATGACATGAACAGAAACGACTTAAATGAATACTCTAATTTGCTTTCATTACTATCTGAACCCAATAATGAAACAAAAGAAAAAGAAAATAAATCATTCTTGAAATTTCTTGAACCCGTAGTTAACGTAGTGAAGGTTAAGAGAGAAAAACCTATCAGGATTCGAGATAATGAAAGTTCAGACGAAGATTCATTTGCCTCTGACATAGGTAAGTATTTTATAAGTTAAAACATTTATTTTATTTTAAATCACATTTTATTTTTACCAATACACAATATAAGTATATAATTTATATATTAGGTCTTTAACTTGAAATAAGTTAATAATTTTTTTTATATTTTTTGTTTCTATTAATTAAAGTAATCCCCCATGCAATTGATGAATCTTTATATATAGACACAAAGTCTGGTGAGTACGGCGGATGACGAAGAGCTTCTAACCCCAGCTCTTGTAACTTAGAGACCTTCTGTTGTGCAGTATGAGTTCACGCGTTGTCGTGCAGGAGCAGCGGGGACGAGCGATTGATCAAAGCTGGTTGGCCTCCTGGTTGGAGGTTGGAGGCTTTGGTCAGCGAGTTTTTTCCATCGTTGTGTTCAGTACCTCACAGTACACATCTGCAGTAATGCTCATCTCGTTTGGTAAGAAGTTGTGATGAATCACAATGTGAAATAAAACACCGGCGCTAGACCACCAAACATTAACCATCACCTTTCTAGGGGTAAGTTTTCGTTTAGGGCATTGTTCAGGTGCTGAACCAGGATTCAACCAACTTACTGAACGCTTGCTATTGTCAAACAGAGTCTATTTTTCGTCGCAGGTTAAAGATCGGTTCAAATTTCTTTCCTCTAGTGTGGCTGTTAAGCAGTGCAAGGCACGTCTTGACGCGAACTTCTCGCTGGCGACCATTGAGATCGTGGGGCATCTATTTGTCAAGCTGTTTTACCTTGGCGATTTGACGCAAATGAACCAATATTGTTTAGATGATAACGTCGAAAGCTGCTGCTAATTCCGCCCTTGATTGAGTATCATCAGCTTCCTCATTCGTCACTGTCTACGAAAGTTTTCGGATCACCACGGTGTTCATTTTTTAGGTCAAAATTATTAGAACGGAAGCGGGCAAGCCAATGACGGGTGGTGCGTTCGTTTGTAGTATTCGCTCCGTATATGTCGTTGATTTGCGTGCAGGTTGTCCCGCGTTGCTTCCACGACGGTACTCATATTCCGTGATTACTCGCATTTTAGTGTATCCATTGTGACGAAAAAGATTCGATGAAAACATAAACAAATAACTAATTTTGAAATAGAATTCCATTTTTTAACATAAAATTAATTTTTCATTAGAATTCTTAGCCAAACAAAAATTATTATCATTTGAAATGGCCAGTACACCCGAAAATGCGCAATTTCATGGTTAAAGACTATTATTAAATAAATATATATGAAAATTATCTTAAAACTTAAAATATATTTTTCGTAGTGTAGAAAGTTTTTATAGTTCACATTATTATAAAAAAAATATTACGTGTATTTAATAACGAATTTATACTGATATACTTTTTTTAGTTTGTGTTTCTATAGCTATAAATAATTTATCACGCTGCGTCAGTTCAAATTGACGGACCTATATGCAACACGTGGAGAACTTTACTTTCTAAACGAGTGATTAAGGCATATCCCTTCAATCAGAGAGGTTCGTGTCTATTAGTGAACTTTTTGCAGGTCGATGAAATGAATGCATTCTTTCATCGGAAGAATGTACAAATCAAACTGTATACAAAAATATATCCCATCTCTTATAATTAAGTTGCATTACAATAACTTTTGAATAATATTACCTTTAAAAAAATGCAATATTATTAACAAAATTAAACAAAAAGTTACATCTACCATAAGAACTGCGAAATAAATGTTTAAGGGTAACTTTCATTTCGATAGTAAATGACGTCGCATTGAGGAAATAATATCCATTCGGATGGCTATCCGACATTAATAGCGTGAAGATAATAATAAAGTATTTCTAATGGAAGGTAAATGTCCCAAACGCAATTTATCAGTTCGAGAGATATACTTCTGAGATTCGAAAGAAAATAAATCAGTACCGATACTAAAAGATTCGTAGATTTGTTGATGTATATTTTATATAAATTTAATTGAATTTATATAGATCTTCACTTTACATTTATCGTATTTTTTATTGTTATGAACCTTTTTCGTAAATTACACATTATAGACAAGAAATTTTTTAGTCAATATAGATTATAAATAATACTTAGTGAAAGTCACTTTGTTTTAATTTACCACTGGTTCGGAAAGAACCAGCAAAATACCCAGCGGGACTTTTTTAAAAAAAATAACAGCTTACAACCATATACGTTACAAATAACAACACAGAACAAATTAGAAATTAAATTAGCTTGGTAGCGATCACCTTCCCCAGTAATTATTGTCATCCATAAATTTCTTAATATTATAATAACCTTTTTATACAAACTTAGTTTAATAAAGTTTTTGAACTTCAAGCAGGACAAATTTTATATATTTGACATAATATTATATTACATATTAAACTGTATTTCGGAACATACCTTTTCATAATGTAAGTCATTAAAGTAAAATAGCTACCGTTATTATCGCTAAAGTTCGCCATTTTTTGTAGAATGTGAACAACCAAGCTTGTGTTTTGATTTGTCACGAGTTAAATGGTGAGGAAAAATGATGTACAAATGTTGTATGTCTAAGTTAATTATTTTTATTTTATTATAATGTATATATCTCAGTCAGTTTGTTTCCAGAATTGTAACGGACTTCTGTCACTCCATCATTCTTCCAAAAAGACACCTTCTAATACCTGATACCTAAGTAACGAAAGCTAGACTTTGTTAATAAATATTATAATATATAATTAGTCGACGCAACTTTGTTGCATCTTATTTTGCTTTATAGAGTCAGATACCGAAAAGTCTCAATTTGCTATTACAATATTCCCTCGAATTGCTACAGACTACAAAATCAAATCGCTTTAATCATAACTCTCTAGAGACCTACTACTGGGCTCTTGTGACTGATGACTGTGGGCTCTAAAACAAATAGGATACGGAACATACATACAGATTTAAGACAATATAGAGATTTTAAAAAATAATAAAAAGTCTTGAAATTATCTTTAAACTTGTCAGGAACTACGTCGGGCAGGAAGAAGACGGTGAAAAAGCGACTGTTTTCACTTTGGAGCCGCCTGCAAGGTTTATCTCACAGAGGTCACGAGCTTCACCATCGTCGACATTTGCACGCATTCTACGGTTCACCCGATAACAATGGAAACAGGATCGTGACCGCTCAAACGAGAGCTATCTTCGTGCGACCGCCAGGCTCACCACTGCGTTGGGGATAATAAATCGTCGCAATAAAACGTACAATAATCACTATATAATATAGTCCTCGCTTTGATTTTGCCTTAGCTGCGATGATGTATCATAGTAAGCATGCCTAAAAACTAGTACAATAATATGACCAAATTCATTACAAATGTATGGGACCTACCCTTAAAATAACGCTGTTATAACAAAGTAGGAACATCGTGGTCTAGTACATAAAAATATTACATATTTTGATTTTGGAAAGCGTTTTAATATTATATACAATTGCTACATAAAAATAATTCTAAGTACCTACATCCATTTTAATATAGCTGCAATTGAAAAAATTATAATCTTGAGGTTTAATTTCAGCATTGTTTGTTACACAATGTAACCTACTCAACTTTTTGTCATTTTATAAAATAAAACAAAATGTGGTTTCTATTTTATTTTACATTTAAAACATCTTGTAGCATACTCTATAGTTGGGATGAGAAAAGTGATCTTATCTTATTTGAGCAGTAATATATCATACCCAGTACGTTTACGTAACGTTTAAATCGTATCTATTAAATAGACATTTCGTTTATGTTAAACGCTTTATTTAGTTTAAATAATAGTTTAAAAAGTTATGTATGTGCTTTACCTATCAATTTCATTAAATTGTAAAATATAAACTATCAATAAAAATGTTAATCATATAACAATAAATACATAATAAGATATTCTGTAAGTATCACTAGGTATAATAAACATAGTTTTTTAAATCTTTTCAGATGTAGCAACGTTTTATTTTTAATAACATTTCTTCTTTTTGTCTCCCATTTTGTAATTAACAACTAAAACAACAGCCTGTTTAGGTACTTAATAAAAATTTACCTGCCATGCTGCATTGCTGAGTAGTATAATCTATACTCATCATTAAAGGTTGTCAACTTGTGTAATAGCATTTCAAGGATTTAAAAAGTAAAACAAGATACAAATGAAGAGAAATTTCCAATGAAATGCAGGATGCAATGATGGAAACATAAACGCTTCAGAATATATGTATGCTTCAAAAAGCTGCCAGGTCTGTCACCGAAAGGGGTAGGCAGACCCTATGAACTTTCATTTAGCATGATCCTGAAACATCTATCTCTATTATATTTTTATTTTGTAACTAGTCCCATTCCGTGAGTTTTGTAAAAGGCGACAGAGTGAAACTAAAACACGAGATGGTCAGCTCCATCTTCAACTCTCAACTTGCACCTCAAAATAATAACAAAAAGCTACGGTTGTTAACTCGCCCGCCAAGCGTTCAATATGTTTATATAAATATATGGGCCGTATTGATGATGATTAATGATAATGCTTATAAAATAAAATATTGTTCTTACAACGACGTGAAAATTAACAATTAGTCCAAATATGTGAAAATCACTTAATAATATATTAAAAATGATGTTTTTTATAAAATGTTTGAAATCATCTGGTGGTTTTACTAAATATGGTATTCCGTTGCAAATAATTTGCAACGGAAAATAACAATAATAATAATAATAAAGGCAATTATCATAATGTTAATTGAGTATGAGAAAATATTAGGAACAGCAAAGTAAATACTGGTGATCCAATAGTTACGAGTCGACTTACAAAAGTATAAGTGTAATTAAAATATATTCGAATTATAATCGAAAAAGAAAAAACAAGAAAAAAAAAATTATATTCGAAAAAGCTACCAAAACGTTCAATGTGGTGGAATAAATTATACCATAAGAGATCGGCTTGGACATCCTAATTGCTGTGGAATAAGGTCATGAGTAGTGTTGGATAATATAGAAGACTAGCTGATACCCGCCCGCTTCGCTGGGCGCACGATGTTATTTTATTGTGGAACCTAGATATAAAATATCAAGAATTTTTTCTGATGGGACTATCGTAAAATCCGTTCTTAGTAAGCGTCTACATTGCGAAATGAGTAACTATACTAAATTTTAAGTGTCAAAATCAGGTGTATAGTTTTAGAGATCTTTCTTTTTTTAACTTTTTTTTAACGGTATCTCTTGATAAGTAAGTCTGTCATAGTCAGTCAGTGGCATGTCGCTTATATATCTATTATATAGATTACCACGTCCAACAATGGGCTGTAACCGACTGATAAAAATTAAAAAAGTACTATAAGATCTAAGTGCTCGACGTAATTATTTATTACTGTTTTCCTATATATTTTAACTAAAAAAGGACCTGGAAAACGTGCTGATTATGCTACATTATTTTCTTGTAATATTTTTACAACTTATAATTTCTATTTCACGCAAGTAATATTTCTCCATAGGTTGAAATATTTTAATTTAAAATGTGAGTTTCTTGAAACAATCTTTAATATTTATTGTAAACAATACTTGAACCTTTATTTATTTCATGGTAAAAGTCTTGAATCAATAAAGTAGAACCTGGCGAAATTTTAGGAAATTGAAAGAAAAAAATTAATGAGTGTTGAAAGGTGGAACAGTTAACGCCCCATTACCTTATAGGGATAGTTGGCCACACTACCTCACCACAGGGCTGGGTTAGTAGGTGAGTTAAGTTAACATCAATGTATAAATAGTATACTCCCTTCTAATATTGAAATTATTTTGAGAGCATTTATTTATAGGTTTTATTACGAAATATCATCGACGGTAACATAGATAGAGAACTTTTAAACAAAGGAAAAGAGAATATCGTAAACAGAAAAAGAATGACTTGTACAATATGAACAGGTAAAAAAGAATATAATATACGTATTATTTTAATTTAACATATTTTTGGCAAAATATAAAAATTTATAGTTATACTTAATGGTTTTTGGGATAAGAAATTGCTATAAAATGTAATTCCATATTAAAACAGATAGATTTCTGTTTCCGATTTGGTAAGCAATTCAGTATGATTTTAACGCTTTCCTACTAATGATGTATTTTACAATAATAGAAACATTGTATTAGTAGAAGTAATAATATTTTAGAGTATTGTGTCTGAATATATTATGTAAATAAAAATGTATATCAGCACTAATGTGTATTATTTACCTACCTTTTTCATTTTCTTCGGAGTAATTCATATGGTAAAGGTAATAAAATGTGTTGACTTAGGTAACATATGCTACACATAAAATACTGCCATCTATATTAAGAACATAGAATTACGTAAAAAATGCCGATTGCGTAGCGACTTGCAATGTAACATGTTTGGTAGCTGTCACTTAACATCAGCTGTTTATTAAGTTTTATCTTCTAAACAAATGCAATAAGCTAATAAATATTGTTTAATGTTAATAAATTAATTACTTAAAAAAGATCATTCAATTGTCAAAATAGTTTTATTTCTCAGTCTACAATGGTGGTAAGATATTTTAATACAATATTTTTTGTAGTGCATCTTTTGTAGTTTTAATCCGATTTCATTAGATATTTGGTATTAAAAAAGCACTAACTATCGTTATGTTTATTAAATATTATCAGTCACCGCTTCTTTACTAATAATATACGATTCGTTTATCAGTATGCGAATTGAGCAAAGGTAGGTATTAAATTTATCCTATGGAAAAGTTCTAACCTCACTTCTTATATTAAAACATTATTTCTAGTAAGTTTTATATAAACTGGTAAAAACAATATCAAAAGTGATTTGCGAACGTTAATAAACTATTACTTCTAGCGCTATTAAATATATTTTCAATACACATAAATAAAATTGAAGTGTCTGTTTGTAATGTCAAAATAACAGCTTTTTCCTAAATGCATATGAAATTATGTGGTATTAATAACAAAAACTTTTCCTTTGTTCCGGCTATTATCGAAAATGGTGGGACCTATTTTGAGAGGACTTTCACTGGCCAATAGTTGATGTTATAAGGAGCAACATAAGCTACTTTTTTGTAATAAAATGATTAGGGTTCCGCGCAAAACAACAGTTTAATCCTTATTATTATGAGGTCATACAAACACTTATCATGTTCCCTACTTTTTCACGCAGCGTTGTGACCAACATAACTAATTCACAGAATCGTTGGGCCTAGTTATCGGAAACTTTGTGCAAAATTTCTGTTCCCAGTTTACCGCTAGATGTCGATTAACATTATAATTTAATTTACTTACCTATTTAATAAGTTATTAGATTGTTATCCTAATTAATCTTCGCATTATAATTGACTTATTAATCAAGAGCCATTTAAAAAAACTTAATATTTGATGATAGAAATATAAAAAGACATTAGGTAGGCTAATTGAAATAACAGTTGCAGAACGAAGATTGGAAACCGCAACTGGTCAACCGCTAACTTTGCTATAAAGCCTTTTCATGTTACAGTGGGCGGTTTCTTCCCGCATTTCTAATATCCACTTACCACTGCCATCCATTAACAATGTCTTACTTACCTACCACATAGTTCAAACGTGTTATAAATAAAGGAAAATTTACTTAATTCCCCGTTTATTGTTACAATACTATAGTAAGTACTTTCTTTTATAGAAAGGATGAATGATGAATTGCGTCCTTTATTGTCTACAATTATATAAGGAGTGCAATTAAAAATCCATGTAATGCTGTAGTTGCCTAAGAAATTTCATGACATTCCTTTTCTTGTCTCATATCCTTTTATTGCGAAGAGCAGTAAATTATCATCAAATGGTAAAATAATTATCTCAAAATATAGCAAGCATAAAATATTTTTGTGCATGATTATTCATAACTACAAAATAAAAGCATAAAACTGACCACGAATACCTAACCGTGGAGTATAGAGGTAAGGAGGACAATCTCCCATAGGAGAATAGTTGAAAATGTGTCCATCTGTAATCAGTAAATAACAGTTCAAAAACTCTCCACAACAGCGCTCAAGTAGCGACAGGGTATGAGAAATCGCCGTAAAATACGTTGAGAGTGATTTTGAAAATAAAAATTTTGGAAGCAATAAAATAATTATTGTAAAAAGAATTATGGTGAAAGTCTATAAGTAAGAAAAAATTTCATAAAAGTACCTACTTTAAAATTTTGCCTGTAGCTACAGTGGCGCAACCTATTTAGCGCTTTCCTACGGACCTCCTTCCCTAACCTATCTATTTGTAATAGATAAAACATTTTTTTAATCTGTTACAAACAAACAAACAAAAATGCTACCAGTATTTTTGTACTATTAATATGGACTTTTTTATTATAAGTGCTAAATAAAAGAAGACATCATATTTATAATTTATATCATAAATTAGATCAAGTACATTCACATACTATACAGCAATGGTGGTCAAAGTGGCGAAGTTAATTTTAGTCGATCGCTAATTATGCCTTAACTTGGAAAGCGATTACACTACATGATAAGTACAGCACTAACATAGGACCACTTTGATTCCTAATAAGTCTAGTTGTCATAGGCGTGACTGCTAATCATGTGGTCCCGTGTTCGAATCTCGAGGTGGACCAAAATTAGTTATTGGGTTTTTCAGTCTATATATTCTCAGTAAGTACCTCAGAAAGCACATAAAGTCGTAGATCCTGTGCCTGATTTCTCTCCGGTCGCGTCGGATTCCTGCTCTTGAATCTATGAACTATGAAAGTGATAAGTGCGTCGCACCCACAGAAAACCTGTTTTTGCGCACACAATTGCCCTATAATCCCTTGTACACCGATTAATTTTAAGGTATTAAAATAATTCTAAATCTGCTATTATCATAACTGTTTTAATTCCCATGGGCGTGGTATTTTGGCCCTTTAAATAAAGAGGTTATATTTCACATATATAGCTATTTGAACATTTATTTTGCTTATCTACCAATATATAGCGAGAGTTCATCTCGTACTTAAACACAGAGTATAGACATAAAAATTATGCATTTCACACCTCCCTATCCTTAAGACTTCGTCTACGACCAGTTGATCGTGATTCTTGACACATTTTTAAGATAAAAGGTAGATCTAATGTACACAAAAGTTGGCATTTCTGATATATATGGAAATATACTTTATTAAAAAGGTTAAAATTCGAACAACGTTGTATGCCTTCTGGCTATCTTCGTGCTCTTGGCGAGTGCGCGCCGGCCTGCATTTCAAGAATATACCATTCGAAGAAAAACCTGTGGACATTCTTCGTGAGAAGCGCCATCTAACGGAAAAGTTCCGTATTATCAACCCGGCACAAAAAGTTCCCGCGCTTGTTATAGGTAAGTTTTATGTGCAAAATTGCATTGTTCGTGTAGAATGTATACGTGTTACGTACGTAAATGTGAGTTAATTTTTCAAGACGTGTATTGGACTTCAAAAGCTGTTGGCGTTATGTGATAACAAAGGGAAAGTTCGGATGCAGTATCAGAGAATCGGGGACAGTCGTAATAATCTCAATCCCAAGTATTTATTGTTAAGCAGTAATACTTCAAATGATGTTACTTTAATTTATGGCCAGGCTTAAAAAATACGTTGTAAATATTAAAATGAATTTTTTTTCTATCATAGTGCGAAAGATTTTGTCATCAAAGTTATTTTTGGTATTCATTTATATTTAGCAAATATTGAAATTAAATATACATTAGCACGAACATTCTAAATTTAAACCATTAAAACTTGTATTTATAGACTACTTTACTTTGAAGAAGTTTGGCATTATAGAATCTATACAAAATTTTCTATTCTATAGTAAACAAAAGTCAATTACTCTTTAAATTTTTATTTTTAATCTACCGTAAAATTGCGCCATTTTCGTATGGTCGGCAAATGTCGTAAATTGACAGGAGAATAAAAATAAAATACATAGAATAACTGACTTTTGTTTAAACCACAGGATAGATAATTTCGTATAGATTTTATAATGCCTAACTTCTTTATAGAAAAGTAGTATATAAATATAAGTTTTAATGTTTTAATTTAGCTCGGGATTTGACTGACGTATGCGACTGCATGGGAATTTTAAGAGGATTGAGGGGTTAAGGACTGAAATTAAACGCGAGAAAACATTATTTTTTTGTTTTTTCTTATAATTGTAATGCTATTAACATTGCTGTAACATAATATGTTAATATTGTTTTACCTTTAAGTTTTTTTTACCTTTAAGCTCCCGAAGCGTGCCATCAATCATTAGGGTACTTTCAATTCCAATTTTATTCAATATACTTGTTATTTATATTCAAATAGATATTCACGAGCAAGTAAAAGTGGTATAATTGAAACTTTTGTACAACCGACTTCAATATAAATAAATTGAGAACATCATCAATGTAGTCGATGTCAATTAAATACGCATTATTAAGGATAACTCGAAAACTACTGATCAGATCTTAATCAAATTTATATGAGATCACACGAGAAGCACCAGCTTTCAAATACAAAAAGAATCATTAAAATCGGCTCACCTAGAAAAAGTTCTGAGGTAACACACATAAAAAAACATACAGTCGAATTGTGTACCTCCTCCTTTTTAAGGTTGGTTAAAAAATCTGTCACAATCTTATGAATACGTTATCGTGCTAACAACCTGCAAAATAGAACTTCTGTAGGTGATGGATTAGAAATACTAACTTTCGCTACCTAAAATATAAATAAATATAAACCCTACGTATTTATAAATAACTTTAAAAATAACTTGAATATTTTTCACACGACATACTTTCAAGTAGAGGCCTGTTGGCTATTATTCCCCCAGATCCATTATGTCCATGGGCCGATAAAAGGCTTTAATACATACTTAAAGGTCAATGGAATTCCGAAAAGGTTCGGGAATACTCGTTCTTTAAGATGCTTGCACGACACAAGATTCTTTCGCGTCTATCACAAAAAATTCGCTTTCGCTTAACGCGAACACATCCGATTAAAAATGTAACAACATAATATAGCACCGAGAAAAAGGCACTCGAGGAAATCAAATTTTTCCCGACACCGCTCCCGTTATGGAGAAAACTTGAATTGGGAAACCAATCCGATCGAAGTTGATTGGAAATTTACAATCACGCCGCGAACTTTGAATTTCGCTTGAAATAACAATGTCGCCCTAACATTATTGAGTGAGCTATCATTTTGAAGTGTTTGTTTTGTCGGTTTCTAAATTCTTTGATGACGGTACACAAAAACCATCTACGCAATGTAATTTGTTACCATCGGATATTTGGAAAACGTTTTCAATCAATTGTTTTTAAAATATCTCATAATATTTAAGTTGCAGTGCATTAAAAAGTAAATGGCCATTGCAGGACCGTGGCCGGCTGCAACTAATTATGTACTTGGCAAAACAATTGCAGTCAACAACTTTACTAGTGTCGGCAGTGTTCAAACTCGATCGTTCGGTACTTTGAAATTTTAACACACGGTACTCACTTCATCACACGATAATCTTTAGATACCACATCACTTAATTGTCTAATCAGCACATCAATCATGTGCAGATTCAGGGGAAACGCACTATAGTACGTGAGGGTAATATGGTCATCCGGTTAATATGATAATTTTCTTATTACTTAAAAACTACAGCCTTGTTTGCATCGATGGCTCTGTGATACGATAGCTCCTTATCAGTCAATCAAATAATAAAAGGTCAAAAGGGCGCTGCTTTAGCGACGCCATTTTGACAGTTGACATTATAGTTAATATTTTAGTCGATTTGATCTAATTATTCACCGAAGCTTGTTTGCTATTCTTAATATATTAGTTATAGCATACGATTTTGTGTTTTTGTCTCTGTCCTCCTCCTAGTTTTTGTTTTTTATGGCGGCAAAGCTTGGGGTGACCATATTACCCTCACGTACCTTACACTAAATGAAGGTATTTGGAGAAAAGGAACTCCCTTTCACCAAGTTGTCAGATGGTTGGGATTCGTCTGAATTCTCTCGACATTTCAAATGATCTCCAGACTCCCGACAAAAAACAAAATCTCCAGAAAAACAGCTTCTCTTCACATCGTAGCTGCCTTTGATTTAATAAAAGCTGCGTTAGTAATTAGGTTGAACTTTAAAGTAAATTTATTGAATTTTCTGAATACCACTAAAGGATCAAAATTGGTGGACTCAATAGAGTCCAATGCCAAATACAGGTGGCAACCTAAAAATTAAGTGTACTTAAATTAGTTATGTGTTAACAACAATCTTTTTATAAAGCCTATTTATTTAAAAAAAGTTACTTCTTATTTTATATTTTTATTTTTAATATTTATTTCTCCCGACACAACGCCAAAATCCCGACATTTTAATCTCCAGATATTTTGGTCTTCCGATCCGGCATGCCTACTTTCGTCCCTAATTGTACATATCCCTATCTATCTATCATACACATGAATACCAGGTAAAATAGCAGGTTAATGCTACAATGCTTCGTCTAGTGAGTGTAGAGAACCGGAGACACTTTTTACTGGAAACATTCCATCTTAATCTCCAGGGGTAACAGCCCATCTGCATTTTGATTCTTAACCGAGTATAGATGTCTCTGAGCCACATCATCCACTTACCTACCGTCCGACTGTGTGTTCGTTTGTCACCATTATTCTATAAAAAGAATACACTCCCAAATAATTATATATAGTGGACCCTTAATCATCCTATAAATGCAATTACGTTATAAGCTAATAAAATAATTTACAAAAGCAGTAAATTGTCGATAATTCCGGGTGTCACCCGCGTGTGATTCAATATTGCTATCGTCATCAAGCGACAATAGCCCGTCGCCATCACACAATACTCCGCCCGCTAATGATGGCACTTCACATTCCCGTATTATCCACGTCATTGACAGCACTGTACTTTGAAAAATATATAAGCCCGCACATATCTTTATAGTACATAATCTTTATAGTACGTGAGGGTGAATTGGTCACCTTAAGCTTTGCCGCCATATAAAACCAAAACTTTGAGAAAAAGATAGAGACAAAAATACAAAGTCTTATATTATAACTAATATATTTAAAAAAAATAGTAAACAGGCTTTAATAATAATTAGGAGCACATCGAAATATTAACTATAAAAAATATTACTACACTACACATTACTAAAAGTACTTTACGTGGTAGAGCCATGCTGCAGTTATATTAGTAGTATAGTTTGTAGCACGAATGGGTAGACTCGACCGGGGAAGGACCACGCTCTCACAGAATACCAGCGTGAAATAGTAGCATAATGCTGCTGTATTTCGTATGGTGAGTGTAGAGAACCGGAGATCCTTTTTTACTGGAAACGAGGCATTCCATCTCAGTCCTCACGGGTGACTACGCATCTGCATTTTGATTTGTAATTGAGGATATATGTAGATGTCTACGGGCCGCAGCAACCACTTACCATCAGGTGGACTGTGTGCTCGTTTGTCACCTTATCCTACAAAAAAAACATGTTTTTAACACTGTTTTCTGTCAATGTATCAGAAAGCGTTTGCATAGTGAAAGAACATGTTGTAGTGAAATATGTTTGACAGTTTATTGTACATTACATACATATATTATATCTTTATAACTACAGAAACAAAAAGTTTGAAACCAAATTTGTAGAAATATTGTCATGTTGAAAGATAAGGTTGAATATCTGTTGAAAATTTTACACAGTTTTTGTGAGTGCGAACGCCACCATCAACAAAATATGTTGTGTGATTTATTTTATGCGATTTGTTTCTAAGCATTACGAGTTGGATGTTTCTCTATGCAAACGTACTGTCAAAATAACAGCTTTTTGCTAAATGTATATGAAAGTATATAAAGTACTTACGTACAAAAAAAAAACAATTTTAAAATGTTTGTTCCGGCTAATCTCCGAAACGGCCAGATGGATTTTGACGGGATTTTAACTGACAGATTGTTAATGTTATAAGGATTAACTTAGGCTACTTTTATTTTAGAAAAATAATTAGGGTCCCGCGCAATAAAATGATAAGGCCATGAAATGCAATCGTAATATTCCACGTGAGCGAAGTCGCGGGGAACAGCTAGTAATAACTAAACTGCAAGTGTGTTTTTTAGTGAGGTTGTAAATAATCCACAACCCCGTTTTATACTCAATGTAATAAGAAAAAGCGGTTGCCTGCCTACCAAGCGTGGCAACTATGGCATATCCCCGGGGAAACCTATGTTCTGCAGTGGTTTTAGATAGGCTGATAGAATGAATGAAAGAACATATAGTAATTATGGTAATCAGATTTTATGAAAAATGTCATTTCTTAAAAATAAAATAAGACGGATAATAGAAATAAAAAAAAATACACAAAAAACACTTGATTGAAACAACTTAAATTCCCGAGGCCATCGATCTAAATAATAACCTATCATTTTAATTCGTAGTTCGAGCCCACTTCTAGTCGTAAATGGATCGGTCAATCACTCCATATTTAACGAACACGTCGCCAGTTAATAAATCGTATAGAAAAAGCCACGCTGAATTGGTAACTATTTGGGTCAATAAATTGAACGATGAAACGCTTTTGTTAAGGACAAAACTACGCTTCCCTACTGGACTTTGGCGTTACGAGTGTAATCAGTTCAGTTCGTCATGCCAAAGGTAACTTTTATACAAAACGCGACAATCACGACTTTGAAGTATCTGCATGAAATATCGATGTCCATCGAACAAAACACACCAAAAGTCAATTTTTCGTCACAACATAAGGTTCATTATAATAAAAAAAAACCAATAGTTTTCAATATTATCTGAAAAAATTATTAGATTACGATTAATTTAAGGATTTTAAGCGGTGCTTATATTTTTAAAAGACCCCATTTTTTAAAATAATCTAGCTCATTATTTATTTACTGATGTACATCAAAATAAGTACATAATATTATGTGTGCTATTATATAAACATATTATATGTACTTACATGTACAAAACATTGATAATAATTAATAAGGCACAAAACCAAAAAAATATTTTGTAAAATTTAAATCATAACAGATTATTATGCTTGTGTAGAAAATTAAAGTATACTTATAAAATTAAAATAATGTAATTTTACGATTTTTTAAAATAAACGTCTTGATCAATTCGTGATTGCTGATGAAAAATATCTGCATATATATTTTCATTAGTTCGTTGTATTTTATATAGCTTAACATTTTACCTCCTAAAATTATCTCCTTGTGTTGGTCGGAGGGAACTAACTTCTTATTTTTGACACTGCATTCGAATCTTCTTTCTTTACTATAAGTATGTATATCTTAAAAGATTATTTAGATTTTGAGACCTTTCATATATAAGTAATTTTCAAAGAATACTATAATACACAATAGAATGGCTGTCAACCCTATTTTGTACGAAGTTCTGTGTCGCCGGGAGCACACATACAAGCAATTACGTCGTATTATCACTACTACAAACCCGATTCGCTGTATACTCTGATATACGCTGATATACTGAGTGATGTTTTTGACACATAAATATTTCTTTATTTTTGTTTCTAATATTCAAATATAAACAGTTTCGACTTACTGGTTCAAACTGGTTGTAGGATATGTCTCCTTTATTTAAATTCCATTTCCCGATGTTCTTTCGACACGTAATTATTGCACAATTACCTATTTTTTAAATAATTTGCATGCAGCGACACTTGACACGAAAATTGGAAACGATTGATTGTGTTGATTGACATTTATAAGTGTGAATTGTCATGTTAGTGACATGTTAGTGTCACTCCCCCGTTCTATTAAGTATGTATTATAGTATTCATTGGTAATTTTAATCACATTATTACTATTTAATTCTTTTTGGACTTCAAAAATACATTAATAACGGTCATTATGTTTCGGATTTGTTTTCCAACTCAGGCTGCTCGCCGACATACAATATGGGGATTGGTCGAGCGGCTGATCCGAGACTGTATCCGAGAGAGCTGTACGTCGCTGTCACCGAGAGATACTGTTATGATGTATCTATGTGTGTGTGAAATTGTTAGTTTATGGTTTAATTGTTAGGTGTGAGTTTTCCTGCCGCAAAAAATGACAGAGAGTTCATAATTATAAACACTGAAAAAGTAATAGCTTAGGCATAGGACTTTTCTCATTTGGAAAAATGACGTAGTAAAAAATAGTCTACCACAATTCTCGTTTTCAACATCTTAAGCTTGCAGGTTTGCTGACGATTTTTTCAGTTAAATCAGCACTTAAAATAGCAAATAACAAATTCTTTGCCAACGACCATCGACCTCTGTTTGCTCGCATACTTCTAATATTCAAGTGAACACTTATCCCCTGAGCTACCGTATTTCTAAACAAATACAATCACAGAAACAAACATCTCAAAACACAGAAGTAATAACGTCGCAAGTGCCATTGAACCTTGTACCCATTACGTATGAAATAAAAAGATATATAATTTTAGATTATTACCCACTTTCACCGACAAAAAAAGGAGGTTCCAGGTAATTTGACTGTATTTAATTTTATTGTCCAAATCGAATCTAGAAGGCTGATATTTATTTCATAATACAATTTGCAATAACAGATGGAACAACTATTATCGAATCGATGGCAATTCTTCAGTATTTAGAAGAAACGCGCCCAGAGCCAACGTTGATGCCCAATACTCCGCTCCTGAGAGCCCGCATGAGGGAAATATGCGAGGTCCGTTTTTATTACAAAATTTGTTTAATACGTTTCGTGAGATACTTTTATAAAGAAAATGCCACATTCTGACATGTTGTATTGTTATTGTGTAATGTGATGTTAAATCTTTTATACCCAAACCAGCAATAGGATGCAGAGTGTAACGATTCTCCTAATTATAGAATCTCCCTGCTAACAAATCAATCACATTCATTCTTCTTTTGCAACTGTGCAGGAGTTCGAAGTGCAGGAGTGGACTGTTTCTATTTTTAATCTACTAATTAATATCTAAATAAAATTTATTATCATTCAATGTTTATATGTTTTCTAATATTTTCTTAGTAACTTGGCACGAGCACTTTATAAAGGTAGAATTCATTATTTAATAAGTCCATCATCCCTCACCGGGGTAGCATAGTAGTATAGCGAGAAAGAAGGTGAAAATCAGATAAACCTGTGCCCCACTGGAGGCGTTTACAGATTCTTTACAGCTTTATTGTCATGATTTTATTTTACATGCTTTTAGCGATACTCATTTTCATTGACTTACTTTAGCTGCTTACGGGGAACTAATCAACTCATACACTTATCCAAACTATGCGTCTAGTTATTTTTTCATTGAAAATTGTACACGTACTGAAGTGTTTTTCTTATTTTAGAAACTATTCTGTTATTCCTTATTATTAAAAGTATACTTTTTAACTTGTCATAAAAAATGTAAAAAAGAGGATACCTACAAATTTTATCGCACTTTCTTTCCCGACCAAAGGAACTTCACTTGGAAACGGTAGTTCGCTTTAAATGTTCTTAGAACGAATGTAGATTTAATGACCGTAAAGTTTACTTCAAATTAATAAGAGATTGTAGAAATTTTCAATTATATTTGCTTTTTCATTGGCTATTGTTTGGCCGTGTAGTGGCAAGCTTACGAGAATCCACTGCCCTATATCATACCATTAATTCTATGGGGGAAACCAAAAATCTATGCGATAAGCTGTAATGGATGTATGAAAGTTTTACTTCAATGTGTATAAATACTAAAACTAAAATATTCTTCAGCGGAACAAATTTGCTTACTTTTGAATTAAATTAGTGTTGATCCTAGCATGTTTAAAATAAAAAGTCTTTAAGCATACTAATTTCAACCCCCAGGCCGCAGGTCGCATGTTTTTGTACACAAATACTAGAAGACATTTCATTTCATTACATATAACTTTTATGTGACTGATAAAATAATGTGTTTTTATCATTAGAGCCGCCAATTTTCGTGAACGAGCTCCTTCTACTTGACCGCATCCAGCGCAGAGCGGTTCGAATCGTCGACGACCTAGTGCTTTCCGATCGGCTCGATTCACTGGCGCTACGAAGAGATGTTGCATCTCTTTGCATTTTCTTTCGCATATACCACGAGGAGTTCTCTGAGGAATTGTTCGGATTAATCCCAGCTGCCAAATTGCGTGAACGCACTACGAGGCAAACGTCCCGGTACCATCCACACCATCTGGATGCTTGGCGGTCCACCACTGTACGTTTCACAAGGAGTTTTCTTCCGCGTACGACCTCTCTGTGGAATAGTTTACCACCGGCAATTTTCCCGGACCGATACGACCTGGGGACCTTCAACAAAAGAGCTTACTCCTTTCTAAAGAGCCGGCAACGCACCTGTAATTCCCCTGGTGTTGCGGTTGATCATGGGTGGCGGTAGTCACTTAACATCAGGTGAGCCGCATGCTCGTTTGCCCCCTCTTCTATAAAAAAAATTATTAAAATTATATGTCAAAATAAAATTAAATCCTATTCCTTCATAGATTATTGTATCGGGGATCCAACCGCTGCAAAACGTAGGCTTGCAGAGTCACTTTGAAACTAAGGAGAAATTCCACACGTTTTCAAAATACTGGACGGAGCGGGGCCTGCAAACTCTTGAAAACCAGCTGAAAAATACATCAGGCCACTACTGCGTTGGAGATCAAATATCCATGGCCGATCTCTGTCTTGTTCCACAGTTGTATAATGCTGTCACAAGGTATGTTTTCAATATAATAATTATTAATTTTATTTTTAAAACAAATACTGTCACCGATTGTGACTCGATAACAAACCTTCGAGGTGGAATGGTTTAAGTTGCATAGGTAAGAACGTTCTGCAAGCTATAAAAATTCTCTAATGTAGTTTATGTTAACGAATAACTTAACTTTTCTAAATGTTAGTCTCAATTCACGCACTTTTATTCACTTACAAAGAGGGAATCAATCTGGGAATAGCGAACTCATATCGCACTGTCTGATTATAGGACTACCAGCACGCGAGGGTTTGAACTACTTTCACCAAGCCGTGGCAATCGAATTGAGAGCGTTGATGAGATATTTGATGAGCTCTTTCTACGCTCATTTGCTACGTCCATGCGGGCAAACTTATAAAAAAAATCTTACAAAAGGCCTACTTATGTTTATATTATTATTATAATTGTGGAGTCATTCAACAAATTTGATATATATAAAAGGACAGATGTCGACTTTGACGAAGACGAATAATGTTTGTATTTGGTAGTAGTTATAAGTCTCCCATCGTGTACTATGGGGTTGCGAGTCGATAGCTATAGGGGTGTAATAGATACGGGGGTTGAAAAAAATTATCTTCAAAATTGTCACTATAATTAGTTGAGAATATTCTAGATTGTTCTAAAAATTTTAGAATGATCTCGAAAGTTCTCTAATATATTTAAATATTTTGAATTAGATTAAATTAATCAGTTTAGAACGTTCTCGATTATTCTGAAAATTTCTAGAATGATCTGAGAGTTCACAAATATATTTCAATGTTTAAAATTACTTGAGATAATTCTAATTAATCTAGAACGTTCTACAATGTTATAAATACTTCGAGAATAATCTGAAAAGTTCCAGAATGTGTTTCAATGTTTTTAATTAGTTACAAATATTTTCGATCGGTCTAGACTGTTTTGGACTGTTCTAAAAATTTCAAAAATAATCCAGAAAAATCTATATCTCGAAAATTTTAAATTACATTTAATGTTTTAAAATGATTTGTAAATTTATTCTTATCATTCTAGAATAATCTGGATTGTTCTTGATTGTGTCATATTTGAGAATCATCTGGATTAATTTGATCTTAGCTGAAATTCTAGCAGATAATAAAATTGCACCAGGAATTGCCGCCACACTAATGAAAGACAGAAAAACAGCACATTCTGCATTAAGTTTGTCTTTAAATATAACCGAACAAGAATTTTCAGTCTGTAATGTTTCAAGATCTTCTATGCATTGCCAGGTTTTGATGCGATGTGCAATATTTTAATATGGGATGTATGTACAATAGCACATAGAAAATCTCTTGAAGTGTTTAATAGAACATTACAAGATATCCGGAATCTTTTCTATTTTCGACAATCGCTGCCGGTTATTGAAAAATCAATTTCAGCCGATGAAATTAACACATGTTTGAATCGATTAACGTTCTGGGATCGTATTTACAAATTATCACTAACAAAAAATATGCGAGCAAAAATTATTGGAGATCCGGAAGCACAAGAGTTTATTGAAAATCTGTTAAAAATTTGAAAAGGCTCCTATCCTATAGATTCACAGTCAGGCAAACTTATTCTATCAGAAGAATTCTGTAACGTAGTACATACAGAAGACGAACTTATTGAAAAAGTTTATCATAGAACATAGTTGTGTGAGCGAGCAAATTTACTTACAAAAATTGGTGCAGTACACCAAATTAATGAAAGGATTCAGAATATGAAACCAAGAGATGAAAAACTGTATAAATCTCACTTTCCGATTCATTCCCGACAAAAATAACCCAGCGAAGCGGGTTTTCACAGCTAGTTGATTATAAAAATATTTAGAAATATGTTTGGAGTTAAAATGTCAACGATTTTTTAATAAGAAAATAAGATACAATATTTCCTTAGTCCCTCGTTCACACATTTAGTTCCATGAGTGTAGTTCGACAAATTCCATTATTCGATACTCTCAGAGAGGTCTTTGTGAACGCCATACTGGAAGCGAAATGTATTGTTAATGTAATAAGTCTTCCCCATATCCTCGAGGGAAATTCGTGAAGCGAATTTTATTAATACGTGTTATGAAAGCGCACGATATAACATACTAAAGAATATGTCCTTGCTTCTCATGCTTACAATCATTTAAAGAAAATTTGTAACTCCATATAGTAGACTTCCTTGTTTCCCAATACATTAAGTAAAAAAGAAGCTAACATTCGTAAAATATTTTCTATCTGTATAACTTTTCTGCTTTTTTAACAATAGAGTATAAAATTTTAAATATATAATGTGTAGATTGTCTGACTACTGTCGCGGTGACAGTAATGGTGCATTTGATTATGGGGGGCGATTTTGATTTTCGCTAAATAATACATCTAACTAACATACCAAGGCCATAAAAGAAATACTATGCCTTTTTTAACAACTTTTAAAATGATGCGGTATCGTTACCTCGTATATTGTTTTACAGACCGCACTATCGGTCACGGCATCCAGGCTCAACGGAAGTGCACAAATTTGTGCACAAGTATGTGCGCAAGCATAGGTTCACTCTCTATTTCTTCACTCTAGTCCGATGGGGTGGCAATCAAGAGATCAGACGCAGGACCAACGGCTTTACGTGATTTTCGATTTACGGTGAAACACCACCAACTTCCTGACTTGGGGCTGCCCAAAAACACAATGACTAATATTTGACCCGACCCAGGATCCCAACTCGTGACCACATATTCATCAGTAACGCGACTGACCTGACTTACAACCACTTAAATAACAAAACTTAAAATTTCCTCCCATATGTTACTAATAGACTAATAACTGGACTAATAAGACGAAGAGAGTCATTTAGAGCATTTTATAACTTAGATCCGAAGTGATCTCGTAGAAAAAATATTTAAGAAATAAATATGGCATCTCAGAATATTTATGAGAATTTAATGTATGTTTGCCGTGTAGTGGCGGTTGAGAATATCCACTACCCCATATCTTCCCGTGTTATAATAAAAAACTGCGGTTGCCAACCCGCTCGCCAAGCGAGGCAACTATGGCAAATATCCCCCCATGAATAACGAAGCAAAAAAACGGCCCCCAGTCCCCGGCGGCCCCGCTATTCCTGGCTACGGTGGCGACCATGGTAACGGCAGGGCAGGGGGTGCTAAGAATCTCCGGTGGAGGTTCGGTTGCCACCTACGACGACTCGACCTGGCAACATATAACGCACGCACCCTGAGGACTGACGAGAAGATACTGGAGCTGGAAGAAGAGATAGACAAGTTGCGCTGGCATATTATTGGATTATCCGAGCTCCGAAAGAGGGGGAGGATACGGCAATCCTCGAGTCCGGCAACTTGTTCTACCACCGGGAGGGCGACCATCTGTCCCAAGGAGGTGTCGGATTTATCGTCCACAAGTCTCCAGTCAACAACGTTGTAAAGATTGGGAGCGTGTCGACGAGTGTCGCGTACCTGATACTCAGAATCACTAAACGGTATTCGCTGAAGGTCATACAGGTTTACGCACCAACCTCGGCACATCCCGATGAGGAGGTGGAGGAAATGTATGAGGATATTTCCAGAGCCATGCATTCCTCCAAAACCCACTACACGGGTGTTGATGGGAGACTTCAACGCAAAACTAGGCACAAGAGAAAGCGGTGAGTTGAAGGTGGGGAAATTTGGAGTAGGGCAACGGAACCGAAGGGGCCAGCAGCTGGCCGACTTTATGGTGAAAGAGGGACTCTTTATGATGAACTGTTTCTTCCAGAAGCGGCCCCACAGGAAATGTAGGACCAAGTAGAGTAGTAGTCGAGCCCCGACGGTTCGACAAAAAATGAGATTAACTTCATTATGACGACCAGACGCCAACTGTTCAGTGATGTCTCAGTGATCGCAAGGGTGAAAACTGGCAGCGATCACCGAATGGTTAGAGGCACACTGAACCTAAACGTTAAGTTGGAGAGGTCTCGTCTAATGAAGTCAACGCTCCGTCCCCCTCGTGCTCTAATCCAGAATCCCGAAACCTTTCAGCTCGAGTTACAAAACCGCTTTCAGTGCCTAGAGGATTGCAATGCAGTGGACGATATGAATGACAAGCTCGTGGAAACTGTCCATGCGGTCGGAGCTAAGTTCTGCAAGACCCGCCGCAGACGAACACAAAAACTCTCCGATCACACTCTTAATCTCATGGCTGTTAGACGGGAGATGAGGCTGCAATCGTCAACAGATTTGATAGCATGCAGGCAACTGAACAGACAGATCTCCAAATGCTTGCGGCGAGACTAAACTTTAATACTGCTCGTATTAAAGAAGCGATCGAGCGGAACCAGGGTTCCAAAGTCTTTGCCAGAGATCTGTCTGCCAGAAAGAGCCAACTGTCAAGGCTGAAGACTGGGTGTGGCAACATCGTTTCCGGGACACCTGAGATTCTGAGTGAGATTGAGAGGTTCTATGGGCAGCTGTACACATCATCGTTGGAGCCACACGCAAGTGTGAGTAACGATCCAAGAGCAAGTCTTATCCGACACTATTCCGATGATGTCCCGGACGTCAGTCTGAGCGAGATTAGAATGGCTCTCCACCACCTTAAAAACGGCAAGGCCCCGAGCGAGGATAGAATTACAGCGGAGCTTCTGAAAGCGGGTGGAACACCGGTACTTGAAGTCCTTCAGAAGCTCTTCAATTCCGTCCTCCATGGTGGCACTACTCCGGAGGCGTGGAGCAGAAGCGCGGTGGTCTTGTTCTTTAAAAAAGGCGACAACGCTCTCTTGAAGAACTACAGACCGATTTCTCTTCTGAGCCGCGTCTACGTGCTGTTTTCGAGATGGGTCATTACGAATCGTCTCGCACGCAGACTCGACGACTTCCAGCCTCCCGAACAAGCCGGTTTCCGAAAAGGCTTCAGTACCATAGACCACATACATACACTGCGGCAGATTGTACAGAAGACCGAAGAGTACAATCTGCCACTTTGCCTGGCATATGTGGACTATGAAAAAGCCTTTGATTCCGTCGAAATTTGGGTGGTGCTACAGTCCCTTCAGCGGTACCAAGTTGACTGTCGGTATATCGAAGTGCTGAAGTGTTTGTACAGTAGGGCTACGATGGCTATCCGAGTACAGAACCAGAGTACGAAACCTATCCAACTGCAGAGAGGTGTAAGACAGGGTGATGTTATATCCCCGAAACTCTTCACAGCTGCGTTGGAAGACGTTTTCAAGCTACTGGACTGGAAAGGATACGGTATTAACATCAATGGCGAGTACATCACTCACCTTCGATTTGCCGACGATGTATTTCTTATGGCAGAATCGCTGGAGGACCTTAGCACTATGCTCAATGACCTGAATGGTGCCTCCCAACGGATAGGTCTTAAGATGAACATGGACAAAACAAAGATCATGTTTAATGTCCATGTCACACCTATGCCGGTAGTTGTTGGGAGCACTATGCTCGAAGTTGTTGACGAGTACGTTTACCTGGGACAAATAGTCCGACTAGGTAAGTCCAACTTCGACCGAGAGGTCAATCGACGGATTCAACTCGGCTGGGCAGCGTTCGGATCAATCGCAGCAAAACTAAAGTTATGATTGTCGATCACATCAACACTAACTCGCCGGAAGTGACACAAATCGCGAAATGTCAAGTAGTCCAATCATACATTTATTTAGGAGCGCTAATTTCGAGCAACGGGGGCTGCATAGATGAAATAAAACGACGTATGGCGATATCTAGGACAGCCATTGATAAGTTGCGGAAGATATGGAGGAACCGTAACATAACAAAAGCCACTAAGACCCGGTTAGTTAGAGCGCTTGTGTTCCCCATAGTCCTCTACGCTTCGGAAACATGGACCCTGCGAGAAAGTGAGAAGAAGAGAATAGACGCTCTCGAGATGTGGTGCTGGAGAAGAATGCTGAGAGTGTCCTGGACCGAATTCCGGACCAATAAGTCCATTCTCGAAGAACTCCGCATCAAGCAACGTCTGTCATCTATTGTGCAAGCTCGCATACTCACTTTCTTTGGTCACGTGTCTAGACGTAATGATATCTCGATTGAACGTCTAGTGGTCCAGGGAAGAGTAGAGGGCACTAGAGCGCGTGGCAGATCGCCTATGAGATGGACAGACCAGGTGAGGGCTGCGGTGGATGTCCCGTTGCATGAGTGCACAAGAAAGGCAGCTGATAGGGAGGAGTGGAGGCGTATTGTAGAGCGTGCTACAACACCCAAGTGACGACGACGACCGCTCTGTCAAGAGCGTATCGACTGAGAAGAGGGCAGCGTTCGGGAAATTACGACACATCTTCTCGTCAGGTATACCTCAATCTCTGAAAACTAAAGTGTATAACCAGTGCGTGTTGCCAGTGATGACTTACGGATCTGAGACGTGGTCCTTCACCGCTGGCCGTATGAGGACGCTCAAGGTCGCTCAGCGAGCTATGGAGAGGGCTATGCTCGGAGTTTCACTGCGTGATAGACTCAGAAATGCGGATATCCGCAGTAAAACCAGAGTGACCGACATAGCCCAACGGATTAGTAAGCTGAAGTGGCAATGGGCCGGCCATATAGCTCGAAGAACCGATAACCGATGGGGAAGAAAGGTTCTCGAGTGGCAGCCTCGTACCGGTAGGCGTAGTGTAGGGCGACCCCCCACTAGATGGAGTGACGACCTGGTAAGACATGCAGGAAGTCGATGGATGCAGGTGGCTCAGGACCGTGCTTTGTGGCATTACTTGGGGGAGGCCTATGTTCAGCAGTGGATGGGGCTGTAATGATGATGATGATGATGATGAATGTATGTACACCAAAACAAAAACAGTTTTATAAAAAATAGATATTCACATTCTCGAACTACCAAGAACATGCACAATTCTTTTTGTTCCTCCATGGGGCAATGTTTACTCTTTTACAGCTGTCTCAGAAAATATGCAGGCGTTATATATCATATAATAGGGGTTATTTTACAACTAAAGAGTACATGATTGACGAACTGATGATGATGCTGTTTCTGAATCTTTTCATATTATTTGTACAAAATAATAATATATTGTAAATTAATTTTATTTAAAAATGAGTCCCGCTGTGTTTCTAACTAGTTCTTCCCAGGAAAAAGGTTTTTTCCCGAACCAGTGGTAAAAGTAAAAAATGATGGTCAATAAGAATAACACGTAATCTATATTAAATAAAAATTATTCTATTCTGTTATATTCTAATATTTTAAACAATAAAAACATTTTTGACGTTGTAGCACGTATCAGTCGGCTAGACCGGGGAAGGACCACACTCTCACAGAATACCAGCGTAAAATAGCAGCTTAAGGCTGCTGTGTTTCGTATGGTGAGTGTAGAGAACCGGAGACCCATTTTGTTGGAAACGAGGCATTCCATCTTAGTTCTCACTGATGACAACGCATTTACATTTTGATTCGTATTTGAAGATAGAAGTAGATGTCTGTGGGCCACAGCAACCATTTACCATCAGGTGGACTGTGTGTTCATTTGTCACCCTATCCTATAAAGAAAACTAAAACCAATTTATAATAATGCAACTTTTTAAAAAAAAAAAAGAATATTAGCAATGCTATAAACATTACTAATATTCCCCTTAACCACTCGTGATAAGCTTAAATTGCTTTTGTTACGAGTGGTTCACGCCAATAGTCGAATGACGGATTCGAACCCACGACCTTTTTGAGTTCGCGGTCCGCGCCCTGCCATTAGGCTGCTGTCGCTTACTTCTTCTTCTTCTTCTAAAACTTCACTGCTGGACACGGGCCGTCCTGTCATAATCGTCAGGCTTAGTTGCCAAATTGCCATACACGTACGGATATTCCTAACACAGATCTTTCTATCATTTTCTATAGTCACCTCTTACGGCACCCACAGCATCAATTCTCTTATGTCACCACACGGCAACTTACACCCACCTCTTACTCACATCCTCACAATAGTAATACTGCTCTTCATAACCAGTCTATATAATTGAGATTCAAGGATTTTAAATGCATTTCCTATCATTGGTCATGTGCTAAAGCTTGTGGAGAGCAGCGTCGTGTGCAGGTGAGGTTGGCATTTGGAGAAAATGGGACGTATTTCATCTTACTCTAAACTAATCTCGTATTAAATATGGAATCCTAAATTTTATTGCTAGCACACAAGGAAATATTCATTTACATTATGAAGAATTTAGGTTAATTTTATTTTGTTACAGGTTCCAGATGGACTTAAAACAACACCCGACGGTTTCTAAATTTTACGAAAGTTTATTACAAGAAGAACTTTTTAAGGAAACGCACCCAAAGAATATCAATAAAAATATTAAAGAGTAAATTAAAATGGTTAATAAAAATTGCATTCTAAATGCTTATTTTTTTATATCGTCACTATATTCCTTCAATGTTACTGTTAGGCTTTTATATACAACTTTTTTTATTAAAAATGGGTTCACTCTTTACCTATATTTGGCCCGAGGGCAAAGATGGGGTCTACGATGGAATGAGTTTGCCTAGGAAAAGTCTGTTAACACACGCCGTGAAGAGGTTAAAGTTATATGAACTGAGAAAAAACAGACGCCAGGAATTTCACTCCCTGGTTAATTGGTAAATTACGTATTTGGGTGTGTGTGTTTTATACTCTATGTATAGGAACAAATAAATAATGACACCATACGTGCTAAACATTACTACTAAAATACAATATAGCGTTTGCTGTGTCTTACTTGGGCAGCGCTACAAATGTTGCTCAACGATGGACGAACTGCACACTCAATGTTCAAATTACTACTTAATCTTGCAAGGGAAAAAACGCCAGAGGAGCATCTATGAATACTGTGGTCTGTAGATATCTACAGCACTCCTTAAAAAACAAAATGCAGATGCGATATCACCCCTGAGGATTAAAGTAGAAGTAAAAACGGTCTCCGGTTCCCTACACTTACCAAACGAAAATTTACGCTGGTATTCTATGAGAGCGTAGTCCTTCCCAGTCCAGCTGACTTATTTGTGTTACAAACATAATATAGCTGCAGCGTGACTCAACCATGTATATAGGATTAACTAGAAACTGACGTAAATAGCAAAATTCAATTTTCACACGAGTTTTGCCATACAAAGTGGTGATAGAAGACAAACTTATTGTATACATTTTCCAAACTTATTAAATAACATCCTTAATGAATATTTGTTATTTAAAAGGGCAGTGGTGTCGTCAAAAAAGGTCAGTTAATTAAATAATTAGTTAAATGGTGGCCAATTGCGACAGCACTGCCTACCAATTCGCCTTTTTCCACACTCGCGCGCCTTCGCATAAGCTGGAGTTAAAAGATGGCGTCCCGGTATTGCTGATGTGTAACGTATTTATTTATTTAATTTTTAATGCATCCCTATTACAAAATAATACACAAGGTAGACTTTATTTCACCAGCCTTCCAATATATTATACACTTTTATGCTTTAACCACTCTCTACCAGTCAACCTATGGAGTGGTGAGAATTCGACATAGGTGTAGCAAAATAGAAAAAAGAAAAAAAAAGATTATGTTTTGCACAGTCATTGTGAACATGGGTTGTGATTTTTTGAAATGATGTTCTGTTCCGGATTTCACTCGGGTGAAAAATATAAATATAAATTCAAAACAACATTAGAAACTAAAAAAGTCTAGAGTTTAAAACATTTCGAACATTTAACAAAAATATTAGAATTACTTCGCGAAAGAAATATACGTTGAGCATAGAGTTAATAACTATTACGGCAAGAGGACGAGAAAATATTTAGTACCACGTATTTTCAATAAGATATTTTCTGAAAACGAATGTGGTAATAAAAAATGTTTAATAAGAAGTTGAAAGCGTGGTTGCTGGATAATTATATGTGTAATAATTAATATTGTCTTAATTAAAGTTATAGTTTTAAATTAATTTGATTTTAAATGTATTTAATGAGTTTGAATATTAATCAGGTTACATATAATAAAGTATGTAACAGTAGTAACAGCGCTTAGTTTTAATTACTTTAAATCTTTTAAATTAGTGTAAATTTAATTTTCTTATTTTAAGTTTTTAAGGACTGCATTTTAAATTACAGTAGGTACAGTTTATGTGTATTTTAAGTTCTTAAGGATTATAAAATTAACAGTAGGAACATAAAATGTAAGAATAATAATAAGAGGATGATGTATTCGCCAAAAAACTGCCCTGCAGTTTTGCGAAAGTTGTATATAAAACAACTGACTGTATTTTTGTGTAATAAATAAATAAATAAAAAACATGTCCTTAAAAATACCAATATACTTAAAGTGTATTTTGATTTGACTGGCATAAACTAAATCGCTTTTGGTTTGGTGAGTCATTATGCCAAGGTTGACCTACTTTTGGTAAACTACGTGTTTAACATCGTAGCGCTTTGTAACTGTAAGTGATTCAGCAAATACGATACGGAGTAACGACCCAAGTTAGCCCATTCGAACAACTTGTGCTCCCCTCACTGATAGGATTTAACAACTAATTGAGTACCTACATGTAATTAGCTTTATACTTTCCACTTGAAGAAAAATAACAATAGCACCCTTTAATCAAACGGGACTCTTTGTTGTTAACTTTGTTGACAAGTTTCTGTGTGTAAGTCTTGAATGGTAAATTCGTTCAAGGTGTAAGTATATAAAAGATCTTTTTAAAACGTGTTGAGTACTTGAGTACGACAGTCCACCCGTAAAGATTTGCAATTTTTATTTTTTATACGTGACACAAGCCAGTTATGATTTAGTTTTATAAAACGATTATTTTCAAATATCATCATTACAGCCTTTCACAAGTCCACTGCTGAACATAGGCCTCCCCCAAGAAATGCCACAAATCACGGTCCCGAGTAACCTGCATCCATCGACCTCCTGTATGTCTTACCAGGTCGTTACTCCATCTAGTGGTGAGCACCCTACACTATGCCTACCGGTACGAGGCTGCCACTCGAGAACCTTTTTTCCTCATCGGTTGTCGGTTCTTCGAGCTATATGGCCGGCCCATTGCCACTTCAGCTTACTAATCCGTTGGGCTACGTCGGTTACTCTAGTTCTACTGCGGATACCCTCATTTCTAAGTTTATCACGCAGAGAAACCCCGAGCATAGCCCTCTCCATAGCTCGCTGAGCGACCTTGAGCATCCTCATACGGCCAGCTTTGAACGACCACTCACTCAGATCACTCAGATCCGTAAGTCACCACAGGCAACACGCACTGGTTGTATAATCTAGTTTTCAGGTTTTTAGGTACACCCGACAGAAGATGTGTCGTAATTACCCGAACGCTGCCCAGCCGAGTTGAATCCGTCGATTGACCTCTCGGTCGAAGTTGGACTTACCCAGTCAACAATTTCGAGCTTAGTGCGCCCAACAACTACCGGCATAGGCGTGACATGAAGATTACACATGATCTTTGTTTTGTCCATGTTCATCTTAAGACCTATCCGTTGGGAGACACTATTGAGGTAATTGAGTATATGCTGGGGTCAGAGATAGCAATGTTAATATATTTATAGTTTGAAAAATCTTAACAATGAGCATTTGTGTTTTTTTTTGTTGGAATATTCCAAGGAAGCAGCCTTTTCGGAAACCGCCTTATTCGGGAGGCTGGAAGTCGTCGAGTCTGACTGGCGAAAACAACACGTAGCCGCCGCTCAGAAGGGAAATTGGTCTGTAGTTCTTTAAGAAAGCATTGTCGCCTTTCTTGAAAAACAAAACCATCGCACTTCTGCTTCACGCCTCCGGAGTAGTGCTACCATGAAGGACGGAATTTAAGAGCTTCTGAAGGACTTTAAGTATCTGTTTTCCACCCTTTTAGAAACTCCGCTGTAATTCCATCCTCGCCTGGGACCTTGCCGTTTTTAAGGTGCTGGAGAGCCATTCTAGTCTCGTTTAGACTGACGTCAGGGATATCGTCGGAATAGCGTTGGATAAGATTTGCTCTTGGATTGTTACTCACAAGTAGATACGTGTGACTCCAACAATGATGTGTATAGCTGCCCTTAGAACCTATCAATTTCTTTAAAAATCTCAGGTGTCCCGGAAACGATGCTACCACACTCATTCTTCAGCTTTGTGAGCTTTATCTGGCAGACAGATCTCTGATATTATAATGATCTCAGATATGATACCTATGTATGTACTTATTTTAATTTTCCCTCATGATTTTAAACGATTTAAATACTTATTTAAATATCGACTTTCTTTGAAAAATTGGATGTAAGTTAAGAGCATTTCAGCGCGATGATTTTTTTATGATTCTTTTTACGATTTTTTATGATAAGTATATACATGTAGAAGACTTCAAATGTTATTTATGGATAACAGCCCTTCTAAAGCAACCGTCTACCGCTAATTCAAACAAATTCGAACACGGTCAGCTAGCTTTGAGTTAAGAAAGAAGTGCTCGAACTTTGACAACTGATGTGGAAGAAAACTTTCTGTGCTAGCAGAGAAAATTATAACTTTAAGTGAATAGGTAAATTATGTATGAAGAGATTCAGCACATAATATTGAGATCGAAAAACATACGTGATTCAACGTGAACACCTTCGCATTAGGAAGATAGTTTCGCGTTATATATATATATATATATATATATATATATATATATATATATATGCTGGTGATAAGTTCTTTAAATAGATTTAATGATAAAAATTTAAACTATAAAACTTCTTTTTAAGTTGTTCAAAATATTACATGGAATAATTAACGAATATATACGTTACCTATTTTAATATAACACTTATAGTATTTTTGTTCTTAAATTAAGAAAATTAAGAGTTGCATAAAACTATTATTTACGGATTTTATCGCGTTTAATTACTACTTTAACTTATTTTTATCAGCAGCTTATATTCGTCAGCCATATGTTCCTTCACACGGGTTTTTATAGATCTTATTAGCGTGAAGGAACATATAGCTGACGTGAAGCACCGACGCTCCGGGAAGTCTGCAGTCTGCGACATGTTCAAGATCGTCCCCACTATTACATTAGATTTGATAAAACAAATCTCAAAAGAACACCGATTCCTACCAAGGATGATACGCGAGGCTATTGAAATTAAAAAACATCCAAATTCAATAGAGAAGATGGATGGGTGCTGCCACCTGCTTGGGATCAAATAATTAACAAAATTAAACCCAAACCCAAGCATACCACTGCAAACCTTCATGATACTATAAGCTCGTTTTGCGTAAATCGGACCAAAAATTAATATTCAAAAACTGAAGGTAGCCGGATTAACTATGACAATGGGACGTCAAACATCTCAGTCCCCCGTGACTATGGGTGCTGTGAAGCACCCGAAACGTCGGGATAATAAAAATAAGTTAAATTGGTAATTAAACGCGATAAAATCCGTAAATAATAGTTTTATTTAATGTGTAGTGTTCGCGTAAATTTAAGAAATCAATAAATTAAGAGTTTTTTTAGTTTGATACCTTGTTGTGATGTTATTATTGATCAATGATGACGATCATGATTACCATTAATAATATTAACTAAACTAGATCTACCCGATTAAAACATTAAAGTAACTTCCTTCTTAATTACGATCCGTTTCAAAAGACCTTTTCTGCGATAAACTGTTACGGAAAGAGACTACTAGAAATCGTTACGTTTTAGGTCAGCGAAAGTTTCCACAAGTGTAGTTAGCTAGAAGCAATATTTACGTGCACTTTGCTTTTTTTACACAATAAGTGTAACAAACGAGTACACAGTACACCTCGTGGTAAGTGGCCCATTGGCATCTACATCAAAATGGAGATACGTTGTCACCTCTGAGGACTAATATGGAATGCGTCGTTTCTAGCGAAAATTATTTCTGCATGCTGCTATTTGGCGCTTGTATTCTGTGAGAGCGTAATTCTTCACCGATAGAGTCGACCAATTCGTGATAAACGGAGTATAACGATATCAAAATATTTTTTAATCTAGAAATAAGGTTGTTACTAGATCACAAAATTACATACTGCTAATTAATTTATTTTACTCTTTTAATTACAAATACAATTATCAATGATAGTAACTTTCCTATTTCCGTATTTTTTGCTTGTCCCGAACAGGAAAAAAATATTTTGTTACTAATAAAAGGTGCGATTAATTCAAAGCTGTATTCAAAGTATGACTGCTATATATTTACAACGATTTTAAAATATAGACCATTGTTTAATTAATGATGAATACGCGCGCTAATTTCGAGTTTGAATGCGGAGTGCTGCGGCTAACATGCTCTTAATGAAAATGAATGTGTTGATGACTTGTTAGGATGCGTGGAATTGGATATGACCATTATAAAGAACTCAGTTGTAGACAACCTTTTTACAAGAAAAAATATTAAATATTCTTGTAAATACATTGTTTCAACAAAAAATGTAATATTTCTAAGTATTGGGTATTATCGAGATATTGATTGATTTATCAATATGAACTAAAATATTTATATAATAGTTTCTTTTAGTTTTCTTTTTTTCAAACGACATCTTTGTCATCATTAGCAATTTTTCCGGACCGAAACGACTTAGGGACCTTCAAGAAACATGCTTACTCCTTTTTTAAAGGCCGGCAACGCACCTGCAATTTTTCTGGTGCTTCAGTTGTTCATGGATGGCGGGAAACTTTACTATACAAAATGAAGGGCAATCGAAAATAAAACAAGGTGCAGTGCACTAACTACTATAATAAGAAGAAGCTTATCACGGAACGTAATAAGGTAAATTTTAAAGCTTAGTGGTAGTTATAAGGTAAATTTTAAAGGTAGTGAAAGTTGGGTGTGGCAGAAGAAGCACGAGAGTAGAATAAACGCAGTAGAAATGCGGTCGTTAAGGAGTATGTTAGGGCTGAATCTGAATGACAGGGTAAGAAATTGTGTAATAAGAGAAGAGTGTGGTTTGCAAGATGATGTTGTGACCAGGATTAAGAAAGGAATGCTTCGGTGGTTTGGTCATGTGGAAAGAATGAATGAGGAAAGAGTGACAAAGAAAATTTATGGTGCAGAAGTGAATGGCAGAGTCGGAAAGGGACGTCCTAGGCGAAAATTTATCGACCAAATTGGCGATTTATTGAAAACGGGCCAAATTAGGAGTACCCTTAACGCATGTATGCGTAGGTGTATGGATGTGAAGGAGGCAAGAGAGGTGTGTCAGGATCGTACCAAATGGAAGTCTGTAGTCTCTGCCTACCCCTCTGGGTGACAGGCGTGAGTGTTTATGTTATCTTATGTTATATGTTTAAAGCTTCTAGGAATATAAGCTTTAACTAATTTTTTAAAGAAAAATGAGACATTAAATTACATTTAAGAGTGATTAAACCTTAGAATAATAATTAATAACACATTATTGTTTTCAGTGTTAGACATTAAAAACCTTATATTTCTAAGGACTAAACCTAATCTACATTTAAGTAAGGAATTGTTTCGGTAAATAATTCATATTACATTATTGATATCCCTGTGCCAACAATATAATAAAATCGTATTGCGTTCACAAGAAATTTACGACATTTAAAAAACGTGGTAGAGCCATGCTGCAATTATATTAGTAGTGTAGTTGTAGCACGAATGGGTAGACTCGACCGGGAAGGACCACGCTCTCACAGAATACCAGCGTGAAATAGTAGCTTAATGCTGCTGTATTTCGTATGGTGAGTGTAGAGAACCGGAGACCCTTTTTACTGGAAATGAGGCATTCCATCTCAGTCCTCACGGGTGACAACGCATCTGCATTTTGATTTGTAATGGAAGATAGATGTAGATGTCTATGGGCCGCAGCAACCACTTACCATCAGGTGGACTGTGTGCTCGTTTGTCACCCTATCCTATAAAAAAAAAGTGTATTTGATTTTGAAGTCATGGTAGTTCTTATCCATAGTACACGCAATATGATATATGCGTCTCAAAAAATATATTTTTAAGAGCTAAACAAAATTATAAATATACACTCGTATACCGCTTAAAGTTTACATTTTTTTTAAATAGCCTGAATAAAAACTTCCAATCATGTAATAGCTACCCATTCCCTTAGAAGAATAAAGCTTGTGGAAAATGTAGTCAATCTCTGAATCGTTATTGTTCTTTATTGTTTTGACACCAATGCAACCGGCATGCTAATTTGCGAAGTGATCTCGTAGAACCACACGTAGCTGTCGTCAGTGGTGTCATCGTCCCCCACAGAACAACGACATGTGTCTGAAGCGACTATCCACTGACCGCTACGAAAAACATTACCACCCTAGCCTCTAACCGACGTCGCTTTATGCGACGGACGGGATGGGCCCTACTGTAAATAAAATCCCACCTAAATATTTACTTGGGCCGCAATGGCTCTTCAGATAAGGGGACGTCTCGTTCTTCTATTGTTTTTCTTATTCAACATCGGGAAAGGAGACGGTGAGTGAATTTCGTTTATTCAATTGAAATATATTTATTTTTGTACCCTATGACGCGTGTCTACGCATACGCTCAAGGAACGTACCTGTCTATATTTCGAGTAAAAAATCTACTCAAACAAATTTACAAGACGGGTATAATTGGAAAGTAATATAAAATATTTATTTAGCAAAATATTGATATTGAAAAAGTACAGTAATATCAGATTTCAATCATTCTTTAAGTTTTGTATATTCTGTATTGAAGTCTCAGTAATGCTAAGAATAATACGCAAATAAAAAAGTTAATAAATTCAATTAAAAATATAACTTTAATTGGCAACTAAACGTTTTAGGCTAATCGAAAGGTCTAACTCTTTTATTCTTGGACTTATTTTGTTTTAATACACTTCTTCTGCATGATGCCACCAAGCCAGATATAACTGTAAAAGCCCACTAGCTACCACCACAACAGCTACAGCCTATATATAATTACGTCCCACTGCTGGGCAGAGACCTACGCTCATTTCTGAGAGGGTTTCAAATCAAGGAAATGTCCGCCGTGCTGCCTCAATTAGTTTTGGTGAACATTCTCTCTTCGTGATTTTGTATAATTTTTCAGACATGGTCTGGACAGGTCTCTTCACCATTTTTCCTTCTCGCTGAACACGTAGTGAATCAGAACTTAAAATAACAATGTGTAAATAATTCTATGGCAAAGTTAAATAAAGTAAACTTAAATGTATTTATTTAGAATATTATTGTGCATCTTCACCGCCAGCCATTATACAGTACATAAGACTACTATCAATGTAATCAGATAATCGTCGTGCTTGACACACAGAGTCAACAGAGTGGATAAACCTAATGCCAAAATAGGCTGCTACAGGCTATAACTGCCTACGAGCTCCACGAGTGCAACGTCCACGAGTTCCGCTCATCAGTCAAAGAAAAGTACGATTTTCTTGGTTCATGAAATTATAGGAAATTAAAGAGCACCGAGATTTTCATTATATATATATATATATATATATATATATATATATATATATATATATATATATTTATAAATATATATATATACACACACAGACCGTATGGCTTAATCTGAATCTGTTGTTTGGTCTTTAGGTGATTTCATTTGAAAAACAATTCATTTTAGCCCGCAAAAATGTCTATTTTATGCATCTGAATGAAATTGGGTTTCGTGCAACAACGTTTTCTAGGCGTATCTCAGCGATTTTCGCTCGTAAAATATAACAGTTTATGATTTTATCTTTATTGGGTTAGTTACTTTATCTTACCTGATATGTGTAAGTTTATGATAAAATGAAGCGACAATACACAGATGATTAAGGTTTTGGATCACAAACATAGGAAGTTATGAGAATCCTCTATTGGATTACTATCGTAAATTTGTTTTAAGACACAAACAGTTATATTATTAGCGGGTATGTCAGTAATGTTAAAAATATTTTTAGATGCGTTCAATTTTCAGATGACGCTGAATTCTTTGATGTATTGTCTGTGGTCCGTGATGGCGAGCTTCCCGAAGGCGTATCAAAGGTGCCAGGTAGATGTCAGACGCCTTCTATCAGCCCAGAAGAATTCTCCGGATTTTCCCTTAATGAGAACGCAACACTGCACCAGCTCGCTGCAGGGATGTTCTATAATACTTTCCCAGAAGACTTCTCTGTTATAGCTGTAATTCGACTGCCATTCGGTACGTACAAAAATAGTTACCAGTAAAAAGTAAGTATTAAACATTTCTTTGCTAATTTTGTGCCGTGTATTGCGCCGTAAAAGCAGTAGGAGTTGACAGAGGCAAATAAAACATGAGATGGGCAGCAACATCTTCCTCATAATAACATTACAATAATTTAAAAAACTGCGATTGCCAACCCTGCCTACCAAACGTGGCAACTATGGCACACATGCTACCTATTAGAGGTCTAACTTCAGTAGTATTTTTTATGTTGCATTATTGCATATTAAGCCCTGATAGCAGCAGATTCTGATATGCTATTTAATTATATACAAAAAAGTTAAGTTACGCAAAGAAGTATCGTGCTAAGATTACTTAAATAATTAATGTAACATTTGTGTTTGTGAGCCAATCATTTTATTTTTCTTTGTGGTAAAACACGTTAATTGATCATTAATAAATTAATGTAGCCTTCAAAAACTTCCAAAGCTGTATTTTTGTATGTATGTTGCGCAATATCTTCGCCGATCGTGAAGTAATTTAATGTTTTTTAATCCCCTGGATTTAAACGTTTTTTTTAATTACTTTAGGGGTGGTCCCAGACAATTTTGAAGAAAATCCTAAGGGTGGGAAAATAGTTTAGATTCTTAAATGTAACTATTTAGACGGTATTCCAGCTGTTTCCTTAAGCTTGTGATTAAGCCACTCAAAAGGATCAAATAATTAAACTTTCAAAAAAGTCGATGTTTTGATTCTTCGATAAACTATGTCTTCGCATCAACTTCAGAAGCTATAACATAATATGTGAATATCATTTTATTTTTTGAAGTCGGTTTTTACGTTTTTAAAATTGACTTATAGTCGTTTCTTTTAATTATAATATGAAACCTCAAATGGTTATAGAATTGCTTGAAGTTCTAAAAATCTTTAAAATTTCATTTAGAAGATTGAGTTATATTTCTTTATTTAGTATTTTAGGTGTAAAAAGTGTTTCTTTTTAAAGCTCGTTTTGTCAAACTATAAAGATAAAATGTTTAAACGCCATCATAAATTCTTCTCGCAACTATTCATTCACCATCCACACCTCCACACCTGAACATGGACATGTCCCATAGATTGTCTTATAAGAGAGATATTTCAATAATAAATTCAGGTCAAACAGACATGTTCATGCACACATGTTGACCTGGCCGGGAATCAAACCGGGGCCAGCGGCCCAGAAGACAGACAGACAGACTGCTACTAACTGCGCCAACCGGCCATTTTTGCTAAAGATTCGTAAGATGTTCTCACTAAGAATAACAACTACAATTGGGTATTTGAAACTCGTTAAGAATTGTCAAAAAAGCATTTGATTTGATTGAGATTATAATGACGTCATAGTTTTTATAGTCAAATTATCGTCTCATTTGTAATACTTTTAAATTATAAAAATGTTAAATAGCTTTAAAAGGAAAATCGACTGCATTTTAAGACACTATTAAAAGCAGGAAGTTCACATTAAATTAAGTAGTAATTTATAAATGATGGTATCAAATACTCAATAATGAGAAGAAATAAACACATTTAGATTTAGTCCATCACAAGAATGACACAAATGTAGCCTTGCCCTGAATAACGAACCCTAGCAGTGTCGCAACGGCGACATTTACGGGATTAATTTAATTTATGTTGAAATATCTGTATAAATTAAGCTCCAAAGAATGTGTATAAACTGGGTCACTCATTCCCTGCTCCATTATTTATTACCAACTTTATAACCATAATCTTTATAGTAAAATAATACTTAGAAAACCAATGAACCTAAGATAATAAATCGGCATGATTAAGAACATACTACACTCCCATATAGTGTAGTATATTGTGCGAGGAAAACTCACAGACCAACGGCAATATTTGAAAAGAGGCATTCAAATTTTTATTTCTGAAGTGTACCTAACAATAGCAACTGTATCTGGATCTTTTATTGGAAACGGATAAAAATATCTATGGATCAGTGGTCGCTTACATCGCAAAGTACAATCATGTATCAGCGTCCACATTCTCTTCAATTCTCGGCTCTATACTCTCAAACTAATGAAAAATGAACCTACAATAAAACAGCACTTAAAACTTTGATTACTTATATGGCTTTCGAGCCTGTGGTAAATCTCAAAGCAATAAGTATTTTTTTCATGGGTTAAATGCCTAAACATACCCGCCTTACAGGGGCAAAAACGTGTTACGTCGGACTCGCAACTCCTAAACTCATGTTGTTCCTCCTTCAACGCATGTAGGCAGAGCCACAAAACTGCTTTCGGATACACAAAACGGTCACGCCGATCATACATAGATACGGATCCAACACATCGCTCATAAAGGCACTTTCTATGCATTACTACACAGAAAATTTATTTAATTCTCGATTTACATTTTTAATTAATGTTTCTTTTTAAAAAGGCACGGATCAAAATCCATTGTTTGTGTTATACTCGGATGCGGGTGATGAACAGCTGCAGCTAGTGGTTGGAGAAATGGTAGAATTGTATTATGAAGACACCCGAGGTGATCCGCCTGATCACGAACTACTCACTTATCGGGTCAACGTCGCTGATGGCAGGTAAGTCTTTGCTTTTTTCTTCTAACAAGAGCATGGTCTAATGTGGTCTAGCTACTGCTTGGGACCTGGATCGAGCTAGCTGGGCCAACATATATGCAATAAGCCGTAATTATTTTTTTTTTTATTTCTTTTTTTTTTTTTTTTAAATGATACGTACAGGGTTATTTTTCAAAGAATAGCCAAATTTTAAACATAAGTTCAAATATATGAATAATGATATACCATTATTGCAGTTTTTGAAAATACGAGTAAATAAGGCTTCTAATTGTGCTGTGATTTATGGGCAACAACGTATTTGCCTACCGAGCCATCCTTACGAATGTGTGCATGCGCAGTAAAATTAGTTAATATAATGCTTTACCACGCATTTTCAATTTAAAAGATAAAAAGGACAGAATGTTTGAGATTTTTTTAATTAATTTTTCTTCATTATTTGCCTATATTACTTATTCTGAACCTTCTCTGCAAATACCGGTTATTGCAAAATAACCCTGTATATTTATTATACTAGGATAGATAAAAAATAATTAATTAGAGTCAACCAAATCTAAGAAATACATTTTGACTGCTGTCAGACTTATTGCACCAAGCATGCCAATCAAAAAGTGGGAACGTGCAATATTCGATTCTTAAAAAAAATCGATTTCAATTATTTACAGTTGGTAATCATTTACAGTTTGGTTTGAATAATACCAGAATAAATTAAAAACGGATAATTTAAAACACAAGATTTATCAGTTTCTTCGTATTTGTTGTTACTGCTTATTTCTAGAGGCACATTTATAAAAATTTAAGATGGAAACTAAATTAAAAAAATACGTGTGGCACTCGGTGACTGCGGTAAAGCTATTGCATAGCATTTTTATCAACTTATGCAATTATAATTATTTATTTATTTTATTTATGCATTTAAGTCTTTGATATTAAATCAAGTTACACTTTTTGAGCGTGGTGACCGATAAGAAAACAATTTTTTTTCTCTTATTGAATAAATGAGAAGTTAATATTGTTTAAAATATTTTTAATATCTTACAATACTTGTACCTAGGTTATTCAGGAATTTTTATCATTGAGTTAGCAGCTAGTGTACACGCACACAAACCCCGTGCCGAAGTCTGCCGAGTGCCGAAGTCTGCCGAACTAAAACGACGTTAGACGATGCACGGCTTTCAACGCCACACATCCGTGCCCGTCGGAGTGGGGAGCGTGAGGTTTTTTTTCGTTACGGAATTTCTGGATTCGGTCCCCGCGCTCAAGGCCCGCGATAGAAGCTATGCAATAGCTTAAAATAAATTTATTCAATCACTTTCAGTACAACTAGTAGAAATGTCGTTGTTTACATTAATTATTATTTGATTTTTAATAATGCAGTCAAAATTAATGTGTTTCAAAGTCATCCATAATCAATTTTTTTGTCTTTTCTACCACTTTTGCCTAATCATCCTATGTAACATGGGCACATGCTTCAATGAATATAGAATAAATAGTCCAAAAAGTTAAAGCAGAGTCACAAAATAAGAAGACAAACACAAAATCACAAAATTACGCACAGTAAGCTCTCGAAACAGAAACTTTTTTATTTAATATAGATTATGAATAATACTTATTGAAAGTCACTTTTTTCATTTACCACTGGTTTGCAAAAAAAAACCTCTGTCCTGGAAGCACTAGCAAGAAACCCAACGGGACTAGTTTAAAAAAATGCGTGTTACAATTTACAACACAAAACAAATTAGAAATAGCTTGGTAGCGATCACCCTTCCCAGGGGTTATTATCATCCATAAATTCCTTAATATTAAAATAACCTTTTTTATTTTTTATACAAACTTAGTTTATTAGGTATTTGAACTTTGAGTACTTACGTCAAGTTTTGTATATTTTCTGCGATTTTATTGTAAAAGCGTATACATCGCCCCAAGAATAAATTATGACTCTGTGGAGTCGAGTAACTGGTACTGGTACCGAAATGGCGGGATGTTGAAATGTTATTTTATCACGGCCTTGTATATAAGTTTTTTGCCTACACAAATTTGCTTTGACAAAGTAAAAAAAAATAAACTTGTTTTATTCATGATTCATGTAATTTAAGGAATTTTGAAAATAAAAATTAAATTAAACAAATAATGAATAAATGAGTGATTCGATTATTAGAATATTTTTACCGATTATTTGAATATTTTGCCGATTATTCGCATAAAAATGAATTTTAATCATCCAAACACTACGGTAATGTACATAGCGACATATCATTGAAACAAGGTCAAGTAAAAAAAGTTGATACTGGTTATTTTTTAATATTTTGCTTTGTTTGAAAGATTCAAATTTAAATTAGTGAAAAAAAAACTATACGCGTTGTAATGAAATATAGATAACTTCATAATTCTTCTGATTTACGTAAAAGGTTATTTTAAATCGTGTGAGTACGCTTGTGCAAAGTTATTGCGAAATGATTAATGTGAAACGTCAAAAGTTATTTCTTAGATTTGGTTGACTATAAATAAATTTTACTAAAATTACCCACCCTTTTTTGCACTCCCGGGAGCTAACTACTTAAGATCAGATTTTTTCGTTGATAACCATGAACTACAGAAGCAACCATAGACTTAGAATATACTGGCCTAAAGTTCATTGAAGCAAGAGAGTATAGTACGTGAGAATAATATGGTCATTCGGTTAATATGGTCATTTTCTTATTACGCAGAAACTACAGCCTTGTTTGCATAGATGGCTGTGTGATACGATAGTTCTTCATCGGTCAATCAAATAATAAAGGGTCAAAAGGGCGCTGCTTTATCGACGCCAAGGATCTCCAAGGTGTGCGTTGTTTGCAGTTAGCAGTGGCTGCATACAACCGCCGGTAAGACATACCCCGCCGATCGTTGAGTCCGTTTACTCCGTGAGGCGTCGAGGTCACCGGCCCCTAGGCAGATTCTTAGGCACTTTAAAGCGTTCCGTGCTTACTGTGCCCAGTCGCGTCTTTAAAGTGCCACCAACGCACTTCCCCCAACCCTTTTGTTATAAAAGGGGTAGGCAGTGCCCATTGAGTCGAATCCAACATCTTTATCATCCCTACCATTCGCGTCGCGCATCACTAGTTGCCTGTCGATCGTCTGGTAATTCAGATAGGGCCCGTAGTAGATCACTGAATGCTCACTACATAGGTAGGTTAGTATCATCATGTCGGATAAGGACAAGGGGGAGCCCCCTCCTAGAGCTAGAAAACCACCGGACCGTCCAGGCGTTTTGGAGAGGCCAATCGCCTACCGGGACATTTTTAACCCCGAGCGGACCAGGGTAGTGTCCTCCTACTCCCAAATCCCTACAAGGAAGCCTTCGTCGCCGTTGACCGTTGGGCGTGAACCGTTGCCCCTACAACAGCGGGCAAAGAAAACGCCACGAAGGCACACCCCACCCGAGACCGCTAAAAAAATCACCTGCAACCATCATGCCTGCCTGCAGTACAGCTTTGTTCTATAAAAATTGTTACATAACGTGAATAAAAGTTTTTAATAAGATACCTAAAGCGATTGTTGAATCAAATTCCCGCCAAATGTCAAGTTGGTAAAACATTAAGTATATTTTTTAATTTAATTTTATTCTGGCCTTGGCTACTAACGAATTTACGAAAACAAAATAGAACGCATTTTTATAACTTATTGATCAACATAGTATATTATTGTAAAATATATTTGATGCTAATAACAATATTAGTTAAACGTTATTTATGAAAACCTTATTTTTTAGGTGGCATCGCATTGGTCTGAGTATAAAAGGTGACTCGGCAACATTGCTGGTGGACTGCGAAATAAGAGAGTCGCTTCCACTTCATCGCAAGCCCGGTAGCACGTTTAACCTAGCCGGAGCTCTTGTCGTTGGAGTCCAAATTACACCTGATCAATACTATGAGGTACAAGTGAATACTCAGTCAACTTAATCATTTATATAATCATATAGATGACTTCGGTTCTATTTTAGCAAAATGTTTTGATCTCGGTAAATGAGAGTCACCAATTGGTCACTAAATCTTAAAGTAGAAATCACATCTCAAAAGCTAACAATAATGACCTTCGCTCACAGACAGCACGGTATAGCACGGCGTCTTAAGGCATACTTCGGCATGCCAAAGGATGCTGTTGCATTCCATGGCATGCCGAAGGATCCTGTGGCATCTCGCGGCATGCCAAACAAGTCAAGACGCGCTCGTGTACCGGGCGCTCGCGCAAGTCGCTGAGATCGCAGCCGCAACGGGCTAGATTCAACCTTGTTTCAATTACTTAGCACTCACATTCCTTTAACAACATAAAGTAACTTATGCGTTTCACGTGATGCAGCGGCGTGCCGCGGCATCCCTTGGAATGCCGTGACGTGAAACAGTAGCCGCGAGACGTTTCGGTTCATTCGTGTTGAAACAAAGAAATGTCGATGCTAGGATCATTGACACGTTCCCTGTCCATGAGGTAAACCCTGACCTTATTGGAGTCTTCTACTGACACCGTTCATGAGGTCACTCTTAGCTCACGACACTTACTATAAATATTTATATATATTAACATAACATAATTTCATACTCACACGTCCATGTCGGGGTTGACCTCAATAGGTTTTTGGCTAATGATTTCTTATATTTACGCGAATACTATACATGATTAAAACTACTTTTACAGATTTTATCGCGTTTATTTTTACTTTTTATTTACTTTTATTTTGGATTCCCGACGTTTCGGGCGCTTTCCAGCACCCATGTCCCGCGTGACCATGGGTGCTGGAAAGCGCCCGAAACGTCGGGAATCCAAAATAAAAGTAAATAAAAAGTAAAAATAAACGCGATAAAATCCGTAAAAGGGTTTTTGGCTATTAAAAAAACCCAAACGAAATGAAAAATAAATAACATCTAAACTGTATTACTGGGATCTGTATTAATCTATTATAATCGAAATCTAAAGTGGACATGTGGGTGTAATCATGCTTTTATATGCGCACAGAGAACGTGTTAAAAGAACGCAGCAGTCCGGTATCGCATTACGAGTACTATGTACGTAGGAACAAAACACTCAGACTACAGACACTATTGCAAATACAGTTTCTTTTCTAAAACAGCTTATAAAATTATATGTTTTATCTTAATTGTTTATGGCGCAGTGGCATAGCAATGAGTTGTAGCGCTAACGGTTCGAATCCCGCACGGAACAAGTATTTGTATGGCCTACAAATAATTGTTCCGGGTCTGTATGTTAATCCTTGTGAAATTTATGTATGTAAACTGCTCCCTCGATACAGGAGAGAATCTTAGTGTGGAGGTAACGTATAAAAAAAGATAAAATAATGATTGTTTTCCAGGGCGACATAGAGCTTCTTAAGTTTGCAAATAGACCAGACGTAGCATACGACATGTGTGTTGCAATTGCCCCTGATTGTGAAGGATCAATATCGCAGTATGCAGGACGAATATCTGAGAGAAATGTTCCATTTGAAAATGAGATACACGCTAATAGAGAATACACACCGACCGCGATTGGTTTACGAACTGACTACACTGACAGCAGGCCGTATGGGCACATAGATGAGAATCGACTCTCTGATGTAAGAAATGAATCCGATGGCCCATGGGCTGCTAGTGGTGCTCCCTACTTAACATCAAGACCATACTGGCAGAGTCCCGACATCCTCCCTCAAATTGGACAATATGCTGCGTCAACAGATATCGGTATGTACTACTTTTAAACGAAAAAAATGTTTTAAATAAAATATAAACCGCAAAATGCGTTACATATAAATTAATTAATATGAGTGCAATTCGGTCGGCTTTAACTATTATTTTTCTATTCGGTGATTAATTGTAAATTGGATTTATGCCGATAAAAACAGCTGAATCGATTTTAATAATTCGCTTATGTGTGTATTTACTAAAGCTTCGAAGAAAATTGGGCACGACATCACCATTTCTAATCGAGAAATGTGAGCCGAAAAATTTCACTAACGTATTAATCATACACATACATAATCTTTTTCACAACAATAGAATCGGACTCTATGGACCTCAAAACGTGGAGATATGTTGAAACTTTGAATTAATGAATTTTAAATAAAGAAACAACGAATTTTAAATATCGTATCCATATTACAGTAGGGAATTTAAATATACAGTGGATTTGTTCTCTTTACGCCAGTTAAATTGTCTGTATTTTACGTACTTATTAAAAATTTACGGCGTAATAATATGTACGTTCAACTGTTGAACACAGGCCTGAGGATTGCCAGATGGTCGAGATTTGTCTGTATTCTCCCGAAATTTTAAATGATCTCCAGACTCCCGGACAAACAGCTTATCTTCGTAATAAAAGCTGAGTTACTAATTAGACTCAACTTTGAAGTAAATTGTTTAAATTTTAAATCTTTTCTGAATACCACTCAAGGATTCAAATTGGTGGACTTAGTAAAGTCCAATACCAAATACATGTGGCAACCTAAAATAAATGTACGTAAATTATTTATGTATAAACAAAGTTAGTCTTTTTGTACTTTACTAACTTTTTATTTTACATTTTCATTTTCAAAGAACTTTTTCTCCCGATAACAACCTCCAAATCCCGACATTTTTAAATTTTGTCCAGATATTTTGGTTTTCCTATCTGGGATTCCTAACAGGCCTCCTCTCATTTCTAAGAACAATTAATGCGGTGCGTTGCTCCAAAGCGTATTGGCGGAAACGTTGCTGTTTCTGTCTATTAAGTGCACTGATGTTCGTAGGCTTTCCTATAGACTGCCTCATATTATGATGGATATTTGCCATGATTGCCAGGCTTGGCAGCCATATAGGCAAGTTATATTTAACTTCCCAGTGGGAAGTTATTGTAATGGGTCCTATTTTTCAAATTGTGTTGTTTTTTTCTCCTCTGGGTTTTTTTTAATTGTGGTTGTTTTTTCGCTAGTTTGAAGATAAAGTCTCCGTGCTACCACATACAGCTTTTACCTCTTTCCGGGGTGAACACCTAGATCGGCGGGAGATCTTTTCTTTTCAATCGACAATCAAAATGATATTTTGTTAAATTTACCCATATATGCCTAGAACTATTTTTGCTCTCAGATAAGTTTCATTTTTAGAAATGTTAATACTGAAAGGGTTCTTATAAAGAATCCCCATCCCATATCCTGGTTTGTTTCCCTCTGTTGCCAGGGGACGATGTTCTTACGGATATTCTTATACCGCTGGCACAGTCAGGCTAAAATAATTCAGAAGCATGCGTAGTTCGGTTTCATTCCTCACTCTCACAACCGAGCACGCAATAAATAAGCACTCATAATTCAACTAACTTTTTCGTTGGTGATATTTATAGCAATCCTTTTTTACACAGATGAAAATAGCATCTTCGGCAGATTCACCGATATAGACGAATTCAATACTACGCCTTTAAGTAACTTTGAAAATGTTCCTGACGAAATTACAGGCATATCTACACCAATGGTGAGTAAAGAGAAAGTTTTAGAAAGAGAAGTTATGTTTGTGATATTTATAGAATTACTCGTGATCCACTCTGGCTACGCTCGGATGATTTCTGGATGAACAGCTAACATCTACCGAGTCCAATTGTAAAACTAACTTAATTACACACACAAAATTTCATCAAAATCGGTCCAAGTGCTTAGTTAGGAGCATTTCAGTCACAAAATTGCAGACAGATATATAGATATACAGAATTATAAAATATATAAAGACAATATTTAAAACTAGTATAATACTTAGTGATAAAATCTATGTACTGTTAATTTTTTTGACGTTTACAACTTTAATGGCAGATACAATCAAGATAGTGCTTCATCGGATGGAAATGGGAACGTCAGCTAAAGATTAATTTTCGTTTTAAGGAGTACCGGTAAAAAACATCAGTTTGCAAATGTATATATAAAACTTAATCGTTGATTTCTAGATGCGTGTACATATGTGGCAAGGAGCGATTACAGGAAGCGGCCAGAAAGATCTCTAGATCTCAGATTTTGTCGGTATAGCATCTCGTATGTACATTAATTAATTAATTTGTTCGTTAAAGCCTATCATATGTCCACTGCTGAACAAAGGCCTCCCCCATGAGAGGGGGATTTTGCCACAGTTACCACGCTTGACAAACGGTGGGCAAATGAATTTTTTATTCATTTTAGATTTTGTTTCGATGGTCGTACCCGTCTCCTATTTAAGTGTTCCTCTATCGCCTCTTACAACCGGACGATACCCACGTGATGAAATGGGAGTGGATATACACACGCCGCCACTACACAGCAAGCGGTTATAACATATATAATAGTCCATAGCAGCGGTGAGAAGAATCCAAAGTGCACAACGTGTGATAGATTGAAGGTGACAAAAGGCGATTGTGGCAAATATTTCCTTTAATGGTAGAGACCTATATCCTACAATTAATTGTTACGAGCTAATAATAAAGATAAAGGAAGAAAACCACACTGAATATTAACAAGATTTGCCACAAATGAGTTTATAAGTTTTTTTAGTATATTATAACACAAAAACTATAGCATTGTTTGCATAGATGCCTTTTTTATAGGGTAGGATGACAAACGAGCACACAGTCCACCTGGTGGTAAGTGGTTGCTGTGTCCTATAGACATTCTACATCTATCCTCGATTACGAATCAAAATGCAGATGCGTTGTCATCCGCGACTACTTAGGTGGAATGCCTCGTTTCCAGTAAAAAGGGTCTCCGGGTCTCTACACTCACCATACGAAACACAGCAGCATTAAGCTACTATTTGACGCTGGTATTCTGTGAGAGCGTGGTCCTTCCCCGGTCGAGCCGACCCATTCGTGCTACAACTGAACTACTAATAATATAATTGAGTAAATCAAATAATAAAGGGTCAACAAGGGGCAGCTTTATCGAAGCCATTTTTGCAGTTGTCATTATATTTAATATTTTAGTCGGTTTTAGTATTGTGTGGTGTTATAGTGTATGTAGTAATTTTTTTAAGTTGACATTTCTAAGTGTTCTTAATTATTGCTAAAACTTGTATGCCATTTTTTCTTAATATATTAGTTATATTATACTACTGTGTATTTTTCTCTCTGTCTGTTCCTAGTTTTGGTTTTATAGGTCGGCAAATCTTAAGGAGACCGTATTATCCTCATGTACCTTATATTTAATCTTTCTTTCTGAAAGAGTAGATTCTAAAAACAAGGAGACTTAGTGTAAATAATTATCTCTTTAACAAACATTTACAACCCTCATTCAAACCGTTTAGAGGTAGATATTATTATCATTACCATATACGAACTCCCAATTTACATTAAGATACTGTAGTGATAAACTTTCTTGCTTTCTTTTTTGATAGGCTTATCAGAAATAATAGGATTTCTGTGCCCAGCTATGGACCTTTTGTGCCTATTAACAGTGCATAACTACTACCCTACCGGGTGTTAAATGATGAAGAAACCGAAGATAGCAGAGTCCTTCTTCCAGTTTATATAGCGAATCAACTCGTATATCAAAAACGCGCACATTATGATCTAATAAAACGAAAGACAGTGGCAAATTATTTTACTCGTTTACTGAACGCATGTCGGCAGATACTTCACTTTATTTTAAATTTGTTTCGTTTACTTTGCATTACTTTACTTTTTTACAGCCCACACGCCAAGATAATTTCGATATACAAAATGTAACTCTCGTTACTACTGAATCGTCCTACACGCCTGTGACGACTACAGATGACACAAACACTGACTGGCTAACAAATGCCCCGGAAGTGTATGAGGTAAAGGTTAATCATATAAAATTGTAACTTACATCGTAATAATATATTATGATATCATCCTATTTTTTTTTTTGTTTTTTCCTCTTAAGATTTTTCAATATATCTACAATACCTGTAACGCTCAATTAGATATAATGCTTTTAATTATATCTCATGAGGTGGAGACCTGGTGATTTGTAATACAGGCATTTTATTGCCTATCTCAAACACCAGCTCTTCACAGATTCTAGGCTATGAGTATGAACCTACCTGTATTTAAATAGATATAAGTTTTTATTATGTATGGTCAATATTTGTGAGGAAAAATAAACATAATAATAATAATGATTAAAACTACTTTTACGGATTTTATCGCGTTTATTTTTGCTTCTAATTACTTTTATTTTTAATTCCCGACGTTTCAACCATTACAAACACCACAACAACAACCATTACATCAGATTTGATAGACCACAAATCCTCGCGAAAGAACACCGATTCCTACCAAGGATGATACGTGAGGCTATTGAAATTAAAAAACATCCTAATTTCAATAGACAAGGAGGCTGGGTACTACCACCTGCTTGGGATCCTATAATCAATAAAATTAAAACTAAACCCAAGCATACCACTGCAAGACCTCAAGACATAGTCAGTTCATTTTGCATAGATCGGACCATAAACAATAATTAAAAAAGCTGAAGGTACTCCGGGTTTAACAATGACATCGGGACGTCAGTCATCTCAGTCCCCCGTGACCATGGGTGCTGGAAAGCGCCCGAAACGTCGGGAATTAAAAATAAAAGTAATTAAAAGCAAAAATAAACGCGATAAAATCCGTAAAAGTAGTTTTAATCATGTGTAGTGTTCGCGTAAATATACGAAATCATAATAATAACCAGATGAGAAAAATATACAGATACCTAATAATAATAATAATAATTATTATTATTATTATTATAGTACAATAAATAAAAAATACAATATTTATTACCTTCTTAAATGATACGAGCTTACGTTTCAAACTCATTTTGATTTTGATTAAATGAGAATGAGGCACAATTTTGATTTAAAACTCCTCTTAGGCTAAAAAAACTTTATTTTATACGTGTTAGAGCCAAGCTGCAGCTATATTATGGTTTTAATACGAATGGGTCAGCTCGACTGGAGATAGACAACGCTCCCACAGGATACCAGCGTAAAATAGCAGCAGCATTTAATGCCTATGGTGAGTGTAGAGGATACGGATACCCTTTATACTGGAAACGAGACATTCTATCTCAGTCCTTAGAGATGACAATACACCTGCATGTGGATTCTTAATCGAGAATGGATGTAGATAGAAATCTTTGGGTCGCAAAACATCCGCGACCATCAGGGTTGACTGCGTTTGTCACTCTTATTCTATTTTAAAAATTGGAACATGTTTACGAGAAATATTTATTGCGCTTTGCATCTGTAATCTAGTATTTTAGCAAGTTACCTACCATGAGTAACTTTAGAATACCACAGTGAGATACAAACAATGTAATAAAGAATATGTTCGCTTGATTATAGTTCACTTTAACTGCAGTTTTTACACATAAAATTATGGCTATACCAAAGAAATTGGAGCTGCTTACTCACTCAACGTCATTAGTCATTTTTATAGCCAGCCTCGTAGCAGCTTTTGCTCGACGTTTCTATATGTTGTGGTGAAACTTCGCCTTTTAGTAATTAGTATAAAATAGAGAATATTTATAAATAGTTTTTATTTCTGTGGATTCTAATAACATTTTAATTATTTGTTTTTGTGGTCGATCTTTTTTGATGCTGAAGCATTACTTATATTTAAGTGGATGCTGTGTCACTTAGACATCTATATTTATCTTCGATTAATAATTAAAATAAAAATGCGTTGCCACCCCTGGGGAGATAGAATGCCACGTTTCCAGTAAAAAGGGTCTCCGGTTCTCAATACTCACCATACGAAACACAGCAGCATTAAGCTACTATTTTACGTTGGTATTCTGGGAGAGCGTGGTCCTACCCGGTCGAGTAGACCTATTCGTGCTACAATTACATAATATAGCTACAGCATGGCTCTACCACGTACAAGATGGCTTTACCACGAACAAGATAGCTATACTTACACGTACTTTACCAACAAACTATTACTAGTATGAAGTACTAGCGTAACGTTAACTGTCGTTCCCATTTAAGAGAAAATTTAATGATGTTTTATCTTTTCCTATCTATCGGCATAGTTAATCTAAACGAATGTTACAAAAAAATATGGAATTCATTTATTTGTGGACGTGTTTTACATAATTTTATATAAAAAAGTTGCCGTTTAAAAAATCATTTGTTCAGTGTTTAAATAAATTTTTGGACTTTTAGTAGAGCCATTAATTCTGTTATAAACTATTTTAAGTTTATCTATGAAACACCCTATTTACATACATTTTTTTACAGATCACAAATTATTAAACTATTTTTAAAGTAAATCTCTCAAAGCGCTACTTACTGATGACGGAGAGACTGATTTTACACAAATTTACTTTTAGGGAAATTCCTCAGTTATTTACGACTCAAATGACAATTACTATGATTACGGTGGCACAAGTACTTACACAGGCCCACGCGGATATCCAGGCCCACCAGGTCCACCAGGTCCCAGAGGACCCAAAGGAGAGCCGGGTAAACCAGGAGCGGAAGGTCAACAAGGCTTTACGGGGCCCCCTGGACACGTTTTTGTTGTGCCTGTAAGTTGGAACTTAAACTAGAGTTTAACTATATACTATGCTAAGATTTACAAAACGTCATAAATGAAGGTTTTATTTTTTCTTCTTTTAACAGTTACACCAATCAGGCAATGATAAAGGACCTGACGCTCAAGCAGAAGCGCTTCGACAAATGCTTACACAACACATGGTTTGTATATTTTTGATAAGAATCTATAAAAAATATATTTAAAAAAAATATTTTCATTAACTCTATAAGTCATAATTTGTCCTCTTCCTACCACTTGTATGCTGATGATCTTCAAATCTATACTCAGTCCTCCCTTGAAGATCTATCTAAAGCAGTTGACACTATTAACGCTGATCTGACTTGTATTTCTAATTGGAGTAAATGTTATGGTTTAACGATTAATCCTAAGAAAATTCAGGTCATTGTCATCGGTAGTTCTAGATTAATTGGTAAAATTGACTGGTCTTACCTACCCCCTATTATACTAGACTGCACTCTAATCCCTTACAGTAACAAGGTTAAAAACCTGGGGTTGTATCTTGACTCCTGTATCTCTTGGACCTCACAGGTTAATGAGGTCAGTAGAAAAATGTTTGCTGCGTTAAGCTCTTTACGTAGATTACGTAATTTTCTTCCCACAGCAACTACAGTTACGCTCGCCCTGTCTCTACTTCTGCCTATCCTTGACTATGCTGATATTTGCTAACTTGACATTACCGAGGAGCAGCTTAATAATCTTGAGCGCATTCAAAACTTATGCATTAGATTTATATTTGGGCTTGCAAATATAATCATATCTCCGAATTTCGCAAACAGCTCAAATGGCTCCCAATCCGCCTTCGCAGTAATACTCACATTCTCTCCGCGTTGTATAGTTGTGCTGTTTAATCCTTCCACTCCTCTTTATTTAAAAAACCGTTTCCAGTATCTTTCTCTCACCCATAATCGGTTCCTTCGATCCTCCGTCAATCTTTCTCTCTCTACACCTTTGCACTCTTCTTCCTTTTTCAAGAAATCGTTCACCGTAACCGCTGTGCGATTGTGGAACTCCTTACCCCTCCATATTCGTCGTGCTAAATCTCTTCACTCTTTCAAAAGTATTGTTAAATCGTATTATTTTGAACGCTATTAGATAAATTACTTTATCTTTCTCGTACTATTTTCATTTAATCTACTATATGATAATTTATATATAACTTTCACTTATCTTTATTTGTATGTATTATTATATTTTTACTATTATTTTTATGCCCCCCTCTATTTTAACTTTTGTTTGCATCATTCCTCTACGCAAAGGTTGTCTGGAAGAAATCACTTTCAGAGTGATAAGACCGCCTATTGTACATACTTTAATTTAGTTTTAACTGTACTTGATATTTCTGTATTGTGGTGTACAAAAAAGAATAAATAAATAAATAAACAAATAAAAATAAGAATTCACGTTGCAAATAACATATTTCTTCAATTTTAATTTAAGACTGCAATGAGAGGTGTAGACGGGCCTATGGGACTCACTGGACTTCCAGGACCTGAAGGCGACATTGGACCCGAAGGCCCGAAAGGAGAACAAGGCGAACAAGGGGAACCGGTAATTTTTTTTACAGATTATTGTTAAAAATAAACGTAATTATACATTTTACAATACGCTACAGTTGTACTCCTGGCCCATTTTGAGCCGGTGAAAGTTCTCGAATATAAATAAAAAGTCAACTGTGCAGATTTTTTTAAGAAACGTTTTCCCAGTTTTCCACTACAGGATGTGACTTACAAGCGTTTTACATATAGTTATAAGTTATACATCACCTTATGGCATGTGGTGGCGACGAAAGATCTATCCATATATAATTAGGCGGAAGATTTCAAATTTAGATGTAATGAAGAAACATCATACACACTGAATTCAGATCAAAGAAGCAATAATTGTTTAGAAAACATATTAGCTCCGGAAAGAAGTTTTCATTTATAAAACACAATACTGTATGTTATGTCGCTCTCTCGCAGACTAAATTCTATAGATGTATATGTTTGTCTCTTTTTAGCGTCCCTTTTTGTTTCATCGAGTTTCAAATCACAACGATTCTAAAGAAGTTTTCATTTATAAAACACTATACTGTATTTTATGTCGCTCTCTCGCAGACTAAATCCTATAGATGTATAAGTTTGTCTCTTTTTAGTGTCGCTTTTTGTTTCATCGAGTTTCAAATCGCAACGATTCTAAAGGAGTTTTCATTTTTAAAACACTATACTGTATTTTATCTCACTCTCTCGCAGACTAAATTCTATAGATGTATATGTTTATCTCTTTTTAGCGTCCCTTTTTGTTTCATCGAGTTTCAAATCACAACGATTCTAAAGAAGTTTTCATTTATAAAACACTATACTGTATTTTATGTCGCTCTCTCGCAGACTAAATCCTATAGATGTATAAGTTTGTCTCTTTTTAGTGTCGCTTTTTGTTTCATCGAGTTTCAAATCGCAACGATTCTAAAGGAGTTTTCATTTTTAAAACACTATACTGTATTTTATCTCACTCTCTCGCAGACTAAATTCTATAGATGTATATGTTTATCTCTTTTTAGCGTCCCTTTTTGTTTCATCGAGTTTCAAATCGCAACGATTCTAAAGGAGTTTTCATTTTTAAAACACTATACTGTATTTTATCTCACTCTCTCGCAGACTAAATTCTATAGATGTATATGTTTGTCTCTTTTTAGTGTCGCTTTTTGTTTCATCGAGTTTCAAATCACAACGATTCTAAAGAAGTTTTCATTTTTAAAACACTATACTGTATTTTATCTCACTCTTTCGCAGACTAAATTCTATAGATGCATGCGTTTGTTTCTTTTTGGTGTCGCTTTTTGTTTCATCGAGTTTCAAGTCACTACGATTTTAAAGAAGTTTTCATTTTTAAAACACTGTGCTGTATTTTATCTCACTCTTTCGCAGACTAAATCCTATAGATGTATACGTTTGTCTCTTTTTAGTGTCGCTTTTTTTGTTTCATCGAGTTTCAAATCACAACGATATTAAAAAAGGTTTCATTTTTAAAATTTTAAACGTTTCCTGGATTTCTCGACTGATATTTTCTTTCTAAAAAGGAATTTTCATATACTTTTTTACAAAACGGCTCGTAAAAGAAAACAAATCATTTTTAAATATAGAAGCATAAACAAAGAAAAGTGCACATTTACCGCTAAAAAGGGGTAATATTTTATCCTACGAATAATAGAATTTTATTAAAAAGCGATGTACACGTGAATATGTACCAAATAAAAGTCCGTAGTTACTACCTACCCCTTTAGATGAGAGGTGTAAAAATGTTGGTTTTTCTTTTATAAATTTTACTTTGCTATAAACATATAATAATTAATAAATGAAAATAACTATACAGGGTTATTTTTTAAAGAATAGCCATATTTGAAGTAGCGGTTTTTGAGAATATTATATAAAACTCCTACTCTTATTGGAAATTATCCCAAATTGAATGTGATTTATGGGCAACAATACTTTTTGCCTACCGATCGACCCTTGCGAACTGTGCTGTAAAATCAGTTACAATAGTGCATTACCACGCATTTTGAATTTAAAATATAAAAAGGACAGAATGTTTGAGATTTTTTTATCAATTTTTAATCATTTGCCTGTATTACTTATTCCGAACCTTCTCTGCAAATTTGGCCGGTTATTGCAATATAACCCTGTATAGAGTTCATCTTTTTAAATCGTATGAGAATTTTTATTGTCCCAGCCAGCAATTAGTTTTAATTTATGTTTTTATTTCAAGGGGCCAACAGGACCAAGAGGTCTTCAAGGCCCACCCGGACGAATAGGACGGCGTGGCCACGCAGGCAGGGATGGGGAAAGAGGTTCCCCTGGTGCCCCTGGACCTAAGGGTGAACAAGGCTATCCAGGTCTTGCTGGGATGCCCGGAGACAAAGGCGAACGTGGTATTCCCGGGCTTCAGGGTGAAACTGGTGCTCCTGGTCAAGACGGTCCACCTGGAGATGATGGTCCACCTGGGCCGTCGGGATTATCTGGAGAGCTGGTAAATAAAAACAATTTGCTAACTCCTTCATTTTAATTAAAATTTTGTAATGAAATAATAAAATCAATAATTTTAGGGACCACGAGGCTTTATGGGTCCCAGAGGATTTCCAGGGCTAATTGGATATCCTGGTATACCTGGGAATGAAGGACCACAAGGAACAAAGGGAGCTGCAGGACAGCCAGGTCCTCCAGGAACTCAAGGGCAACTAGGCCCAATGGGACCACCGGGCTCCCCTGGACCACAAGGGCCTATAGGAGCGCCAGGAATACAAGTAAATAAGTTAAAAAAATTTATTTAATTTTTTATCAGGTTAGTTTTTAACTGTATTACTGCAATTATCCGTCTGAATGTGTCTGTATGTTTCCATTCCAACTTCCGTAGAGAAGATGGCTGGGAACCTCCATCTACATAGCACCCTGCCACTTTTCTTATAAAAATAGGGTGTCCACGTGATAGCATGTGGTTGCTATGACCCAAAGACATCTACATCCACCTTGAACTAAAAATCAAAATGCAGATGCGTTTTCACTCCTGAGGACTAAGATGGAATGCCTCATTTCCAGTTAAAAGGGTCTCTAGTTCTCTACACTGCTACTACCTACATATGTACATATACATATGTAGGTAGTAGTGTACCTACATATACATGCTGTAAGCACTTAAAAGGTCAAAAATTAAAATTAAAATAAATTTAAACGCAATAAAATTTTGTAACATATTTTTTAATGTGTAGTGATGCGAAGTAATCATTATATTCTTTTTTTCAGGGGCCTCAAGGCAAACCAGGGATTTCAGGACTTCCAGGGCCTGAAGGATCTCCCGGCACACCGGGAAGTCCGGGTCAGCAAGGATCCCCCGGAGAAGTGGGTCCACAAGGGCCCCAGGTACAAATACAACAATAAATTATAAAATCTAATTGATGAATGAGTTTAGGTAAATAGTATTCCAGCACCCCATTTTAATTTAATATACTTAGTACTCTGAAAACTCAACTGTTGATTTGGGTGTCTATAAAATATCCTTAAATATACTGTTGGCAGATTGAAAGCCCTACTCAGAAATGCAATGGGACGAGTCTTCTTACAAATTCAAAGGTTTTACAGTTAAACAAAATGTTAAATCAGAGTTGTAGAAATTCTATTGAAAGTTTTATAGAAGCTGAAATATTTGGGAGTATTAGAATAAAAGTTTATTTTTTACTTACTATAAATGTACTTGACTACAGTCCCCCATGATGGTAATTGATGATAAATCGCTAACCATGATTTGATGGGATATATCAGATTAAATAAAATGCATAATTATTATATAGGGTATGTTGGGATTTCCTGGTATGCGGGGACCTAAAGGCGACGATGGACCTCGAGGACTACAGGGGGATAAAGGAGATAAGGGCATACGAGGTAAAATCACAATTTTTTTTATAAAATTTTATTAGGAGATTACGAAAAAAATAAAAAAATATGTTGAAAAGTCTACTTCCAAGAATACGTTTTTTGAAAGCATTTTGCATTTGGCTGATTTTTGTTCAGATTACGTAGTACCAAGACGTTCATTAAAATGGTTCACTTTTTACGTAATTCTTACCCACAACTAATTGCCTTGTTTAAGTTATGGTCAATATATTCTTTTTGGAGTATCTGTGTCTTGTATTTATTAGATTTATAGAGATTATTAAATTTAAGTGTTCAATAAAATAGACACGTCGTATGGTTATCTTTACTTGTTTTTAGATTATAGTACATGGCTAGTATCCTTTAGAGAATGACCGCCGTGACCGAAATTCGGTCTCGAGGACGTTATTATTAACTATATTATTATATAGAGCCACGCAGAAAGCTTTGCGAAACCAAATAACAAGCTTTATGGTAAAAGTTTTTGTTATTAAAGAATTTTCCACTAGAATCTAAAAATGTTTCATGCATCTGATCCAATTTTCGTTCCAGTCTGCCTAAGACACCTCTTTTACAATCTGCTCGAACGTTGCTAGCGCATCTTCCGGCATTCAAACTGTACCTCTTTCAACTGATTTTAATTTTAAGAAATCAATAAAAGTGACGGGGTCATAATGATGGTGTCCCGAAAGCTTAACCGGTGTGCTGACTAGAAAATCCCTCATTTTGAGCGCTAAGTGGCGAGTTCACTGTACCCAATGTTCGGTCGCTTTTTGCTAACAGCAAAAAACACTTCAGGTAAACTTCTTATTTAGTCATCCACGTGGGCTTGTGTTAATACTTGTGTCACCGTAGTCATAGTAATTATTATTTGAGTCATAAATAACCAAGGAGTTTCCCTGAAAATAAATTCGTGCGAATAACTTCTTTATAACTAATGGAACTAAAATATTTGTGATTTGTAAAAAAATTGTATATCGGGTAATTCATAAATAACTTTCAAAGAGCTTATGGTAGAATAATAGCTGTAACAATAAAAGCGTACGAAAATATATTTAAGTACCACAAATAATTTTTTTAAAGATAAAAATATCTCAGTTTCGTAAGCAACTCAAGTGGCTCCCAATTCGACTTCGAAGGAACACTCGATTGTTATGTCTCCTCTATAACATTTTGCACAACCCTTCCTCTCCCACATACCTCAGAAGCCGATTTTCCTTCACCCATCCTCCGGACAAACCATGCAGATCCCTTGTTAAAACTCTTCTTGACTTTCCCGTCTATAATTCCGGTTTTTACTCCCACTCCTTTTCAGTTCACGTGGTAAGATTATGGAACTCACTACCGTCAAATATAAGAAATTCCGAAGCTTTGTTGGTATTCAAGAAACGTCTTAGAGATAACTACTTTGCATCATGTATTTTTGCATGTATTTATTATTATTATTATTTATTGATTTATTTTATTTTTATTTATTGTTTTATTTTATATAACTTACGTAACATTGTGTATATTATTTATTTTTTAGGAGTACTAATGTATGCACTAAGTTTGCAATTTCAATATAATTTCCTTTATGGGTCTACTGGAAGATATTTCAGCTAATTTGGAATAAGTAGAACCTTTGTACGAAATTACTATAAGACTGCTTCTGTATCTTAATGTGTGTATATAAAATAAATAAATAAAAATTTCTTCGTATTTTACATTTATGTACAACATGACCACAAAATGAATGAATTTCATCGCTTTTACTTCTTCTCTTCTATCGGCACAGTTAATCTTTTAGATTAACTACCGATAAATATTAGCATACCATTCGACATTTATGCTTTTTTAGTTTCGTAAAGAAATTGATTTCAGATACCCCTTATAGGTAAAAAGATAAGCGATCAAATTCTTTCCTGTGATTTTCGATCGCTTCGGTGTGGAAGTCGTTGATTAAATTGTAAATACCCAAACCGTCAACGTGCGCTTCGATTCTTGGTCGTACTGATAAATTTAAAATTCATTCAATAATATCAAAAACATGCCGAGACGAGCCTGCTTCAAAATTAGTAATCATGTCACAGCACCACCATTCCACGCGGGCTTGCTGTGTTCATCGGTGAAGTTGCACGGCACCCAACATAAAACCATGCTGAAATCTGAGCTTGAATATATATATAATATCAGCAGTACACGTTTGCCTTAGAAAGGCTTTTATCCATAAATGCAATTTGAAGTCTATTATTCGGCTGGTTTTAGGCGACATTTGAAATCGTAAAATTCATCGCGCGAAAATGTTTCAAAGCAACTTAGCTTTCAATAAAACATGACAATTTAATTTAGTTCGTTAAATGTGGAGCAAAATTTACTTGTAAATAATCGTATTTTCATTTAACTTCCATTTTCTACTTGGCAGTGTCTCGTCTCATACAAGAAAAAACTTTATTCGTGAAGCTTTCTGCGTGATCTGCCCTATTTTATACGAAAAAATAGCAGGCCATTTCATACAAATTTATCTCCTTTTAGGCATTGAAGGGGAAAAGGGAGAAATGGGACCGAAAGGTGAAAGAGGTCAACCTGGAGAACCGGGGCCTCCTGGCATCGAAGGTCCAGAAGGTCAAAAGGTGAGGCAAATTCTTATAAATTATTCTTATATATTAATGGACTATGAAATTTAATAAACGCCAATTATTTTCTTACCCTGTTTCTGCTCCGGTTAGAGGAAACTTCATCAATCAGGCTTAAAAAAATTACATTTTAAACCGAATTTCTTATGTTGCAAAAATAAAGATATTTCATTTCATCCATTTCCATTAATTTTATTTCATTTGACCTGAGTTCAACAAAAACAACGAAACATTCCGTTTTTCGGTTTCATATAACGTAGAAAATCCACGTTTCATCTCAATTCTGACCAAAACCTATTCACGTCTCTCCCTGTTCACCAAAGGCAAAGGCAAGTGCTTCTTTATACATATCAGTTTATTTGTGAAGTCCGCATTTTTTGTAATTTTGACAAAGTGGAGTAAAATTGTTAGTAAGGTAACGTAAAAACATGTCCTTTTCCCTAATTTTAATTTATCGTTATTTACACCGCAACGTTTCTACTACGAAAGCGATTATACAAAAAAAATTTTGATATTTTTTTTATGTAAAGAGATAATTAATCATGAATCTTGGACCGCACAGGTTTAATTTTAAGTTACAGTCTATAAATGCACCACTGCCCCACGACCTTGCACGAAGGTCTATAAATGTCAAACAGAATATAGAAGATTCCAATTGATATTGTGGAACTGTCCGGCAAAATCCGAAACGATTAGCTAATTATTGAAATTGCTAGTGTATTTATATTTAAAAAATCATATAAATATAAAAATACAGGATCACTTTTATTTACAAAATGACCGTTATATATAACATTTACTCAATTTAAAATACACATGGGTTATGCTTTATATATTTTATATAACTCATTAACCATGTAATTGTCATGAGCTATATAACACTAATGGTACTATATCATTTTCAGGGTATGGAGGGGCCGAGAGGCGAGACGGGAGCCATAGGATCTACTGGTGAAAAGGGTGCTATGGGACCTCAAGGGCTAGCTGGTTATCCTGGAGTTCAGGGAGAAAAGGGTGACAAAGGGGCGTCAGGTAGAAGAGGCAGAAGAGGGGCTAAAGGCGTTGTGGTAAAATAAAATAATTTACTTATTACATTTTCATAGTAATCTTATACTTTCTTATCTTTTCTTAGACTGCAAAAATTTATTTAAACATAAATTACTTTACAGGGTATGATCGGTGTACCGGGGGACAGAGGAGAAACTGGACCACGAGTGAGATTTATTTCTTTTTATTATAAATTATACTCAAAAAATAGATTTCCTATATCAGTTCAATTCTTATAGGGTTATCGAGGACCGAGGGGACGCCGTGGATCCGATGGACCACCAGGACCAAAAGGTGATACAGGACAGCCCGGACCCCCGGGTCCTGTTGGAGAAAGAGGTCCTCAAGGACTAGAGGGTACACGTGGATTCCCAGGTGCTATAGGACCTCCAGGATCAGACGGAAAACCTGGGTTGTCTGGACCGCCCGGAGAACGTGGTCCAGTGGTAAAGATATACAATATAATATTAATATAATTAGTTCTGTTTATTCAATATAATATGAAACGTAGACAACGTGTACAAAACACAAATTATTGAACCTCCCTCAACTTTGGCACATTGTCTTGGGTGCATCCAAGACTAACGATTAACTTATTATTTAAGCGTTACGTCCGATACAAACACGTTGTGGCAATATGAAATTTTCTTAAAAAGCCTACCGCACCCTACCGTATGTACGAGGCTATGACGACCGCTTGATCGCGGAAAATCAATCGAAAATCGGAAAATCAAAACTTTAGTTTGGAAATTGGAGACTCGAGGGGAATAGCTTACCAGTGTGTAGGCTCTGGTCAGACTACTCAGTGGACATGCGCACAACTTCCAAATATAAAAGCAACCTAGCATGGTACGTGATAGAGTCATGCTGCAGATATATTGTGGTTGCAGCACGAAAAGTCGTCTCGACCGGGGAATGACCACGCTCTCACAGAATACCATCGTCAAATAACAGCTCAATACTGTTACGTTTTGTATGGTGAGTGTAGAGAGCCAGAGATCCTTTTTACTGGAAACGAGGTATTTCATCTTAGTCCTCAAAGATGGCAACGCACTTGCATTTTGATTCTTAATCGAGAATAGATGTAGTTGTTTATGGGTCACAGCATCTACTTATCCATCAGCTAGACTGTGTGCTCGTTTGCCACCCTCATTCTATAAAAAAAACATTCTTAAAGAAGCTGTATGCTCTGAAATGAATTTAAAAAGGTTATTGGAGTAACTCAAAACTGCAAAAGTTTTGAAGTTTTGAAGAATTATGACTTTGTTATTCTAAAGCTATCTAATACTAATATCTAATATTTTTTTTTTATATTCAACCGTAACAACCATGTTTGAAAGTTTATTTTTTGTATTCTCTTCTCTATTCAGTAAACCAATACTGCATGTGACTTATATAAAGTTTATTATTATTATGAGTCCTTAAAATAACACTGCTGGGCATGGACACGTCACGCTAAAAGTAGGATTTGCTACAATGCTGGCAGGCAATTTATGATCGCAGCACCAGATATCTCGCACTTTTACGCTATTTCACTTTAACGAGATGATTTTTCTGCTACACGTCGTAAGCCTTGTCGTAAGACTTCCTAGTATTTTCCTCTTACTGCAATTTAAACAAATAAATACATAGACCTGGTGGAAACTGAATATTGCTGTCCATATTATGGCACTACTTGTGGCGTGACGACAGCGCCGCCACATCGCCCCTGCTTATACCGGAGGTCGATGATGCAGTCTAATTCTCGAAGTACATGCAAGTGCCACGGGGATTTCCTTGGAGTCTGCGATGAATCGAGAAGAAGGCAAGTAATCTGCGAGAGTGCCGTGAAGCAAAGGCGAGCAGTAAGGCTCATAGCCGTGCTAAACACTGCAGCGCAGAGAGTAGCTTGAAGGAACAGGAAGCATTATCCAGTGCCTGCGGACTTGCAGGATGTCAAAACTGCAGACGATATCTGCTGAAGAGCGAATGGATGGGGTAGTTGACGTTGACGACGATGGCGAAGTTTGTTCTTGAAGTTTCCAAAGGTTGCACATTGTTGCGTATTAAAATCACGTCGGGATCACCAGTTGGTCGTAGGAGGAAAAGCGGAGATCTCCCGCTGAGCAAGCTGGTCTGCCCGGGAAGCGGCCAACGCTCCACGTGTTAATTCGGAGCTGTTCTATATATAGCGTTGTAGCTTCGCAACTTTGATATCGCGATTTAGGCTTCGGTGCATTTCGCTTTGGCACGACGACAGCTCCGCCACAATATACTTACTTACTATTCTTTACTCGACTAAGGACAAAAAATTTACATAGAACAGCCATGCCATCCACTTGCCATTAGACGTTTTCCCTTAATATATAAAAAAGAACAAAGTGCAGATGCACTGTCGTCCTTAAAGACTATAACAGAAAACAAGAAATAAGATTTCTGATTTTCATCCCTCACTATTGTGAGCTGATGAATTTCGTATACGAAACTCACGCTATATTGCATTTATTTAAGCTGGAACCATATTACAGCTACAGCGTGGCTGTACCACATAAAATACGTAAAAATAAATTCAATAATTTTTTATCTTTACTTTTTATATATGGGCTGTTACTTTACTTTTTAGGGTGACACTGGTAAACCGGGATTAATGGGGCCACCCGGATCACTCGGGCCGCCAGGACCAAATGGCGATTTAGGTCCTCCTGGACCACAGGGGCCTGCAGGCGTCCCTGGAACCCCCGGTGACTTAGGTGCTCCTGGTGAAATGGGTAAAGAGGGGCCACCGGGAATGCCCGGACCTGAAGGAAAGCCTGGCCCTGTAGGATCACCTGGCCCACCCGGCCATCAGGGAGATGCTGGTTTACCGGGAACACCTGTAAGTTAATATTTCTACTATAAAATTAATAATTCAAATAAAATACCGATATTAATAACTTATTATTTAATTAAGGGATCAACAGGTGCAAAAGGCGATATGGGCCCACCGGGTCCAGCTGGTACTAGAGGTGATAAGGGTGAGCAAGGGGAACCAGGTAATGAAGGCCCTCAGGGCCCAATGGGTCGAGAAGGCCCTCGAGGATCTCCTGGTCCGGGGGGACAAAAAGGAGAAATTGGAGAACCAGGACCAATTGGTAGGTATTCAAGCAATAACGAACAAATTTTTTCAGGTCATCCTCACTGTAATAAAGACAATATCTTTGTTAATTTAAAAAAAATAGTTCAATCAAGTTCAAGTAGATAGAATAGAGCAGAATTATTAGCTATTTCAGACTTATTGAATAAAATTTAGAAAACCATGAATAAAAAAGGAAAAGAGAATTTATATGGAGAATTTGACTACATACAATATTAGGTCGTTACCGGTGAAATTACCGTTTTCTGATAAGCTATTAAACCGAATTCAAAAAACGAGAAGGTTCTATATTCGACGCTTATGTTTTTTATTTATGTTCACCGATTTCTCAGAAACCGGCTAAATCGATTTTAATGATTCTTTTTTTAAGTGATACTATGATTTAGACTACATTTTTACTGTTACCTGCAACTTATGGTAATCTTTAGTCTACTTTAAAGGCTAAAATAATTAAACTTAAAAAAAAGAGTAAAATCGAATTCAAAAGAAAAAAATACTTTCCACGCAAAAGATTCTGAAGGCGGGACTTAATTCTTTATTTTATTTTTATTTTATTTTAATAAGGATAACAACAACGTATATCACTAAATACAATTTCAAATTTACTTCAAGTATGCCAATAACAGTTATCCACATATTAAATATAAAGGTAAGCTAGGTACAATTATAATGAATAAAAACGATGGAAATTAAACAATTTAAAACAACTTAATAAAATAACAGTAATAAAATTAAGTAGTTTTAGCTTTACTAACACTAAGATATTAGGTCTTACTGACAAATTGATGTGTGGTTTACTTTTGGAGTTAATTTTATAATTCATTTATTTATATCATGGTAAAATATATTCTATATATCATTACATATATACATACAAGTATACGTACACACCAATGTACATAAATATTTTAAAATATAATAAAATATATAAATGGCTCACTTATTATTTAAACATAGCTACCTAAAATAAGTGTTTCTGTTACGGGCATCCTACGTTTACAAATAAAGGTAAATTAAACAACAGAAGCTGTGTTTAATATGCATGTACGTACCTTGTTTCTAAAATCACTTTTACTGCCTATAAAGGGATCGATGGTATTAAATGTTTTGTTATAATTTGATAGCAAACGTGTTGAGATACTATTTTTACCATAAAGTGTGGAACGACGAGGTATACTAAACAAAGTTTTCTTGGTGATTCTTGTACGTTTTCTTTGCACATTAAACGTGACAGTATTCAGTAAATCCGGGCAGTCAATACCATCGCGTAAGATATCGTATAGAAATCCCATATCTAACTGTTTACGTCTTTCTTCAAGCGTAAGAAGGTTATAGTGTCGGCAATCATCTAAATATGATGAGCTTTTATGTTTAAATTTATAGTTCAGGTGTGAGAAAAATTTATGTTGAATTCTTTCAATATTATATATGTAAATTTTAAAAAATGGTGACCAAACCCTGGCATGCATACTCAAGAGTGGATCTTACATACGAGAAATAAACTATTTTAAAACTTAGTAATTCCGTAAATGGAAGACATGTACGCATGACAAATCCAAGATTACGAAATGATTTACTACATATACTATTGATATGATCTCGCATGGTCATACCGACATCAAAGAGTACGCCTAAATCCCGAACAATTGTGACCCTCTTAATTAAAATTCCATTGAAATTATAGGGAAATACTATTGGATTTAGTTTTCTGGTGAAAGATATACATTGACATTTGGATATACTTACATTTATGCCGTTAGCTACGTAAAAGTTATATAAAGAGGTAAGATCTTTTTGAATTGATTCGCAGTCTTCAATAGTACGAACTTTGAGAAAATTCTTTTTATCATCGGCGTAAAGTAAGTGATGGGAGTTACTTTATCTTTGCACCGACTTCAAAAACTGTGGAAACTATTATTTTGATTGTTTTAGATGTCGGTTCTATTTTTTCTTGAGTTTAATCTAATAAATCTTGAAAGTTTTCTTGTAATCGAATTCGGATTCAAAATTCAAATTATTTGCGTATTAAAAAATTATATTTAACCAGCTGTGATATAGCTGTGTGGTAGGCACCGTGGAAAATTAATAGCTTAATTTAAAAAATATCAACAATTTTGTAAATCATTTCAACAATCATTATTTATAATTCCTTCCATTCTTTCCTTTATTTCTAGATTCTATATCTTCTATTCTATATTCTGTCTCTCTAGAATGAAATTGGTATGCCATGCTAATCTTACATGCATTGGTACGAGCATTAACTTTCATCAAGAATCAGTGTAGTGGCTTCTAGCTTTTTATTAAATGATCCGATAACGCATTTACGAAACTTCAAATTATCAGTCTTTTTGTATCCTAACTTTATTCTTTACGCAGTTATGGTAATTAAGTCGGTTCGCATGAAAGTTTTATTTTTATCTAGGTCCTGTTGGACGTGATGGATTACCGGGACCTAGAGGACTAACAGGTGCTCCAGGTCCAGTGGGACCACCTGGTGAAGATGGAGATAAAGGCGAGGCCGGTCCACCAGGAGAAAAGGGTTTTAAAGGCGCCGCGGGAGAACCTGTAAATAAAAAATACAATTGATTTTTTATCGCATATTTTAGACCAAAAATATTTAATACCACATTATTTTACAGGGCCCTCCAGGTTCACCAGGTATACAAGGTCTACGTGGAGAAACTGGTCCTGTAGGATTACCAGGAGAGAAAGGACAACAAGGAGATCCAGGTCCACCTGGAACTATTGGAGCAGATGGGGCGAGAGGTCTACAAGGCCCTCCCGGTCCAACTGGTCTACAAGGAGAAAAAGGTCAACAAGGAATCAAAGGAGATAAAGGAGACGGTGGTCCTATAGGTACGTGCGGCTTAATCGATAAATCGATACGACAGTATCATTATATTAAAACAATTCCCATTTGGCAATTCTTGAACCTTTGTAAAAGAATTGAATTACCTATATTTAAAAAGGCTTATACTTATGGTCGTGATAGTTTAGGGTCTAAGCGCTCGCTGTAAATTTCACAGTATGCGAGCAACCCGGGCTCGATCCCCGCCAGTACCAATGAAATTGTTAAATGCAATTTCAAACGCTGATTTACCACGTGCTAGGGGGTCAAGAAAAATATCGTGAAGAAACCTGCATGTCTGAGAAATAGGAAAAAAATATTTCACACATATGAAATTTCCTTGCCCTAAAACCCATTCAGAAATGAGAAGCCTGTGCCCAGCAGTAGGACATATATGGGCTATTACTTTACTTTTACTATTATATTTAAAAATATTGAAAACAAAAGGTATTCATATTTTTTATATAGAGTAAGGGTAATTTCCTTGCCAAAACACACTCCGAAAACTTGTCTCGACGGACATACTAGCTGTTCTACCTTGACTTCCGCTCTTTTAAATATTCGAAGAAGCTCCAAAGGTAATTCATATTGCTTTGGGTGGGAAATTTCCTTGCCCTAAAACACACTCAGAAATGAGAAGCCTGTGCCCAGCAGTAGGACATATATGGGCTGTTACTTTACTTTTACTTTTATATTTAAAAATATTGAAAACAAAAGGTATTCATATTTTTTATATAGAGTAAGGGTGGGAAATTTCCTTGCCCTAAAACACACTCAGAAATGAGAAGCCTGTGCCCAGCAGTAGGACATATATGGGCTGTTACTTTACTTTTACTTTTATATTTAAAAATATTGAAAACAAAATGGTATTCATATTTTTTTTATATAGAGTAAGGGTGGGAAATTTCCTTGCCCTAAAATCCACTCAGAAATGAGAAGCCTGTGCCCAGCAGTGGAACGTATATGGGCTGTTACTTTACTTTTACTTTTATATTTAAAAATTTAAAAATATTAAAAACAAAAGGTATTTTTATAAACGTGCATACAGTCCATCTGATAGTAAGAGGATGCTGTGGTCTATAGACATCTACATTTATCTTCGATTAAGAATCAAAATGCAGATGCGTTGTCACCCCTGAGGACTAAATATGGAATACCTCGTTTCCAATAAAAAGAGTCTATTTTACTAACTATGAGATATTTTGTAGGGCCTACTGGTCCAGCTGGCCTAACTGGGCCCCAAGGAAGACGTGGAGCGAAAGGAATTCAAGGCGAACCGGGACCTCGTGGTGCAGAGGGCCAAAGAGGTGAAACTGGAAATTCAGGTGCCCCAGGACCACCGGGACCACCAGGACCCGAAGGGAAACAGGCAAATAACTAAATAGTTTATTCACGCTTGTCCTTCTTCAGTTAATTTAGAATGCCTTTCTTATTCTATGAACGCTTCATATAAAACCAACTTGCTTATAATTAAATATAATTTTGAATCTATATCAATTTGTTACAGAATCGGTTTTGGAAGCAATTATAATTCATCAACATAATTTCAGCCTACCAAATATTGAATATGGCCACTGCTGACTATAGGCCTCTCCCAATAGAATAACATCGTTGCCACGCTTTGCAGGCGGGTTAGTCGTAGTCGCAGATTTTTATCATTTTGAGTTATCAGGAAATTGTTACTGCGCACCCCTGTTTAAATTTTTCTTTAGCCTCTAACGATACTCACGAAATTATAGTGTTTATATTTAAAATTTCTATTTGTGTGCTATATTATGTGAGTTATGTACTTATTTAATCGTGTAATAGGATATAAGAGTGCATTTATTCGCCAACAAACTCTCTTCGTCTTTACAGTTATAAAATTATGTAATGTTTTTGTAAATGTCAATAAATAAATGAAAAAAATATTTTTAGGGAAGTAGATTTTCCTACGCCGCCACTACACGGCGTTTAAAACTTATAAATAATGTTATAGTGCATGATAATATAGTATATATTGGTATATAGTACGTGAGGGTAATATGGTCATCCGGTTAATATGGTCACATTCTTATAACTCAAAAACCATAGCCTTCTTTGCATTGGTGGCTTTGTGATACGTAAGCTCTTCATCAGTCAATCAAATAATAAAAGATTAAAAAAGCGCTGCTTTATCGACGCCATTTGACAGTTGACATAATAGTAAAATATTGTAGTCGATTTTAGTATTTCTTAGTGTAGTTAGTTTATTTTAGTTGATTTTTTGAAATGTTTCTAATTATTGACAAAGGTTTTTTGCTATTTTTTTCTTAACGCATTAGTTAGGTAGTTTTGCTATTATAGGGCGGCAAAACTTAAGATGACTATATTACCCTCACATACCTTACTTACTTGCTCAATACAACTCCGCTGTATTTTATCTGCTTGTCGCTAAAAACTGTAAATATTTACTGACAATAAGCTATGCGAAATCTTACAAGTTTCAAATTATTTGCCTTACTTATAATCGTTGATTATTACTTACATAAATTAAATACTAATTATTATGCATACCTGTCTCTTTCAACTATCATTTAATGAAAAGACTTTAAGCAACTTTAAGCATTTCTTAAAATGGCAATTTTATAAGTAAGGCCGTATCATCAACGCAATACGATTCTTCAACAAAAATAGTTGTTGTAGTTTATACATCAAAATACAACAACGACACACAAACAAACATTAATAAAAAAACTAGCAATAATATATGGGGCGCTCGTGTGTAACGCTTTATATCCTGGAAGTAAAAATATATACTTATAGGTATATGGTACAATAATGTTTCTATATGTAATAGTAAAAAAATTTTTATTCTGTGCCCTCTGCCAAGTCTCCGAGCCTATTTAATTTTGACTACTATCACAAAATGTAATTTTTTTATCTTTTTAGGGACCAAGAGGCCCTGTTGGGCCAAAAGGTGAAGATGGACCTCCAGGTTTACAAGGTGAACCAGGGCCAAAGGGACCAGCAGGATCGGAAGGGCCTAAAGGAGACGCCGGTCCTGCAGGATTTCCTGGTGAAAGAGGAGAGCCGGGACCACAAGGAATAAAAGGAGATCCTGGTGCAGATGGCCCGGAAGGTAGCATAGGATTGCCCGGACCACCTGGACCTGTTGGACCTGTCGGTAAACCTGGTGAAACGGGATTACCTGGTAGCCCAGTTAGTAACACTTTCATTGTTTGCTATAAATATACTTATATCTATTAATGAATTATTTTTGTACTTTACGAAACTTATGTATGTAATGTAAAGATTCCTAAGTTCCTATTTTATGGTAAGCGTTTTTGCATCAGATTTAACATAAATCTAAATCGATCCATAGCCGACTTTATTTCACAAACTTTGTAATATTTTAGGGCGCAGAAGGCCAAGCAGGCGTACAAGGTAGCCCAGGCGTGCCAGGAGAAAAGGGAGACGTTGGTCCAAAAGGAGCAACGGGTGAACCTGGGCCGGTCGGACCACCAGGGCCTCCCGGAGTTGAAGGTCAACGGGGCATCAGGGGGCCACCAGGATCAAATGTAAGACGATTCATAATAAAAATTATATTTAAACATAATAATTAGTATCGCAGACACCACGAATACATTATTTTTAATGATGCTTTAACATACTAACCAGAAACATCCGCACATTACCTTTTAATTTATTATACAACTGGTGCTCCACTACAATCCCACCTTGGAGTAAACGGCGATGAAATTCTAGATCTTAGTCGAGATAATATCTTACCGAAATGTCCTTAACATGCAAAGTTATGCCTTACGTGCTGCCTTATTCAAGTTAATAATATTTCTTTCAAATTTTAAGGGGATATAGTAAGTCAGCTCAAATTCTAATTTCGCTCCCACTTCCCCGCGCGTCGTATGCTATGTACCGACATGTTGCTAATCACTAATACTGTAAGTAGATAGGTCGTTAGACACTTATTTCATTAGGTTTATCATATTTATGTCTGTTTCTTAACGCCAAGCCAGTCGCTTTTTATTTTTATTAAGGTTATTTCCCATTTTAATTTTACGTCGTCCTGTTGCGTAATGTGTATTCTGATGGTAAGCGACACAACCTCCCCCTTCAAAGGCCGAAGCGAAACTGACCGGGCGGCAGGAATCACGCTTCACGAGGCCGATAGTTTAGGTAATTTCTTTTTACAGTGAAAATAATGGTATTTTAAAAAAAATAACATAAGCACTGCTTTATAGTTAGTTCAGTTAGTATGCAAAGTTTTATGATCTTATTTAGAGTATTTTATGAATAACAGCGGTTTATTGTTTATTTTGGAGGTAACTTTGGATTTTTTTTCTATCGAAAAAATTTTACGGAATCGTGTTTTCGTTTAACACAATCCTTAACATTAATCCTCAACTTTACCATATATTTATTTCAAAATTAATGCTGCAATATTTTCGGCATAACGGAGGATCTTGCTAAGCCATTTGAGGTTATATTTCCCCTTAAGATTTCGTAGCTAAATATTCTTCTAATCTTTTAAAAAAAATCCTTTTTTATGAAGTAGGGTTACAAACGAGTATACAGTCTACCTGCTGGTAAGTGAATGCTCTGGCAGATTTTCACAAAATATTGATATCCGACAAAAATGGTTGAAAATAATAAATAGAGAAGAGTAGGTTCCCAAAAGAAAATATTCGACTATATGCAGCAAACACTTGGGAGAATAATAATTTTCTCATAGAGTTGCCCACTACACGGTGACGAGAATATCCGCTACTCCATATCAAACGCATATCATTTTTAACTGAAGTTTCTTTCAGCGAATTTATATTAACAATTCTTAAAGTCTATATATGAACTAAGTGGTAGGACCACATTTCTGTCTGGGAGGTAGTCTAGGTAGTTATCAACCTCTCGCCTAGTACCGGTATTAATACAGGTCGTAAGGCAATCTACCTCAGTCGTAAAGGTAACAACGACCTTCTTTGTTTGAAGATAGCTGCTAGTTTCTAGGAGTTGCAGTAGCTACTTACCAGGTCAGGTGTACTGCAAGTTCGTTAGATACTTCAGTTTTATAAAAAAAAACTTTAACTGATAAATACTAAAATAGTTAACAGTTTTATAACATGTATTATCGGAATGTCGAAAATATTCTGAATTACACCATTCATTGGATAACCAGACACGATACTTCAATAGGTATTTATTTAATTAGTATATCCATTCAGCGAGTAACCACAGCCAGCGTTCTTGGCAGGACACCACAGGGATGTATAATAATTTAAGTTTTTAGTTTCAGTTTTTCTTATACACGGTTATTTTTCAAAAGGTAGCCAAATTTATAAACTTAAGTTCAAATATATAAATAATAGTATACCGTTATTGCAGTTTTCTACTTTTATTTAAAATTATCCCGAATTGAATGTGATTTATGGGCAACAACGTTTTTGCCTACCGATCGACCCTTACGTATGTGTGCGTACGCAGTAAAATCAGTTAAAATAAGGCATTACCACGCATTTTGAATAAGATAAAAAGGACAGATTGTTTGATATTTTTTAAAATTAATTTTTCTTTACCTTTTGTCTCTATTACTTATTCTAAACCTTTTCTGCAAATTTGACCGGTTTTTGTAAATTAACCACGTATATATAGTTTTTTAATATTGTATATATTTCAATGTTTCATTATATGTTCGCAATAAGCCGTGATGTTGGTTTATATGTGACTTCATGCAACTTAAAATCCGCGAAAGGGTACAATACTTTTTAAGATATCTAATTTGACAATATAAGATGAGTAGTTTAGATCTGAGAGAACAGATGAACATACATATATACATAGCCTTCTAAAGTTATAAACATCTTTTTGGCTGCATCGTAGTTGGGTAAAATATTCGTCTACATCATCTGCGTCAAATCAGAAGATACGAATATACTGCAATTGGCATCGATAATGGAAGTTGAGGCAGGCAATGCATGGTGCAGCACTATTTGTCACCCACACATGCGATTTATACGCACACTGGTGTATCTTGATTTTGGTGTTGCCCTAGTCACTACATCGCCAGTTTATACTATACTATATCTTTATCTACAAGGTAGAGAAAAATACACAATTTGAATTTATTGGCTGAAATTAATCTACATATAGAGGATCAGGGGATAGACATTATCACGTTACTAGGTGCGCACTATAAGGCTAGGTGTCGATAATAATGGACAATCCATCTTAAAACGGGCTGGCCATTACTGATCGTTACACTTCTGAACGACTTTACTAATTGAGGTCATAATATTCACACATTATATTTGATTTTTTGAGACAGTGGTTCATAGTTAGCTAGGATCCGATAGGTTGCGCTGTAGTCAAGTTATTAACAAATGCTTTATTTATGGACTAAAACGACTCACATTCAAAATACATTATACGTGTTTGTTAGTGTCGTGCCTAAAAGAAAAGTCATAAAATATATACCCGAAAGGTGGCGCTGTGTTCAAATTCTTAATAAAATTTATATTTACAGTGAAAAATATACAGATTGAAACCGAATTCACAATGAACACTTCTAACGAGTCAACTAGTATCAAATAAAATCTTTAACAGTTGGAAATGAAGTTTCACTTTAAAACATAAGTTTAAAACTACATGTCCCCGGAACTTATTAAATTCATAATTTGAAATTTCTTATTGTTTCAGGGAGACGTAGGCGCTCCTGGCATTATGGGACCAGCAGGGCCACCTGGCAAACCTGGACCTCCTGGTGCACCGGGAGTTAGAGGCGAGAAAGGCAGTAGGGGGCCAAAAGGCCATGTTGGTGAAACAGGAGTGATGGGTGTAAAAGGTGACCAGGGTGAACAAGGAGTACAGGGTCCACCTGGACCAGCGGGACCACCAGGTCCTAAAGGAGATTTAGTGAGTTATCCTACAATTTATAAATATTTGCTATGGTGCTTTCCTCTAAAAATCAATGGAAAATATTAAATTTATTGCATACTTTCTTAGAATAATAATGCAATTAACTTTTAAAAAGTGAGCTGTGGTAGCTCAGATGGTTAGCGCTCGCTGTCAAGGTGAAGTGAGCGCCAAAAGCAGATTTTACACGCTTTACAGGTGCGCAGAAAATCAATTTTTTGTCATTAAAAACTATGAATTAACATTTTTCATTCATTATGAAAGTTAAAGATTTTTCTTAGTGAATTATGGTAGCCAAAACATGATTAACACATTTTGACTCGATAGAAAAAGATCGCTAAGTTTCCTCAAAATCTACAATTTTAGGTACGTCCAGTAAGTAAAAAAGCAGTTTCATTCGAATGTAATGAAATCAATTTCAATTAAATTCAGGCTATGTGTTCACCAGTAAATACGTGAGTGAATTATGGGTTTATTTTTCAATAAAAGTGTACAGATCATTTTAAAAAGAAATTTCAAATAAATCTTGTGCGATTAATATAGCGCGCGGGCCGAACAAACAGTCCCGCCAGTAGTCCGCAGGGCGTCGTAGACAGCAACCTTGTACAACTTTATCACGCCCGCTGTTGTCGTATAAACGTAACAATATATTAAAAATATTGATTACCGTGATATGCCATTGAGAGGTAGTGAAAAATTAAGCATCCAAACCGATTTGGATGCCGTCCTTAGTCCTAGTATTCACTCAAACAGTGAGCTAGTAACAAGTAATAAACATGTAAATATAGGTAATAAGTTTGTTTATAATACAAACTGATAAGTAAAAATTTGTTATAGGTATGAGGGAACTCCTATGAAACAGATATACTTTAACGAAGTGACGGCTCCGTAGCGCACTGACTTGGCAATGAGTAGCTGCGCTGGGGGCCGCGGGTTCAAAATCCCGCACGGAACAAGTATTTGTAAGGTCTACAAATAATTGTTTCGGGTCTGGATTTTAGTCCTAGTGAAATTTATGTTTGTAAACTGCCTTCACGATACAGGAGAAAATCCTAGTGTGGGGGTAACGTTATAAAAAATACTGTTAAAAAAACACTTTAGTGTGCCTAGGTTGCCTAGCTTCTCGAATGTCGCGGCCATTTTTTTGCCAATATGGCGCATCTGTCAAGCGCTTCCTGAAGTACTTGCCGACTACTTCCTGCTGTTTATTAAAATCACTATTTCCAAGACATTTTGTATAAAAGGTATATTAAAATTATATATCAATGGAAACTTTATTAAATAAGCTATCAGATTATGTATAACTTAAATACAGGTTTACTTCGAAAGCGATACTAATTTTAAAGTGAAAGTAAGAAAAGTGTTTTTTTTCCCAATTTTTACAAAGGTGCAATAATAATAAATTAAAGCCTTTATTCCAGGTACTATTTGTTATACTTGTGGGTCAAAAGCATATTTCAGGGGTCTAATAACAAAGGCGGCAAAGTCCCATATAATGATATGGGACTTTGCCGCCTTTGTTATTAGACCCCTAATTTAATGTAAATAATAAAAAAATCTTTTTAATTCATTTTTGTTTACGACAAAGTCGAGAATGGCTCACTTAGCTCTACTCGAAAACGGGACAAAAAATAGGGAGGTTTATAAAAAAATAAATTAATAAAACACATTATTAAATCAAATTTAGACAAAATCAATCATGCAGATATATATGTTATATATGTGTAAGTCATATATATATTATACATATATATATATATATATGTTACAAATATTTTGCTATCACTCGACGCCATATTGTGGCGTTTGATAGATGCGCATATTATTTGAGATGCCAGAATATGGCGTTTGGACAGACGAGGGGCTAGTTTATTTTTATGTTGAAAAGTACTTCATCATTATTTTATTTGGACATCATCGTCCAAGACGCTTGGGATAAAAATTAATAAAAGAATATTTGTTGGTACTTATTAGTTTACAAGAAGCGCATTGGACGATGGTGTCCAAATAAAATAATGATGAAGTAGTTTTCAACATGAAAATAAATTTGGTGCATACCTCGGTTGGTATGTAGTGTATTTTCATGTTGAAAAGTAAGTATACGTTGACTCGTAAGTAAGCATCTATACGCATAGGTACAAGTTGTATCATGTTGTACCTGTCTAAAATATAATATAGGTATCACCACACGAGAAGGCTCTTTTGGTATACCCAATCATTATCTGAAACTATTTTATAAATAAACGCTGGTTATATCAATCAATTACAATATATTTGTATACTACGTAGATGTATACAACTATTAGTGGGTTATGAAATAATCCTATACTTATGAAAGTGCGAACTGCAGCTTGTCGCTAGGCTTGGGTAAAAAATATCGATATATGGAAATATCGATGTTTTCCTAAATCATAATAATAATGTCCTCCCGACCGAATTTCGGCCACTGCGGCCTGCCTCAACGGAGACTAGCCATCGGCGCAGGACACGATTATAGTGCTCAAGTGTATGCGCAAGAGTGCACAGGTACTCTCTCTCTTCCCTCACTCTCATAAATCCGATTGGACGGTAAACCGACACGACCGGAGAGAGATCAGGCGCAGGACCAACGGCTTCACGTGCTTTCCGAGGCACGGGGGTAAGACACCTCCAACTTCCTGACTCCGAGCAACTACTGAGAATTTCTTGACAGAAACACTCAATAATTAATTTTTTGGCTCGACCCGGGATTTGAACCCAGGACCTCATGATCAGCAGTCAATAAATAAATATATGTATATTTATATATACCTAGTCAGGTCATAAATTCTGTCACATGTTTAATATAAAATAATTGAAACAAGTTTATTCATTATGTAACCATTTATATACCAAAATGAACTTAACAAAACATAGATTCTTATGACACTATAGTTTATTCAAAATGACCTCCGTGATTTTGAATACAGGCCTTCAATCTGCGCGGCCAGTCGTCTATCGCAGCACGAACGAGGTCCATGTCAATATCGGCGGCTGCCTTAATCAAGGATGTCTTGAGTGACTCCAAATTGGATGAGGCTTTGAGCCCGCCTTTTCCTCCAAGTCTTGCCATATCTTGTAATCTAACAGATTCAAATCTGGACTGGATGAGGGCCAGTCTTCGTGCCGGATGAAGTTGATTTCACGCACCGCCAGCCAGTCTTGTGTGCTCTTCGCTCTATGAGCTGGCGCCGAATCTTGTTGGAATACCCAGTACCTGTTATTGAACATGGTATGAGAAACAGGTTCAAACAAGGTTCATCAGGACTGTATTTTGATACACAACTGCATTCGTTTTTAACCTTTCTCACAAAAATGTACCTCTGTTAAGCCCCAATAAGAAACTCCCAACCATACCATGAGCGAGGATGGAAAATGACTTCGTTGGACACGCGGAATACGGTTGCTCGCTTCTTCACTACTGTGTGCGTACACTTTATCATTTTGTTTGTTGTAGCTCTCTTCTACGGTAAAATTTTTTTCATCCGAAAAAAGAATTTCCCGATATTTTTTTCCCGCGTACCGCTTCAACAAAGCGCGACATCTCTTCAGTCTCAGGTCCATTAGACGAGCATTCAAACGATGTCCTGTTTTTCTTCGATATTCCCGAAGCCCTAAGTCTTCATTTAACACCCTTTTCATCGTGGTTCTGCTTAACCCCATCTGAAGGGCCAACAGTTTCTGCTTACGTTTGGGATTTCTTTGAATTCGCGCCTTCACAGCTTTTATCACTGCTGGAGTTCTAACAGACCGAGGGCGACCACTTCTTGACCTGTCATCTAAACTAGAGTCTTCATTGTATCGTTTGATGGTACGATAAACGAATCTTTTGGTTATATTCAAATTTTCAGTATGTCAAAAATTTGAATTGGCGCATAACCGCAACGATGCAACGCAATAACTGCAACACGGTCTTCTTTAAGTGTCCACTACATATTTAAAAATGAGTAAAATTCTAAAAAGTATACAGTTTTATTTTCATGAACAATTCGAAATTCGAATTTACTTTTTTGTGGCCAGCATTCTAAAAGAAAAGTTATCACAGTGTGACTTATGACCTGACTAGGTATATATATATATATATATATATATATATATATATATATATATATATATACATGTCGGTACCTGCGCCATTGCACGTGCAGCAGCGCCTATGTGGCTAGTCGGAATTATTTAAAACAACACGTGCACCGCACACCTGCGCATTGCACCTGCAGTGGCGCTCGGGTAGCTACTTGTCTCGATTGTATAAAACGGACGGAGTGGTAGCTGTTAAAGCAGTCTTGGCGCTGGCGTGGCACGGTGCACTTGTTGTATCCCGCTGCATCCTAGAATCGTGGAAACGAATTAATTATTATTATAGCTATTAAATTAGTCTCAGTACAATTTATAGTTGATTACCTGTGACCCGTGTATTTTGTGATTGTAAGTTAATTCTATATAACTACCTTCCTGCATATACATATATATATATATATATATATATATATATATATATATATATATATATATGTAAATATATTTTATTAATCTACAAAACTATATAATTAAATATATCGATATAGTTTTTCATTTCCCCCATCCCTACTCGTCGCTGTTGCCACATGAGTAGATAAACGGAATATTGCTAGCAGCTAGCCGGAAGCACGCGAGGGACTCCGCGCGCCGATCGCCCGCCTTCGTCTGCTTCACCTCCCTAAAACCTACGTGACCACGATATCATTTCGTCTTAATTTCATAGTACGCATGCAAACCGGGCTCAGTCCCCGCCGGCACCAATGAAATTTTTAACTAGAATTTTAAGGCGAAATAATATTGTGGTCACGAGTGAGGAGCGGCGATATGCTCCTGTTTGGCCGGCCCGCGCACAGTATCATTGCACGATATTTATTTGATATTTCCTTTTAAAATGAAATATACTCTTTTAATGGAAAAGAAATGCATAATTTCTCTTACAAATTTCTTACGTACTTTAATAATTTCTTTTTATAATATTTGTTTTTAATAATACATAGTTTTTTTAATGGTGTAGTAAATTCTAAATCTAACATAAAGTTTACTACAGCTGTTGAGGAGTTCCCTCATGAGGAGACTATCCTGTCTGTAGCAGCAATTTATGGTGAAGATCATGTTTAACAAACAAAATTAAATTTAAACACTAAGTTTCGAGTCCATGCTACTAACCGTTAAAGAGTTCCCTCGAAAGGAGGCAATGCTGGCTGCAGCAGCAGTTCATGATAAAAATCGTGTTAAACTATTAAAATGAAACTAACATACAAAATTTCGTGACCCTGCTACTACCCGTTGAAGAGTTCCGTAGTGAGGAGACAATCCTGGCGGCAGCACCAGGTTATATGTATCATATTATTGCATTGTCACTGAAGTTACAGTATACAAATTTTTAACTCCATCAGACGTAGGAAAGTGGTTCAAATCTTACTTGCAATATGTGAACTTAACACATACCTACTCCATACCAACAAATGTTTATTTAAATCCTGTAATAACAATAAAAAAGTAGAAACACACCGTGTATTAACCTCTTCTTATTAATTATCAATGATTTCTTAAATTTATTCAAAGTAATTATCAAATATTTACTTACCTATTTATTCTCCTTGAGATAATTCAAGTATGATAGGTATATATATTTTTTTTTTTTCTAGTACTCGTATTATTCATACACACAATACAATAAGAACCATTATTTATAATATCACGTTTAATTTACATTAAAATATTCAAACTTGCAACTAACAAACGTGCGTCGCACTGACCCTGAAATTGTTGAAGCGGCCAGTGGTCACGCACACATGCCCCGCGTGCTTGTAGTAGTGCAACCGATTCGCACGGTTGTGTGAAGTTTTATCTCTGTTCTTTTTATGAACTCATGTGCCTATAAAACGTGTAAAATTAGCTTTTGGCGCCCATTTCACTTTAAGTGCTGATTACGTGAACGTGCATGTCTGTGAAATAAGAAAAAAAATCGAAGACGTGAAGTTCACCAACACGCATTGGGGCAGAGTGGCAGACACTTCCTTGCCCAAATACCCTCTCAGCCTTGAGGGGAGGCCTGTGCCCAGCAGTGTTACGTATATAGGCTGTAACTTTAAACCTAAGAAATACATGATATTTAAATTTTTTAGGGACCAGTTGGACCGCCAGGAGTGAAAGGAGAAATTGGACCAGCAGGTTTACCAGGTCCAGAAGGTCCACTTGGACCTAAGGGACAAAGTGGTGTAGACGGAAGACCGGGACTACCAGGACCTCCAGGCCCACCGGGACCACCGGGCCCTCCAGCACCGGCTCCGCAATTACCACCAGAGCTCTTCACATCGTATAGACGACGCAGAAGCGTAGATTTAGATTCGGAAATGACTACGGAAGATAACTTAGAAGATGGTAATTTCATTAATATTTAAATACTGATTTTAACTTCTTTAAAATTAGTTTAGTTTAGTTTACGACGGGCTGTTTTCCGCAAAACCACGTCTAAGCGCGTATTTTGCGTGTGGGCAGGAGTAGTGTGGTTATTCGAGCCATGATATTTCCCCGAAGAAGTTCAACAGTCCTTGATGTTGCAAGCAACTTCGGGGAGCAATCCCGGCGTGCCGAGACGTTTAGCCCTGTATGAAGCGACTTCTGGATATGTCAGCAACACGTGAGCCGCCGTTTCTTCTTCACCCATATATGCCCCGCACAGGAGGCTATCAGTAACACCTATGGTAAACAAATGTTTGTTAAAAGAGCCATGTCCTGTGATAGCACTTGTTACTATCCTGATCTGTGGCTTGTTCAGTCTCATTAGAACCTTGGTTAGATGACTGTTTATTTCAGGCAGGGCCTCTCTATCTTGTCAACAGTCTACTAAATTTTTCCAAAGCTGAGCGTGTAAATTATTATTCTTTAACCTTATTTTTATCAAATTTTTTTTGCGTAGAAATCAATAAACCATGATACAGCTTTTTGTTTGCGGCACGAACGGGTCGACTGGGGAAAAACTGTATTGCACGGAATACCAGCGTAAAATAGCATCATAAATCATAATGCTGCCAATGTTTCGAATGATGAGTGACAAGAATCAAGAATCGCAGATTCCTTTTACTGGAAACTGGTAACGAGGCTCCAATCTTAGGTCCCAGTTCAGGGTCAGGTTGTATACCTTGATCAAATACATTTTCCATGATCCTTGATAATGTTTTGTTTTAATAGTACATATTAGCGTATAATAATTTCAAAATTGTGAAAAAAAAGATGTTATTTAAATATATTAATTAATAGTGTAATATCTGAAAGTCCAGCAGCTGATTTTATTAGAGTGGTATTTAATAGATGATGAAGAAATTGAATGGGCGCGCGAAATAATGACAGGTGTACTGGCCGCCCACACTACGCTGGAGTCTGCGAAACGGCCGTGGGGCACTCGCTCAAACCCTGCACTAACGTGCAAAGATCTACGGTCTTCGCATGTTAATTTAACCGATGGTATGTCTGTTATAGAGCTTGTATAATGATGTTCAACATCTTTAATCCGTGTAATACACTATACACCGCTGTTCCGATCGGAAGGTTATAGAATAGAGATCCAGTATAGTTACAGGCTCTACAGATACACATCATATCAGATCACAGACAGCGCTTTTTAGGCTTCGGTGCGTTTCGCTTGTGGCGCGACGACAGCGCCACCACAAAAGTATTACATCTTAGTCAGCTTAGGTGACAACGGATCTTTAGTCTTCTTTGTTGAAAGTTGGCTGCAGTTCTCCAATTGACTGCTATAGCCACTTACCATTCGGTGGACTTGTGTTCGTTGGTCACGGTGACCGGTTGCGTTTTATAAAAAGTTACATTTATGGAGTAGGTTAGGAAAATACAAATAATTGTCCAACAATCGCCTTTTAAGACACTCATGGGACGAAATGGAGTGAGGGATTCCTAATTCATCGTCACTATAAAGCATAACGGCTTAATTGACTACGAAATCTTTATTTCTGCCACCAAGGATCCGCATTTACTACTTCGATTGGAAGGATATGAAGAACCAAAAAATATTACTGGTTATAAGTTAGTAAATCATACTGTCTTAAGTCCTCGGAGGTGACAACACATCTATTGTGTCATTTAAATGTCTGATTTTAAGTTTCCATGGGTTACAGAAGCTACTAGAAATAGAAATAGGAAAGGAATATCTACATTCAATAAAGGTTATATGAGTACATAACACTTACTGAAAGTCATTTTAATTTTAACTTACCACTGGTTCGGAAAACATTATAGGAAATAACTAGCAATTTTTTTTATTTTAACCTACTTTACGTGTACTTGAACTTATTCATTATCACTTACGAACTTACAACTATTACAACTTTTTTATGTATTTGCCCTGCTCATGTGAGCAAGATAAATACATAAAAAAATTATATTTGTAATATTTTCTTATCATAATCTTTCTTGTCTAGAGATTGTGTAAAGTTTTTACCTGACAAACGAATTCACGGTCTACCTGAGGGCAAGTGTTTAATATACAAAACTGTATATATATTTCACAGGTTTCTATTGGATTGATGCACGAGGTGGCGGTGCCATTGGCCGACCAATTCGAGTCTACTGTAAAGGGCAATACACTTGCGTATATCCTGACGTTATGGAACCAAATGAAGTATACCAAACGTACGATAGCGCAAAGAAATTTTCCCATATTGACAATGGACATCGTGTGAGTATTTGTATTACATGAAGTGTCTAATACCTTAAAATACAAGATACATATATTAAAAATAGTCGTAAGGGAATATATTAAGGACCTTTAAAATATTGCTTGTTTTTTTATCAAAAGAGCGTATTATGCAACGCTATAGGAATTCGCAGGTGCCTTGCCTGTCGTTAGTAGAAAGTAGTACCGCTGACTTTTTCCTTGAAAATCTCTGTTGCATCGAGATCCGGAAAAACCGCTGGCGACCGTGAATATTACAATATTGTTGAACCATCCTTTGTGGCATTCCATGTAGGTGGTCTTTGCTACCATTACATACAAATAAGATAACAAAATGATGATGTAAAAATTACGTGCCACATAACATAACGTTGTAGAGGCACGCTGCAGCTATATTATGGTTGTAGCAGGAACGGGTCCCCTCGATCGGGGTAGGATCAAGCTCCCACGGAATGCCAGCATAAAATAGCAGTTTCGTATGGTGAGTGTAGAGAACCGGAGACCCTTTTTTACTTGAAACGAGGCATTCCATCTTAGTCCTCAGGGGTGACAACGCATCTGCATTTAGATTTTTAATCGTGGATAAATACTCGTAAAGATGTCTATAGGCTACAGCATCCACTTACCAACAGGTGGACTGTGTGCTCGTTTGTCACCCTTATACTATTAAAACATCATTGTTTGTACGCAATGAACTTCTAAACTACTAAACTGATTTTTTCAATTTTCAATGAAATTTTGCACACTGTGCAGTTTGGTGCAACTTGAGCCAAGGAATAGTTTTTATTCCGATAATTGACCCTCAATATTTTTATTACGAATTTAAGGATTTTTTATAGGTTAAAGGGTCGCGGAGAGGGCAGAATAATTTCTACCTGACCAGCTAGTAAATTATAGAAATTTGATGCTAAGACACTTAGACAGACGTACAAAACTCTATAATGATTTTTGTACGACAGCGTAACCTTAAAAACGACAACCAAATTTTTGTTACAGATTTCATATGACAATGAAGGATCGGGTGCGATACAACTTCGTTTTTTAAAATTACTTTCACAAGGAGCTAGACAAAACTTTACATACACATGTCTGGATGCAATTGCTCCACAAAGGTAAATAATAAATACTATAGTACGAACATTTCGCCGCGCTTTCAAAACGTTTACTTAGGTACAGTCACGTACATGAATAGGATTAGCTTACACTTATCCCTTATGATATAATAGTTCACTTATTGTTTTATTGTGTAAGTAATTAGTTGATTTAATCACATCATGTGGTGGCAACGTATAAAGTCCGTCACCCCATTTCGTCGTGTCGGTTTTCTAAGGGACGACTGTCTGAAATTAAAATTATCATATTTTTCGATAAATGGCAGTATAACCTTCGCGTTTACGTCGACAGGTCGAAAAGTTTGTTCGCTTAGATACAGTCGCCTTTGTGTCTCACCGCCTTTACACGTGCCGTATCTTGTGAAAGTTGCCGCTGCAACATCAAAGGTCGCCACGTGTGGCGTACACCTGCAGGTGAATTTGGCATTTTAAAACGAACCGCCATATTGAACGTTTGTTTTTGTTGACTCTGCTACGTAAACAGAAAATGGCAATAACTAACAATTCGAGTGATAAAGAATAGTGTATATTTTACTTTACTTTATGTTTACCTATCTACTCATAATTTTCATAAAAAATTCTCATTGCTACCTAACTAGTGTTTACTATTTATATCTGTATTTTATTGCAATAACCATAAGAATGAAATAGTTTTCTATTTTATTCTTACAATAGGAAAACATTTATGTAACAAACACAGTAAAAGTAATAAAATAAAAGCAAAACAATAAGTTGCGCCTGCGGGTGTAGGTGCCGACACTATCTTAGTGAACAGACTACAGACCCAGACAAACGACGTGAGTTGCCAGAGATGCGACAGCTGTGTAAACAAAAGCTACACAAATATTATTTATTTATTAAAAAACTAAGAATCGTCCTCCTTCCCTCAACCCTCTCATTGTTCTTAGGGCCATAGCCCTCATGGAATATCAGTTGCGCTACTGCGGTGCGTTATATTATATTAAATTCCTTTTTATTAGTACTTTTTATGTAATAACATTTCACACCGTATGGTAATTGCATAAGAACCATATTATCTCATTTCGACCTGTAGGTAAGTGTCGCACGGAGCGACTATGCAAAATACGAGTACCAAATACATCTTTGGCGTTTAGATAGATGAGATGCGACAAATGGCGGTATACATCGTGTTTACACCATTTGTATACGAAAGAGTGGCGACATGCAGCCGCATCAAAAAAGAGAGGTACCTAGTGTAATCCTAGTGAATCCCCCCTACAATGGTAGCGGATCCAATTATGACGGGATGATGATGATGATTATAAAGAAGAATAAGAATGTAGTATTTTGTATACGTAGATGTCTTTGTATTTGACATAGATTATATATTAATCTTATAATAAATATATAATGTTTTTAGATCTGACATACCAATGGACTTAGTACGAAGTAATGGAATAAAGTTATATGGATACAATTTTGTAGAGTTCAAGGAACCACAGATAATTAAAGATGATTGCAAGGTAGGTTTTATATTCTTCATTAAATAAAAATAAAAAACATGTTTCTACTTCACACTAAAAAGTCATAGGTAACCTACTGACTTACTTTGGACTTACTCTTACCTAAAAATATTTGTTTGTAGAGAAGGAAAATATTCTAAGAAAAACTTGTTCCAATATGTTTTTTTAACACTTTTAAGTTCGGTAAGTACGCTCCCGTTCGCGCAAACAAAATTGCTTAGTACCTAGTAGTTGCATAGTGATCTATCTGTCTTTTATTGAATGTTAATCATATGTTATGTAAATTGCAATTTATTATGTGTATTGTTGTAGTATTTTTAAGATCTCTTACTATTCCATTGACTTAGTTTTCTGCAACAACCAGAGTTTTACCACCCTAAAATTTAGAGGCAGAAAATGCTTTCAGAATTTATGTTCATCCTTTATTCATATTTACATTGTGTAAGTTTAAATAAAAAAATAATTCGGAAACGTGTAACGACGAGACAACGACTGTCACAATGTGCGTGACACTATAGCTTTTACACCTTATAGAGGTGTAAACCTTGCCCTATTGACTTATTATTATTTATTATTACAGGAAGGTAAAGGAGAAATTGTGTTGGAAATCAAAACATCTCGCACTGACCGACTACCCATTAGTGACTTCCAACCGCTGGCTTTTATCGAAGCATCACACAAGTTTTCATTCGTTGTTGGACCGATTTGCTTTGCGTAGATTAGCAAAGATAATAAATACTAGGAATAATGTTACAATTATGTACTTAAGTTTGGATTTTTGTAAATATTGTAAATATATTTTGTGACGACAAAAAGTATTTTTTTACTTGACATACATAAAAACCTACCTAAGACTTACCTACCTTAGACGGGAAATGAAGCTGCAGTCTTCAGCATACAGGCAACTTAACAGACAGATCTCGAGATTCGGGATGAGAGAATGAGAGACTTGCGTAACTTCAATACAGCTCGTATTGAAGAAGCAATTGAGCGTAACCATGGCTCCAGTCTTTGCCAGAGATCTGTCTGCCAGAAAGAGCCAACTGTCGAAGCTGAAGAGCGAATGTGGTAGCATCGTTTCCGAGACAACTAAGATTTTGAATGAGATTGAAAGGTTCTACGGACAGATGTACACGTCATCGTTCGAGGCTTACACAAGTGTGAGTAACAATCCATAAGCAAGTCTTACTTTTATTCAACACTATTCCAACGATATCCCAGAAGACAGTCTGAGCGAGATTAGAATGGCTTTCTAGCACATTAAAAATGGCAAGGCCCCAGGCGAGGATGGAATTACAGCGGAGCTTCTAAAAGCGGGTGAAAAACCAGTACTTGAAGTCCTACAGAAGCTCTTCAGTTCCATCCTCCACTACTCCGGAGGCGTGGAGCACAAGTGGTCTTGTTCTTCAACAAAGGCGACATCGCTCTGTTGGAGAGCTACTGACCAATTTCCCTTCTGCGCCGCGTCTACGTGCTGTTTACGATAGTCGTTACGAATCATCTCCCGAACAAGTCGGTTTCCGAATGACTTTAGTACCATAGACGACATACATACCCTTCGACAAATTGTACAGAAGATTGAAGAATACAATCTGCCACTTTGCCTTGCGTAATTGGACTATGAGAAAGCCTTTGATTCTGTCGAACCTTGGGCGATGCCACGACGGTTAAATAATGTTACTAGCTACAATCCTTTCAGTGGTGCCAAGTTGGCTTGTAGAACACTAGAGTTAATATGCTTGTTTAAAAAAAATCAGAGCATGCATCGTCTACTACGACCTTGATACGATTAGTAAGAAAACTGGTGGTCCAATCGCACAATTTCTCGAGAAGCCCATAGGAAGGAAACTTCGAACGAAGCGTTTTGGGCCAGACCCGATCGAAGGCCTTCGCTGTGTCCAAACTAACGGCCAATGCCTTTCCTTTGGACTCTACTGCCTCCGCCCATCTATAAGTAAGGTAGACCAGAAGAACACCAGCCTATCGACCACGACGGAAACCGTATTGGCGGTCACTGATCAGCTGATGATCCTCAAGGTACCTCATGAGCTGGCAGTTTACAATAGACTCCAACATTTTGGAGAAAAGAAAACATTGGCGGCAGCAAGCATAGATAGATGGTAGATATAAATATAACCGAAGCACACGTCTTCAGCACAATGGGAGGGACTCTATCAGGCCCACTCGACTTACTGGACGTCCAGGGAGAAGATTGCTTTGCGAACCGAGCGTTGTGTACGCTCGGTTCGCAAAGCAATCTTCTCCCTTCACTCACACATCCGGCATGGAGCACTCACATCGTGGGAAGGTCGGCGGTGTGTTCCCCCGTCATTTTCGAACCAGTACCAGACTTTCAATAAGTATTATTTGCTAGCTGCTCCTCGCGACTTCGCCCGCGTGTAATATAGAGTTCTAAGGTTTTTGCGCGGTATCCTTTTTTTTTTCAAAATTAAAGTAGCCTAAATTCCTCCTTATAACATCAGCTATCTGTCAGTTCAAATCCTGTAAAAATCGGTCCAACTGTTTCGGAGATTAGCCAAAACAGACAGACAGACAGGCCACAAAATTTTATAAATTATGTTTTTGTTATAAACAGTACCGTATTTCAAGTGTATTTAGTAAAAAGCTGGTATGTGAAGATTACAGACACTTCAATTTTATTTATTTGTAGGTATAGATAATCTATAGCAAATTAAAAAAATATATTTCTAAATAACAATAATTCGGCACTGATACAATTAGTTAAGATGGTATATCAACATCAGCGGATTGACGAATAAGGCTTTATACTGTACAGTAACGGTAAGTTACGAACTCTATTTCAATCTGATTTCAAACCGTCGTCGGTTCACTGATTAAATTATTTACAAATGAGGTTATAAGTCGAGGTATTGTGGTTAAAGGGTCACCTCAGTGCAATTCAACCTACCATCGATATTTAAAAAAGTAATCTCAGTGACAGTAGATTGAGGTGCGCCTGATCCTGTCGGGTTTAGGAATGTCAGAAAAGGAGCTAGTTTTTCCTAAAACAGATTGGTTTGTCATATGATTTTACAACCAGTCTTGGTCAAAACTAATTTTAATTGATATTTTTAAGTCAAAAACTTTATGAACAATTTTTTTTGAATCAAAACTACTTTGGTTATAGTCTAATCATAATACTTTTATTTTCGGCGGTCAAAGAAGTTTTGAAAGAGTTTGTGTGAGTGAGAGAGAAAGTGTATTATTGACTGTAACATACAATGGGCAGGGGTTATTCTACATTATCAGTAGAACTAGATTAACGCCTATTCTGCTCTCCTGTCCAGCAAGCAGTTTGGAGATTAGTTTTGGGAGAGAGCGAAGATCGTGTTGATCTCCACTCCAAGTCTGAGGAGTTCTTCCCTCACTTGGTTGCCGCCTGTTATTTGGTCTGGTTCAATAGGAAACAGACAGAACAGAAACACTCAGACGATCCTCTTCTTCTTTTGATATGATAATTTGAAAGATTCAATTTGTTTTTCAATCATATACCTCATAAATATATTTAGATACGAAATATAAATACCTACTCCAGAGACTGCTTGGCACTGGGAGCCCTCTACTGGCAGTGAGATATTAGCTGTGGACTTTGGCCTGGTTTTGTCAGTTATAATAAGACCTTACCTCCAGTATTAATGGAGTGACTTGAACATAGATTACTGTGTAAACTTGAAGATGTAATTCGGTGATTACTACTGGAACTCCTGGACTAGTAGAACTAGATGTGCATAGTTAGGGCTCATTTTGTTAGTTATGATGAGTCCTTACTTTTGCGGTTGACCAACTATTGTACAAGATGGCAGACCTACGCATTGACACACTGGGTTATGCTGATGATCTTGTGATCATTGCAAGGGGCTTTTGCCAAAGTACTTTATCGTCAATCATACAAAAAGCCCTAAACACCATAAAAAGCTGGTATAGGGATAACAGTTTAATATTGTGTGACAAATTAGTCACACCAAAACTCAATGGTAAAGAAGTGCCATTTTCCACTGAAGTTAAGTTACTTGGGCGTAACAATCGACCAAAAACTAACGTGGAACTCACACCTTAGCAACGTACGCCATAAGGCAAAAATTGCTTTAGGTACGTGCAGTCGTATGGTCGGAAACAACTGGGGAATGCGTCCCAGTATGGTCCTAGCTGTACAGTAGCATAGTGAGGTCGATTCTCACCTACGCCTCCTTGTCTGGTGCAACGCAACAAGGCCAAGCAAAAGACGACTGCGGACAGACCAAATAGTCTACACTGCCTGCTAAATGGCAACTGGATCTACGCGATTATCGCCTGGAGCGGCTCTTTATACACTTCTATGCCTAACGCCCCTTGATCTTTATCTAGACAAGGAAGCGAAGGCGAGTTTGTATAGTATCAACGCCCAGGGCGGTTTGAGCTTGCTCTCCTACAGATTGAGATCCATGCGCGACTCAATTAAGGAAACACCGGCCTTATGCATGATCTCAGATATCATGCGTCCACTATACACTTTTGATAAAAAGTGGAACTACCCTCCGAGAAAACTGGCTGAATCGCCAGATGACCATAGAAATGGCCGATGGGTCCAAAATAAGCCTCGACGTATGCTTAGGAATTTATGGGGAACGCCCAAAATTGAAATTTAGTATGAATTTGGGTAGATTCATCTCTATCTTCCAGGCAGAAATTTTCGCCATACTTCAGTGTGGAAATCAATCTGCAAAAATACTACGTCAACAATATAATTTATATAAACTCTCATAGTCAAGCAGCACTGCTAGCGCTGAGGTCAAAATTAGTGGACTCGAAGCTAGTTGGAGACTGCGTGAACCGTTTATACGCCCTGGAATGTAACAACAGGGTCATCTTAAGATGGGTTCCGGGTCACGCGTGTATTGTAGGCAACGAATTTGCCGACAAACTTGCACGGGAGAGCTCAAAGAGTACACAATTTGAATCTGAGCCACTTTGTGGAATCTCAAGAAGCCTAACCCGATTAACCCTTGAAACACACTAAATCTTTACCACAATAAATCACTTAAGATCTGGTCTTAACAGTGACTATAGCTATAGCAGCGATCACAATAGATCTTTTAGGCCTCCTTCCCTAGACCGCACAGCCGCTCGCACATAATAAAAAACATACAATATATATATATATATAAAATCAGTCCAGTCCACTTGATACTGCAGTCCATGGACACCTGCATCCAAATTCGAACAAAAAAAGGCTGCAGATACTTGCCACCTCACCTTTGATGACGTAAATGGAAAGTCTCACAGTCTACAATGAGGGCTAATATAACGCAACCGCATTTTGATTCTTAATCAAGGATAGAGTTAGGTGTCTACGAGTATGGCCCACAGCATCCATTGACCACCAGGTGAATCTTGTGCTCGTTTGTCACTCTCTTTCTATTTAAAAAGAATCTACCGCTCACCAGATGCACGCTAGTTGACTATAAGGTGAAGTTTTTGTTACACAATGTCATTTAATTTACCACGTGCTCGGCGATGAAGGAAAACATCGTGAGGAAACCTGCATGTCAGAGAAATAAGAAAAAAAATATTTCGAAGACATGTGAAGTTCGCCAACACGCATTGGGGCAGCGCGGTGGACACTTCCTTGCCCTAAAACCCTCTCAGAAATGAGAGGCCTGTGCTCAGCAGTGGGACGTATATAGGCTATAACTACTTTACTTTTTACTTTAATGTCATTTAATTGAGAAGTTAGTTTTAAAAAAACTGGCCAAGAGCGTGTCGGGCCACGCTCAGTGTAGGGTTCCGTAGTTTCCCGTCCGTCACAATAAGTGTTCCCACTTATGAGTTTAAAGGTGGGTATCAATTATGTTCGCGCTCCAGCAGCGCTCCGCGCTCCTGCAACTGCTCCCGGTAGTGGGTACTGTTGTTTCCATCCAAGTTCAAAATAATTTTCCTAGAAAGTCCTTATAAAGTTCTACTTTTCAGATTTTTTTCATATATTCTAAACTTATGGTTCAAAAGTTAGAGGGGGGACACACATTGTTTTTTACTTTTGGAGCGATTATTTCCGAAATTATTGACATTATCAAAAAATGATTTTAGTAAACCCCTATTCATTGTTAAATACCTTTCTAACAATATATCACACGTTAGGGTTGAAATTAAAAAAAAAATCACTTCCCACTTTACATGTAGGAGGGCTACCTTAATAAAACATTTTTTTCCAATTTTTATTTTACCACTTTGTCGGCGTGATTGATACACATATTGGTACCAAATTTCAGCTTTCTAGTGGTAACGGTCACAGAGATTAAGCGAGGACGGACAGACGGACAGACAGACATGGCGAAACTATAAGGGTTCCTAGTTGACTACGGAACCCTAAAAAACAAATGCCTCATTGCTTTGCTCTTTATTTTTTTTTTTGCACATTTTTAACTCTTAAAATTTTACTACTTTTGTTAATATCTGTGGTTTGGTTTATTTATTTATTTTTAATCTAATTAATATAACTACAGAAAGAAATTTTTAACCTTTTATATTTTTCGAACAAATTAAGTTAATTTATATTAACTTAATTTGTTCTGCCCTGCCATAAAATCTCCCAAATATTACACCTCATTTTTAATTAGCACCACCCTGGTGGCAGAAAAGTCATCGTTTCGGCCTCATTATACTGACACTCTCTTTTATATGCGTGGTAGAGCCATGCTGCAGTTATATCAGTAGTATAGTTGTAGCACGAATGGGTCGGCTCGACCGGGGAAGGACCACGCTCTCACAGAATACCAGTGTCAAATACTAGCTTAATGCTGCTGTGTTTCGTATGGTGAGTATAGAGAACCGGAGACCCTTTCTACTGGAAACGAAGCATTCCATCTAAGTCCTCCTCACGTGTGATACGCATCTGCATCGAGGATAGATGTAGATGTCTATGGGCCACAGCAACCACTAACCATTAGGTGGACTGTGTGCTCGTTTGTCATCCTATCCTATAAAAAAAACACTCTGTAACCCTCTGACCGGAACAACCTTACGTTATACTACATTTAATCATTTCAATTATGTATTTTTTATTTTCCAATATGAAAGTATATAACAAAATGTCACTATTTGTCTGTATCATCTTAAGTAAGAGATCCAAATTATTCTATAAACTAAAACATTGCTTACGTAAAAGTTATTACACATAAATAATATAAGCAAAAACTGTACAAGACTAATTGCTATCAACGACATGACGTGAATTCAAAATTAAAATTAAATTATTACTTAATTAAATTACTAAATTGTATTAATTTTACTTTAAGCATTAGGATATTTATTTTTCAATTGTGTTCCACTACAGCCCTTAAATTTTGTTCTAGTTATGTTTTCGCGTTTTTGTCTGAATCAAACATTTTTTGAAGCAGCATTTCTACATCATTAGCGTTCTTCTCACACGTTAATTCAGTACTTTTGGAATGATGCTCAACAATATTACTAATATTACTCATGTTTACGTCATTTTCGGTTGATTCTACAGTCTTTGATCTCGCATCTTTTAAACAGTCAAGTGGCGCATTATCAACGCATGTAACCATCTCATCCTGACTATTACAGACTATTCTAGTTTCTTCCCCGATTTCCCCAGAGTTTGCTGAGGGTTGAGGTGCAGAAAGCCCTTGAAGTTGATCGTCGTTTAGAGTTGTCTCAATAATATCCATTGCTTCTGATCCATCACCATGTTTTTCTATCTCATTTAATTCGAAAACATCTTCCTGAGAGTATATATGGACATTACAATCGGATTTATCATCATTTATATCATCATTTAGCATTTCATTTCTTTTTTCATCTAGAACTTCATCTGTATTAGATTCAATAGATATTGCATCATCCTTTAAGTTAATATCAGAGTTGGCTGAGGGCTGAGGTGCAGAGGGCTCTTGAAGTTGATCTTTGTTTAGACTTGTCCCAATAATATCCATTGCTTCTGATCCATCACCATGCTTTTCTATCTTTTTTAATTCGGAAACATCTTCCTGAGAGTGTATATGAACATTACAATCAGATTTACCATCATTTATATCATCATTCAGCATTTCATTTCTTTTTTCATCTGGAACTTCATCTGTATTTGATTCAATAGATATCGCATCATCCCTTAAGTTAATATCAGAGTTTGCTGAGGGCTGAGGTGAAGAGGGCTCTTGAAGTTCATCGTCGTTTAAAGTTGTCTCAGTAATATCCATTGCTTCCGCTCCATCACCATGTTTTTCTATCTTTTTTGATTGGGAAATATCTTCCTGAGAGTGTATATGGAGATTACAATCAAATTTATCGTCACTTACATCATCATTTAGTATTTCATTTCTTTTTTCATTTGAAACTTCGTCTGTATTAGATTCAATAGATATTGCATCATCCTTTAAGTTAATATCAGAGTTTGCTGAGGGCAGAGGTGCAGAGGGCTCTTGAAGTTGATCTTCGTTTAGAGTTGTCTCAATAATATCCATTTCTTCTGATTCATCACCATGTTTTTCTATATTTTTTAATTCGGAAACATCTTCCTGATAGTGTATATGGACATTACAATCGGATTTACCGTCATTTAAATCATCATTTAGCATTTCATTTCTTTTTTCATCTGGAACTTCATCTGTATTAGATTCAATAGATATTGCATCATCCTTTAAGTTAATATAACCACTGCCACCTTTCGATAAATCTATATCTTTATGTGTAATGTCTTCATCTTCAGAAGAAGCCAAAAGGACATCCTCCATTTCATCATTATCTTTATTACTTTTCTCGGAATATTCCTTATCAGCTTCAACTACAGAATCTACACTATCGGCATTCTGCGATTCATCTTCTAAATTATATATAACAACATCTTCACCTACTTTACTACACTTTTCTGCAATATCATTAACTGATAACATAATGTCTTCTTTGGCGGTCTCAGATTCAGAATAACTGGAATTTTCAATACTTATAACATCATGAGTTTCATTGTCTTCTGAATCGCTATTTGATTCTAGCGTGTCTGAAATAGCTATTGGTGAATCATACTCTGATGAATCAGATGATGATATTTCATTTCCCGAATGTAACTTTTGTAGTAAATTGAGTTCATCCACATCAGAATCATCACTTATTAAAGTTACGCGTTCAGTATCATAGACTTTAGGCTCGGGTTTTATCATATCTGTAGGGGTAATGGAATCACTCTCACCGGTAGTCTTCATATCATTTACTTCATGCGCTGTATTTTCATTTTTGTTATTATTATCTGTTATATCTTCAACAACGGTATCAGTAGCAGATTCATTTTGTTGAATTTTATTTCGTTTTACACCTTCTGAAGTTACTTCCGTTAGATTTTTATTATCTTTATCAACTTCACTCTCTCTCGTGTTCAAATTCTTATAACATTTTTCGATGTTGTCATTTATTTCACTTTCTCTACAGTTATCTGGTTCACATCCTTCCTTGCTGTGCAATGCTTTAACATTGTCTGTCTCACTTTCGCTTAGCAAGGAAAGCTTTTCAGACTCTTTCTTACTATCACTAACTTTTTCATCAGTAACTCTTTTAGATTTTTCGTTCAAAAGTCGTCGCAGTCGATCTTTTCTCTTTTGTCTATCTTCTAACGAATTACTATCATCATTAATTTCATCCTCTTCACTCTCCACGGGTGATTCATCTGCTTCTTTATCACCAATTTCTACAGCCTCTAATTTTAAAAGATTTTGTTTGTCTGCATACCTATAAAACGATATTAAGGTTAGGGTAATTAACAGATATCTAGTATAACAACATACAACATACAAACATATAACAGATATCTAGTATATCTAGTATAACCGTTATATAGTACTATTTTTTAATGCTAACTTTACTTAAACGCTGTACTAATCGACTAATAGATTTTGAGACCGACAAATCGTGGTACCTACATAAAGTGCCACAAGAAACCACAAACAACGAAAAAGCACAAAGAAACAAACTTCACCTAAACTAATGAGAGGAGCCACTATTAACAGTCGGCGAGAAAGTGATATAGTATCACATATATCCTTGAAAAAACCTATATAAAGCATTGAATTAAAAATGTTTTACAAAATTTGTAAATAAAACTTTATAAAGGTTATTTTAATGTCAATATCATATCCTCAATTTTCTTTATGTTTAAAATACTTACTTGTTAAAAAGTTCAGTCTCTTTTTTAGCTGCGACCATCTTATTTTCATCTAATTTCTTTTTCAACATTTCATTCTGTTCAGCCGGGTCCACATCTTGCGTTATTCGTGAAGCAGCTAATCTCCATTCATTTTCCTGTCTTCGTCTTTGCAGCTTTTTACCACATCTTGTGAAAAGATCGCGAGCTGGAGTAAACAGATTTTTTTTACTTTACTGCAAATTACTATGATGAATATTGTAACCTCAACAGAAATAGTAGTATTATGACGACAATGAATGTTTTAAGTCGCCTAACTTAAATAAATTAATTAAAATACAAAACTCGGCAAACTGACAAAATTTAAAAATTTTAAGGCATATAAAACAACAACCTGTATACCTAGATAATAAATTCATTTGCCTTTTGTATTTACAAATTAGCTGTTATTGCTTGCTTTGTGATTTATCACGACATGCACTGTGTTCTTAGTCATAACAAAGTTATGATGAACTTGCTATTTCTTGATGAAGCCTCATCCCATGCTACTGCTTAAACTGGTTCATATAGTTTAGACATGGAGCAATCTCGCTGATGTTCCGTACGGCGCATGATAGAATATTATAATATAAGAATGTAATTTACCAACAGATTAGAGCAAGCGTACGAACACGTATGCGTCAAATAAAAATGTTACATGATGATTTAGCCGCTGGGAAACATTGTACTACTTGTATAAGGATTATTCAATTTGTCATTAATTGAAATTAATTTGCATTAAGATCAAAAAACGGCGTGGCATGGCTTAGTAAAAAGTAGTGAAAAGGAGTAGTCAAAAAACATTTTTAAACATCTAGTTGATCACTAAATATACAATGATCTCAAAGTGGCCAAAATATTGAGATTGTCAAAGACACAAATTGTCAAATTATGGTTTCAGTTATAGTAACAAATAAAACGTCAATGGTATCCAAGCAGATAAAAATCTCAATATTTATTTGGTAACTTTTATTACGAAATGAGTCTTCTTCCTAACTTATTGTTACGAGCTTAGGGTTCGTGACAATAAAAAGTGCCGATTGAATTGCCAAAATTGACACTTTAATTACCGCCAACAATTAAAACTTAAAATATACTAATACCTAATTAATCACACAACAATTTAGTTCACTTTATTTCGCTTCTCACTATACTAGATGGCACTAGTGAGAAGTTCTAGCATCGAACTTTCTGCAAAGCTCTCCTCGCTCTGCTACCCGACACTAGATGGGTCTAGGTGCATTAATTATGGCTTGCAACATTATTAAGTAACTAAGTTTCTTCTTATAAAACTAAACATATCTTGTCCACTATTCCTTCTGTCGTTGATCTTGATAGCTGTACATCCTACATAAATGTGGTAGAGGCACGCTGCATCTATATTAAGGTTGTAGCATGAATGGGTCTGCTCAACTGAGCAGACCCATTCTCCACCCAGTACCACCACGCTCTCATAGAATACCAGCGTAAAATAGCAGCTTAACGTTGCTTGGTTTTTATGGCGAGTGTAGAGAACCGGAGATCCGTTTTATTAGAAATGAGGCATTCTATCTTAGTCCTCACAGGTGACAGCATCTGCATTTTGATTCATAAACGAAGATAGATGTAGATGTCTATGGGCCACAGCTACCACTTACCATCAAATGGACTGTGTGCTCGTTTGTCATCCTATCCTATAAAAACAAATCCATCTAACTCCTCAGGGGCGACAACGCTTCTGCATTTTGATTCTATCTCATTCATTTCTGGGGACCTTTTTTACTGGAAATGAGGCATACAGATTAAAAAAACTTGTTACAATTGGTTTTTATTTATTAAAACAAATTGCATACTATTTATTTATTTATACCACTATGCTACCGTTAATAGATATAGTCGATTATTAACCAACATCGGTTAACAATTGATTATGGCGTAACAATTAAAATATTTATGAGTACTTATTACAACACTAAGGTTCATAAATAATGAAAAATAAAAAAAAAACAGATTATAATAAATTAATTAGATAACATAAAAATGATACACTTAAAATTTTCCATCCACTGAACTCCATCCTAAGAAAACTTGTATTATGAAAGATCAAGATCGTTTAGTTGCTTTACTCACAATAACATAGTGCGAGCGAGCGAATAGATATGAAAGAAAGTATCGCTCGCGTAGATGGTCACCCGCTCGGTGCGTAAAATACCTAAATTTACCTAACGCCGAAATGTAAGAGGGCTCATAATGTGTTGTCATTATGTGCATTATCATCAGTATTTTAGACCCAGGGAATTAACATATCATATGGCAAATAGGATGTAAATCTGCGAAATCAATCTTAGCCACCATCCTTGAGCTACCCATATGTTTGCCCAACATGAACAGGGTGCTGTCTACAAATATAGTTTGCATACCATTCAAATGCCGCAAAGATGAAAAATCAGAAAGAATAACTAGTATTTATTACCTTCCTCCATTATATCGGCCTCATTCCAACCCAGTTGGTCTTCTTCGTTAGCTTCTCTCACGCATTTAAGTACATCATGGAAGTCTGGGAATGGGAGTGGTGTTCCAATGGGTACTTTCTTGTTGATCCACTTCTCAAGCTTTCTTGCAGGGCCTGATGGCTGACCTGGCCGGCATTCTATTTGAATCCGTGGTTCAGATGGCATTTTTGTATTAGATATTTGACAAAACTTTGCATACACACGTACTAGTCTCTCCTTATATCTGAAAGATAGGTTAAAACCTTTAATAATAGATATTTAAAACTTGAAATATTTTATTTTTTATGTTACAACTCGTACGTTTTTTAGGTTTAGATAATAAATTGGGTTCATTTACTAAAAGCCCTTGTTGACATTTAAAAAAATCAAGTGTTCGAAAACAATCATCTATCCATCTATCCATCTACCTATTTTAGCCTATCAAAATCCACTGCTGGACACTGGCTGGCCTTCCTTATAGATTGCCTTAAAAGGCAATCTATAAGGAAGGCCAGCCGATATATATATATATATATATATATATTTTTATATATATTTTTCTACCGATGTCCATTACAGACTGAAATCATCCAAGCAATTTGCCCCAAATCGGTTTCATTAGAAAGGCAATAATGCAAAGATGGTTTTAGACCACTAAAAAATGCATTAGCCACTACAAAAAAAAATGTTAATAAAATTTCCTTCTTTTCCAAGAAATAAACAAATTGAACATGCCGGGTATCTGCTAGTGCCATAAAATTACTATAAACCTTTCAAAAATCAATTGTCAAAATTTCAAAATATGAAAATATTATTTTTATGGGGTATCTATATAGTTTTCTCATCTGGTTAGCCTCTATAAATATATAATTATAAATTAAAATGAAAAGATAAATATACATAAAAATCAATAAAATAAAATAACATAACATAAGATAAACACTCACGCCTGTCACCCAGAGGGGTAGGCAGAGACTACAGACTTCCATTTGGCACCATCCTGACACACCTCTCTCGCCTCCTTCACATCCATACACCTACGCATACATGCTCGTCGGTTAAGGGTACTCCTAATTTGGCCCGTTTTCAACAAATCGCCAATTTGGTCGATAAATTTTCTTTGTCACTTTTTCCTCATTCATTCTTTCCACATGACCAAACCACCAAAACATTCCTTTCTTAATCCTGGTCACGACATCATCTTGCAAACCACACTCTTCTCTCATTACACAATTTCTTACCCTGTCGTTCAGATTCAGCCCTAACATAATCCTTAAGGACCGCATTTCTACTGCGTTAATTGTACTCTCGTGCTTCTTCTGCCACACCCAACTTTCACTACCATACGTTAAGGTAGGGACCAACACAGCATTGTGAATTGCCATACGTGCCTTTTTTGACACATTTTGACTCTTCACAACAGAGTGCAGGGCCCCATTTACTCTATTTCCCGCATTCACTCGTCGTTCTATATCCTTATCATATCTCCCATCCCTGCTAAATACGCAGCATAAAATAAAATAAATACAAAAAATACATAAATAAATAAAGATCCAACCAGATGGAAGCCCTCGACAGGGGAGACTAAACGGCCGAGGGTTAGGAGAAAAGGGAAAGAAACCGGCGGACGTTGCGGGCGGTATCAAGGAGCACTGCCTTCTGTATTTGAGCCCGGAGCGATCCGTCACGGAGTCCCGGTCGCCTCAGATGATCCGAGATACTGACTGGGATGAACCCATTCGCAGAGACGACTACAGGAATAATTTCGACCGGCAGACCACCCCACATGTCGGTCACCTCGTGAGCCAGGTCCAGATATTTTGTTCGCTTATCTGTTTCGGCTTTCACGAGGTTCTCATCATACGGAATAGTAATGTCGACCAAAAATATCTTTGACTGCGCCCAGCATCAGCACAATATCAGGCATATTCGCAAGAATAGTCCTGTCTGTGATGATGGCTCGGTCCCAGTAGAGTCTGGGGCAGTCATTTTCGAGCACGGCTTCCGGCAAGTACTTGTAATACGGCAATTTCCGATCCACGAGACCGTATTCCAGAGCGAGCTCCTAATGTAGAATACTGGCTACTAGGTTATGCCTGTGGAAGTATTCAGAGTTAGAAAGCGCCGAACAACCGGAGATGACATGCCTAAGTAACTCCCCAGGATGGCGACAAGCTCGCCAGACGTCGACGGTGCCATCCTTTAGGATGTATCTCCGATAGTTGTTGGTCTTAATAACCTGATCCGATCCTGTATTGTACAGACAAAACCCTCGGTTTCCCCGAAGAGGTCACCGAAACGTAGCCAGTTAAGAACTACGTCTACGAAGGGCTCATGTAGAGCCCTGTAGTACCTTCCGTGGAGCTCCTTCTCCTTCCATACGGTCTCCCGGTCGGAAATGCTTTGTACTGCCGGGTCCAGCCGTTGCTCGTTGGCTAAGGATAGAGGGGTAAGCCCTTTATCACTAGAAATGACGTCATTATAGAATGGATCATCCGATCTCACCAGGAAATATTGACGGAGGCTGCACACTTCGCGATTATGCATGGTGAGCGCGCTCAGGAAACCACGCCCACCATGCTTTCACGGCAAGTACAGCCTCATTACCGACGATCTCGGATGATGCATCTTACGGGACGTCATGGTAGTGCGGACTTTTCTATCCAGGGCGTTAAGTTCAGTCTGAGTCCACCTAAGTATGCCAAAGGTATACATGAGGATAGGCATGACCCAGCCGTTATATGCGTGTATCTTATTCACACCGTACCAAAGGCTGTTAAGCACTTTGGTCAAGCGTGCATAAAACACGTCGTAAGCTGACTGTTTCATACCAGCCTCATCAATACCGATGTTCTGTGACATACCCAGGTATCGGTATGATTCAGCCTCGGAAAGGGTCCTTAAGTTGACGGGCATAGATATGTCTATGCCCTCAGAGTTAGCAACCCTTTCAACATGGAGGACCGCACACTTATCCGTCCCCAGCTCCATTCCAATAGAATTGCTAAATTCACAAGTGATGTTTAGCAATTCCATAAAATTGGACGCGAATAACTTGAGGTCATCCATATAGAAAAGGTGGGTTACTTTTGTACCTCCTTTCCAAAGCTGAAATCCCCTCCCGGAGCCCTCCAGTAAAGTACTGTTCAAAGTTCAAAGAGAGGCAGAACCAGATTTGACTCAGACGATCACCCTGGAAGATACCCCTTCTTATTCTTATGCGGCTTTCCGCAGCCGTCATCCGCTCACCCAGATGACAAAGGATCGTACTCCACTGCCCCATATACCGCCCGAGGAAGTATCTAACTGTACAGTCAATCTTATACAGCTCGAGGACTCTCTTTAGCCATGTCTGGGGCGTCACCGAGTCGAACACCTTTCTGTAGTCTATCCAGGCGGCGAAGAAGTTCTGTCGGTTGCGTTTCACCACTTTGCTAATGACCACGTCAATGAGGAGTGGTTCCTTGGTTCCACGACCACCGCCCCGACATCCATTTTAAGCGCGTGACATCACCTGATTTAGCTCCAGGTGACGAGTGATTCTCGAGCACAAAATGGATCTCAGTGTCATATATGGTGGGTAGACACGTGATGGGGCGGTATTTGCTCGGATCTGTGGTATCCTGATCTTTAGGAACCAAAACGTGAGCGATCTCAGTAGTGAAGAGGCTCGGGCGCGATTTCTGGTCAAGAGCCTCTTGAAACTGTCTGGCGAGCGCAGTGTGACACACTATGAACACCTTCAGCCAGTAATGGTGGGAAGTTTGGCGCCAATAATACGGCAAACTGCCACTGCGGCGCCAAAAAGAATTGAGTCCGTCTCGCAAAGGTCCCGGCTGGCTTCCAAATAGGTCACCAGCATTAGGTTAAGAGCCCTCACGACAACCCGATTTCGCTTGCTTAGGGGTATGCGGGGAAGTCACGGTCGATTTTCGAGAGGCATGCTGCGCGTTTCCAAAATCGCCTCTTCAAATATTCTCCTCATTTGCTATAGTTCGTGAGAGACTATTTCATCCTCGTCCGAATCAACCACAACTGGAAGGTCCATGGCAGCTTCCACGCGCGGATGATGGTCTGTCGTCTGTGGAGCCGCATCCCCAGCCATCGCCGATTCGATGAGGGAATAGCCTCACTTCGCACGTCATTCTTGTTTATTATTATTATTCTCCAATTCATGTCACCAATCATACCTTATAAATAGTACCTTACAAAATAGTTGGTCTGGATCCATGTGCAATTTGTAAAATGCCTTCACAATATGGGTGAAAATACTACATACTAGGTTACAGTTACATTCTCTAACATAAATGAAATAAACACCATAATACTTTATGCTGGAATTCTGTGAGAGTATGGTACTTCCCCACTTGAGCTGGCCCTTGGCCCATTTAATAATATAGCTCATAAAAGCTCTTCACTCAAGTAAAAAGATATAATGTCTATATTTTTATTATAGGATAGGGTGACAAACGAGCACACAGTTCACCTGATGGTAAGTGGTTGCTGTGGCCCATAGACATCTACATCTATCCTCGATTACGAATCAAAATGCAGATGCGTTGTCACCCGTGAGGACTAAGATGGAATGCCTCGTTTCCAGTAAAAAGGGTCTCCGGTTCTCTACACTCACCATATGAAATACAGCAGCATTAAGCTACTATTTGACACTGGTATTCTGTGAGAATGTGGTCCTTCCCCGGTCGAGCCGACCCATTCGTGCTACAACTATACTACTATATTAATTACACAGTTGCTATCTACAATAAAATGTAGTAGACAAGTTCTTTTTTTATTATAGAATAAGGGTGAGAAACAAGCACACAGTCCACCTGATGGTAAGTGGATGCTGTGGCCCATAGACATCTACATTTAACCTCGATTAAGAATCAAAATGCAGATACATTGTCACCTCTGAGGACTAAGATGGAATGCCTCGATTCCAGTAAAATGGGTCTCCGGTTCTCCACACACAACATATGAAACAAAGCATCATTAAGCTGCTATTTTACGCTGGTATTCTATGAGAGTGTGGCACTTCTTCCGTCACGCCGACCCATTCGTGCTACAACCATAATATAGGTGCATTGTGGCTTTACCACATATAAAATTGTTCTCTTAAAGACAAACATATAATTATGGTCACAAATAGCAGTAAGATTTTTGCAGTACCTTTCAGTCAATAGATAAACTGAATCCTCTTCGTCATCAAAATCCACCTCCTGTTCCTCCAATTTTTGTATAGCTCTATGAAGTTTTTTGATTGTCTTTTCTAGTTTATGGATTTGTCTCCGACGTTTACGGTCATGTGGTTTGTCTTCTTCAAAAAGATCCTTATTCAACTCTGTAAATTTGTAATAAAATCTATGATATGGAAAAAATATGAATATAAATGTTCAAGAAAGCTTGTATTATAAGTAAAAGGCAGCCCCATAGTTTGTTTTTAATAGAGGGTATTTTCCATTGTTGCCAAATTTGGCAGTGTAGTTGGCTACCCCAGTTGTTTCATTATTATTGAGTTATTATCAGGAAGATGTTGCGGCTACTGCTTCAGTTTCCCTCTGCTGCCTCTTATAATAATGGAATATGGTCACTTGATGTTCCTAAATCGCCAAAAAACTATAAGAATAAAAAATGCCCAACTAGGAATAAAAAAAAACAAGTGTGCTTATGACCACACAACTTATAACTTCTTTAGCTCCATCTGTATACATATATATATGAAAATGTGCGCGCGCACTGCTCTCTCTTGCTTATATCCTCCACTCAAATCTTTTCGTAACGCTTTTGTCGTCACGCGTTCGCCAGCTTACTCCCCAAGTCAAGTGTGCGTAAAGAAGTTTTACTTCAAAGATATGATTGAATTGATCTGCAATATGATATATAAATTTGAGCAGATGTTTTTTTTTTCATTTTAAATCACACAAAAAGCTGCAGTAACTTTCACAACTGGAGCAGCATAGCAAAATAATTATTCTGCAACCCTGTCATATATAGGTTATAAATTTAAGTTTTATGAAGTGTTTTACCCAGCATGTAAAAATAAACTTGAAAATGTTGCAGTGCAGTGATGTTAAACTGTTGAATGAAACATTATGTAACATGGCTTTGATATACACATCTGTAATAGTATTTTTTTAATATTGTATAATATTGTAGTAATAGATAAAGTAATGTTTAATTAAAATTAAAAGTATATTATTAGTGTTTTAATTTAATTCAGTTTAACTAACTTATTTTTAACTGCTCAATTCAACTGAGAGGTTTACAACAGAGAACTGCAACCCTCATCAGATATATATATATATATATATATATATATATATATATATATATATATATATATATATATATATATATACATATATATCATTTGAAACACATAGATTTCAAAATTAATAAGGTCAGTATCATCTTCTAACAATGTAACAGGATGATAGGTGAAAGTTGGGGCCTGTCTGTAAAAATTTTCTTATCGCAGTGCACTAATATGTCTAGATTAGTCTGCAATACTGCAATAGGGACCATAAGAAAATGCCCATCCTACCTACCTCAGGTTTGAAGACCTTGCTGGACATGACACTATTGCATCTATTATTATTAATTCAAAAAGAATCAATCTGTAAGCTATAATACTAAAAGTAGTGTGAAGCAACAGGAGCTGTCATGCTAACATTTAAAATAATTTGTATTATGCACAACTGTGTACTTGACACTGGTAGCATACCTTGTACTTCAGTTATCAAAGAGATACTCTCTGAAGATTATACAAGTTTATGCCCCGACCTCGGCACATTCAGATGATGAAATTGAAACTGTTTATGAAGATATTTCTAGGGCCTTATGTCTCCAAGCTGACCCGCCACTATATCGACGAGCTGCCAGCCATCTGGCTTGGGGAGATTGAGCTGGCCCTCAGCTAAGTTAAAAATTGAAAAGCCCCTGGAGAAGATGGAGTTACAACAGAGCTCTTAAAGGCTGGGAGTCAACCCTTGCTAAAAGAGCTCTGTTGAGTTTTTAACTGCATTTTATGAGATGGGAGAACTCCAAAGGCATGGAGCAGAAGCATTACAGTATTGTTTCACAAGGAAGGTGACCAGACTATGCTGAAAAATTATCGATCCATCTCACTTCTGAGCCATGTCTACAAGATGTTTTCGAGGGTCATCACAAATCGACTCGCGCGATGCCTCGACGACTTTCAGCCTGTAGAACAGGCTGGGTTTTGAAAAGGATTTGGCACTATAGACCACATTCACACAGTGCGGCAAATAATACAGAAAACAACAGAGTATAATCAGCCCCTGTGTATTGCATTTATGGCCTATGTGAAAGCTTTTGATTCCATTGAAACTTGGGATGTTCCAGATTCTTTGCAGCGATGCCAAATTGACTAGCAGTACATCGAAGTGCTGAGATGCCTTTACAACACCAGTACGATGTCCGTCCAAGTACAGGATGTTCAAACAAAACCAATCAAGTTGCTTCGCGGAGTGAGACAGGGGGATGTAGTACCCCTAAACTGGTTACAAATGCACTAGAAGGCGTTTTTAAGACGCTAGACTGGAAAGGACGCGGCATTAACGTAAACGGTGAGCACATCTAACACTTACGCTTTGCTGATGATATTGTCGTCATGGCAGAATTGCTGCAGGAACTTCAGGACATGGTGAACAGACTAAATGGATCCTCCCGTGTTGGTCATAATAATAATTAGATAAAAGTTATGTTCAACGATCATGTCATGCCAGTTCCAATTACTGTTGATGGTGAAATTCTCAAAGTTGTCCAGGAATATTCCTACCTCGGGCAGATATTGCAACTAGGTAAAAATAACTTCGAGAAGAAAACCGATCGGAGGACTCAGTTAGGCTGGGCAGCATTCAGAAAACTCCATCGGATTTTCTCGTCGCCCATACTGCAAAGTCGGAAGACAAATCTTCAACCAGTGCGTTCTGCCCATACTCACTTACGGTGCCGCTCACTTACGGCACACTGACGATACAACTGCTCCAAAACAAGCTATGCTCGGAGTTTCTCTGGTAGACAAAATTCGAAATGAAGAATTCCGCCGGAGAACCAAGGTTACTGACACAGCCTTCCATGTTTGTAAGCTAAAGTGGCAATGGGTCATTTCTGCCACAGAAGCTATAACCGGTGGAGTAGAGTTGGGTAGAGTGGTTGGGAGAGAGTTGAGACCGCGTCTAGGCAAATGTAGTGTGGGACGCCCTAACCAGATGGAGCGACGATCTGCCCAAGGTGGCTGGTAGAAACTGGATGCATGTAGGCGAAGATCGGTCTAATTCTTCACTTCATTGTCTGCTGGACATTGGCCACCTTGGGATGTCCAGCAGTGGACTGCCGCAGCCTGATGGTGATGATGACAACTGTGAATTATTCAGACAAGATATCCAGTGATTTGCATCACCCCCCAAATGATAACTCATGACTACATCCCTTCAAATGACACATATTACCTTTTTAATTTTACTTTTAAAAATCTGGACATGAAAATGATTTTTGTGTTTAAAATTCAAAATTGACATTGAAGATGTAAAAAGAAAATGTAACTTCTTTTATTGATTTTGCTACAGTTGCAAAATTAAGTGGATTAATATTAAATTTATCTTGAAACTTTTAACATATTTTCACTACTTATTTTTTTAAATTAATTTGTAGGATGAGAATTTTACACTAAAAAGTTGCATTCTCTCAAACATATAAACTTATTTGTGTAGATACCAACTTTACCTTGTTTTAAAACTATTAAATAGCTAAATTACCTTTTACAGACTCCTTTTTGTTTTCTAATAAAGGTTGTGATTTTGCCATTTTTCTTTGTAAATTTAATTCATCAACTATATCCTTAATGTACAAAAACATCTTCTGAGGACCAGCCTTCATTAATGTTATTTTTGTTGATACCATATCAATAAACTCTTCCGATTCAACATATTCTTTTGATACTTGTCTATAATATGTTTTAATTTTTTTCTCAACTATTTTATTCATATCATCTGAATTTTCTAATTCAAAACATAAATCTATGAATTTTTGGTAAATTGGGTGAAATTCACTATTTTCATTACTGCATACCGACTTAACATTTTTACTAGGTACTTCTATGCTCTTATCATTTGAACATAGATCACTTTCCAATGAATTATCTTTTTTAACCATTATTGGGTTAACTGTGGGAGAATTTGTATTTTCTAGCTTATTATTTTCATCAAGTTGTTTAGTTTGTTGAACTACATTTTCTGAATCATTTTCAACTTTATCTTCTTCAGTATCATTATTAACTTCAGATTTATTCACAGTAGAATCATTATCTGCTTCCATTTCATTTTCATTTAATGCTTTATTATCTGGATAATTTAGCTTCTTTTTACTAAGAGGAACCTTGGTTTTGTCTTGTTCATTATCACTGTCACAAGCTGGTGATGCATCATTAAATGGTTTAATAGGACTATCCTCGATTGTTATAAATAGTTCATTACTTACTTCACGTGAATCTTTTGGTAAGCAAGGTTTCACTGGACTATCTTCTATTAAAATTTCTATCATATTACTTGCCTCAGGCTCTTTGTTGTTTTTCTGTTCCAGGCTATTTTCATCCAATTGTTCTTCAGGCCTCAAATACCACTGTGGACTACCTGTAGCTGTAGAAGATTGGGAACCTTCATCATCATCTAATTCTACAGTTAAAACATCACCTATACTACTGCCATGATCTTTCTGAAGGGTTTTCGATGGAACAAGAGTTAAATTTTTTTTTACAGTTACTTTATTTACAGTTTGCGCACTGGCTACTGGTACAACTTTTCCCCCGCCTTGAGTTCTTTTAACTGTGATACTTGAAGGTAAATTGTTTAACACTTTTGGATCTTGCACTTTTAATTGCCGTTTTATAAATTTAGATGAAGGTGTTCTGTTCAATAAAGCAGAACCTCGATTTGCAATATTAAATGGATTAATATTTAATTTATCTTGATTGGGTACTGGCTTGTCCGTCATTAATTTTCTGTAAATAGGTTTCGAAACATACTTATGTAAAGGTATTCCATTGTGTCTGTTAGTATTCTGTATCAAGTTAACTGTCGTAGATTGAGGCAATTTTGTAACCGATAGTGACTTGCCCATAAATACTTTATGTTTGTGGGGTAAATTAGTTACCATTGGCTTTATAGTTATTCCACGTAATTTGTTCGGGATATGTACCATAGCATTAGGTAGCGGTTTGATCTGAAAATGTAAATAACATAAAAACACAATTTAATATACATTTGGAGAAATTATATCTATGTATTTAAAAAACAGTACTTTTTTGGGTGCCGGTGGCTCAGCTTCATCCTCAGAAGATCCCAACTCGATTACATCCTCACTTGCCATTTTCCCAACTTTTTGATGACTATGACAATACTATATATATTACTGAAGAAAATAGTCTGTATCCGCCTAGTAAGTTTCTTATTTTTATTTTGAAATATAAATTAAACAAAACACATCAATCTTTAATTACATTTTCACAAAATATAGTACAGCGCGTAGACGCAAATTTTGACCACAGAGCCACAGACTAGGCATGTCGATCTAAAATCGATTAATCGAAAAATCGATTCTTTGGAGTAAAATTATCGATTTTTAGATCGATTCGAAGCACCGCATTGATTTACTGAATCGATCCAAAAACCTATTGTCCGACTGATGCATTTGATTCAAGAACTAGCTAAAATTCCCAAACTGGCTGGAGTAAGATACCACAGTTTTTTTAATTTTTTGCTGTTGGGGGACGCAAAAACAACCGGTCGTACTTGGTTGATAATTTGAAAGCCATGTATATTTGAATAATTTGAATAAAATAAATGTTTATGAACGCATCCAACAATATCGAAAAGTTGTCATTTCATTTTCATTTCTAAAATTCTTAAGCCCACTAAGTGATATAATGTAATTTAATATTACATCTCGAGATATAAATTGATGTCGCTCACCGTAATTTTAAATAGAACCTTTTCCACTGAGGTGTAATATATATTACATCCCGAACTATAAATATTTTTTCGATCGACCGATCGATATTTTCATATTATATTTCACCTCCTGTGCTATAATATAATATTATAGCTGTGAACCTGTTTGAACTGTGAACTTGTGAATTTACATTATTTATTATCAAAAATATACATACTGTGAGCTGTAAGTACAGACAGAGTATTTTTTTAATACCTAGATACTGTAAAAAATATTATACAGTACGTTGAAGTTTATAGAGGTTTATAGTAAGGAAATAACCAGTATTGTGTTCGTGTAGCATCATTTCAATATGATAATTGAAACAGATTTATCGAGAAATGTACGTTGCAGTTTGCACTTTTGTAAAAGTATTGTTGTTGTTTTTAGCCTAAAATGTCAAATAATAGTGTTACGTGGAATCACTTTGTAAAAGAAGGGATCGAGTGGAGTATGTGCGAACCACTCCTAACACAAGCTTTTCAAGCTTACCAGGAGTGGTTAAAAGGTTAAAAGGAATATTAGTAATGTTAATCAATAAGATTACTAATATTTTATTTAAAAAAATATTAGAGTTTTGAAGTTAAAGAAAAAAATCGAAAATTCTTGAAATTTCATGTTTGAAAATGTCGCGATTAATCGAAAGTCGATCTTTTATGCCTCGATTTAATCGATAATCGATTCAAGTACCTTCGATTCAAATCGATTCAGAGATCGATTTTTTTAAGATGAATCGACATGCCTACCACAGACACAGAATACTATTATACTAGGTCTATGATACTAGGCATGAGACCGATATATCAAAACGTAGCTAATAACGTTATGCTATCATAATATCATATCATATCGATACACCTTGGTGTATAACCGTTATCACATATCCAACTTAAACCAAAAAACCAGAACGTACGAAAGTAAAGAAACTTAAAACGAAAACTGGAACGATAACGATACGCCAACACTACCACTTTCAGATATACAAAACGCACTCTGTGACTACCACCGAACTAAAAGATGAATTTCGTTGATATTTGTTGTTTATCGTTCTTGCGACGTTGTCATAAATACGTATAGAAAGAGATGAAGCGAATATGGATTTCGTGCGATGTTTTGGTACTTTTCACACACGGTGCAAAATGTACATGGTCGAATTTTAAATGGCTAAAATTGCCTAATTTTAAAGTTTGTGTAGTTGTGAGAGTTGTCAAATTTATACCTCTATTACACTACCCTGAATCAGGGTCCCTACTCTCTAATTCAGGGTAGTGTTTTTTTATAGGATAGGGTGACAAACGAGCACACAGTCCACCTAATGGTAAGTGGTTGCTGTGGCCCATAGACATCTACATCTATCCTCGGAGACTCGCGCGGACCGCCGTAGCGAACGGACGCGCGCAGCGGAAAGCTCCCGAGAGCCGATCCGCGCACGACCCACGCACTGCGTGTGGTATCTTGAAATTTTGTGCTTTTCTTAAAAAAATCCACATTGGAACGAGACTTGAAGTGAATAGAAAGTGAAAAATCATGAACTGTGAGGACCCCGGGGGAGCACCCCCTGTGAGTCACTAGAAGAAGTGAGACAGGCAACACCCAACAGAATTAGTGAATCAAGAGTAATAGGAAACATGCTCTCGAAAAACAACAGTGAAAGTTCACACAACTCTAATGATATGGCCACGGATCTACTTAGTCCTAGACACGGACAGTAAACAAGTGAAAGACAAAGTGAAAAAAGTGAAAATGGACCTCAATGAGTTCAATAAAAATATAATACAGTGCTGGGAATGCGAACACTACTTCAAAACGGACGCCCCCCCCTGTGGGGTACCAATCAAATGACTGAAACACTCAAAATCGAAACTACCATAACAATACAGGGTGTTAGTGTAAACACAGTTGTCCTTGAAACCAGTGGTTTGGTTTCACTTATAGAAAGTAATTTCAATGAAAAATAACAACATTTTTTTTAGTCAAATTTCAATTTTTTCTTACAATTATTTCACCCTAGGCAAGTAGGGATATACCTACAGAATTCACAACAAAAAACTCAACATATCGTAGGTAGCGGCAGCGATTCGCGGTCAAGGCCAATGTCAGTGTGTCAGTCTGTCCCTGCGTCGGTAGGGAGTGTACGTGTTAATTTGATTTAAAACCGCGCCGCGCGCCGTGCCGACATTCTACGTCGCTTTAAGTTGTAGTTTTGGTGCGAGTGTGTTTTATGTCCTACATAAACGTGCAGTGGAAATGTGCCTCTTCGTTCACTGAGAAACCTCTACTACCAACATGCCGGTGCCCCTGCACATTTTCAGCTGCAAATCAGGGCTATGTTGGTGGAGGAGTTTTCTGGGCGATGACCCGACCTTACCCCGCTGGATTTTTATCTTTAGGGAGAAGTGAAGCGCCGAGTGTATGCAAGTAAGTTCCGTAATACGTCCGAACTCAAAAGGCGAATTCTTAGTGTATTTAGAGAAATGACACTGTTGTGCTTCTAGCTTTTACGATTAATGTAAAAGCTGATCACAATGGAATTCATTTACGAGGATTTTATTTAATAGGTAAGTGTAAATAACCAATCAATCAGGCTACACATCAAGCTGTACAAATCCTTTGTCTTGGCCTCGCTTTGTATGATCTTTCCGTATAATGAACGGTCAGCTTATGCTTCAAATGCCCTTTGCGTTCCAGGGCCGCGGTACGGTATACGGTAAATACGCCAAAAATCCTACCTAATGATTTTCTATTTACTATTATTAATGTTTAATTTTCTTTGTTGTTAAATCTAACTTACATTAATTTGGACTCGTCGCGCAACACAAATGGTAGGAATTTTTATCTGTCCTAAGCAAGTGTGAATGTATGAAGGAAAAGTTTCATCATAGGTTATGTGTACCATTGTGTTTATATTGATATGTTGTGTAGGTAGCAAGGGCTCTTTCAACGGAGGTCATGGCACGGCAAGGGCACTAGGGGGCGTGAGTAAGAACGAGGTTAGAGCTGACGAACGGCATATGCAAGCCGCTCGCCGCCCGGACCGCCCCCTGCCTCACCTTAGGGGAACGACACAGCGTGCAAGCGTCTACGATAGTGAACAAAAGAAACGACACCATCGCCCAAAGCCACACGACCACGGCGCGTACCTGCGCGACCGAAACAACCCAGAGTTTGGCCGCCACATGTAACACCCAGCGCGCGGACAGGCAAACCGAGGCCAACTCGGAAACAATCTATAATATACCGTTAGCAAACAGATTTGAAACGCTACAAAACGAAAATAGAGGAATAAAAAAACAACGCACCAGAACAGATAAGTTCGTGACGCCCGCACAGAAAAACACACATATCCCTGATATTATAATTAGGGATGAAAAAATAATGAAAGACCATCGCGCCCTCAGATTTATAAGAGAAGTGACATCAACAAATAATTCAACGCTTAGAGTGATGAACGAACAAATAAAAATCAACCCGGAGAGCTCAGGAGCCCGGGAAGACATTCTCACGAAAATCCAAGTGTGCGAACCATCAAGAATAATAGCACCAAAACCGGAAGCTGACAGACAACCGGCGATAAAAGTGGTGCTGAAAAATGAAACATACGGTGAGGACACCGACATAATCGCAGAAGAGATAGCGGAATAATAATAATAATAATAATAATAATCTTTATTGCAACTTTAAGTTAAAGTACACTCGATAACAACAGTATAACAAAATTAAGCTTACAGTTAAGTACTTCTACAATTAATATGAAGCTACTGACATCTAAACTAGGCAAAGCCTGTATCTTAAATGTCAGGGTCTTCTCCCAAAACATAGTACAAGGATTTAAGTACAGAGCAGTATTCAATAATTTTAACTGATAAAGATAACAGTTTACTATCAAGTTTACAAAATATATATATTTTACAAATGTGAAATACACAAGAAAAAAAAAATACACGCGTGCGTGTGTGCGTGCGAGTGTGTGTGTGTCGTGCGTGTGTGTGTGTGTGTGTGTGTGTGTGTGTGTGTGTGTGTGTGTGTGTTGTGTGTGTGTGTGTGTGTGTGTGTGTGTGTGTGTGTGCGTGTGTGTGTGTGTGTGTGTGTGTGTTGTGTGAGTTGAGTGATTATGAGGTAATGATTTTGAAATGGAATGCATTGGCATTAAACCGATATCAATAAAACCGCTGGGAAAAGCAGGTAAAATACACTACTCTTGATTTTTGAAAATAAATATAAACAAAAGAGCGTTCTAGAAGCATTCAAAACCGCTGACAGGAAGTTCTTCTGCGCCTCTTCCATAAAGGTAGAACCATTCAGAGAAAACCCGAGACACATAGTGCAATGCAAGAAATGCTATGCATTTGACCACTCGAAACAGTCTTGCTACGGCAGACAAGAAGAATCACAGACCAAAATCAATACACCCGAGGGCACTACGACGATGGTCTGCAAAAACTGTAAGAAAGAAGGACACAGCGCGAACAACGCTACCTGCCCGATATTTCAAAAAATGATATCCAAACAAATGGAACAAGCGAAAGCCAAACAGACTAAACAAGAAGAAAGAATCAGACGAGCGACAGTCAGACCTGGAGTCAGATATGCGGACGTCTCAAGCAAAAGACAATTCCCCCGTCTTGCCACAGAAGGAGCCGACACTATCACAGGGGAGCAGGCAATGTTACCACCGATGAACGAAACAACCATAGAAAGCCTCCACCTAAGACTGGAGCGAACGGAACAACTACTAATGAAGCTCATAGAAACCATGAACAACACACAACGACAGACCAATGGCTAATCATGACAAAAAAAGAATACAGCCTCAAAATCCTACGCCTAAATGCACAAAGACTGAGAAATAAATTCATTGAAGTAAAAAAGCTGGCAGAAAAATACAGGCCAGCCATAATAGTATAAACGAATGCAAAATCGACTTCGACAAGGAGAGTTTAACATGAAAGGATACGATAAAATCACACACTCGCTTAAAACCCACTTAACCACGGCCATGTACATACAAAGGGGGCTAAGATGGACCGAAACAGAGGTCACACCGGGGTAGGGAGAGGAGAGAAGAAAAATTGAAGGCGTGGTCATCAAACTGTTCACAGACCACGCGACCGGACAATACATAGAAATAAAAGGGACCTACTTTCAAATCCCAAATCAACACCAAGCCAGAGAAGAGCTTGAAGAAACCTTGGCAGACGAACCAACAATCATAATAGGAGATCTGAATCTACAGATGCGCGCCCTGAACCAAAGAAGAGACGCATGCCTAGGCATTGTAATCAGGAAAGCAATAAACGACCAACCAAGGCAACGCAATCCTGGACATAGCTGTAATAACACACCAACAGATCGAGGCACAAGCCAAGCAGTTAGAAAACGTCGGACCAGACCATCTACCATGGCTACTCACTGTAAAACTCGAACACAACATAGAGGAAAACAAATCTCGCAACACAAGGAGGATATGCGAGGACGAGGGGGCGATGGAAGCATACCAACAAACCATGTGGGAAGGCTTCCGCTACCTACACGGGGAAATAATCACGGAGGAAGACTGCGAAAGATACGTCGAAACCATGGAGAAATACCCATTACAGCAGCCCTCGACGAACACGCACCTTTCAGAACAACAACGAGACGAGAACATCTACCACCGGAAATAAATGAAAAGATAGACTTCAGAAACAAGCTGAAACAAATTAAATGGCAGGCAAGGCACTGCAGCCCCAACCTACAACGAGAGGCAAGTGCCCTCTACAACAAAGCAAAAAAAAGAAGCAGACCAAGCACTGAGAGAATATACCGAGAAGGGCTGGCTGGATAAGATCCAGGATCCGAATGACAATAGGTCGCAAATGTGGCGCATCCAACGCAATATGAAGAAACCAATCATGAAACTACCAAACATAACGGGCTGCAAAACGGAAAAAGAGACGATCGACTCACTGACTGAGGCAGCAATAGTAAAAGAGGCAGTAATTGCGACGGAAGACGAGGGCACAGAGAAAACGACCCCGTTCCAGCCACTCGACCCAACATCGAAACACGAAGTCAAATTAGCACTGAGCAGGTTCAAAAACAAAAAGGCTCCCGAGACAGATGGAATCAAGGCAGACGCCCTCAAACTCGGGGGAGAAGTCTTCACCGAGGCATTTGTGCCTCTCGTTAACTTTATATTGTCCACAGGCTACTTCCCTAAGAGATGGAAAACCGGCGTGTGCATCTTCCTGCACAAAGCTGGCAAAGATCATCGCCAGGCACTATCGTACCGCCCGATTACACTGCTCAACATAATGGGCAAACTGTGCGAGCGACTGATCCTGAGACGACTCACCGCCACGGTGGACCGGCTGCAACAACCGTTCCTTCGCACCGGTAAAATAATCACAGATGCCCTGGTCGACGGCGACAGCGTCTCCATGATATCAACAGATCTCTCGAAAGCCTTTGATTCGATTAACCACAAAGGCTTGATCTAAAAGCTACAAGACAAAGACGTACCCACTAACATCACAAAAATTATAGAAAACTACCTTGCAGGCAGACAACTGAAAGGCATATTTAGAACAACTGAAACAGAGGAGAAACCTATACTCCATGGCGTGCCTCAAGGATCGATCCTGGGACCGGTGATTTTCAACCTATATGTCTATGACATCTTGAACATACATGACAGAATTAAGGGGCTCAAACTCTCACAGTACGCGGATGACCTCTGCATTCTCAACAGAGCCACAAACCCAGACCATGCAACCATGCGATCGGAATGGGCAGCAGAAACCATTATTAACTACTATACGAGATGGGGGCTCAAATGCAACATAGAACAAACCGAGTGCATTATGTTCTCAAAGAAAAGTAAATACGGCCCAGCGGTAAAATTAAAACAACAGATGCTACCATGCCAAAACCAGATCAAATACCTCGGCGAGGTCTTCGATAAACGCATGAGAATGAATCAACACACCGAAAAGGTAGTGAAGAAACTGAAACGGGTCAGAGGAGCCCTTGGCCCGATAATTGGATACTACGCTGCGCTTTAAAAAACAGATCTAGAAACCAAACTGGCCTGCATAATACAGGCCTGCATTCTGCCACTGCTGGACTACGGAGTGATCCAACTGCTATCGAGGTACAGCGCGACGAACCTGAGTAAAATCGAAAGACAATACAGAATGCAAGAATATCCACAGAGGCGCTATGGGAGATGGCTGACATAGAAGCCTATGACGTAGAAGATGTAGGACTACATTGCCCAGCTGGAAATAGAAGACCTAGAATCCCCCGGTGACGCCTACTAGGCGCACGGGGAATTTAATCCCCTCAGGACCAATCATAGAATAGGTGAAATTGTATATGATCCCAAAAATAAAAATTACAAGCGATGGCCCACTGATAACTCGGGAGCCCCGCGCCCTCTTAGGATAAGGTAATTAAGGCTAGCAAATAAGTACACAAAAACAAATGAAATACATAATAATTTTATTGTATAAACTTTATTATGAATAAGCAAAACACAGCAAACACAGATCCACCTAGGACATAAGTTAGCTGACTCACCCTCGCACGGTTCACCGGCCGTGATGATGCAAATGTAAATACACAAGTAGGCAAATAAATAATTTCTGATTCTGATACATCTATCCTTGATCACGAATCAAAATGCAGATGCCTTGTCACCCGTGAGGACTAAGATGGAATGCCTCGTTTCCAGTAAAATGGGTCTCCGGTTCTCTTCGGCCAGTCCTTGAGCAGCCCTCCAGGTTCGTCGATCCGCTGATGAACACGTCGCGGTGATTGGCATGTTGGATGGTCCCAACAGAAGAAAGTGGTTGGGAGTCAGGGCTTCCTCGTCATCGATCCAGACTGGCACGTGAGTGAGAGGTCTGGAGTTTACTGTGTTTCAGCCTCTGCCAATAACGTTACTAATGTTTCCTCCTTGGGGCTTTTTTGACAAAGAGTAGTCTCGAGCGCTGCTTTGGTGGAACGCACTAACCGTTCCCATGCGCCTCCCTGGTTGGGTGCACCCGGTGCGATGAACTTCCACTCCGTTCGACAAGTAAGCGCGAAGTCCTTCAGCTACGGTGCCCACTCTTCCATGGCCCGTCGTAATTCGGTGTCTGCTCCGTGGAAATTGGTGCCGTTGTCCGAGTAGATAACCCTAGGCCACCCGCGCCTAGCCGCCATACGCCTAAGTGCCATTATCGCCGAGTCCGTGGTTAAGCCATATACCAATTCGACGTGTACCGCGCGCGTTGTATGACAGGTGAATAACGCAACCCATCTCTTCTCATGCCGTCGCCCTATAGTCACAGTTAACGGCCCGAAATAATCTAACCCGGTATACGTGAATGGTCGTTCGAATGCTCTTAACCTCTCGGGAGGCAAGTCTCCTGTTACCGCCGGTCGTGGTGCAGCTTTCCTAACGCGACATCGCATACACCTCTTCTCGATTTCCCTAACCGTTGGTCGCAGTCGAATAATGTGATACTTCCTTCGCAAATCATTAACTATTCGCTCTCTGTAGGCGTGGCTAGCATCCTGGTGTGCCTTCTCTACGAGCATCTGTACGAACCGGTGTCTGCCGTTTAATATGACTGGTCGTTTTGTTTGACTTTCCACAGCGGCTGCATCGATTCTACCTCTTGCACTTAGTACGCCTTGTGCGATTACTTGGTCGAGCCTTTTCAATGCGCTGCCGTTGTGTAAGTCCCTTCTTTGGCAGAGCCGAGCGATATCATCAGCGAAACTCTCCTGTTGACTCTGCGCTACCGATAGCTGCTCTGCCTTTTCAATGTGATCTAGTTTCAATTCTTTAGTACGTCCTCGAAGCATGTCGACGAACTGTTTGACTCGTGCCGTAGCTCTGATGAGTCTCTCATATGAGGAGAATCTCGTTATGTCTGGCAGGTGTGGTGTTCCCTTTATTTCTCGCTGGTGCGCCACAATTTCCTCGTATTCTTCGCCTGCCCTTTCTTCCGGTTGCTGTGGCCATTCTCCTTCGTCTTTGTATAGGAAGTCCGGTCCGGTAAACCACTTATCGTTTGCGCTCTTTGTCACGTAATTCGCTCGCATCGCTTCGTCTGCTACGTTGTGAGCCGTTGGAACCCACTTCCACTGGTCGGGTGATGACTTTTCTCCTATCTCCCCGAGCCTATATGCGACGTATGGAGCGCAACACGCCGTATCATTTCTAATCCAATGGAACGCCGTTGTAGTCTATCCAGAACACTACCCTATCCGGTTTTATCCTATGCTCGCTTTGTACGAATTCGGCAAGTCGTACACCTATTAGATTCGCCTGTAATTCGAGTCGCGGTATACTTTGACTTTTAATCGGATCGACTTTCGCTTTGGCCGCAGCTAACGTGACTCGTATCGTACCGTCGCGATAACGGATACGCCAATAAGCTGCGTATGCGCTTTCACTCGCGTCACTAAAAATGTGCAATTAACGATTTACTACTCCCCCCGTAGGAACACCGCGAGAGATGCAACCGTGATACATCCTCAACGGCTCGCAACCATCTCGCGAATTCGTCCGCGGCCTCTTCGGGAATCTCATCATCCCAACGGATTCTCTTCATCCGTCACAGGTCTTGTAGCAGAATCTTCGCGGTAATGGTGAGGTAGCTGAGCAGCCCTAGTGGATCGAAAACGGACATAACCGCGCTCAGCGCCTCCCTCTTAATCGGTGGACGATTTCGATTGCCTCGTGTAACGTCGCGTAGCTGTCTAAGTAGTCGTCCATATAATGACTATTGGTAATAGCGTTAACGGCACGCGGATGTGTATCGGCGTAAATGCGCGCGTTGTGATCTCTAACACTATGCGCAAGAAACGGTGAACTTCTTGCTCCGAATATCATAGAAGTCATTACGTACTCTTTCGGTGAACTACTACGATCGTTACCTCACCATAAAAATAATTGCGCGGGTTGGTCGCGGCGGTCGATTTTAACGCGCAAAAACATCTCTGTAATGTCCGCTGACACCGCAATCTCGTTCTCACGAAACCGAAATAATATTCCTTCCTGACGTCCTTTCAGACCTTCTTGACGGTGCGCTGGAATATGTCAACAGCACGCTCATCGTACCGTCGTGGCCTACTCTTGAGCGAGATACCTATCGAGTCGATCTCATATTGCTTCTCGAGGAGATCGGTCAACTCCTCGTCTGGATTGACATACGTTTTGACGTCTTTTTCGTATCGTGTATTAACGTAAGATATATGTAGAACAGTTTCACTATCTTGCCTACATACAACACGAGGTGCGGTTCCCTGAACAACCCATCCCAATAACGTCCTAGCGGCAATGGGCTGCTTACGACGTCCTATTCGTAAGTCCCGTGATACTATTAAATGCCAATTATCCGAACCTATAAGCACTTTAGGTTTAGCATTATTATAGCACACTGCGTTGGGTGAGCTACGTAAATGTTTCAACCGTAGATATTCCTTACCGACGGATTGCGAACCTACATTCAAGTTATTAATCGTACGAGCGTATATCACATACGACTCGTTTCTCGTTTTACCGCGTATGCCTATTTTCACTACGCGACTATTAGCCTCTCGTTGGCTATCCGATAAACCTTGTATAGTCAGTGGCCTCGTCGGCCTTTCCGTACCTAATTCACGAGCTAACTCACTGTCAATTAACGAAATCGTAGACCCTTCGTCGAGAAGCGCGTAGGTTTCGATCTCTTTACCTCGCGGTCCGCGCACTATTATAGGACACACTTTTAATAACACTGTTTTATCGTTAGCCGTATTAGACGCGACGAGCACTGTTTCATCTGAGGCGACAGATGCTTCCGGGGCTTGGGTCTTCTTCACGTGCAGCAACGCGTGATGAGGGGCGGTGCAGCCGTCGACGCCGCATGTCTTATACCTGCACTTCAGACGCCGATGTTTACTGCTTAAACACTTGAAACACACTCCCTCTTCCTTCACCCATTTCCACCGGCTATCATTGTCCATCTGCGCTAACTTTCTACACTTCACTATCACATGTTCACCACCACAACACAGACACTTTTTATTACTTTCATTTTCACTGTTTACGCGTGTGGTGAACGTCTTCACGTCGCGGGGCCTATCCTCTGCGCGGCGTGTTACTATAATTTTTCTCGACGGCAGCGTCTCTCTTCTCGCGGGCATTTCCTTAACCGGCGTGACGGACGTATAAGCATGACAACGCTCGGTCGGCTTCTCTCATCATAAACCTAGACAGAGTGACGATGTCCGGTTCTTCAGTACTGCCGTAATGCTCCGCATAGTCGCACCGTCGTGACCATAGATGAGGGCTTAACTTATTCGTGACCCCGTCCCGATCCCGTATTAACATAGGATTTTGTTAATATCCTTTACCGTCCACGTTTTTTATTATACAGACTACGTTCTGTAATTTTATCGCGAACGCATTTAATTCCTGAGCTGTCTGACCCGGGCGCGGAAGGCGTCGCAAATCCTCTAACGCTCGATCGATAATTACTTCCGGTCGACCAAAACAGCAGCAGCAGCAGCTGTGGCAGTGGTGGTCGCTTTACGACTCTTCTTTAATAGGTAGTGTGTAAAGGCAACCACTCTGGCTGTAGTGCGCAGTAGTCGCTCCCAGCTCGAGAACCTTTCCGGGTTTAAAGGGGTGTCTTCTGCTGCCATCGTTGCCAACACCTTTTGTTTGTTCTTCTCTTCTGGCATAGTACTTTCTGGTTTGAAGTCGTGAAATGGCCATTCTTCTTCTGGTTGACGGAGAAATGACGTCCCTTTGAACCATCTGGCGTTATGGTTGAATTCGACTGGGGTTCCCCATGTGCCGTCGTCCGCTGGGTTCTCCTTAGTCGGTACCCATCTCCAGTCTTCTGGTTTGGACTTCTCTTCGATCTCGGCGAGTCGGTTGGCCACGAAAGTTTTGAATTTTCTCGGTTCTGACTTTATCCACTGCAGTACTGTGCTGGAGTCGGTCCAGTAAATCTTTTTCATATTTCGAGCTCTGACTCCTCTTCAATTGTAGCGGCTAGCCTGCTTCCGAGTAAAGCTGCTTGTAGCTCCAGCCTCGGAATCGATACTGGTTTTGTCGGCGTTACTCTTGCTTTGCCGGCGATCATGGAGACATGGACTTTTCCTCCGGGCTCGACTATTCTCCATTAGATTACTGCTGCATAGGTCTCTTCACTCGCGTCGGTAAATGTATGTAACTGTCCTTTTCTGCCTTTGGGCGAGACGCATCTTGGGATCTTCAGCCTTGTTAATGTTGATACTTCCTCTAAGTATTTCGCCCAGGCTTCCTTTTGTTGTTTGTTAATTGGTTCATCCCAGTCTATTTTCTTTCGCCAGATGTCTTGGATTAGTTTCTTTCCTTGTATTAGAACCGACGTTGCAAAACCCATTGGATCGAAGGTGGACATCACTGCGCTGTGACTTCTCTCTTCGTTGGAGTTCTTCTGCCATCTTGCAGGTCCTCCGGCGTGTTGCGTAACCTGACGTTGAAGGCTAATGCATCTTCTTTCACCAGCCATCTTAGTCCCAGAGTCTTTTCTTCTTTGGTCAGTTGTAAAGAGTTTTCTTTATTGGTGTCTTCTACTTCTGATATTACCCCTGAATTGTTACTGGCCCAACCCTTCGGATGAAAGTTTGCTCTCGCGTGGATGTCTTTCACTTCTTTGGATATCTTCTTTGCATCGGTTGTAGACGCGAAGCTCTGCAAATAGTCGTCCATGTAATGGTTTCTCTTAATTGCTTTCACTGCTTCGGGATGAGTGTTCTTAAATTCTTCTGCGTTCTTATTCATTACGTATATCGCTGTTGCTGGTGATGACGCTGCTCCAAAGATGATTGAAGACATTCTATACTCATCAGGCTTGCCGGTTCTTCGGCTTCCGCGCCACAGGAACCTGAGACTGTCTCGATCGTCTTCTCTAACTTTGACTCGGAGGAACATGTCTTGTATGTCGGCCATGACGGCTATCGATCCCTCTCTGAAGCGCAAAAGTACTCCAAATAGCGATTGTAACAGGTCTGGGCCCGAGAGCAAGGCGTCGTTGAGGCTCTTTCCTTCATGCTTGGCGGCTGCGTCGAACACTATTCTCAGCTTCTTCTTAACTGGATGCACAACAGCGAAGTGGGGTAAGTAGAACGTTCTTCCTTTGTTGGAGGTTTCTGGAACTATCTCTGCGTATCCTTTTCCGATCAGACTCAAGATCTGTTCCTCGTAGTGCTTTCTTGCTTCTTGGTCTTGATCTAGTTTCTTTTCGATGCTGACCAGGCGTCGGACTGCCTTATTGTAATTGTTGGGTAGGGTTTCGTCTTCTTTTTTCCACAGGAGTCCCGTTTCATATTGACCGTTTGGTAGTTTCTTCGTAGTTTTCTCAAGGGTTTCTAATGCTCTTCTATCGCTGTCGTTGGATGGCGATCGGTTCTAGATCCCGAGAGACTCTAGTTGAAAGTGTTCTCGGACGATATCTTTTATGTCTTCTTCGCCAGTGGTCGCTCTGCCATAATGAGTGAATTTTACTGTGGCAGTTGCTCCTGTTTCACATCCGTGTAACACCCAGCCTAAGTTCGTGAGGGAGGCTACAGGATCTGATGGTTTGCCCTTCTTCAGCTTTCTTATCACTATCAGTCCCCAATTGTCTTGGCCTATAATATAGTACTACAATAGCTTGGGTCTCTCGGTGACGTAGAGGAGTTGATTTTGGATTGCTTTCAGATGCTCGCAGTTTCTCACGGTGTCCTTGTTTATGCATTGTTCAGACAGCTTCAGGTCGTCGATGGTTCTCGCTACGATAGTCCTCTTTTCCTTTCTATGAGCCCCTTTTATTTTGAACACGATCTTCTGTGAACTATCTTTTCTTAACACTTTCCCGCCGACGGTTTCGATCGTGAGTTTTTCTTTCTTTCCTTCGACTCCGATTTTCTCAGCAATTGATGCGTCTAAGAGCGTGACCGTTGACCCTTCGTCTAGTAGTGCTAATACGCGAACTTGTCCTTTTGGGCCATAGAGGTTTTTTATTTATTTATTTATTTATTTATTTATTTATTTATTAGGTTCTGCAACAGTTATAACACAATACATTTGAATAAAAAAAATACAAGTTCCAACATGTCTTAAGCTAAGTGCATAACTACTTATAGGGGAACACATCATGCGTTTAATAATGAAATAAAAAAGTATAGTTATCATAAAGTTACCTCTATGTGAAAGAACAATCATTAAACCTATTTTAAGTTATTTTTTAATAAATTACAGAAGATATTTTTTGGTGACAAAGTCTCTGATCTGTTTACGATAATGTTCAGAAGAATCAAAATTAAGATCTACCAATGTGCTGCATTCATTGTAAAGTCTACTCAATCTAGGAACAGGAGAGAAATGGCCAAGTTTAGTCCTACGCATTGGTGGGTTCATAGGCTGAATAGGCATTCTCGGAAGCCGAGAAGGTATTCTGAAGGAAAAGGAATTTAGCAAAGGAGGACAGTCTATCTTATTATGGAAAAGCTAGTATACAAACATCAAATCCGAAATGTCATTTCTTGCTTCAAGTGGTAATAACTTAAAAGTGAGAAGCCTACTTTTGTACGATTTTAACGATCGAGCTTTATCTACAGAGAACGCTACGTGCCATAGAAACCTTTTCTGAACCCTTTCCAAGCGTAACGTATGTGTTGCGAAATGGGGCCTCCAAACAACACTGCAGTATTCCATAATGCTACGCACAAAACTGTTATAAAGAATCATCTTGGTCTTAACGGTCTTGAAAATCTTTGTATTGCGTATAATGAAACCGAGCATTCCGGAAGCTTTTTTTATAATATGGTCGAAATGTGTTATAAATGTAAGCTTGTTATCTAGCAGCACGCCCAAATCACGAACACTGTCAACTTCTCGTAATTTGATACCATTGATTTGGTATGACGTATTTGTAATATTTTGTTTGCGTGTAAATTTTATATGTGTACACTTTTTCGCGTTGAGGACCATATTGTTTTCGTGACACCACCTTGTCAACTTATCTAAGTCTGCTTGCAGGAGATTCACATCATCCATGGAATCGATTTCACGCAAAAGTTTAAGGTCGTCAGCATATAAAAAAGACTTAACATTATTAAGATTAAAAGAGACATCATTGACGAAGATGTTAAACAAAACAGGACCGAGGTGCGAGCCTTGTGGCACTCCTGATGATATTTTATGGGTTTTAGATGAATAACCATTAACTACAACGAAAAAAGATCTGTGAGTTAGGTAAGAACTGAACCATTTCAATAAGGAACCATGCACACCAAAGGCTGAAAGCTTACAAAGAAGGACGCAATGAGATACTTTATCAAACGCCTTGCTAAAATCCGTATAAATAACATCAGTTTGTTCTTGTCCATAGACTTAATCAGCTCTTCGGTGAAGCACACTAAGTTTGTCGATGTCGATCTACCCCGCGTAAATCCGTGTTGTTGGTCTGTTAAAAATTGTTTGAAATAATTTTGAATTAGGGGAGTAATCAATGACTCTATGACTTTACCCATTTGAGGGAGGATTGAAATTGGTCGGTAGTTTCCTATTATATTTTCACCGCCAGATTTATAAATTGGCACAACTTTAGCCACCTTCCAGACTTCGGGGAAAACTCCAGACTTGAGAGAAAAATTAAATATGTAATGTAGTGGAGTGACTAAATTTGATACACAATTAACCAAAAAAATGGCTGGAATCTCGTCATATCCCGCTCCCTTCAACTTATCCAGCTTGGTCAAACTTTGGTAAATCATTTCTTCTGTCAGGTTAATGGAACTGAAAAAATCATTGCAATATGTGATCGGTTGTGACTGTTGACCAGATTGATTAGACTGTTCACTGTAGACAGAGGAGAAGTGCGATGCAAAAAGATCACAAATATGTTGACCATCAGACGTTGTTACAGAACCATCTGTCATCTCGGCCGGATATGAATTCAGACTGCCACGTTTCGATTTGATAAACGACCAAAAGAATTTGGAATTAATGGCAATATTTTCTTCAGTGCGTTTTATATAGGAATTGTAGGCTTCCAACGATAGTTTTTCACATCTTTTTCTACAAATATTTAATTCTATTTTATCTAACGGATTGTTAAGTTTTTTGTACCTGAGTCTTATTTTATTTTTTTCATGCAATGCCTTGATCAAACAAGAGCTAAACCATTTCGGAATTTTTTTGTTTCGTTTTTTTACCATTGGAACGTACTCTTTAATGATTTTATTAAGTTTATCATAGAATATTGTTACCATGTCGTCTACCTTTTCTATTCCGAAAAAAACTTGGGACCAGTCGATTTCCACCAGTTTTTGGTTAATTATTTCATAGTCAGCCCTAAAAAAGTTTCGACTAGTGAAGTTATAATTTTGTGCTAAGTTATAATACTTTTTTGATTTTAAAAGTATTTCTAAGGGGGGATGCAGCACATCAATTGCAGACAAAACATCAGTTGCATGGTCTACTTGAACTAATAAATGTGATTGCTCCAAAAACACTAGATCCAGGACTTTACCCTTACAATTCGGAATTTCATTGTACTGTTTAAAGTTATTCATACAAGCAAAATCAATTAGTGTCTGACATAGTATTGATTGAGTGGCAGAGGATGTATTATTTATTTCACTCCATTCTATTTGGCTTAAATTAAAATCACCTACAATCATTGGATATACATTACTTTCTACGTACGCTAAAATTTTATTACAATTTTCAGTAAATCTGTTTAGAATAACATGATTAACAGGGGGTGGTAGGTATACTGCGCAAAGTGTGATATTATAGTTGGGGTTTGAGTCTATGCTAATTTTGACCCACAAATCCTCGCATATACTTTCCCATTCAGTTATGCGTCTAGCATTAAATTTTTTGGCAACAGCAATCAGCACACCACCTCCTCTCTTATCATAGTGAAAACCAGTGGTTTCCCTGTCCCTGCGAAAAACTGTGTATCTATCATCAAAAAGTTCAGTACTGAATACACTCCTATCTAGCCATGTCTCCGTTAAAATAATTAAATCATATTTACTACAGCACAGATTACGGTAAAAATTATGCGTTTTAGTTCGCAGTCCACGAGTATTCTGATAATAAATATTTAATTGAAGTTCTACGAATGAAAAAAGAAAAAAAAAACCAATACATGCACACAAAATAAATAAAATTTAACTTAGTACCTACTTAACTATTCTAATTTAGATAAGGTGTCCATATTTTTAATAACAATATAACCAGCTGTATCGTTTTTTCTGACAAAAATTTTTCCATTCCTGACCCAGACGTACTTGAAGCCTTTCTCGTTTGCTTTTTTCCTTGTAGCAGCGTGTAAGGCCTTGTTTGCAGGTGAGAGATGTTCTGAGACAAAAATTGGCGTTCTTGCTCCAGGTATTCCGAAATGAGTGCTATTCAATTTATTTTGAGGATTGCTCTTGTTGAAAGTTATTGTTGCTGCCAGAATGTGATCCCGGGTACGAGTGGAGTCGAGCTGAACGACTATTGAACGAGGTCGAGAGCTTTCGCGATTCACTTTCGCAATACGTGCACAGTGGAGGATGTTCTGTTCGGATATTTTATAATTAATTATAGAGCCCAACCGAGTTACTAATTCAACTAAACTTTCATTTTTCTTTACCGGCATGCATTGAATCTCAAGATTATTAGATCTTGCTGCTTGTTCTATTTGGTTTATACGAAAATTTATATCGTTTATTGTGGGATGAAGTTTATCACTCTTTATTTGTAACTCCTGTATTGATTTTTTGGATGCTTTAAGCTCCTTGTTAATATCCTCATACTGACTACTCATAAATGACATTGACTCTTTAACGTCTTGTATTTCATCTTTGATTGATTTAAGTTGGGTGTTGAGCAAAGTGCCCATTGAGATGTTAAGTTTAGTCAGTAAATTACTCAGTTCCCGTTGTACTTCGTCTTCAATTATGTTGCGGAGTGCTGTGTTTGTAGCATCATCCGCGCCTTCAAGTAAATTCCCAATTGGAGGAGAGTAGACGGCTGGGCGTTTGCTAGGTCTTTTTGCTACGTTATTTGAAGCAGGCGCTGATGTGTGGTGGCCCCCCGTCACTGTCACTTTCAGTTTTTTGAGATATTGTACACGGCGGTGTTCTTTGCGTACTCATTTTGCTTATATAGTTATTATTTTTTTTTCTCTTTTTTTATACTAAATAAATAAAAATATTTTTCCGCTACAACGATAAGACTAGTTCCGTCCCCTGTGTGGATTAGAACCAGGGCCTTCGTATGCGTAGCAAGGGCGCAGCTACTAATACCGCTGCACCAACTAAGCTTACACGTAAGTGGGCGAATTTAATAATCGCAAACAACTGTCGATGAATGATTTTTGAATAGTTAGCTATAATGTGGGTTGGCTAACAACACACACGAATAGAACACTTCTAACTTTTTCCGGGTGAGGGTGATATTGGATAAACCGGGTTTGCAATGAACACTTTTTTAACATTTTTATGGTCAAACACTTAATAATTTGAGAATATTATATTGTACACAGTAAACTAGATGGTGTTAAGCCACTTTTTTCCAATAAAGTTTTTGGTAAACGTCACTTTTAACACGTCTTCTCGCTCGCTATTAAAGTCCACTACTCATTCACGTGGATCATCTTTAGGTAGGCCTTTTCTTCTCCTTTGGCGTTATGAATTGAGGCGAACTTTTCTTCTGAGGTGCTACTGATGTCTTTTGCTTCTTTTTCTATCGGTGCCGGTGGTTTGTCAGAATGTAAGATGGTATGATGCCATCTTTTACACAACTTGCAGACTGGTGCTTTACAATTGATCCTTGAGTGCCTGAATCGAAGGCAAGCCTTCTTGTGGTCATATCTCATTTTCCATTCAGGTTGGCTTCTTTGAACTTGTACCATTCTAGTGCGAAGTGTTCTTCCTCACAGAACGGACATGACTTCTTATATTTTACTTTTGACGCTTCTTGTACCAAATGAACGGGTTTTCTTATTCCTCTACTTTGTTCTGAGGACGCTTCAGGCGGAGCGAAGTCTCCGCACATGTCGGCTTCTGTTTCTAGGAACGCTTCAACAAGTAATAGCTCCTGAATTTCCTCATCTCTTCTGCTTCTGTGGTAGGCGAACCAACGGAACTTCATTGACGTCGGCATCTTGTCTACTATAACTCTCAGCGTTTCAGGTGAACTGAGATACTGCGGTTTCTTCAGGGCTTTGATTGTCTCAACTGCGTTCTTTACTTTGCTCGCAAATATGCATATGTCGCTAGGGTTCTCTCCGACTCTTGGGAGGTTCTTCAATTTTTCTAGTTCTGCTAATGCTAGTGCTCCAGGTCTTCCGAATCTTGCTTCCAGTCCCTTGATCACTTCGCGTGGGTCTTCGGCGGTGAACAGCAGGCTTTGGACGGCTTCTATAGCTTTTCCTTGGATTGCTATTCTAAGGCGCGCTAGGTTCTGATTGTTACTGAAAGAAGCGGCCGTATCCTCGTATGATCTTTTGAACATCTCACAGGCCCCGTTGAAGTTAGGGAGTTCGAGGTGCTTCGGTGAAACGGTGTCACGTGATTTTTCGGATAGCTTTAGTATGACTGAAGCTAGTTCCTGGATGTCACTCTTCTTTTCTTCTGCCTCTATTGGTTTGTGGTTCTTATTAGGCATGTCTCCGGTCTGGATGAACCAGCGCTCGACTTCTCGAGTTCGTTCGAACACCTTTTCTCCGGCACCATCTTCTTCTTCTGACTCCGCGGTGAGAAGTTCTAATTCCGCTTAAGCAATTTTTGACCGAACTTCTGCCAATTCTAGTTTTTAATTCTGATTCTGCAGAGTCTTCATTGCGACACTTCTTTCTTGAATCTGCGACGTTGGATGACTCTCTTCTTGGTGAGGAACTGACGCTTCGATGGTGCGGGTCGGGGGGGTGGTATGGGTTACGTCCCCCGATGTTGATTCTTTTCCGACAATGTTCTTATTAAGAAGTACGGGTTGTCTGTATACGCTGCTGGGCGATGCTCTTGTAAGCGTCGATCGATCTGAAGTTGACGCGTTAGTAGCCGTCGTGCTTGTAGAATCACTCGGCGTGTTCATGCTCCAATCCGTCGTACTGGTACCCGTAGTAGCGTTACTTTCACTCGTAGTCTTCGACTGCACTGATTTTGATCTTGTATTTGAAGGCATTTTCCTAGTTATTCTTAAACCGGATCCGGCTTCTCGAAGGACCAATGTAGTTGCTCGTGTATGAGAATGTTAATAAATGGAGCGGGTTTGCTGGCGGGATGTTAACTGGAGAGCATGCAGTAGCAGTTAGATGAGCAATAAATAACACTTCTTAAGAGTATCTTCTTATTTATTTTCTTGACTCCTTATTGTTACATTGCCGGATTTGGAATGTTTTACCACTTTTTTTTTTTTTTTTGCGCCCGAAGCAATTAAAGGGCGACCCGGTACGTAGGGAGGCGGAAAATGCATTACGCATACCACGATAGCCGGTCTATCGTGGTTATGGGGGACTCACTGTCCTACCGGGGACCCTAAGTGATACCCCCTAAAAACCGCCTTTAGGGACAGGCAACCGGCTGATTAAGCTCTATTGTGCCTTATCATGAGCGACCCTCTTTTGGGAAAAGAGGGCGCAGGCGGCTAAGTGCCGCTGAGGGAGTGCCTACGAAGGCAAATTAATGTCAGATATTACAATAATTTTATTTAATTAGAGATGGCCTGAGCCGCCAGAAGACAGTTCAGGTCGTTTGAAAGTTTATTAAGCGGGTCCGAGAGAGAGTTTCTCGGCCTGCGGACACGATAGCGAGAGGGGGGTGGGGCTGCATAAGAAGCAGCCTCACGAATTAAATGGTTTGGGTGCGACTATGAGGCTTTGAAGAAGTTCTCAGAGAGTTTTTTAAGAAATTGTTGAATTGTTGGGAGCTCTAAGTCCCGATGAAGGTCGGCATTACGAACGTACCACGGTGCGTTCGCAGCTCGACGACAGAATAGGTTCTGAACTATTTGGAGTTCATTTAAAATGTTAGGGTTTGCGTGGGCAAAGACGGGGCCCGCGTAGGACATGACTGGTCGTATACATACCTTGTAGAGTGTACGCTTGTTTCGAAGGGACATTTTACTGTGTCGGCCCAACATACTGTTGAGCTTACTCAGATAAAATCGTGCGTGACGGGTTACTCTTTTGACGTGGGGCTTGAAAGTAAGCCCTGTGTCTAGAGTGACACCTAAATATTTGGCGGACGTATGCCAGGGGACAGGGGTCCCTAGCATACGTATTGGAGGAGTGTTTTTGAGACGGCGTCGTTTATAATCGAAGTGAACGGCGGAGCTCTTCTCCGGGTTCACATCGATGCGCCATTTTTTGAACCAAGCTCCTAGGTCATCAACTGACTTTTGGATCTTGTTCCGTATGAAGGGTAGTGAGACACCTTTGCAGTAGATGGCAGTGTCGTCTGCAAAGAGGGAGAGTTGAACACCTTTCGACGGGATGGGAATGTCGTTGGTGAACAGGATGTACAGCAGAGGAGCAAGTACTGAGCCCTGAGGGACACCAGCCTTGATAGTTCGCTGTGAAGAAAGCGTGCCTTCGTGTCTAAAACGAAAGGTACGATGTTTTAAATAGGAGGCCACGAGACGAACTAGACGATCGGGGAGACCTATTTTATAGAGCTTGTAGATGAGGCCTGTGTGCCAGACTCTATCGAAAGCTTTGGCTATGTCGAAGAAGACCGCGATGGTTTTATGACGTCGAGGGTAGAAACCGCTGAGGATATATTCCACAATGCGGTGAACTTGTTGGGGACATGAGTGTTTGGCTCGGAAGCCGAATTGGTGGGGGATGATGAGAGGGTCGCCGTCTGTGGGAAACAGAAAGCGCCTCATACGCGTTTGAATGACTCTTTCGAAGAGCTTGCCCATTGCTTTGAGGAGGCTAATGGGGCGATGGCTGGAGGGGGAGGTTGAGAGGCTTACCTGGCTTGGGAATTCCAATCACAGTTGCCTCTTTCCACGTAGTGGGAAAATAACTAAGGTTGAAGCAGGCGTTGAAGATAATAGATAAAAAGGTTAACACCTGCTCGGGAAAGTGTTTAAGGGCTTGGTTGGAGATGCCATCCGCGCCCGGAGCCTTTTTGGGCTTAAGTCCTTTGATGAGAGATGAAATCTCATCATTGGACACAGAGATAGGTTCGGAGGCCGTGGGGGGTGAGTTCCGGCGGCGGACCTCATCCTCCACTGCCTGGACGTGTGAGGCGTCGACAGGTTGAGAACTAGGGGAGCATTGAGCGGCAATGCTATCCGCAAAGCACTCAGCCTTTTCCTCGTCCTCGAAGGCAACCGCGCCGTCGGGACGGGAGAGAGGGGGAGTGTGGGTGATAGCGTCTATGCGGAGGGCTCTAGCCATCTGATAGTACGCTGTGTGAGATGGAGAGATATTCTCCATGAGCTTACTCTTTTCGAGGTCTCGAAATACAGAGAGGCGGAAGCGGAGTTCTCGTTGAAGACGATTGGCCGCGCGCCTATATTCGGGGGTGGGATATTTTGCTGCTCTCCGGAAAGCAGCTTTTTTGGCTTTTATTAGGTTGCTAATTAGAAAAATGTAGGGGAAGCCCACTATTGTTAGCAACCGGGACGACCCTTTCGTTCTCCTTAAGGGAGGATTTAATAAGGGTGGAGAGTGAGTCGACCGCGGTGTCGATTTTTTCAGGACTATCTAAGTCCGACGGTAGGGAGATGGTAGAGTCCTGTGAGTCCAAAGCTTTAGCTAGGGACTCCTTGAATCCCTTCCAGTTAGTGAAGGTTTTCGTGTGTGTTGGGGGAGGTGGCTGATGGCCAAGAATGAGGGAGACCGGTCGGTGATCTGATCCTAGATCGTCTAGTGTCTCGATTGCTCCGAGGTTGAGAGAAACTCCTTGGAGTAACGCAAAATCTAACACATCGGGGGGCGTGATCGGTGTTATCGGGAAAGTGAGTAACACCGAGAGGACTATGGACGGTAATATCAAGAGACTGCGTGATATCGAGCAGTATCTTGCCACTAGGGGACGTAGTGCGGCATGTCCATTCAGTATGCTTGGAGTTAAAATCTCCAAACATAATGACTGAATTGCCTAAAGATAAAATGGCCTCAAAATCCTTTTTTAAGGGGATAGGTTCCTGAAGGGATGTAACAGGAGGCTATGAGGATGGACTGGTGTCCAGTCATAGCTAGCCTGCATACCGTGGCTTCCATGTTGGTAAGCTGCGGAGTAGAAATGGGCGAGCAATGAAGTGTCTTCTTGTAATAGATGGCCGTTCCGCTGCCTCGGCGGTCGGGTCTGTCGTTACGAAGAAGAGAGAAGTTTTTAATAGAAAGGCCTCTAGTGTCCTTATCTTTGAGATTGGTTTCCTGTAGGAGGAGGAAATCGACTTCACGATTCCGAAGAAAGAGCTTGAGCTCTGGGAGGTTATTTCGCAAGCCGCGAATATTAAATGATACAAGCGATAAACCCTTAGGTTTGATACGACCGTGAGATCTTGGTAGGTTAGTTTGCTCAGGCATTGGAGTTAAGTTAATTACGTTAACTTAACTTACAACGCTAGTAGAAGATCGTTATGTTCGGCAAGAGCGAGGAGAGAGCGAGAGAGACGCTCTTGGGGGGACTTCGCCGCGCGCAGTTTGCGTGCTATGACTGTAATTTCTCTAATCTCTATATTCCTAATCGCGGAGTATAGCGTGTTGTAGTCGTCTGTTGTGGGCTCTGCCTCGTGTGCGTACGAGGTTGTCCGCGGAGGTTCTGCCTTTTTGGGCCCCCAGGGAAAGACTGGAGGCTGCATTGGCTTTGAGAAGCCCGGAGGGGGGCCGAATTATGCCCTGAGGGGGTCTAGGGGGACCCTGAGGGGGCCTAGGGGGGACCCTGAGAGGGTCGAGAGAAGCCCTGGATAGGCTGAGAGGGGCCCTGACGGGGCCGTTGATGGAGGGCTGGGAAAGTGCGGTCATTCACAGGCGGTGGAGCTTTCCTACTGGGGCGAGGTTGAGGTGCGCGTGGGCAACCCTTGTAGTTCGCCGGGTGTCCTGTCTGGTTGCACAGGACACAGGCGGGCGGGGATTCGGCGTCTTTGGGCCGGGGACACTCTTTAGTGTTGTGTGGCTCCAGGCACTTCACACACCTGGGTGGGGCGGAGCAGTTGGCCGCCGCGTGACCATAAAGTTGGCAGCGGTGGCACTGCGCCGGGAAACCGGGCCTATGTGGGGGCTCTACCTTCACCCTTGACAGGCCGCACACTGTGCGCACCTGCCGGAAGATGGCTTTAGCCTCCGGCACGTTGGACAAGATTACTAGGGCAAGGTTGTATCTCTTGCCCGTACGGTTGTGCATTTTGTGCACTGCTTCCACTGGGAAACCTTGGGACTTAAGGTCCTCGAGGATTTCCTCGTTGGAGAACTCAAAGGGGACGCCTCGGATGACGGCCCTGACTTTACGCTCTTCAGGGAGAGCGTAAGTGTGGTATGAGATGCGCTCGGCTGTGAATAGCCGGGTGATTGCGCGGAAGTCCTCGATCGAGGTAGGGATTATTTTGATTGCCTCCCCGAGGTTGACTGCATGATCGTATTTGATACCTGCGTCGTAGCAGGTCTTAGACAGTTGGGTGAACTTTGCCTTGTCTCTTAGGAAGACAGGGGGCGGGACTTGCTTCTTCGCCAGCACTGGAGCACAACGAGAGGCTGGTTTAGATGGAGTGGGGATGTCTAGTGACATCAGTGGGACGGGTGCAGCGTCAAGGGCTGCGGAGGTTGAAGGAGCGGCAGGGGCCGCTGAAGTAGGGGGGTGCGTTTCAACGCGGCGCGCTTTCCGTTGCGCTTGGAGGTGACGGTGGTGAAGTTTGACTCACCGGTTCCGTCAGAGTCAGAGGACTCCGATGAACCGGAGCCTAGGGTAGTGGCGGGCCTCTTCCGGGAGGTAGACGCCGAGGATTCGGAGCATGCGTACTCCATTTCTAAGGGGGCTGCTTGAAGCGGGGCAAAGGAGTTCCTCGTTTCGAGGTATGCCGCTAGTACTGGCGGCGGGAGGTGTGCCTGAGGGGCAGGGGTGGGAGCCTGGGCGGCGATGGTGGCGATGGCGGCGAGGACCGTCTCATTGCCACTTAACCCATATTGGGTAATGAGGGCGGCTAGGGACTCAGTAAAACTGGAGTTGGCCATTTTAGGATAAGAAGCTAAAGGTGAGAAAGCAAATATGAGGACGGGTCCCTGCTCTCGATAGAACAGGGACTAGAACGCGGGACGCACTACAACACACTATGCACGTAATAGTAACAGTAAATATGCAAGAAAACACAAGAAAATAGAAGACAGTAAAAAAAAAAAAATTGAAAAATGATAATGAAAAGAAATGAAAGTGAAAATGAGAAAGGTCAGTCAGACCTCCCTGCCCGAAGACAGGGGGGCAAGAGCTGTAGCAAAAAGTGACTCACCGGCAGCCTCGACGCTGTTCCGCGTGAGCAGGACAGCGGAGGCGCGTGAGAGCGCGACAGCACTACCGTACTGTACGGGAGCGCGGACCACCAGGAGGCGACCGTCCGAGAGCGGTGCCGCCGGCGGACTGAGCACTGCGTCGGCGCTGTACAGCGCGAGCGGGACAGCGGGGGCGCGAGAGCGGGGAGCACTACCGTACAGGAACGAAAGCGCGGACTACCTGGATGCAACCGCTCGGAAGCGATGCCACAGGCGGAATGTTTTTGATATTTTACCACAAAAAACGCCCCTTTTTTATAGGCAGCGGTGACCAATCAGAATTAAGAAAATTTGCACGCGGCACTAATGAATTCGCACATGACCCTTCGACCAATCAGAGCACAGAACAACCTTTTCTAAGAGAAATTTACAATTTTCTTTAATAAGTGTGGTAAAACATACCTTACAATATTTTTATTCATTCCTGACAATAGATATGGCTTATCTTTATTATTTCGAATATAAAACATTCATATAACCTTTAATTTATACTTGTAAAAAATAAAAATAGTTGCGCGGTCTTCTTATGGTTTAGTTCCGGAGTAGCTAAGCGTTTTTTCGCTCAACATACAAGTAGCGCCGCCAGGCGGCAGGAATGCACAACGCTTATCACGATAACACTATGCTTAAGACTCTACACAGAACATATTTCAACTTCTTATTAAATTAAAATCTATTTCTATAATAAGTAATTAGATTACATAAGAGATTATTTGACATATTATTGTATTAAATTACTATAAGAGAAAGAGAATTAAACAAATCATTAAATTTACTCTTAAATGTTAATATCTCTAATGCAACTCTTTAAAATTGTAATAAGAGAAGGTTCTAATAGGTAACTAATCTCATATCTTGTTTTAAACATTCTAATTAAACCTAAATAAACAATTAGATTTATATTTTCGTTATGTAGTTTTTAAAATAAGAATTTGAAGCTAATATAAGTTATTATTTCACTCTCTTGGTATTAATTGTGTGGTGTTTTTCCTATACACAAAGCTAAACAATTATTTGCCATCACTCTATTGTGAGTTGTATTTTGGCGTTTATGGAGTTAAGGTGGTCTAAAAATGCAGTTGCTCTGTCAGATGGTAAAATTGTGAAAGTACTACTACATACCGCTTGTAGAATCTTGGATTTACAGGAGCGGTAAGAAGGGCTTTCTCCTCAAAGTCCTCCGTGAATATGTCGGTGACTATAGGAGATACAGGTGAGCGAATCGCCACACCATCATCTTGTTTGTGGAATTCTTCCTTCCACAATAAGTAGCCAGATGTGAAGCATTGTTTGAGTAATACTGCATATTCTGCAGGCATGTTGTTATCTTCTAGCTTCCTAGTTACAATTGAGATGCAGTCTTCAATAGGTAGGCATGTGAATAGTGACAGCACCAAAACTGACCATAGTTTCATTGTCAGCGATCTTCTCTCGGTCTCGGTCTTTTATCTCAGTAACAAATTGATGTGAATCCTTTGTGTGTGCTCTGGTATGTCCTCTCGGTGTTGACAGTATTTTTGTCAAGTGCTGTACCTAAAAGTAGCATTATTAATTAATAAACCATACGGTACGTGTTTCAAATTTAGATGTACTTAATAATAATAATAATAATAAGATATTACTGAAGTTCATGTAACACTAGAATAACAATAATCAAATTATAACCTTCACTTGTTTTAGGATTTATAAATCCTATAAAAATATTTTAATTTCGACGTGTAGCATTCGCCTAAATATTAGAATATCACGTTTCAATCATTCACTTAAGGCGCTACCTCCAGTGAACGACCTTGAGCGTTTGGTCTGTCGAAGCTCGCTACAATATATCGCGTAAGAAATCGCCAAAAGACGCCACCTACTGCTACGAACGTAGTATTATTTTTTCGATGTCAATGAACTATTCTATGGAAATAGACACGGCGTACAATGATAAATGTATTTTAATTTTCTTTATTTATATATTAGTTGCATTATATTAGAATTATGTATTCTAATATATTATCTAATTAATAAAAAAGACTATTTTGATTATTTTTAACTATATACTATACTGCTAATATTGAATTAGCTTTTTAGTGTAATTTTGTGGAATTGAGCTGTGTAGGTATTATTATTTTATTTAGCTTCTGAATTTTAGGATATGTTTTACCTTGAGGTCAAATATAATTTTGAGGAGCAATAGTTATTACCTACTAATCTTTTATCTGCTATTCCTTATTTAGGAACAATATTAGTAAATTGAGTTTGAGGGAGATTTACTGTTTATAATGCTACATTTATTATTTTAATATTTACCTACTGGGTAGGTAATTATTAAAATAATAAATATAGCATTAGTAAATAAATAGATTTTTTTTTAATTTTTAAAATTAAAATTTTCGTATTTTTAAAAATTACTAAAAAAAAGGGTTTGAAATAATAGATTTTATCACAAAAGAAGAGAACTTGAAAAAAAAAAGGAAAAAAAAGCGGGACCAAAGCCAAGACGCGAACCACGGAACTCCGATATCACGCCCGACCGACATACCACCTGAGCTATAACGACCGTTAGTGATTTGTCGAAATTTACCTTCTTATATTGTAGCAGTTTTTTTATTGCCTGAAAACATGGACAAAAGGACATCTTCTAAAAATAAATCCAAGCGTTCGTCGCTAAAATCGTTGGAGCCGTATAATTTTCTCATCTGGTTCGGTTATACAAATATTTATATATAAAAATTATAAATTAAAATGAAAAGATAAATATACATAAATATCAATAAAATAAAATAAATACAAAATAATATTATATTATTACTGTTATTATTATTATTATAAGTTGTGGTTCGCTGAAGCTGCAACCTAATGGACCATGATCTGAAATTTTTATGAAAAGAAGTGGCTGACGTCAATTATTATTATTCTTATTATTTTTTCATTACTGCCTTTTTCAACCTCACAAGATATTTGTAACTGCAAAAAAGAAAACTACGTATAAGTAAGTAAATCAGTAATATAGTGTTATGTATGATTCAGACTAAATAAAGGTTCCTAAAAATAGACGTAGATAAAGAAATTGCATAAAAAATTACTCAAATAAAAATGCAATAAACTTGTTAATTTTATAGGTACTTAGTAAAATATTAAAATAATAAGTTTTTTAGGATATTTATGTAAAACATAAAGGTTATATTATGTTCTAACTACGTTCACGCTTGCGCATATAAAACCGCGGAATTTCACTAGTTTTATTATCAAAATAATAATTGACAACCCTACCCTAAGTTTGCCTTGATTTTACCAACTCAAACTCGTTTTAGGAGATCAAAACATAGAGAGAAAGATAGGAGACTATTTTTTATTTAATATGGTTGGATCTTTATTTATTTGTATATTTTTTGTATTTATTTTATTTTATTGATATTTATGTATATTTATCTTTTCATTTTAATTTATATTTATAAAAACCAACCAGATGAGAAACTATACAGATACCCCAATAATAATAATATAATAATAATAATATTCCACAACTATCACACAACGCCATCTAGTCCCAAGCTAAGCAGAGCTTGTGTTATGGGTACTAGACAACTGATAAACATACTTATATATTTCTAAATACATAAATATTATAGATAAATTACACCCAGACACAGAACAAATGATCGTGCTCATCACACAAACATTTGTCCTGGGTGGGAATCGAACCCACGACCTGCGGCATAGCAGTCAGGGTCACTAACCACTAGACCAACAGGCCTGACGATAAATAAAATAAAGTCTCTAGCTCGAGAGGAGAGGAGACGTGGTAGCTCAGATGGTTAGCGCTTGCTAAAATTTTCACAGTGTGCGAGCAAACCGGGTTCGATCCCCGCCGGCACCAATAATATTGTAATTGCAATTTTAAGTGTTGATTTACCACGTGCTCAGTGGTGAAGGAAAACATTGTGAGGAAACCTGCATGTCTGAGAAATAAGAAAAAAAATATTTCGAAGACATGCAAAGTTCGCCAACACGCAGTGATAATTCCTTTCCTAGGACCCTTTCAGAAAATAGAATAAAAATAAAAAAATAATAAATCCAAACTTCATTTAAAACCAAACATATAAATTGTAAAGTAGCTGCAGGTATCTATAACCAAGTAAAAGATATTCCTTTACTCCAACTTGTCCATGTTTCCCAAAACAATTTTTAATTAAGCTTTATATTATAATGCGGATTTTTTATATTTAAAATTTTAATAATAAAGCATTTCGTACGTCTCAGCCGAGGCGCAAATATTTTTCGGCCGCAAATTTATAAGACCGATTTGTTATTCAAATATAAACATGGTTTTTAATTAAATCTGCCAATCATAAAACGACACGCATTTTTATTGAACACTTCCTATTCAATTCACAAAGTACCTATTATATATTTGTTTATATAAAAAAATTATATTTAAGTACAATCATAAAACTAAATGGAAACACAAAGTAGGAAAATGCATTGAGTTATAAAACACATAAATCAATGGGCAAATGTAAAAATGCTGGAGGCAGGCATCCCTATCGCATGTTTACGTACCGCACGGCTGTAATATTTATTTCTAAGATACGGCCGAGTTACAATATACCGTGACGTAAGCGCATCGGTTGGTAGGTACTCAAATAATATTATGTTTGCGGCGAAATACGGACGCGCGGCGACCAGCGACGCGGCCACCTCGTATGAACGCATACAGCGTAATGCCGCCCGCACTCTGCGCACGCCCCTTTATCATAGAAGTCACACAATTTTCGGAATTATTTCAATTAAAAGAGAAAAAACGAACTTAAAAATTTAAATAAAACGTGGAGAATATAGATTTTTTTAATTATCTATCCATTAGTGTTATCCTCAAATGATTAGAGCGTTGCGTTTAGCAACAGATGCATGTAATCAAGAATTTTAGTAATTTTTTAAAAGTTGATTTTAAATGTATTTATAGCACATAAAAATAAATTAGAGCGTGGAATGCGATGATAAGATATCGAACATTAATAATGTACTTTTAGATGTAGTTTATTTTTCATAACTGATGAGATAATAGAGTCTGAAAAACGCACTTTCGCAACATTTTGGTCAGGGATTCACCTTAATGCTATTACTTATTGTGTAATCTACATTGGTACTATACTTTAAAAAATGTAAAAGTCCATACCAAAACTGGCAAGTATGTTATAGCGGAATCCAACAGTATTCTACGGTTTTTCATAATAATATGAAGATTGTCTTCTGTGAAGTGTCTTGAGCATAGCACACTATTTTTGGTGGGAAACCATTGGTCCCCTCGACAAGTAGCGTCGATCCACATCTTTTTCCTTTTGGTGCATTTAGAAAACCTATAACATATAGGTACCACAATGATACACTACTATTTTTATAAAGAAATGACTTTAAAAAATGTAAACGATGACCAAACAAATATCTACTTATAAATCACAACACTATCGAAACACGTGCTGTCGTTAGACAAAGACAACTACCTTAATTTATGTAATGATTGAAAGTGACATTTCAAAAAGACATCAACGGGTAATTGTTATCACTTTGCACCATTATATTACCAGTATAAGTTGAACTCCGGTGCATTTGAAATAGGTTAACGTAATAAGAATAGAATTTACTTACCGATGAAATATTATGCCATCTTTTTGATAACTTATCTTGGATAGGATGTCTTAGCTGACTTGCCACACTATTTTAATGCACATTGCACAAGAAGCCATTTGTAATGTAATTTTGGATAAAAGACTTTTTAAATTGTCAAGAACTCGGACGTCACTACGGGTCACAAATTTGGTCGTCACTGATATCGTGATTTTTAGCGTCACTTCGTATGCTAGCTACAGCAAGCATGTATTGCGCGCGTTTGTGGCCCTTTATGCGGAATCTATTAGGGGGTAATCTGTGAGAAAAACAGACAATGACCTCAGATATGGGCCGAGTGTCAAAAGGCGTAACTTACAAAATCTCATTTTAGATGTGATAACAATATTTTAATATTGATATTATTCACACTTCTAGATCAGCACATATGTTTTTTTTTGTTTCTTAAATAATATTGTCTGTGGTTCAGTGGTAAAATCTTACGATACATCGCGAAAAATGTGTTAAATTTTAAATTTCAGTTTATGGTAAGTAACGCAGCAATTCATTTAATAACAGTTTCATATTAAAAAAAACTATGTGAAGCAATACAGTGTGAGTCTTATAAAGTGCACATATCAAAACCAGGAAACTACACATAATTTCATCGACGGAAAAATTATAAAAAAATTATTTATTTTTTTTTTTTATGAATATTTTAAAATTTGAAATTGTAGCTGCTAACCCTATTTAAATAAATTGTTATAACTTTTAAACTGAATGTCCTATCAAAATGGAATAATTTTTTAAATGACTGTTAATAATAAGCCGTGCCAATAAAGTAAAAATTTCCAAAAAAATGAACGCCATAAAATAAGAATAAAGAGTTTTTTGATGAAAATCTGTTTTTTTTTATCATTTTTACAATAACTTTAAAATTTCTCGAAAAATCGTCCCCTTAATCCTACTTTTTTTAAATCTTATGTTATTTTACATCATATTAGCTTTCTAATAGCAAAAAATGCACGTTAATTACTCAGATACAACTTTATTAATTAGCATTAAAAAAAACACATAACTCAGTTAAGCACCGTAGCAGGTAGAGAGAACTACATTTTTAGGAATTAAACTAGATTTTATCTACATAAATCATTTATTATTTATTAAAACAATGACTCACCCAAAAAAAGGGGTCTCTACCTGCCTGATAAAAAATGGCGGGTGCCGAGCTAAACGACGCGCAAACGCAAGGGCTTTTTCAAACACTCATGGAAATGGTTGCATTTGGATAATAAACGTGCATTTTTTACCATTAGAAAGCTAATACGATATAGAATAACATAGGATTTAAAAAAAAGTAGGATTAAGTTGACGATTTTTCGAGAAATTTTAAAGTTATTGTAAAAATGATGAAAAAATACCAGATTTTCATCAAAAACCTCTTTATTCTAATTTTATGACGTTCATTTTTTTGGAAATTTTTACTTTATTGGCACGGCTTATTATTAAAAATCATTTGAAAATTTATTCCATTTTGATAGGACATTCAGTTTAAAAGTTATAACAATTTATTTAAATAGGTTTAGGAGCTGCAATTTCAAATTTTAAAATATTCATAAAAAAATAAATATTTTTTTTTATAATTTTTCCTTCGATGAAATTATATGTAGTTTCCCTGGTATGATATGTGCACTTTATAAAGACTCACGCTGTATAATCACCATATTGAGTTTTTGCAAATTCATTCATTAAAATAAACAAAACGCGCGTTACGTCAGTTCGTTTTAAAAGAAACGTGACAATGGCAGCCAGAGATGCGTCACCTTTTTCGGTTTGGCTTAAGGTTGAACAAAAAATGCGTGGCATGGATGATAGAATTGACCAAACTGCGGATCACTTTATAATTAATGTTACAGACAGTTCATCTGAAAACACATCAAGTGAAGATACGAGTGATGATTGCACAGAATAAAAATAAAGTTCTTATATAATATTGAAAATAAAGTTTTATCTTTTGCATAAGTACGTACATATTAGTGTCGTTATGACTCGAATCTTTATATGTGTTATAAATTAATGCTTTTTGTTGTTAAATAAATAAAGTACTTTATAACAATTGATGATTTTTCTTTTTCAGCGATCTTTTACATAACTTCTTAATAATAGTTAATAAATGTATATTATATCAATCATTATAAAAAAAAATAAAAAAATAATTATAAATAAAGAAAGTACTACATATAAAATGTACCTATATATTGAAGGTTTGTAGCCCCTGGTTAAACGACCGAAAGGTCGTTGTCCGTTTTTCTCAATCGATTTGGCACATAATATAGATGTGGTTACTCGGAGAAATTGCGACTCGATTTTATTCGAGTCGTAATTTTTCCGTTTAATTTTTTGTTTTAAATTCACACAACTCGAATTAAACTCACAAACTAATAACAGTACTAACATAACGTGAACTAAACTCGAGTTACGCAGCGAGAGTTAGCAGAACGAAACACAGTAAATGATTTGTTCGATTCAATATATATATATATATATATATATATATATATATATATATATATATATATATATATATATATAACTTTTTTCACTTGTACCCTTTGACTGAGTAAGACAGTGTTGCCGTTTTAGCGCATTTGGCGCTAGATCTATTGCAATTCTAGGGTCTACATCGCTTTTCTTAGATATCTAAACGCTAAAAAATATCTGGAATCTGGCGGAAAACTTTATATTAGTTGGGAGCACAGTCTAATAAAAACACTACTCTTTCTAGTCTATCGTTCGAGTATTCTCCGACTAAAATGTTACTGATGCGTTAATTGTTTTATCTCCCTTTCGCATTATGCTATGAAATGTTGGGCTCAAGTCTCCCGATACAAAATGCGTCTAGGATGAATGCCTTTCGGGGATTAGTGGACTTAGCCATCAGCGCGCTGTCGCTTTAACATTTAAACACTGAAGTAAAGCGGATTTTTACTTCAGCTTGGCTACCTAAATCTATATATGTATATAGATTTAAGTAGCCAGACATTACACTCCTCTACACTAGACACTCACACTTATGACTATAATAGCATAAAATATTTATCCTAGGTCAACCATAACAATAATACATAAACTAATACATAATAATCTTAAACCAATCCTAACAATGATACTTAAGACTAGTACCTAAATAATTTTAATATAACATAGTACTTAAATTACCTTTACCTAAACTGTTTCATAACCCTAAAAATACCATATATTATACCTTAAAACAACAATTACTTACACTACTCCTTATAACTAGATTTATTCAATCTACATTTCCTAATAGGGTGAACTCGGGGTGTAGCAACAAGGGGCAAAGAGGCTGCCGTTCCGGTGACTCCGGGATAGCCCCCTCTAGCTTAGACTGATCTACTCCTGACCTGAACTCTATCGGAGATGAGCTAGTTGCCTCCGTCGGCTCCTCCGACTGGTGGGCGGGACTACCACTATCTATCAGCAAATGAACCTCTTGAGAATCTCTGGTGGACTGTTGATCCAAATTGGGCGTAGTAGAAGCGAGAGATAGTCTACTGTTACTTTGTCGCGCCTGCACATGCTGCATACATAGTCTAAATGACAGTTCGAATACTCATGATTCGTTGCTCCGCAGCCTCCGCAATTAAACTGACGACCCCCAGCGTCACCGGCAGCATGCGTGCAGTCGCTATTGCGCGTGCACACCGTCCCGCCCACCTCATCCGCACAGCCTCTCAGCGATGCTCCGACGCTCCACTCTCCCGCGCCGCCTCCAAGCCACACCCACTCCCCGCGATGCCACGCGCCGCCACATGTGAGCGCATGCACTGTCATCGATTTCTGGATCCTGGTATCCTTCCCCGTTGTAGTAGCACCTTCCACTGCAGCTGCGTGCCACTCCGCTGCTTCGACAGGGTTTGCAATTTTGACTGCGCTGGTGTATGATAGCGAATCATCCTCCGCGAACAACCGTTGCCTAATGACGTCGCTTCGCAGCCCGCAAACGAATTGCTAGCGTAAGTTCTCATTAAGAACCTCCTTAAACTTACAATGACGTGTCAGCTTCTTTAACTTCGCGACGTAGCTCGCTATATTTTCATTGCTAGCCTGCCTGCGTTGTCAGAATCGGCACCTGTTCTGCGTCTGTGCACGCTGAGAGCTACCGATAGAGTTGAGAGACGTGTCGGTTGTATGTGCTGACGTAGGAGTTCCACTGCGTCATCGTAGGATATTTCGGATGGTTTCTTTGGACTTGCTAGGTTTGCCAGTGCACGCTGAGAGGTACCGATAGAGGTAAGAGACGTATCGGTTGTATGTGCTGACGTAGGAGTTCCACTGCGTCATCGTAGGATACTTCGGATGGTTTCTTTGGACTTGCTAGGTTTGCCAATAATTCGAATGCTTCATCGTCGATTACCGCGATTAGTGTAGGTAATTTTAATTCAGTTTTTATTTTTTTACTAAGAAATACATTTCTAGTCTATCCACATACGACGACCATGCTCCACTTCTTAAATCAAAGTCATTGACTTTACTTACCAACATTCTATTATATACCACAGCAAACAACGTATACAAAAAGTTAACGCTATCCCAAACTCGTTAGCCACTGTGATTTTTAAATGATACACCGTGCGTTCGCTAGGACGTTCATTTCCCGACTGCCGCCGCACGGACGATCTCGTGCTGGTTACCTAAATCTATATAATCTACACATACATTATAGTTTATTCAGTAAATGATCATATATAAATTATAACCTGGAATGAGGTTTCCTTTTAAGTAAAACTTGTGTTAGGAGATTTTACTCTTCCATAACACTTACATTACTATTTGCATGGTCTTTACACAATATTTATCTATAAAATTAAAATAAGTTAAATTAAAAGAAAGACAAGTATATTATTAGTAGTATATTCTCAATTTATATAGAATTGTAAGCTCCCTCTATGGATACATTCGTATGTAATTACTCTGAGCTAATGGCGCATGCTGACCGTATGAGGACGCTCAAGGTCGCTCAGTGAGCTATGGAGAGGGCTATGCTCGGAGTTTATCTGCGTGATAAACTCAGAAATGAGCATATCCGCAGTAAAACCAGAGTGACCGACATAGCCCAACGGATTAGTAAGCTGAAGTGGCAATGGGCCGACCATATAGCCCGAAGAACCGATAACCGATGGGAAAGAAATGTTTTCGAGTGGCAGCCTCGTACCCAAGGATACTATAATACATACATAATAGAACGGGGGAGTGGTCGGAGCCCGCGTATTCACTAAAATGTCACTAATAAGTCAATTCACACGTATAAATGCAAAATGTAAGAGATTATTGTGATAGTGGAGGGTAAATATGAATAAATCAGTCTCAACTCGATCTCGGTGTTTGATTGTTGCGTGCCCGTGTTCACATGGCGCAGCCGGTAGGATAAATAAGTTTATTAAGTATATTATTACAAGTTAATTTGAATAGTGTTTAGTATAATAACATTTAATAATTATGGAAGGTGTCTTAAGTCCACCAAAACCATTTAGTTTCGACGGGAACTCAGACTACGCAAGTTAAAGTGCCAGTTGGACAAAATGGAGGAATAGCTATAAAAGGGGGATGCCCATTTTCGGCCATGGAACGCCCAACAATATGCATTTGTTAAAAAAAATATATCTTTATTATTTATTTTTACATATTTAATGGTGTTACAACGTTCAATTTATATTACAAAAATTATAATAAAGAACTTAACTAAAATAATAATTAAAATTATAATATTAAAGATTAAAACTAATTATCTTTATTTATAGTTATTAATCGCGGTATTCATTTATCCTAAAAAGATGGGAATATTTTTGCACAAAAAAAGATACTGAAATGATAAAAATAAAATTAGGTAAATGCGTAATTCATTAGTTTGTGGATAAAATAATAAATGTTGCCAGTCACAAATCTCATTAAAATCGATTCCCTTTTTTTAATCGATTATTTATGGTGTCATTATTACAATGCTAATATAACTTTTCGATAATTATTATGATGTTATGATATAGGTGTAAAGCAACCGTTGACAACGGATATTTATCCAAAGCAGCCGATACGCAACCGTAGTCAACCAGTTGTTTATCCGACTACAGACGAAAAAGGATGGTTATGTTTTTACTGTGTGTGCGGGTGGCTAAGCTGAATCGCTTTTTGCAATGGTGCTTAAAAACTACTTGAACGATTAAAAAAATTCTTTCATCATTACAATTCTATTATTACTGTGAAACGTACGATGCATTTTATGATAGAGGACGCTACTTTCAACGAATATATTTATTTAGCTAAACTCGTAAAATACTTTCATCGCTATAATGTTATATATAATTATAGATATTTAATGTAGGATGCATTTTATTATAGAGGGCGCTACTTTCTGTGAATATGTTTTTATTAGCTAATCTCGAAAAATACTTGACCGATTTTGAAAATTCTTTCACCATTACATTGCTAATGATGGCGTTAGTTGTGTGATAAAATTATATTTATAAATAATTATTTGTGATATTACTAATACTTTTTAAATAAATAAAATTAAATACCTACCTAAGATGATCAAATCCTATTATTATTTTTACGATTTAACAATCGTATTTACACACTTTACCTACTTAGGTTGATTGTTTTAGATATAGGTAATAAATCTAAAATAAGAGAGCTCCACTTAAACGAAAAAATAATTAATATAACTAGTAGTTGGAAAGCGTGGCACAATGTGAATCGGCCTCGCAAGCCAATGAAGAGTTCCGTAGTAACAAGCATAGATTCTACATCGAGTTAAAATACTACTATCATTATCGCCAGCAAAAAGTTACTTTGTTTTTCCTAGTGTTTGTATAAAGGACAAAATTGTAATTAAGCTACTTGTAGCTAAAAAAAAAGGACTAATCTACATTATAGGGCTTTCTGTGGTTTATTCATTACGAAAGAGAAAAACTTATTGCACCAAAAAATATTTTTATCAATTTAAAGCCAAAAACAACCGTTGTTATCGGCTTGGTTGAAAACGTTAACAACCGCCTTCACATCCGTAGTTATGATAATTAAATAAGCGGTTTACTAGCTAATTTACAATGAGTTCTATACAGTATAACACAACGCTACTGCACAATATAACTGTTATTCTTATCTGTTCTTAACAATACATTTAAAATGAAATCATGTTATGATAATTAAAACAAGTGAATTTCTAGCTGATTTACCATGAATTTTTAGAGCATAACAAAACGCTACTGCACAATTAACTGTTCTTTAAATACACTTAAAATAGAATTTAAATAAATAGAGGAAAATACATTTTAAAAAGCGAGCAGAAGTTAAAACACCTCCAAGATTATTCTCTTTTTATGAAATTATTAATCGAATAATAATGGAATCGCTATCGATATTATGATGTTATGATAATTAAAAAAGTGAATTACTAGCTGATTTACTATGAATTCTTTAGAGTATAACAAAATGCTTCTGCACAATTTAACAGTAATTGTTATCTGTTTTAACAATACATTTAAAATGGAATCATGTTATGATAATTAACAAGTGAATTTTTAGCTGATTTACCATGAACTGTTTAGATCATAACAATACGCTCCTCCACATTTTAACTGTTCTTAAAAATACATTTAAGAAAGAATTTAAGTAAGTAAAAGAAAATATATTTTAAAAAGCGTGTAGAACTTAAAGCGCCTCAAATATTATTATTTTTTTATTAAATTACTAATCGAGAAAAAATCGATATCGTTTCATTGTATTTATGTTAGTTATGTGGCAACATCAAATCTGACAGCTAGGAAATATGTCAAAATGAAATCACAATTCAACAAGTAAAAACTTAAAAAGGTACTAGAGAATTCACAACTAAACAGTCGCAATTGTGTTATTTTGTTTGTTATATTTCAAATAAATTCTCAAGAACTCATATGGAGTGAGATTGTCGATCACATTATAGTGTGACAACAGTTAAAAGTAAGTGTTCCAACAGTTTTTAATTTATTAATTCTAGTGCTGATATTTGATAGTGATGAATGAATGAAATGATGAAGTTGTTTTACTTTTTAACACATGTACAAGCTATATCTGACAAACATAATAGCTTATTTATAACATGGCGATAAGATTAGCTAGCTAACACCAAATAGTTACGAAATGGACAATTTTTATCAAATACCATGAAATGAGACAGTCGACTTTTAATTGTTTTTGGACTACTGGTAGGCAGTCAGTCCTTAATTATTAAATAATATAGGGCATTAAGTTTTAAGTATTTGAGTTTAAAATAAACAAATCTATTTTATTTTGTTCACTTTGTCTTATTTTTTTTATTTAATATTATTTCAGTTGCCATCGTCATCGCGTGAGTGTCATGATTGCTGGCGAAGGACTGATAAAGCAGCATCAGGTTAAACTTTAGTACGGGAACCATCTGAATTATCTAGTCCGTCCTCGTTGCAATCTAAAGTGAGTAATGTATTGAACCTAGAACCACAAAGCTTAGATCATACATCGTACAATATACTACTGCCTAATTTTGTAAGAGCACCACTCACACAAAATCAATGTTTTTTCCTGGTTGTAATAATTCCAATCATTTCGCTGTTCCATCAGCATTGCAGGTATGTCTTTTTGTTAATACAAGTACTGGTTGGTCGGCGGGCCTTAAGGTTGCCGAGTCACAATTCCCCGGTCAAGCCTTGACCCTACTACGCGAGATGTTATACTAGATGGATTGTATACGCGGTAAGCTTCTTCTGCTTCAACAAAATGGCGGATGTAGCATGCGGTTCCTTGACAATGCACTCGCTCTTCCGAAAAAACCTAATGTTTGCCAAGGTTATGAAGGAATCCTGCTTGAGCACATTAGGAGGGATGAAATGGGGCGAGTTAAATAACAAACAAATACTCAAGCAGGCGTTATAAGAAAAGGAAACACACTTACCGGGGTGTGACTTCGATGTGGCTTGGACGCTTCTATTGCTGCGGTGCTACTTCTAGCGGATCTCCTGGGGCCCCAGGGATGCGGTCCTGGCCGGTGGTACGATGGAAGAGAGCGGTGCGCGACGATATCTCACACTAGGTGAGGCGGTTTCTCCTGGAGCTCGACTGCTCCAGGTTGGTGCGATTTGAAACTAGCGGTGCGCGTGGGCAAGAGCCCTCTAGGACGCGGCTGTCCCAGGCGGTGTGGTTGCAACTAGCGGCGCAAAGGCAAGAGAGCGCTCGAGCCCAGCGCGCGATAATGGTACGCCCATTGGTTGCAAGAATCACGCAACATTCTAGAATCTCTCCTTTCCCCTCTCACCCCACCTCAGTGTGTACGGAAGGGATAGGTCGAAGTAAGGACAACGCTTGGCAGCATACCCTCGAATAAAATTAAAAATACGAATGGTTTTCCGCGCAACCATCCCCCCCCGGCTTGAAGGGTCCCCTTCAAAAATAACTAAAACAACTAATGCTAAGATTAAACTAACCACATAAACCTAAATTTCGACTACAATTTCTAATCTAGAAAACTAATCCAAATATTGAATGGGCAAAGGACACAAACGGATTGTGTTACTCGACAGGACCTAAGGTCCGCCATTTCCGGAAATGACGGCTTAGGACGTACTCGAAAGCAAGCTATACATCTGTGCACCCGTTTGCGGATTCAATTACGTGCTGAAAGAATCCAATAATTCTGACGCAAGATTGACATCAGCAAGTCGGGGCCAGCGTGAGAATACAATTTATGATGGTAATCAACTAATAAATTCATGACATGGTCTTTACGCGGTAAAACTATAGGGTGCCTTTGGTCCAAACTCAACTGCGAGTTAGACAAGCGTCCACCTACCCTGACGATTCCATCTTGTAAAAATGGCTTAAGACGTTGAAAAGCGCGACTACAAGTTCTATTCGATTGTAATCTTGTAATTTCATCGGAAAAATGTGCACGTTGAAGTTCACGCAATACTAGCAACTCGGCATAGCTGTAATCGGACGCTACGATATACGAACGTCGCGGTAAAAGCTTCGCGAATCGACAAACGTAAATCACGCTATGCAATAATTTCGACCAAGAGGACAAACTGTTCGCGACAAACGTATCCCAACGGTGGGGTGAAGAATGAACCCAACATAAAGCGACGGTTGAGTCAGAAAAAGCAAATATTCTTTCTATGTGAACTCTGTCACTACGTGCACTGATAACTGCGGTGATAAGCTTGGCAAGTACTAATATCGCGCAAAGCTCTGAGCGCGCGAGAGAGACAACCTTACGGGGGGAGACTCTTGACTTAGAGCTAATGAGGTTGATCGAATTTCTATCATTATTCTGGATGTTTAAATATACAACGCCCCCGTAATCCTTCTCGCTAGCGTCTGCAAAACTAACGACCGTGATGACACTATTTCTATCGACGTTTATATGACGTAGTATTTTAATTTCGCTTAGTAATGAAAGTTCCTCTCTAAAACGCAGCCACGACCGAACAATGCTATCAGGCGGCGGGTCATCCCAATCGCATTCACATAACCAAAGTTGTTTAATCAAAAGCTTAGCGTATAGTACCACCGGGGCTACGAAACCCATGACATCCCATAATCTAGCAACGCATGACAGCATGGTGCGCTTTGTGCACGTTTCTGCGGGCGGGTTTACCTTAAGGCTAAACACGTCGGACTCCGGTGACCAACACAAACCGAGCACCTTGTGCGTATCAGAATCGTCGAATTCTTTTATCGCCGAAAGGCGGTGTGATAGTGGGATTGTATCTAAAACCGTACGCGAATTACTAGTCCACTTGACGAGATCGAATTGACCCGCTTTCATGAGCTTTATAACCTCGGCGGTGGTTAGAGTGGCCTCCTCCACGCTATCAACCGAATACACAAAATCATCCATATATGTATATCCACTTTCAATTGCCCTCTTAGCTTTAGAGGGACCTTCATCGTAGGCGACCTGTCTCACCGTGAGTAACGCATGAAATGGGCTCGACTTTAAACCAAAGCAAACGCGGTTAAATTCAAATACCATTAGAGGTTCTTTTGGGTCAAAACGATATAAAATGCGTTGGAATCGACGGTCGCATTCACGGACCCCTATGCAAAGAAACATTTGGCGAATATCGGCGGATAGTGCTATACTGAACAAACGAAAATTTGCTATTATATTAAATAAACTGCCCTGTAATTTTTGCCCACTATAGAGGATATCTTTAAGAGACAGGTGAGTGCTAGTTTTAGCACTAGCGTCGAGCACTACACGTAACTTGGATGTAAGTTTGTCTTCCCTAATGACCCCGTGATGTGGTATGAAATACGACTGTGTGTCTTCGTAGTTGTCTAATTTTGGAGCCACAAGTGATATGTAACCCTCCCTTATATATTCTTTAATGACTCGTCATAAGCTTCCTTTAATCGGGGTGAGGCGAGCATCCTACGCTCCAAACTGTAGAAACGTTTTTCCGACATTTGACGCGAATCGCCGAGAGATAAAACATCTCCTTTAAAGGGTAGCGCTACACTATATCGACCTTCGCGATCACGAACGGTCGTGCGGACGTAAATTTCCTCGCATAATCTATCATCTGGGATAACTATAGGTGGAACTTTCACCTCCTCCATCTCCCAAAATTTGCGGACTAACGACTAGAGCGGTTCGACAGCCATACAACAATAAGAGGTTGCCGAAATATTATCCATGATAGGGGCGGAGCCAACGATGACATAGCCCAAGACGGTTTCTAGTGCGTAAGGCGCGGTATGCGAGGAGATGCCCCTGACCTTATTGTGTAACAAAAGATGAGGGAAAAGCGATGCTCCAATGAGCATGTCTATGTCTCCGGGGATAGCGTAAGTATCGTCTGCCAGCGTCAAATTTTCAAAATCAATCATTGCCGAGGTGTCAACCGAAACGGTTGGCAGACGTTCAGTGACTTTATCCACTACTAACGCATTTATATTAAAGTTAATGTTACGATCTAGCCGAGAATAAAATTTCAAATTTATAGAGCCCTGGGTAATTTTATTAGTACCTCCGATGCCTTTGACTACAGGACATGAAGGTATCCTATTTATTGGCAGGCCTAAACGCTGACAACATTGCCGCGTTATAAGGCTACTTTGAGATCCGCTGTCTAGCAATGTACGGACACTTTGTTCATTTCCACGCGAATCCCTAACTACGACACGGGCTGTACCCAGTAACACGGTTGAAGGAGACTGTGTTCCCATATTCGACAATGAGCACAGAGCGACGTCACCAGCTCGACCACTAGAATCGTCGACCTTAGTAGGTGTGATTTCCTTGTCCGATTTACTTGACGCGGATATGTTGCCGTTTTCGAAATGTAATAACGTGTGATGTCTGCTGGCGCACTTGTTACACACGGAACTAGAATTGCATTTAGCAACTAAAATGTCTATCGCTTAGACAATTCAAACATAAGTTGTTCGTCTTTACTATTCTATAACGTTCGCTGGGTGAATGTTTACGAAAGATCGCATAATTATATAAATTACCGTGTTGTTTATTTTTACATAGAACACAGGCGCTATGAAGCGATGCAGTCGCAGCGGTTACGTACGTTAGAGACCCTGCGGTTCTAGATGATGAAGTCTGTCTGCGGTCGACACTTTCTTGACTTCTTGTTTGACATTCGAGGAGAGCTGTATCACTTCAATTTGATCTCGCACAAAGGATGCTAATAAATCGAATGACGGCAACTCGGAGTACGATGCTCCATTTCAAACGCACGCACGGTGTCTGAGTTAAATTTCTTTTAGGCGATATGGAGAAACACCACGTCCATAAGGTCATTAAATTTTCAAAAGTTCTTAAGTGCAGCCACCGATGCTACAAATTTATCCAAAAACTGCTCCAAGCCGGTGATGTTCGCGGATGATATAGCTTTAAGATCGAATATCTGGTCTAAATTTGAAGAGGCTAACATTCGCTTATCTTCATATTTGTTCTTAAGTGTTTCAAATATTAACGAATAATTGTTTGCTGTTGGTGTGAAGCCCGAACAAATGGACTGTGCCCTACCGCTTAATTTACTAATTAAGTAATACAATCTTTCAGCGTCCGATAACGATGGATTATTATGTATATTATGTTCAAAACTATTTACGAACAACGGCCAAGTTTTAATATCTCCATTGAATACCGGAATATCTATAGGGGGCAATCTAAGTGATTCACGTGGGAGTACCTGGGTCTCTAGTTTTGTTTCGCTTTGGGCTGGAGACTGTAAGAGCTTTGCCGTTCTTTTTACGCGACACAACATATCTTCAGATGATAGAAGTCGTTGATAATTCACTGTATACTTCGGGTCGATTTGCAATTCTAAATTATTAATTTGGTCTAATATCTTTTGGTAATCCGTCCGCAAAGAGTCCACCGTATCGATTTCACATAAAAACGTTTCCCGCACTGCTTCTACGTTAATATTTTTTATGTGATCACTTATATATTGTATACGTGAAAAGAGTACGTCCCTCTTGGCGTAAAGAGTTTTAAGTTTAATTTCATTTCCACTAACTGCCATTTTAAATCACTATAATTAATATTAGATTAATCACAAGTAATCGCACAACGCTGGAGGATGGACACAATGTAATACAACTATATCTCACAACACTATTGTCTTATCGTGCCGTATTACGTCGTTAAATTGAACACCTTTGCAACCAAACGAGACAATGCGCGTCGATAGATAGACGTGTCGATAGACTCACACTATTTTTTTTTACAAATTGTAGGTAGGTTGGATAAGGTTTAGCGGATCCAAACTATTTGAATAAATAGGTCGATTTACTTATGCGCGTAACTAATAAATTTTAAATTTAACCAAACAAAACTACATAATCTATCCAATATTAATTTAGAGTGCATTGTCTAAGGAATCAATCCAGCAGTTCGGCTCGAAGAGGCTACAAATCACCAGTTCCAGAAATGGTTGGTGAGGCTACAAAGCACCAGTCCAAATCCGGCCGAAGGACCAGAAAATGGATGGGCGGTGGGCGGGCGGTCCTTGACCCTACTACGCGAGATGTTATAATAATGGACTGTATACGCGGTAAGCTTCTTCTGCTTCAACAAAATGGCGGATGTAGCATGCGGTTCCTAGACAATGCACTCGGTCTTCCGAAAAAAACCTATTGTTTGCCAAGGTTATGAAGGAATCCTGCTTGAGCACATTAGGAGGGATGAAATGGGGCGAGTTAAATAACAAACAAATACTCAAGCAGGCGTTATAAGAAAAGGAAACACACTTACCGGGGTGTGACTTCGATGCGGCTTGGACGCTTCTATTGCTGCGGTGCGACTTCTGGCGGATCTCCGCCGCAGGGATGCCAGGACTCCGGCCAGGACCGCATCCCTGCGGGGCCGCAGGGATACGGTCCTGGCCGGTGGTGCGATGGAAGAGAGCGGTGCGCGACGATATCTCACACTACGTGAGGCGAACTCCTGGAGCTCGACTGCTCCAGGTTGGTGCGGTTTGAAACTAGCGGTGCGCGTGGGCAAGAGCCCTCTAGGACGCAACTGTCCCAGGTGGTGTGGTTGCAACTAGCGGCGCAATGGCAAGAGAGCGCTCGAGCCCAGCGCGCGAGCTTATATCGGCTTCTTTTCCACCGAAGTCGGGCGCTCTTCTCATTGGTTGCGAGAATCACGCAAAATTCTAGAATCTCTTCTTTCCCCTCTCACCCCACCTCAGTGTGTACGGAAGGGATAGGTCGAAGGAAGGACAACGCTTGGCAGCATACCCTCGAATAAAATTAAAAATACGAATGGTTTTCCGCGCAACCAAGTACTATGTACCTCCAGAATTTAGAATCAGTAACTACCATTTAAATAGTAACTCTTGGTATTTACTTTAAGAATCAACATATAATATCCATATCTATATTAAAACATTTAGTGTAGCACAAATTATAGATTATTGTAAAATAATATTTACCATCATATAGACTGAAAATATTCACAGTATGCCTGAATATACTGTACATTATTATCTAGGCTTATCAAAGGCACAATACCAATAAATTCTGTCTGAAGTTCCCAAAATGTCAAGTAAACATAGTGGATGTTTTGCACTTGATGTATATTAGATGAAAGTAAGAACCAGAGATAGTGATGAATGCATATAGGTTCATGAATTTGGCCCGCGAAATATTAAATCAGGATGTTGTTCCTATGAATTCTATCCATCGTTACCACTCTCTGTGCCAAATTCCATTCAGTAATTATGATATTATATTAGAGGCAAATAAATTCTTAGCTTTCCTAGGTCACACTGTGTATAGAAAAAAAACCCATACAAACTGATATTTAAGCGGTGAATCTCACCATCATCCTTCACAGTTAGTTACCGTGAGCAAATCTTTGTTACAGAGAGCATATGGGATCTGTGTGAGCAAGCACCTGGCCGCGAAGCTTCAGCACGTCAAGCAGGTTCTGCACAAAATCAAGCTTCGGGTCCGACGTCTACGTCACAGTGACCGAGTGAAGCCGACCGCAGTTGAGCGTGTGCCTACTGTACTACCGTATGTCAAGGGTGTCACCCTAACCAGATAGACATACATCAGATTTGATAGAACACAAATCATCGTGAAAGAACCTTAGGACCACAAGGATGTGAGGCTATTGAAATTAAAAAACATCCTAATTTCAATAGAGAAGGCGGTTGGGTACTACCACCTGCTTGGGACACTATAATTAATAAAATTAAAACTAAACCCAAGCATACCACTGCAAGATTTAAAGATAGAGTAAGTTCAATCTGCGTAGATTGGACTATAAAAATAATAATAAAAAGCTGAAGGTACTTCATGTCCCAATACTGACATTGGGATGGCAGTCACCTCAGTCCCCCCGTGACCATGGGTGCTATAAAGCACCTGAAACGTCGAGAATTAAAAGTTAAAGAAATTAAAAGCAATAAAATTGGTAAAAGTACTCGTTAAAAACTGTATTTGTGTAAATAAAAACTTTTATATCATAAAAATCCCGACTTTTTTTAAACCGATTCCTTAACCATTTCATTATTTTAATTGCATATTGTCATTTCCATATGCTTTTATATGTGGGCACCCATGGCCGAAGTGTCTATGAACAATGGTGCATTCCCCTTTATACAAAGGCATGTGAAATAACGAATAAAGCGGCGAGTGTACAGATTAATAAATAATTGCATGTACTTGGTGATCAGTGCCGAGATATTCTAGACCAAAACAAAGATTCAAAGATTGGTTTAAAATGCACTACTGCGGAAGCTGTGTTACAAATATTGGATCGACATTTTAATATAAAACCTAATGTTACTGTGGAACGACACCGATTTTTTACAAGAAACCTGAAGGAAAATGAGGCCATAGAACAATATGTTTTCCACTTGCAGAAATTGGCCCAAACATGCGAATTCGGGGCTTTAAACGACGGTCTTATAAAAGATAGGCTGCTATGTGGCGTATCCAATTCAGCTATTCGGGAACGGCTACTAAGGGAGGACGACCTTACTTTAAGTAAAGCATTATAAATATGTCGAGTCGCAATAGTATCGAGGGTGTATGCGGATAACATTAAACAGGAGCAGTTATCAGCATGTTCTATCAATAAGAATCAAGCGGTCGAAAATGATGAGAATATTTGGAGTGTGCGGCACCGGATGGGTTCAAGGAGAGGATATCGCGGCGGCCCGGTGCGTACGGGGACGCGCGCAGAAGCGTACGCGGCGACGCAACCCGCCCGGCCCAGCCTGCGCCCGCCTGTCGCCGCGCGCTCGTGGCCAACGTTCCTCCACGGGTTCGACGCCTTGGATGAAGCAATGTGGCCATTGTGGCAGTGTACATAAAAAGTTTGAGTATCCCGCGTATGGCAAACAGTATCTAAGATGTGCGAAAATGAACCACTTTGCCAGAGTCTGTGGTGCTAGTGTATTCAATGTCGAGGAGTCTGATGAGCAGGTAATACATACTGTAAAATCTAGTAGTAAATGGAATGTTAACCTGATGATAAATAATAAGTCTGTCAACTTTAAATTAGATACTGGGGCTGATGTTAATATATTGTCGTTGTATTATTTGCCACAAATTGGGGTCTCGGATAAAGATTTGCTAACAGCAAATACCAAGTTGTCTGGCTACTCGGGTGCCGCCATAAAAGTAATAAGAAAAATTACTTTAAAAGTTTATTACAAAAGTAAAATGTACGTGCTAGAATAAAATAGCAGATGTTAAGTCTATGCCGGTCTTGGGCAGGTTTGCGTGCAGTAGTGAGTTGGATATGGTGAGGCGTGTGATGACGATAGAGGAGGATAACGGAGTCAACTCATTTTTAGGGCAATATGACGACGTTTTTCAGAGTATAGGATGCTTACCGGGGGAAATACAGAATAAAATTAAATGAAAATGTTTTACCGGTTGTTCATGCTCCTAGAAAACTACCGTTCGCGATTATAGATAACGTTAAGATGAAATTGGAAGAGATGGAGAAACAAGGCATTATAGTCAAAGTAGAGGACCCATCGGATTGGGTAAGTAGCATAACTATTGTTAAAAAAGTTAACGGACACATACGGATTTGTCTTGATCCGAAGGAATTAAATAGCGCGATCAAAAGAGAATATTTTAGGTTACCGTCACTCGACGAAGATTGTGTCAAAACTTTCCGGCGCTAGGTATTTCAGTACTCTAGATGCGGTATCAGGGTTCTGGCAGGTGGCTTTAGTCGATACTAGCGAGTTGTGCACGTTCAACACTCCCTTTGGACGTTACAAATTCTTAAGGTTACCCTATGGCATAATTATGCTTGGCTCCAGAGGTGTTTCATAAAAAAATATACGAAGGTTTTGATGACTTGGATGGAGTTTGTATGTACATCGACGACTTATTAATATATGGTAGCAGCAAAAAAAAGAACATGATGAAAGGTTAAAAATAGTATTGGACAGGTGCAGGAAAATCAATCTCAAACTAAATAAAAATAAGTGCAAATTTGGGTTAGAAGAAATCAGGTATTTGGGACATAGGATAATAAAAAAGGGGCTTTATCCGGATAACTCACACATTACAGCAATTACGAACATGCCTAAACCTGAAAATAAAAAGGACGTAGAGCGATAACTAGGACTAGTTACTTACGTTGGTGCTTTTATTCCAAATTTATCTTATAAAACATTGTTCTTGAGAGAGTTGTTAAAAAAAGAAACAGAATGGCACTGACATGATACGACAGCAACGACATGATAAGTGTTTAAAAGTTATAAAAGAGTGTTTATCAAAACCACCAGTGTTAAGATATTACGACTTAGACCTCCCTATTACTATCTCAGTAGACGCGAGCAAAAGCGGCTTAGGCGCCTGTCTAATGCAAAAAGGAATGCCAGTTTGTTATGCGTCTAAGTCATTGTCAAAAACAGAACAGCGGTATGCTCAGATAGAGAAGGAGTTATACGCTTGCGTTTTTGCTTGTGAGAGGTTTCATGCGAACATTTACGGGAGAACAGATGTAATTATCGAAACTGATCACAAGCCACTCGTTAGCATTATGAAGAAACCAATAGCGGGCTCACCATCGCGCCTACAACGAATGTTAATGAAATTACAGCGCTATACATTCAAATTAGTCAACAAGGCAGGTAAACATCTGTTTATTGCGGATGGACGTCGTATCACGAGCATACGAGCTCGAGCCGGCGCTGAGCGTGCAGCATTCCAGCGCTGACTATACACAGCACGATGAAGTTTGCGCGATCACAAGAGATACGGCATTGAGCACAGCGACTGAAGTTACGGACTTACAGTTTATTAAGTTGCAAAAGAGTTCAGAAAATGATGAAGAACTCATATTGTTGAGAAAATACATAATAGAGGAGTGGCCCGCAAACAAACATGACGTCATACTCGTAGATTTGGTAAGCCATATTGGGGCTATAAAGAGCATTTATCAATCGCGTATGGTCTAGTCTGGAAGTATCAAAGGATAGTGGTGTCAAAACTCTTAAGAAGAGATTTATTACACAAGATACACGTCGGTCATGTAGGGTTGCAAAAATGTCAATTGCGGGCAAGGGAGACAATATTTTGGCCAGGAATAAATAATGATTTAAAAAATTTAATTTCTAACTGTAGTATATACTTAACGTACAGGAAGCACAACCAAAAAGAAGAGATACAACCTCACGAAATTCCCGACCGACCATGGGCAAAAGTAGGTACAGATCTATTTCAAATAAAAGGCGTGGATTACTTATTATTAGTCGATTATTATAGCAAGTTTTTTTGAAATAAAAAAATTACAATGTACAACTTCAGCTTGTATAATTGAAACCCTAAAAAACATATTCAGTCGTCAGGGTATACCAAACATAGTAATGTCTGATTGTGGTCCGCAGTTTTCGTCAAGCCTGTTTAGACAGTTTTCGTTGGAATGGAATTTCAAACACATAACTTCATCGCCACGATATCCGCAATCTAACGGACAGATTGAGCGAATGATACAAACTGTAAAAAACATAATACTTAAAGGTAAAGAAGATAGAGTTGATTATCGGTTGGCGTTACTTGAGTATCTGAACACACCTTGAGAAAATGATATTTCATCACCGGCTGAGCTATTGCAAAGTAGGAAATTCAGAAGTATGTTACCAAAGTTAGATCACACTTTAAAACCAAAATTACAAAAAAATGTACATAAAAAGTTAGTCACGAGGCAAAATAAACAAAAATACTACTACGATCAACATACTACGAGAAATCTAGACCAATTAAGTAACGGACAAAAAGTAAGGGTACTGACTAAGATGTAAACGAAAGAGAATGGTTGTCAGTAGAGATCCGAAAACATTTTATAGCCAACTTTCTATTTGCATGATTAGAAAGTTATAAAATGCTCCGATGCGTACAGGGTGCCTCGAAAAATAAGGCTATACTTGGCAAAATGGATATTAACCTATACAAATGAGCCAAGAAATATACTTTCAACGGTAAAATTATGAAAGACATGGCATTCCTCAATTCGTATACATGTTACATAAAGTGGACACTTTGAGGTACCACCTCTTAACGAATGTTCGGTGATATTTAGCCGCAATATTCGTTTCACATTCGGTATTCTGCATATTTCGGCAGGCCGGCTTGTCTTTACCGACATATCTCGTATTTCGGCCGAGGGGCCGGGGAGAGAGGACATCTGTTCTCGACGATTCGGCAGACTTGAAGGTTCAGACCTGTCCATCCTTTGGCTACACGTAGACAGCGACGACCATCCGCGCGTCTACGGGGCCTCTATAGGTCCCATAGCGGTAATGCCGAAACAGACCGACTCTACGACCACGTCCGAATGGCTACAGATTCTTTGCTACAGCAGATCCCCTCGGCAGAGATCGTGATCCTCGGCGACTTTAACGCCCATCACGCCGAATGGCTTGGTTCACGTTTAACCGATCATGCAGGGAGATCTGTTCATGATTTTGCCTTGGCATGGTCTGACACAAATGGTTACTTCGCCTACGCGGATTCCAGATGTGGAGGATCATGCACCTTCCCTGTTGGACCTTCTGCTGACCTCTCACCCGGACGGATATCAGATTTCCGTCGACGCCACTTTAGGCTCCTCGGACCATTGTCTTGTTCGGAGTGTGGTGACGCTCCCGCTGAAATCGCAGTTGCATTCTGCAGGCTGCCGCCGTGTCTGGCACTATAGGTTAGCTGATTGGAATGGGATGCGGTCTTTCTTTCCATCCTACCCTTCGGGGCGGGTTTGCTTCTCGCCGGACGATCCCAACGTTGTTGCGGATTCTGTCGCTGATGTGGTACTTCAGGATATGGAACTTTTTATTCCTTCCTCTGTGGTGCCCATTGGAGGCAGATATCTCAGCCATGGTTTGGTCGCTCCTGTAAAATAGCATCATGCTATGAGCAGGAGTGCTACCAAGCCTGGGCTGACGCATCAACGTCCCGGGATGAAAACACCAGCGCTCTAAAATAGAAGTATAATTCCGCCTCTAGGTCCTTCAAAAGAGTCATTGCCAAGGCAAAGTCAGAGCACATAGGCAGAATTGGCGAGAAACTAGTTCGCCTTCCTTCTGGAACCCGTGCGTTCTGGTCTCTCGCCAAGGCTGTCCAGGGGAATTTCTGTCAGCCATCTCTTCCATCTCTTCATTGCGAAGGTGTTCGATTGGGTTTGACACAAAGCGCTTCTTTCGAAGCTCCCTCCCTATGGGCTTCCCGAGAAATTTTGCGATTGGATCACCAGCTTTCTTGCAGATCGGGGCATCAAGGTCGTTGTAGACGGTGCAAGCTCCGATTGCAAGCCTATTAATGCTGGTGTTCCACAAGGCTGCGTGCTATCGCCAACGCTGTTTCTTCTGCATATCAATGATATGTTGAAAACCCGTAACATTAATTGCTATGCAGATGACAGCACTGGTGATGCTCTTTACACCGGCCGAGCCAATATTTCTCCGGAAAACGTCTCCGAGTACCGGGACAAACTTGTGTCTGAAGTGGAGTCTTTGCTGAACAGAGTCTCGGATTGGGGACGACTAAATCTAGTCCAGTTTAACCCCCAGAAGACACAAATTTGCGCGTTAACCGCTAAAAAGAACCCCTTTGTCGTATCTCCTCAGTTTCAAGGCACTCCCCTTGTTGCCTCAGCCAGTATCGGAATCCTCGGCGTCGACATATCGAGTGACGTGCAGTTTCGTGGTCACTTGGAAGAGAAGGCCAAATTGGCCTCTAAAAAGCTTGGCGTGCTCAGCAGAGCGGGACAGTATTTCATGCCGGCACACCGCCTGCAACTTTACAAGGCGCATGTTCGGCTGCACATGGAATACTGTTCCCATCTCTGGGCTGGGGCTTCCCAGTACCAGCTCCTTCCACTCGACCGCATCCAGCGCAGAGCGACTCGAATCGTCGACGACCGAGTGCTTTCCGATCGGCTCGATTCACTGGGACTGCGAAGAGATGTTGCATCTCTTTGCATTTTATTTCGCATATACCATGGAGAGTGCTCCGAGGAATTGTTCGGATTAATCCCAGCCGCCAAATTTCGTGAACGCACTACGCGGCAAACGTCCCAATACCATCCACACCATCTGGATGCTTGGCGGTCCACCACAGTACGTTTCAAAAGGAGTTTTCTTCCGCGTACAACCTCTCTGTGGAATAGTTTACCACCGGCGATTTTTCCGGACTGATACGACCTGGGGACCTTCAAGAAAAGAGCGTACTCCTTTCTAAAGGGCCGGCGACGCACTTGCAATTCCCCTGGTGTGGCGGTTGATCATGGGCGGCGGTAGTCACTTAACGTCAGGTGAGCCGCATGGTCGTTTGCCCCCTCTTCTATAAAAAAATAATAATAATTTGTAAATCCCTCTATGCTAGTAATTACTCTAAGCACCCAAGTCATATATAGAAAAAAATATGATTGTATTCTCAGTTTGCATACAAAGACAAAGACTTTCTAGTGATACATAAAACTATTTTTACATTTTAGTATTTACCCACATTGAAATTCACAAGAATCAAGAATCTATATGAAGAAATTATGTACAAGAATTTATGAATTTATTGTTGTACTGTACTGAACGAAAACGTAACTTCGGATTATATAACTAAGCCTACAACTGATCTGATTTCTAACACTAGACTTGGCATGATTTTTATTATTTGATGAAATATTTTATGAGCAAAATCTTTTATCGTTTAATAAAATATTTTCGGAGCCAAAAAAAACAAGACAGACAAGATAAGGCTGTATGATCTAAGACGTTTGTCTGCTCTAACTTGTGAATTGTAACAACAATACGACGGTCTATGGAACTTATCAAGCTGTCAAAATAAATCGTGTCTCAGAATAAATAAATTTCTGATTTGTATATTGTGGACATAAGAAAATGATTAAGTTATTTTCGCTTAAACAACAAAAAAAAGATGAAGAAGGATCGGCACGAGCTGGAGGTTCACAAAAAAAGGCATCAGCAGCTCAATTGCGAATCACAAAGGGTAAGAAGCACTATGCAAAATTATTTTTATTCGAAAAAATGTACAAAGTTTATTTGTAAAGAATAATTTCATATATAATCTAATATTGTGAGATAAGTCTTAACTATGTGATAATATTTAATAGTATAATTTTTAATTATTTTAGATTTAAATGAATTAAATCTACCTAAGACATGTAGTACAGAATTTCCAGATCCAGATGATTTGCTTAATTTTAAGCTTATAATATGCCCTGATGAAGGTTTCTATAGAGGAGGAAGATTTGTATTTAGTTTTAAGGTAAGTATTTAGACAAGTTTACTTTACTACTTTTTGTACCTTATTACATCTCAGTTCTGACCTCACCCCCTAACGCTAATGAATTTGTTAATTGCAATTTAAAGACCTGATATGTTATATGCTTCATAGTGAAGGAAAATGTGGAGAAACCTGCATATCTGACGAACAAGATGTACAGCTAACAAAATGAGCTCAGCTCACTCACAGAGCTGTGCTCACAGCTCTTAAAATGAGAGGAGGACTTTGTATAATAGTGGAATATATATCGACTGTAACTCTAAACATTATATTGTCAGGTCATTTGAAAAATAATTCCTTCTTTATAAAATGTGCTGTTTTTAACTACATTGTAACACTGTAAAACATGTATTCAACATGTTGTATCCACTCTTTTCATTTATTATTTTAAATAAGTTGTGAGAATAGTTGAATTCAGAACTTGCAGAAAACTGTCAAAAATATTTTTCCTGTTCGAAATCTTCTTTTGTACATGTGCATAGCATTTATATAAGCTGAGCTATTCTACTCAATAAACACTTTCAAGCTGTCATTGGTGAATTATTAAAACTACCATAAAAAGAAAGAAAGAAGAAGAAGAACCGGCTTATAACATGTCCTTTGTTGTTGTATTTCTTTTGTACTTATATTGTAGTGAAATGTATTACCAATGTGCACAGATACAGTAAAAACATCTTTAAGAGCCTTATACATTATTTGCAATGAAATACTTGCAACTTATCTATGATGGCATATGATTGATGTGAACAGTGTCTCTGTATTATATAAGGACCTGTGCCAGAACATGTTACAGACTAAATTTAAAAAAAAATATATTTGTACTTGCATATATACTTGTTGAAAGCTGTTTATAAACAAAAGAGTAAACTAAACTTGTTTTAAATAATTTCAACCCTAGTCTAAGATCATGACATCTATAAGCCAAGTCTTTTATGTTTTGTTGAGAACTAGCACATTTCTGGTGATGTGCCTCTAATATATTTACAACAATAGTTATTCATTCTAATTACTCTGTACCAGTAATAGGTAAACCTTCTTTAGTTTGTTTAAGCGATATTTTTCTGCAGGTAGGTCCCAACTACCCACATGAGCCACCCAAGGTCAAATGTGAAACAGCAGTCTACCATCCTAATATTGATTTAGAAGGCAATGTGTGCCTAAATATACTTAGAGAAGACTGGAAACCAGTTCTTACAGTAAACTCTATAGTGTATGGACTACAGTATTTATTTCTGGTGAGTAATAAGTAATAAAACTTTAGATATTTATAGTAAAATTTACCAATAGCTAATTATATATAAAATTTAGATTTATATCCCAGCCAAATTGTTACATACAATCTTGCATAACTGTCATCACCTCATGTTAAATAGTGATGCTTGTAAGTATAATTATATAATTTAGAAAAAAAATAGCAAAATTGTTTTACTGACCTCCGAATTACTCTATAAAATGAAAGAAAATACAGTTTATTTAATTACCTCTTCCATTTTAAAATTAAGTTAATAATAAGTTAAATGAAAATATCTCACTGTTAAATTATAGTTTGAAGAGGTTAGAATAGCACTAGAGATGCTTCTGATTGCTGGTTTGCATGAATCTGTAATACTTGCATGTATTGTATTACAGGCTGTATTGTTGTTGACACATAACATTTATTAATTTTTTTTAAATTAATTAGAATCGATTGTTATTTTTGTTAATTAAAACTTAATTTATAATATTTTTATGAGTTAATTTGGCTTTAAAAACCTAGTTACGGACTTTTGATGGTGAAGGTCTTCTGGCTGATTTCGACGACTTATGATTACTGTTGGACAGAGGCACTCACTTGTGCAACCTATAAGTGCCTAAAGTAATGCTTATACAATAACTTCAGAGCATGCTTAAGCTGTGGTATGAGAAACAGGATGATATTTACAAACCCAAAGATAAGCAATTTGCTAATTGGACAAGCTAATTTATAGTGTCCTAACTAAATTAAAATTTTATACAATAGAATTTTCAGTTTTTAGGAAACATGAAGTTTGCTCGATTGAATGCCCCATTGTCAATAAAAAGCGGTCTCTGTTCTACACTCGTTAAATAAAACACAGCAGTATTAGGCTTTTTTTATAGAATAAGAGTGACTAACAAGCACACAGTCCACCTGATGGTAAGAGGATGCTGCGGCCTATAGACATTTACATTTACCTTCAATTAAGAATCAAAATGCAGATGCCTTGTCAACCCTGAGGAGCGAGATGGAATGCCTCATTTCCAGTAAAAAGAGTCTCCGGTTATCTACACTCACCATACGAAACACAGCAGCATTAAGCTGCTATTTTACGCTGCTATTCTGTGAGAGTGTAGTCCGTGAGTGCTGCAACACAATATAGCTGCAGCATGGCTTACCACTTAGGCGATATTTAGCTGCTAAGCTGCTACTACTTTCTTAGGTCATTACCACAAAACACCAGCATATTTTGCTGCTGCGTTTGGTACCACCATTTTTTACATGAACACGTACGCGACGTCGTGTCGTGGGAATTTAGTAATGTATGGGCACATATGGCGGCTTTCACATTCACGGTTACGGCACGGTCACTGATCACGGTGTTTATCTAAAATCATTCTAACATGGTGACCGTCCTTACAATAATGTATAAGCTTGTGAACATGACGCGCACAGTGCAGTCTTCGGAGGCAAAATATCGCACGAGACTGAAAAAATTCAGAAATAACCGAAACGTAAAATTTGTAAATACGAGACCTATATTTAGTTGAAGACTATGCTTTTGCCGTTTAAAGATAGATATCGTAAAAGCCATACGACCAAACAGGACTAAAAACGTTGCTCAAGTAAGTAACAGAGCTCATAATTTGTGCGGTTAGACCCTTTTTACACATACACACACACATACACACACACACGCGCACAGACATACACGCATAGACACACATGCATAGACGCACACGCACAGACAGACACACACGCACAGACAGACATACACGCACAGACAGATACACACGCACAGACAGATACACACGCACAGACAGACATACACGCATAGACACACACGCACAGACACACACGCGAAGACACATACACGCACAGCCCAAGCTAGACACACACGCACAGACACACACGCACAGACACACAGACACATACACGCATAGACACACAGACACACACAGACACATACACACACAGACACATACACGCATAGACACACACGCACAGACACATACACACACAAACACACAGACACATACACGCATAGACACATACACGCATAGACACATACACGCATAGACACACAGACACACACGCACATACACACACAGACACATACACGCATAGACACACACGCACAGACACACGACACAGACACATACACGCATAGACACACACACGCACAGACACACACAGAAACATACACCCATAGACACACACGCACAGACACACAGACACATACACGCATAGACACACACGCACAGACACACACGCCCGTACGCACACGCGGTTCCTGCTGAGCTCGTGCGTTCAATTTACTATAAGTATTCACAGAAGGGTTATGCTATTAAGCTTGTGCATTAATTCCTACATTACCTAACCGTCATACATCCATTCATCCCCACCATTATAGTCTATAAAAGTCCACTGCTGAACATAGACCTCACCCATATGTTGCACCATAGAGATGATTTTGCCGTAGTTGCCACGCTTGGCATGCGGGTTGGCAGCTGCAGTTTTTTATTATTTTGAGTTGTTATCAGGAAGATGCTGGTGCACATCTGTTTTAGTTTCCCTCCTCTTACGAAACGGATGATAACGCTTAGTGGATATTCTTTCACCGCCACTGCACAGTTACTACGGCCTGTACCATAGAATACTATAACACACAATAGAATGGCTGTCAACTTTATTTTGTACGAGGATTGGCGTCGCCAAACCCGATTCGCTGTGTTGACAGACTGAGTAAATTAAAGGTACCCACTGACGATACGTCCATTTAGAAGACTTCCAAATGGATGCACTCCAAATGAAATTTTATCCAGATACGGTACCTTTGACGATACTTCCATTTGGACGCATGTCGTCAGTCGTCACTTCGAACTTGGTAGTTGTACGGAACAGAAATAAATAATAATATGGATAATAATACTTTACTGGTGGCAGCTGCAACGTGTGTTTCATTAAAAAGACAAAAAACCTAAACGGGACAATCCATCGTAGTCTTCAAAGATGACAACGCATCTATATTTTGATTCTCAATTGAGGATACATGTAAATGTCTATGGGCCACAGCATTCAACCACCAGGTGGACTGTGTGCTAGTTTGTCACTCCAGTTCTAGTTAAGGTATATATTATGGTGGAGCAATATCATTGACTGAGGTTGAAATAAAAGAAATCAACAAATAGAGGATATTTTTCATTATAACTATACGTGGTAGAGCAACGTTGCATCCATATTATGGATGTAGTACAAATGAGTCGGTTCGAACGCAGAAGGACCACGATCTCACAAAATAGCATAAAATAGCAGCTTAAATCTGCTGCCTTTCGTATGCTGAGTGTAAAGAACCGGATAATATTTTTACTGGAAATGAGGCACTCCACATAGTTCTACATGGGTGACAATGCATTTACATTTTGATTCTTATTCGATTACAGATTCATTCTATGGGCTACAGTATCAACTTAACATCATGTGGACTGTGTACTCGTTTGTTGGGTGACAAACAAGTACACAGTTTATAGTTTACATAATAAAAACATATTTAATCCAATACACAGTTTATGCTTGACAAACAGAGCACATGTATTACCATCAACACCAAAACATTAACTGACGCAATAACGTCCAAAAAATGTACGCCGGTTCGCCCATTCACTGACGATTCGGCTTGCTTCCATTTGGCGTGGCGCACGTTTTTGACATCGACGGACGGCCGCGGACGACGTCCATTTGGACTGGACGCATGGATGTCAATCCATTTGGAAATCCAGAGCTGGATGAAATCCATCTAAATGGAATATTTTTTTACCATTCACGGAACGATTTTGGACGATTACCACTCCATTTGGATTAATGGACGTATCGTCAGTGGGTACCATTACACATTTTAGACTTTTGGTTAATGTTCAAGATCATGTTTAAATAAATCCTTTAAGTTTTAATACGTATTTATTTGTGAATAGGGTGCAATTTGGCATTTTATAAATAATTGGGAAACGATTGTAAAGTCAAAACACATCTCGTGTTGACATTTATACGAGTGAATTGACGTGTTAGTGACATTTTAATGGCTACGCGGACTCCCCCCACTCCTCCGTTCAGATGATGTATGTATTATAGCATTCTATGGTCTGAACCGTCAAGCGAAAACACACTTAAACGTGAAAAGGGTATTTAAAAAAATACTTGCACAAACTTGCGCCCCGCCGCTTAGACGGTAACCGTACCATATCCGTGTCTATGTGAAAGACCCTAAATGAGAATCGAATAGTCATTACTGACAACGAAGCATTTCGTCTTAATCTTAAGGGATGACAAAGCATCTACAGTTAAATTCTTTCATCGGATTGTGTGTTTGTTTGTTAACCATATAATTACCGCCCTTACAGTTCATACTAACTAAATAAAAAATACATAGGTACAATTTTTATTAAACGTACCCTCCACACTAGGATTTTCTCCTGTATCGTGGGGGCAGTTTACAAACACAAATTTCACAAGGACAAACATCCAGACCCGGAACAACTACTTGTAGGTCATATAAATACTTTTTCCGTGCGGAATTCGAACCCGCGACCACTAGCGCAGCCACTCCGAACCGTCAAATAATAAAATAATAATAGATACATGGAGTAAAATATATTTTGTATACAATTTTGGGACCTCCTAATGGAAATATTTTTTTAAGGAACCAAACCCTGAAGATCCCCTAAATAAAGAAGCAGCAGACGAGCTCCAAAGCAACCGAAGGCTGTTCGAGCAACACGTACAACGAGCCATGCGAGGTGGCTACGTGGGTTCCTCATACTTTGAACGGTGCCTCAAGTGAACCACGCTGACGATCGATTGTAAATTAATGCTCCCAGCTCTATATAAATAAATAAATAAACAATCTCACTATATATTTGTAACTTAATTGTAAATTTATTTTTTTACAAGACCTAACATCAACTTCGGCAATTTTTGCGATAGCGAAATTTCTTAACATGAAATATAGAAAATAATATTTTGATTGTTATAGGATAATAAAAATTAGTCAAATACATGCTTATAGCAAACGCGCCTTATTCTTTATTTATTATTAGTGAAAATATAATGATATTAACTATTTGAATCGTGTGATATGCGCAAAAGTAGAAAAACAGTTTCCGATTAGATAAAAAACCTAATAAATTACGAAGCAAATTAATTTCGTGACTTGATATAGTTCCTAATAAGAATACGATAAGAAAATTCGCTGTAAAATGCCTTAAAATCGACTGGAGGCTGCACTCACCTTGTATTGTTAAAAAGGACTAAAAAAAGTCGTTTTGGAACTGATCAGAAAAGATATAATGCACCTGCATTAGTTTATGTTATCGGTACCACTATTTGAGAAAATTACATGTTACATTAGCGTGTTTAACGAAGCTAAATTTACGGAATTTATTGCATTTAATTTTAACATATTTCAAACCGCGGTATTCCGTGGTGAAAACTTCTGTGACACAGAGACCACGAACACCAAAGTAATTCCAGTGCTCCGTCTTCTGCAGCACAAGTTTTCTTTTATTAATTACTATCTTACATTTAAGAAATCGTTAAGGTTATTATATTATATTATTGTCATTTTTTAAATTTATGTACTTTATTATTTTTATACTTGTGTTGTGTATTTAGACCTCCAATAAATGTGTTTTCTTTATTTCTTTCTTTCTGAATACGGAATACTAAACATCGTACACCACTTGTAATAACGATTTTTCTTATATATAAATCGATGTTATTTCATTATGTGTACCTAAAAAATTAAATAAATAACTTTACGCGAATACTTTAAAGTTAATAAAACTATTTTTACGGATTTTAACGCATTTAATTTTAACTGTTCAAACAACAAAGCAAAGTAACTGCTTACTTAGACCGTTTTAGCTCTACAATTCACAATAAATTTAGAGGCAGATAATTCTTTAGCTTTTCTAGGTGTTTTAGTCATTCGAAATTCTAATAAGCTAATAACACTATTAATCACACTGTATAAAAAAGACCCATATTAACCAATATTGAAACGATGCATCTCACATCAAATCCATCACTGTTAGCTTCCGTGGGAAAAATTGTTTCAGCTAGTACAAGGAAACTGACACAGTAAACACCTGGCCGCCGGGCTCCAGCACGTCAAGCAAGCGCGACAACTTCGGGTCTCGCGCCTATATTTCAGTGACCAAGTGAAACCGGCCACAATATAGCGCAAATACTACGATGTTACGGACGCCACACACGGACAGTTAAAATAATCAGTTGTACTGACGTACATCCAAAAACTGACCGTGAGTGTGGAATCTTGAGTTGAAATTTTCAACTGACGACAACCCACGGATTTTTTCGGTCACACTGTCAGTTGAAAACTGCTCAGTCGAACTGACGCAAATCCAAAAACTGATCGTGAGTGCGAAATCTTAAGTTGAAAATTTTAACTGATGGCACTCCACGGAGTTTTCCGGGCGCGCCGTAATCCACCGGCTTCGGTTCGTTTTAGTTACTGGTAAGTACCTACTTTCTTAGTAGCTACATACATTATTTCTATGCTATTTAAATTTTTCATTATTTTATATTATATTTAGAGAATTTCGTTTGACAGAGGATGAAGACTAGGTGATTGTTATCATCTCACCTTTCTGATGATGCAATACGAAGGTGGATATAGAATCTCAGTGAAGCTACTAGATAGGACGATCGTGTTTGAACTCATTTGAAAGGGCACATAAAGACCTAGGCGACTATTATGATCTCACATTTCTGATGGTGCAATACGAAGGTGGATTTAGGATCTCAGTGAAGCCACTTGATAGGACGATCGTGTTTGAACTCATTTGAAAGGGCACATAGAGACCTAGGTGACTATTATGATCTCACATTTCTGATGGTGCAATACGAAGGTGGATATAGGATCTCAGTGAAGCCACTAGATAGGACGATCGTGTTTGAACTTATTTGAAAGGGCACATAAAGACCTAGGCGACTATTATGATCTCACATTTCTGATGGTGCAATACGAAGGTGGATAAAGGATCTCAGTGAAGCTACTAGATAGGACGACCGTGTTTGAATTAATTTGAAAGGGCACATAAAGACCTAGGCGACTATTATGATCTCACATTTCTGATGGTGCAATACGAAGGTGGATATAGGATCTCAGTGAAGCTACTAGATAGGACGATCGTGTTTGAATTAATTTGAAAGGGCACATAAAGACCTAGGCGACTATTATGATCTCACATTTCTGATGGTGCAATACGAAGGTGGATATAGGATCTCAGTGAAGCTACTAGATAGGACGATCGTGTTTGAATTAATTTGAAAGGGCACATAAAGACCTAGGCGTTATTATGATCTCACATTTCTGATGGTGCAATACGAAGGTGGATATAGGATCTCAGTGAAGCTACTAGATAGGACTATCGTGTTTGAATTAATTTGAAAGGGCACATAAAGACCTAGGCGACTATTATGATCTCACATTTCTGATGGTGCAATACGAAGGTGGATATAGGATCTCAGTGACGCCACTAGATAGGACGATCGTGTTTGAACTTATTTGAAAAGGCACATAGAGACCTAGGTGACTATTATGATCTCACCTTTCTGATGGTGCAATACGAAGGTGGATATAGGATCTCAGTGAAGCTACTAGATAGGACGATCGTGTTTGAACTTATTTGAAAAGGCACATAGAGACCTAGGTGACTATTATGATCTCACCTTTGTGATGGTGCAATACGAAGGTGGATATAGGATCTCAGTGACGCCACTAGATAGGACAATCGTGTTTGACCTCATTTGAAAGGGCTCATAAAGACCTAGGTGACTGTTATGATCTCACCTTTCCGATGGTGCAATTTAAAGGTGTGTATAGGATCTCAGTGACGGCACTATTTTTATTATTAGTCACGCAATTTTATCTGTGACACTTCTAAAAAATTTATGCCCCCAAAGGGGGAGAAAACATAAGAAAAATAAAGAAAACTAAACTGAATATAGTATAGGTACTATATGTGTTATGTAACTTAATACAATACAAAAATTTATTATTTTCTTAAACTCAACATATTTAATTATCAAACAAATCAAATAATTATTTTATTAATTCTTGGCTTTTTCTTTTTTTTAAAAACACTAGGAATTTCTCCTGTATCGTGGAGGCAGTTTACAAACATAATTTGCACAAGGACAAACATCCAGACCCGGAACACTTATTTCTAGACCATACTTGTAATATTTGTTACGTGCGGGATTCGAACCCGCGGTCCCTAGCGCAGCAACTCATCGCTTAGCCACTGCGCCACGGAGCTTCTTTTATCATTTTTGTACAATCTTATGCTGGGGCCACACTAACTAGAAATGCCGTTAATTATCGCGTTGATGGACGTTGAATGTAGGTATGGCCACGACTTAACGCGTAAATTTGACGATGACATTAACAATGCCGTTTGGCGATAACTCGAGTAGCGTTACATTAAAGAGATTAACGCACGAAATAACAAGTTTAAGCGGCGCGAGCGCAACAAGGTCACACGTATGGCCATGATGGAGCGGAATAATAAAAAAGTTATTAAGATTCTACAAACAGAGCCATGTTTGTGGGATCCGAGACTCAAAACTTTTAAGAATCGCACAGCGCAAAATGATGCTTTGCGACGAATTATCCAATTATTATCTTTTAATACAACTATCGAAGAAATAGAAAGGCGAAGGAAAACCTAATGGTTTTTTATAGAACCGTTATTAACATATATAAAAAGTCTTCAAGAAACATTAACGCCGTTCAATGGCATTGAAATTTAATGACGTAGAACGTTCAAGTGTAGCCAACTTTATTGCGTTAAATTTGTGCGTTTATAGGCATTAACGTTACCCTTTAGTGTAGCACCGGCATTAACGCGTTCGCTCGATGCCCGACGCAGTAGGCGGGGCTATACCTATACCATTGTCGCGCGGTGGGCTAAGCGTTATAATATGAATATCGAGTCGATTTTTTTTTTTCAATAAAAAGTTTCGATTTTTTTTGTCTCGTAAATCATGTTTGAAGTGGATTTTGATTCGTAAAAGTGGTGCGATTTTGTGATTTAAGTGTCTTCGCGTGTAAACTATTAGAGAAAACGACGAAACAAGTGCTTCGATGTTAATATAAACCTCAAGTTATTTTGATCGATTAGGCGTCTTATGAACTTGAGTTACTGTCGTCGTCGACTGTCTGCTGGGTAGACAGTTTACTCCCGTTCTATCTAAGTAGCTGTTAAATATTTGATTTTTTCTGTGCTTCTAAACATATTTAACAGCAGAACATATAAAACAACGAGTATTTTTGGAAACTCTTACAGAAAAATATTGGAAGGTACACATAATCGTCTTATTTAAATTAAACAATAATTAATAGGGTATGCTATAATGTAACATTTTCACACGTTTATAATTTAATTTGCTTGGTAAATATAATAAATGAACTAAACTAAAATGACTTACAGTTGTTTTTTTTTTTTTAAAATAAAGCCGATGTATCGATATTTTTATCGATTTATAAAACTCCAATATTGACTTACTGTATATTAACTTACGATATATAAAACTCTAACATTGATAATTATAATTATCGATGTATCAAAAATACTATATTTTAAAAATTATCACAGTCCTAGTTTGGACTGATCAGTTGGAATGATCAGTTGAACTGACCGTGTGTGTGGAAATTTCTTTGGCTTAAATCCGTTCGAATTGATATCAGTTTGGCTGATGACTTTAACTGACCGTGAGTGGCCTCCATTATTTAGTAATAGACAATCGAGCGTGTAAGTACCTACTGCGCTGTACTACTATGTCAGCAGAATCACAAATTGAAACGGGCTTCCATAGGAACATACCATTAGAGCATAGGATCAACTGAAAAAAAATTGCTAGTTTTTACCATCCAACAAGTATAATATCCCTCTACAAGATGCAGGAGTCTTCAAACTTGATTGTGACTGTGGTTTTTCTTACATAGGCAAAAAAAAATGTCGATAAAAACCCGCGTAAAAGAACATATAGGTACCGTTGATGGACGGTGATACCCGTAAAGCTATGGCAAAACGTGAACAGAGTTTTGTAATATTTAACAGTCGCTGTGACGCCAACTGGAATATATTTAAAACTGCCAGAAATAGATGGTGCCACCTGCAAAACGCCGATATAACCATAAGAATATTTTTAACCCTACGCCAGTTGGTATTTGGAAATTTCTCAATTCCCTCGGATTAAGTTAATAACAAAAGCAATAAGCAATTCTCGCCATCTTTAGTCGACAACTCCACTGGACTATTTTTAATATTTCCTAACGTACCAAAATCCATACAAACTGCTTTGCTTTTATCCAATAAATGATGATAATTTTCTTAAAAAAATCTAAAGCAATTGGTTAGGATGATGTGATTAGGAATATGATTATACTCATTATTGATTATGGTTTTCCAGTACACAATTTTTCTCTTTCGTCTGAGGGTTTTCCATCTTTTTGACATAAAGCATTTATTCTTTTCCCAAGATAAAATAACCCTAGTTCTTTTAATTATTTTCGACTTTTTTTAAAGGATTGTAAAATAAACTGAACATAAACAATATCCAGCTATATATATTGTTACGAGCTTGAGGTTCGTGACAATAAAAATTGCCGATAAAATTACCTAAATTAACACTTTAATTTACTTTACACAAATTAAAACTAAAAACACCAACAATCAAACACACTAACTCACTCAATTCCGCTCCGAAGCTTCGCCTGTGTCGCCGAGTTCAACTCTGCCCCCGATCGCATCTTGCAGCGCCTATTTATATAATTAGCAAAGAAGCGTCCCGAACATTCAAGTAAATGCGCGTCAGGCAACGAGTATTCGAGTGTAGATTTTCCAGAAACTTAGTTCTTCGGGTGGCGCTGTCGGTCGAAAGATTTGTGATGTCATTTACTGCAAAGCTCCCCTCGCTCTCGTTCCTGACACTAGATGGCGCTAGTGCGCTGATTTGAGTGCGGCGTAATACTGCCCCCTCCTAAGACATGCTCGTCCCGAGCATTATCGGCCCCATAATAACGCGCTAGGCGATCCACATGGATGATCTTAGGAGTCCCCTTTGCGCCTTTCTGTAACGGCTCCGCAATGTCAAGGGCTGTCCTATCCCGTGGTGCACCAACATTGTACAATTTCGATGCTCCTCTACTCCGTGTCTGAGGTCCCCTCACAGCCGCACAACTTGTACATGTACGACACCAATCCTCAACATCGTCACGATAATGGACCCAGTAAAACTGTTCTCGGACCTTCAGTAGAGTTCGTTTAACTCCCAGATGGACTCTTGAACGACCATTATGGCACAGCTGTAGAACATTCGGCACTTTAGCTTTAGGGACAACCATTTGCAAACGACAGCAGTCTCCTCGACCATTGTCCCATTTACGGCACAGGACTCCATCCTGAAGCAGCAAGCTGTCCCATTGGGCCCAATAGCTTTTCGTGGTTGAACTCATCGCTGAGACTTCCTTCCACTTAGGCTTGGTAGCACGGGCCTTCATCCATCCCAGAATCGGCTTGATGTCCGGATCTTCCTGCTGTGCATGTCGTAGGCTGTCCTTCCACCCGTTGCTGAGGTGGTCTGTTCTGAGCATCCTCACGGATACCACTTCCTTTCCTTGCCTACTACAATGGTTGCCATCTTCAGGACAAGGTCTTCTTGACAATGCATCTGTGTTGCCGTGAGATTTCCCGCTGCAGTGTCTGATAGTAAAGTCGTATTCCTGCTGCTGCTGGGCGGTGCTGTTAGCCGCACTTCCTTTCTGAGACCGTTCACCTTCCCTTCCTAGGGTGTGCTTCGGGCAGCTGGACCGAAGATGGCCACTTTCCCCACAGCCATAGCACCTTGGGCTGTATCCTTTGTTGCGGTCGCGAACTGTAGCTGCTGCAACCTCCCTGACGCGATGGGAACGATGATCCTGCCGCACGGCTTCCACTTCCAGTGCATGGGCCAAGGCGTCCTTAAGCGTCTCGTGGTGCCCGAGCCTCACAGCAGCTCTGACTTCCAGGTCGCGGATGCCGTCGATGAATGTCTGCACCAGGTTCCCTTCAATGAGCGCAGGTACAGACCGGTATGCTTTTCGCACCAGCTTCTCCACTTCTAGAGCCCACTGCTGCAGGTTTTCGTTGATGCGCTGCACACGATCTTTAAGCTGCGCACGAAAGACGTGTTCCAGGTGAGCGTCGCCATATCTCGCCTCCAATGGCTCAAGGAGTTGCTCATAAGTCACTTCCTCACCGAGAGCTTCCAGAACTGTTAAGGCCTGGTCGCGCAGGCCTAGTGTGAGAGCAGTCATGGCCTGACTTTTATTCCAGCCGTTCGCCTTCATAACAGCCTCGAACTGGATTTTGTAGGCTGACCAGGAAGAAGTCCCGTCGAATGGTGGCACCTTGAACCCACGTAGCGAAGGTGTAGTAGCTACTACGGGAGCTGTAGTTCTCTCCCCAAGTTTGAGTTCGTCAAGTGATTTCCTCATATCAGCCATTGCGTTGTCAACCCGATTGTTCACTTGGTCAATTCGGGTTTCAGCTTCCGACAGGCGGTTTTCATGTTGAGCAACCTTATCCTTCACCTCCCTTATCTCTTTCCCGAAGGTAGCGTGAAGGTCCTTCATGAGAAGCATCTGTTCTTCCTGTCGGCGGGCCTGTTCTGCCTGTCCGCCCCGCAGCTGCTCTTCCAACCGATGGACCTGTTCCTCCTGTCGGCGAGCCTGTTCCGCCTGCTGATCTGCTAACCGACGGGCCTGTTCATCCTGTCCGCTCTGCAGCTGCTCTTTCAACTGACGGACCTGTTCCTCCTGTCGGCGAGCCTGTTCCTGCAGCATCACCATCAGGGCGCCTAAATCAGGTGCTGCAGATGCAGGAGCTACTGACGAACCGGCCTCCGTTGCCGGCGGCTGGCCCTCCGACGTCTGTGGCGTTGCACCACCAAATCTTCTCTGGTCCGTCTCATGCTGGCGTTGACTGCGGGTACAAACACCCTCCGTTTCCTCCTTAGGTAAAATCGGCATGATTTTATCCCACTTCTGACACCAATTGTTACGAGCTTGAGGTTCGTGACAATAAAAATTGCCGATAAAATTACCTAAATTAATACTTTAATTTACTTTACACAAATTAAAACTAAAAACACCAACAATCAAACACACTAACTCACTCAATTCCGCTCCGAAGCTTCGCCTGTGTCGCCGAGTTCAACTCTGCCCCCGATCGCATCTTGCAGCGCCTATTTATATAATTAGCAAAGAAGCGTCCCGAACATTCAATTAAATGCGCGCCAGGCAACGAGTATTCGAGTGTAGATTTTCCAGAAACTTAGTTCTTCGGGTGGCGCTGTCGGTCGAAAGATTTGTGATGTCATTTACTGCAAAGCTCCCCTCGCTCTCGTTCCTGACACTAGATGGTGCTAGTGCGCTGATTTGAGCGCGGCGTAACAATATTAGTAAACTTCATAATCCCTTACAATCTGGTTTTCTTCCTGGACAAATGTATAACCGCAGCCCCCTACTTTTACTTTTTTTATGTACACTTAATATATTTTAATAATGTTCAAATAGTTTCTCCCAACTGAACAAGTCTATTTTAATGTATCTACTTTTATTACAAATAGTTGTAATATTTATTAAGAGTTTTACTGCAATATCACTTCTGTTGACAGATGGACCTGGTTATCCTTTTTGTAATGAAGTAAAACCACTAAAACAAGTAATATAACATATTAAATAAACAGAAACATGTATTATATTGAAATTTATAATTTTTATTGAAAAGAAAGCACGACAATTTTCATGTAATGAAATATTTTTAGGTTAGTATTAGCGACGCCGCGTTTTGAATCGTCTTAGCTGGGAATTGAGGGGTTAAATAAAGGTATTACTTTACTATGTTCCATTAAATCAAGAAACACACCAGAGTCGATACTAGTATTAAAAATAATAGCAAGATGAGGTGCAATTAAATCTATTGGAAAAAATAACTGTAACGGAAATCCCCCATGAATCTGCGGTTTTCTTTACATCAAGGGTTTTGAAATATTTTACAATATCTTGTGGTGTATATACCTTTTCAAATCTAAATTCTTTCAAACAGGTATTAACATTCTGTTTGAGTAATGAATCGGCGACAGTTGGAGAACTATTCAATGACTTTGTTGTCAAAATAGGAATTTCAGTGAAATATTTCTCAAACCGATGAGCACGTTGTAAATCAGCACTTAAAATTGAAATTAACAATTTCATTTGTGCCGGCGGGGATCGAACCCGGGTTACTCGCGTTCTGTTATATATACAGCGAGCGTTAACTATCTGAGCTACCATGGCTCTTGCATGTCGGAGGAATAAGAGAAAAAAAAATATTTCGAAGACATGTGAAGTTCGCCAATACGCATTGGGGCAGCGCGGCGGACACTTCCTTACCCTAAACCCTCTCAGAAATGAGGGAAGGCCTGTGCCCAGTAGTTGGACATATATAGGCTGTAACTATATTTTTCAAACACCACTACGACTTCTTGATTTGATCTAGTCAATTCATTATTAATTTTCAATTGATAATTTTGTAACGAGGTTTGTATTTACCGGTTTCGCTATTGATTATACTCCACGTTATTTTAATTTAATTGCTAGCGGTCTTAATTTAATTGCTAATATGTAAAGATTTGGCTGTGGAGCACATTCTTTTAAACATTTTGGAATAAATTTTGACATATTCTCTAAAATTATCGGAAAGATTATACGATCTTTCATGGTAAAGTTCATAAAATATTCATACTTGTTGTCGCCAGCAAAGGGTCAAAGTCAATTTAACAATCCTTCTCCTTGGTCTAATCTAATCTGACTACTGGAGTTCCACAAGCCTGGATTCTGTTTTCTTTATTATTTTTATCTTTTTTTAATCTTAAAACTGTAAACTTCAAATAATTCTAGTGCTGTGTGCTGATGATTTAAAGCGGTATGGTTGATCGACCCAGCAAAGGTTAACTCTGCGATCGATCAGTGTAATTATGATTGTGCAATAGTTATGGCATTACTGTTAATTCTGTATTACACACTACACAGCAAGACTTCAAGATAATGTAAGGTTGTTCTGCGTAGATCGGATCATATATTAATATTTAAGAGCTGAAGTTGTTGTATGTGCTGAATGTGTTGTAGTTGTGTGTATAACCCATGTTAACTATGTTCATAAATCTTGGTCCTCTCTCATGACCAAGGGTGCTGTAAAGCGCCCGAAACTTTGGTAATTAAAAAAGTTTAAATAAAACGCAATTAAATCCGTAAAATTAGTTGTACTCAATACCCCTTAAATGTAAAATAATCTACACCAGGAGGTACCTAATGGTCGTAGTGCTAGTACACGGGCACATTACTTTACCTTTTTTTTTAAACATTGGAGGGAGGATCGTGCTTTTTAAACGTCAATATACCTAACTTACTATCTATAATATTGTACAAAGAATTTCTGTACAGTTACCAATTGGTCACGAACTTAATCGTATTTAAGTGGATAATTTAAAAATAATCAATTTAATGTACAACCAACAGTCGACGCTGCGGCTTCAGGAGAGTGCACAGTGCACCATCTTATGACTCAAGGCTGTTGAATAATGAATAAGGTGACACAGGTGAAGGTGGACGGACGGAAGGACATAAGGTGAAGTTTTTTTAAAGATATAAGAAAGGATAACGTAATTACTTAATAGTAGTACCATGCTTCAATAGTAAAGTAAAGTTACAGCCTATATACGTCACACTGCTGGGCACAGGTCTTCCCTTATTTCTGAGAGGGTTTTAGGGTAAGGAAGTGTCCGCTGCGCTGCCCCAATGCGTGTTGGCGAACTTCACATGTCTTCGCAATATTTTTTTTCTTATTCCTCAGACATGCAGGTTTCCTCACGATGTGTTCCTTCACCGCCGAGCACGTGGTAAATCAGCACTTAAAATTGCAATTTACAATTTCATTGGTGCCGGTGGGGATCGAACTCGGGTTACTCGCGTTCTGTTATAGTAACAGCGAGCGTTAACCATCTGAGCTACTACGGCTACTTCATTATTAGCAAGGAATATATTATTATACTTCGATAAGGGGATAGAGGATTGGTTTTACAAAACAATGCGCCGGTAAACAAAAGCAAAATTGTGATATCTAGTTACCGTACTAAATACGTACGTGCCTTGGGTCAACAATTCTTATTATTAAAATGCATATTTTGTTTTCTTTCTTATAAGGAAATTATTCTAAACGATACAAAACTACGGATAGAAAGAATGTGGCTCGGTTACTAATTAGCCACAGTTCAAGTCATTTAATTTATATTACCAGAAATTGATTCAAAGGTACTCTGTGATTCAATGCAATGCCACTAGTTAATGAGGGTTTTCTGAAATGTTCCCCGTGAGATGGCAGCGCTGTAGTGTCAGGTCCAACTACCTGTCAAAACACTTACACGATTTATATTTTTCGATCATTTTTTTGGTTTATTTATCCTTAAAAACGTTACAAACAGAATATTGTTTTCCAAAATGCCACAGTGTTGTGCAGTGCCTATGTGTGCAAATAAAAAAAGGAGGGCATAAGGTCCCTACAGAAGATAAAAACCGATTAAAACAGTGGCTTGTAGCCATTCGCAGAGATAAATTTACTCCAACGAAAAATAGCCTCGTTTGCAAAAGCCACTTCACAAAGGATGATTACCAGCTACCGAAGGACTCAGTATTAGAAAAACGTAAGAATATTTTGTACTTATTTATAATGATAAGCTTCAGTTAAGTCACCTTGATTATATCTGTGCGCGACTAACCTTCAATGATGTAGTGTAAACGTTTTTTAGTACTTGCCTTATCAAAAATGATTTCATTATGACATTATATTTATTGAATTATTATTCCAGCCAGGCCTGTGTTGAAAAAATGTGCAGTGCCAAGTCGATTCCCATGGATTGACCAAAATTCTAGTTTGCATCAAAAAAAGAAGGAGCGGCATCAAAGGCGTTTGGCGCGAAATGAAAGGGAAAATTAGTGTCCAAGTACACATAAACAATGAAAAAGAGAAGGATGACACCTTCCTCATGGAAACTACAAAATTTTTCGAAGTTGAAATTGAATTCGAGAAGAAACAGAATGATGTTGGTATCCAATGTGATTTATGTGGAAGTGATAATCTCAAAACACTTAAAGAATGTCTTCAAAATGAAAATAAAAATAAAAAATCTTCAATTGCAAATGTGCTAGATATAACCAATGCGGCCGAAGTACAGTTTTATACTGGTTTCCAAGATTATGAACATATCAAATTCATATTTAGTATTTTTGGAGATGAAGTAAATTGTTTAAAATATTATCCTCAACTGAAAACATTGAAGGTGCCGTTTCTAAACCCTTGTGATCAATTCCTTCTAGTGTTAATTAAATTACGCCGGAACATGCTATTTACAGAACTCGCCTTTCGATCGAAGATTAATAAAACGGTACTAAGTAACATTTTCATAACATGGATCAATTACTTATATTGTAAATTGAAAGAGTTAAATGTTTGGGTGCCAAAACAATGCATAGATAAAAATATGAAATACTATGGCAAGATTAATCCATGCACTGTGATAGTAGATTGCACGGAAATAAAAATAGAGAAGCCCAAAAATCCACTTACACAACAGCTTACATATTCCACTTACAAATCAGCAAATACTCTAAAAGTTTTAATTGGGATTTCAGCATCAGGCTGCGTTACATTTGTATCCGATGCATATGGTGGATCTACGAGTGATCGTGAATTGTTTGAAAAATGTGGACTTATTGATAAACTTGAACCTAATGATATCATTTTTAGTGACCGTGGCTTTAATGTACAAGACCTAGTGTGCCATAAAGATGTTACAGTTAATGTGCCAGAATTTTTAAAAAATACTGATGGACAATTTGAGACTTCTCAACTGACAAGGTCAAAAAATATATCTTCAGAACGGATACACGTTGAAAGGGTCATTGGTTTGGCTAAAACTTTTAAGATCTTAAGCGGCAAGTTGGATTCAAAATTGGTGCCTTTAGCAGATAGAATAATATTTGTATGTTTTATGTTAACCAATTTCAAAAATAATATTATAAAGTAAAATATGTTTTTTTCAATTTTATTTAATTGATGTCGCTTTTAACAGTACTGTATTAAACATACTTTATTAAATAATAACAAGAATACAAAATTAAACTTTGTTCTAATTTCTATCACATAGAATCTTACAATATACTATAAAAATATATTAACAATCATACATATTTTTTGCTATCTTTGGCAACATAAATTGAAAAAAGAAAGCTTTTACTCGAGGGATTATAATATTTTGTATAAATGAATCATTTTTTTTTAACATTTATTATTTTTTCATCAACATTAGTCCATATAAATAAATCACAACAATCTCTTCCTGTGACAAGTAACTGCGTTTGGATTTGGTAATAATAGTTGCTTGTTTCTTTCAGTTGCAAATCATGCTCTAAATGGAAATAATTGTTGGATCCAATCATTTCATCCTTTATGGAATATGGACATTTAACTTCTAAAATTTTGTTATCTCCAATTAATCCATCAGGAGAAGCGCCAATGAAAGGGTACTGCACAGAAACATATAAACCACAGCGTTCTACTTTTTTTCCAGTTTTCCCCTCATATGCTTCAATTGCTGTGGTTTCCATAGACTTGCCCCATTCTAAGGCCGTGCTTACTATTTTCTTATTACATATAAGGCTTTGTGCATACTTTTCTTGGTCCTTTTTAGCAGTAAATTTACAAATCTCACCGACTCTTGAAGCAGTCACTCGAAAAGATCGTTCTGTATGCCATAACTTTGTCTTCGTCTGATTTTTAGTTTTCTTTTCAATTTCCTTTGCTGAGTCAGGTGTAACCTGTTAGGGGCAAAGGATAAGGAAAGTATGAAAGTATAAACCTAAACAAACATCTACAATCCCTATGCAAGTGCAATTAATATTGATGATTACATAATATACTAAATAATAAAAAAATATAGTAGCTACAACTTCTCATGATTCACCACCTCGCTTGCTACAGTACAGTCAATAAGATTGTACAAGTCGTAGCTACTATAATAAATAAATTCATCTGGAATAAATGGCTTACAGATATTTTATTAAGAATAAGTTGATGATGTAAAGGAAAAGGTAGGTAATCATGGTCATGTATCACATCTTGCATGTTTGCACTGTCCAAAATTCCACATAATCCTATTCTTTTTTGTGACAATGAGCAGTAGTTAATGACTTTATTTCTAACTGTTGTAGCCCATTCTTTTCCCTGACTGATAAAGGACTGTGGTCTTGGATCATAGCACACACTTCTTTTCTTTTTTTTGCAAACATTATATTCTGCTATTTCATATGAAAGGTTCTCTGCTTTTTTCGGCGAAACATCAAGTTTATTTTTTTTAGGTACATGCCATACTTGTTTTTTTTGTGTTGGAGTCATTTTAATTAACCATATATTCTGCTCTCGGAATTTGAGTATAGCATAGCACAAAACTGACACATGCTTGCAAATGGCTTTTGGTCCTTTCCCTGCTACACATTCACACACCGATTGTATAATAGATCCACTTCCATTACATATGGCAATGGAAGCAAAATAAGTGAGGGCTTTTGTATTTTCAGAATGGACTTGACCTTTGAAAAATATATGTGTACTAGTATTTGCGGTCACTAATGCGAGTAGGTAGTTATTTTGCAGCATATTATAACCTCTTCTGTGCACTGCAGAATAATCTGACATTCCTATGCCGTCTTTATACAATTCAAGGAAATACGTATTTATGTTAATAATGTCAAAATTGGGTAAAACTGTTTTTGAATCTACACTTTTGTATAACTTTTCTTCTGGCCATTCTATTACATAATTAATCTCACTTAAGAGATGAGAATTATCATTTTCATTTGATTTGAAGTTGTTGTTTCTGTCATAGTCATTTAGCCTGGAATATATAATATACATTAATCAACAACAACTCACTAAAACACAAATAACTTCAATTTAGTAGTTAAAAAAAAACAATCAAATTGTGGAAACAAATAGAAGTAGATTATGTTTACCTTTCAATGAGCTTTTCTTTAGTACCAGTGACTTTTGCGCCTCTCTTTTTGAGCTCAATTTTCAGTTCGGCAACCTTTCTTTGGCCGTAATCCATAATAAAATCAATAACTCTTCCAAATACATAAAATTTCACTAAAAAAAATAATACGTTCGGTAGGAATCTGTGCTATCTGACAGCTGTTTGGACCTGACGCATACGAAGCACCGCCTGGCGGCAAAAAAAGTATCGGAAACCCTGATTGTAATAATGAATCTGACAAGCATATAGATATGGGGTATGTTCCGAAATACAACGCAGTGTACTGTCCAATGCAAATGACGTCATGAATCGACGCTATACTGGTGATTCGTTCCAAAACATTGGACAGTATATGACGTCATACTTTTGCGCCATTTGGAAAAGTGTTGGCGATTATTTTGTCATTTTGTGCTCCAAAAATCATTATATCCTCCTAATGGATATACCATCAATTATTTTATAATTTTTTGTAGGTATTTGAATAAATGGAAAACAAAATCTGGCATGCTTCATTCGGCAAACACACAATTAAAAATTGTTTTATTATGGCCGGATATCCGACACAATATGGCGGCGGCACGCTAGTACAATAAAGTGTCAAATGATACGTCATTTGCATTGGACGGTACACTGCGTTGTATTTCGGAACATACCCATGATATCAAAAGCGGTTATATCATTGAGCTATTATGTACTACGTACTAGAGGCGACACTGCATTCAGCTACTCTGTTCCACTCAACTGCGGTGCATACACCGCAATTTAATCAGTCCAGTCAGCGTCACTCGCTAGGCGCTTGTAGAGTTGTCACGTGTTGTGTTGATTTTAAAAAAAATCTCTTAATAAAAATATGCCGTCGTGTGTACTTAGATATTGCACAAATAATTCAAGAAATGTCAGAAAAAACATAGAATTACTTTTCATCGGTTAATAGGATACTTAATCAATAAAAAAGTATTATAGTTAAATAATAAAAAAAATATTCCTAAGACGCCATCTTGTGTCATGGAATATAGATTATGAAATTAATTTGTTCAGATGCGACATTTCTGTGGGTACTTAAGTATAGGCCGAATATATTATTATACATATTTTTATTGTAGAAACATATATAAGTTATCGTAATTAGGCTGATTTTTTATATTTAAATATGCTCATTATTCTTTTATTTTATTTTTAGGTTTCCACATCAAAGTCAAAGTGGAATAAATTCGTCCATTTTTAACTCTTGCGTGCCCAGCATTTATGAACGACTCCTAATTAAAATAAATATAATTGTAATTTAAATGTTATATTAATAAATTTTGTTAAACATACATTTAGTGTGTGTTTTTTTATATTTGACAAAGATGTCTTTGAAAATATTGAGATAAAAATATCATTAAAATGTAATTGTGATATAATATTATGTAATATTATATTAAATAAGCAAATATAATATACAAAATAAATGACAAAATTTAAAAATTGTTTTCGATATAATTTACCTATTTAACAATTCAATCCACTATTACCTACTGATCATTCTACCTATGTTTATTCTATGATAAAAAACGAACCGCACGAACACAGAGTAGCGCACATTTTTTGTTTGAAATAGCTGTTCTAGTACGTAAGTACATATTACTTCAATGGGTTATATAAACAAATTTAAAAGTATGTAGGTATGTCAATGTTCACAATAATGCATTGGAGAGTGAATACCATAGATTACTGTGTATATACTAGAGAGTGAAGACAGTCGCGAACCGCATTGTATGAAGTGAGCAACAAGAAGTCAGCAAGGGGTTGCGAGCTGCGATAGGGTTCCGCAAATTTTTTAAAGTATCGATACCTACTCGAAACCAAGTATCGATACCGATAAAAGTATCGATACTACTTGGTATCGAGTAATATTTATAAAATATTAGGAATCACAAGAAAATACACAATAATGATTCAATTTTATATTCATTCAAAATTATATTACAGAATATAGTAACTAACAACTAATTACTCAACTCCCAATCTTGTACCTCGCAATCTGACATAAAAAGTAGTTTATACAAGTATTTTCTTTATCAAAACAATAAGTCAGAGTTGCCGACATTTTATTTTGCCTTTTTTCCATTTTTCTTATAATAATCCCATGCAAATTATACAAAACACATATGTGATTCGCTGTTACAACCTTATTCATTCTATCGGTAAATTCTAGTATCGCAATTCTGGATCATAATTAATTGGGAATACTTAAACAATCCGATTTGTCGCTCATGTACCAGATCAAAATACAATAAATCCATTAATATTATTTTTCAATCTGTAAGTATCCGGAATTGTTGTTTCAAAAAAACACAATAGCTTATCATAACTTTCAATCAAACATCGTATTTGGATCTATCAGGCTATTTCCACAGGGTATTTATTTTCGTTAGAACACACCCAATTGATCTTTTCAATTTGTTTAATTGTGCTAACATCTTTTTTTAATTTTACTGCGAGACTTCATAACTTTAAAACTAATTTTACATTTAGCGAAATGTAAAATTAGTTTTAAAGAAATGAAGTAATTTTGATCAACTTTCCCAAAATATTTCAACACATCACTTTGTCCTCCGCCAGGAAGTAGCATTCTGAAGAAGCAAATCAAGCAGAGCACCGGAGTCAGCATTTTAAAACAATGAAATTCACGTTTATAAACTTTTTCGTTTCAACAACGAATTTCTTAACAAATATAGTCTTCTACTCTAATTATTTATCACTGATAGGTAGACTATACTTAAACAACACACATGCACAAATGAAACACATTTAAATCCAAATATTTTGCGTTATCATTCCATTATATATAATATACACTCATCAAAATTACGAGCTAGTAAATACCTAAAATATATTTACCCGGCCATACATGCATTATTCCAACTATAATAGGGTTTTCCCCGGAAATATTTACTCCAACGAAAGGAACGACGCTATACAACGGAAAAGGAAGTACATACTACCTACTGACTTTTTTCTGATAGTTTAGTAAAGAGATAAAACTATCGAGTATCTAAGAAAGTATCAATACTTAGTAAAATACCGTGGAGGTTAGAGAACAGGAGCACGATCTCTGTAGAAAATAGTGTCTCAGAAATATGGACACAATAAGTGAGGCGCTGCAATCGCTAAGTTTGCTCAATAAAAGTCATTTTCAGTCCATTTTTCTGATGAGATGCTAAACCACTTGCACATCCACGCACAATAAAATATTCTTCAATTTTTTAATGTTTCTTTTTGTCAAAAATTAAAAAAAAATACGGAGCACGAAGATTTTCTCACCTGTGCCGCGAAGAAAATTTGTACATTAACTAACTAACACTAACTAACTGACTAACTTCATCTACTTGTACTCATAAACAGCTAACTTCGCAGCCCCTACTCACCGACGGCAGCGCCGCTACAAATTCTACAAATTTTCAAGGACAGGCGGGCTATGCTTTAGTACACATAGCAATCGTTCTTCTTCTCTCAAACCTCCATGATAAAATACCCTAATAAAAGTACTGAGTACAAAAATACTAGGTGTCGAATAAAAAAATATCGATACTACTCAGGTACTCGATACTTTTGCGGATCCTTCTTAGCTGCGACAGCGCGACGTGAGCGACTGAGCGTGAGTCAACCAGCACTAAAGTTGTTCAAAACGATTATAAATCAATTAATCAATGGCACGCTACGGACTATAAACTAGAAATTTCTAGCGCGCTATTAAATACGCTATGTTATAGCGCGCTATTTATAAAAAAGTGTGTAGGAGGCCGGCAAGCGCGTTAAGTTTAGCAACACGCTATATCTCGAAGCACGCTACATTACATGTCGTTCATTGGATAGACCGCGTGCTATATAAGAACATTGTTTCGTAATAAGTCGCATTTTAGATTAAAATAAAATAAAGTGGTAAAGAAAAATTAAAGAACGCTCTTTCATACTTTTCCGGCTTACGACTTTTTATAATCCTAAAAATATTTCTAAGGAATGTACTTTTTAAAACAATACAAAATTAGTCATTTTTTATTATAATTGATGTAAACGTTATTTTAAACTTAATATAAATTATAAATAAAATGTGTATTTAAAAGTTTATTGATTGTATATACAAAAATGAACTATTTACAAACACTATTATATACACTTTTATTTACATTTAAAAACATTAGTTAGGCTTCTTTTGTAGCAGACAACTGTGTCCTTCGATCACTTATAAATATACAGTATACACTAACTAAATGACGTCTAACACTGAATTAGTTCACGCGCGATGAATAGCGTGCTGCTAGATTAAATTTGCGTCACACGTCTACTCCCAACAGCGCTGCTCCTAGAACTAATTGCCGCTAGTACTGGGCGTTTTATTCAGAAACACTTTTAAAAAACAGTTTGTCAAAGAAAAACGAACGAACAGTTTCTCGAAGATCCAACATTAGGTTTAAAAACGAACGAAATGAATACAGTTCTACATTTCATTCTCGGAACTGTCTCAATCGCTAAACGTTTACAAACTACATACTCGTTTGGTAGGTTCATAGGTTGGATCTAAGTTAAGACTCTGTTACTATTGCTTTATGAACTATTGTCGTATAAATAGAAAACAGTTATAGTAACTACTTTTGATTTGACGTTACGATTAAAGCTAAAATAAATCTTATTTATATTCAAATTTGGTTGTAGACGGTAGAACAAAAACGAACGAACCGAGAAAAAACGGTATTTTCGGCTTTCTCTTATTTTTTCTTATGTTACTGTTTGTGAAGTTCAGCTTGGCCAAAAGTTCGTTTTTTGTTTTAAAATTGAAATCAGTTTCAGTTGTCCTCAAGTAACGCTTGTCTACGCTTACTGTGTTAGCTAATTTCGAATTTGCAAAAAAAATGACTGTATGTTTACGCGCGAAAAGTGTTTTATGTGATATATTGTAAATATTAATTGTTTAGTAGTTTTGTAATATACCGGTAAAGCCGATTTAATTTGTAAATATCTTTTGTTCTAATATTGTAGATAGTGTAAATAATGAAAACGTGTATATAAAATGAACTTTTAAATACGCCCGTAACATTTATCAGCCAATCCTAAGCCTGGAAAAAGTATGAAGGGAAGTTCGCTTTATTATTTTGTAAACAAACATATGGTGAAGTCGTTACGTACACTGGCGGTATTTTTTTTTAAACTGTTTTTTTTAAACTGTTTCTCATTTAGTTTCGTTTCGTTTTACAAATAACCTGGAACGACCCAGTACTAATTTCCGCTTGATATGAATAGCGCCGAAGCGTCATAGCGTCATAGCGCCATGGTGACTACTTACATAGCACGCGCTATGCGTTATGAAGAGATAGCGCGCTATAATATGGCGCTATGCGCTATATTAACCACCATTAACCAGCACAGTCACAGTGCACAGAGTAAAGTTGGGCGTTATAACATACAACAGATAATATATTTATATATAACACATTAGAATAATCAACCATTGACTGTTATAATATATTCATTATCATTGGAAAGCCCCATCTAACAAAAGTAACAGTAACAACTATCATTTGTGTTTAGTTTACGGTCTAACCGTCGTCAGTCGAGGAGCAGCACAAGGGTCGTGTATGGTTCACATTAATTTAAACTCTAAGTCAACAATCTTAGAGCTTATTTTACAAACAATTAAAGTATAAAGATAAATCTATTTGCTTGTATTTTGTTTATTGCTAGCTGTTGTTTTGCCTGTTGTTTAATTTTTTGGCTGTTATAATATATTAGTATTCAGTTAGCTGTCTAGCTGAGATGACAATGACACTGTTATCTGTTATAATATACGTAATGTTGTGGTACCAGGTGCTTCATATTCATATTACATGACGAATTTTTTATTGTTTTTCTTAAAGTTTTACACCTAAAGTAATTGTAAATATTTAGTGTAATATAGATAGGATTTTGTATGTTGTATATAAAAGTGCATAATATCAGTAAACATCTAACTATGCCTTAATGAGTTATTTTTTACTTAAAATGTTTGAAAATATGAGTATATAATTATACAGCTTAACATACATTCAGACAGTCCTATGTCTATAAAAAGTTGGAAGAGAAGTTCATTGAATTTAACATAAATGTTTGAAATGATTCTCTTTTAAAACATGGAACACTCAAAGGATGCAAATACAACTTCAAAATATTTTTTAGCAAATGGTCTGTTTGATATTATCACATCCATCATAATCATATTTATAATCATTGTAACAATATACAACAAAACGCTAACACAGCCGACAACTGAACTGAACTAACCACATGTACAATGTAATATTTTAAACTGTTATAATATATTATAACAGTTTAAAACAACAGTTAGAAAAATATATTACAACATCTTAACGTATTAGGAAAATATAACAGATTCGCCCACCTTTATTTGTCAGTCAGTCTGAGTCAGTCAGTGGCTACAGGAGCGGTGCCGGTGCTTCAGTGTTCTTCCGAACGCCGAGCGGTTCGCGCGTTTCTACGTTATCGCGCTTTCTCCTCAAGTGTACTCAAGGCAGAGCAGTTTCGACACGCTACTTGGTTGCGAAAGTCTGCGCGATGATATACAAGTGAGAGCCAGCATCGGACGCCAGGGTAACGCTCATCGCACTCGGTGAGCTAGTTTGTTCAACAAAAGACATTCGAAACTCGCCAACTGTGAGGGAAGGGGGGCGCGACGGCGTCGGGTCGTATACGCGGGAGCAACGATTCCTAACACATACCTACTTACTTTGAGAGAGAAACGGAAACCAATTTTTAATGTGTCAAGTCAGTATAGCTTATTGCTGCTACGTCAGATCGCAGAACGCCTCGAGTAAGAATTACAAGGTTATGCAAATGAGTTCTGAACGCTTCTATACCAGGGGTAATCTAAAGACCATTCACAACTTTAATAAACTTTAACGTTTACGTTTACCGTACTGTGTTTTAAGTGCTTATCTGTATCGTTTCCTTCCGTCTTTTTATTATTATCGTTGAGTGTCGCGATCGCTAATTGCTAATTTCTTGGAGTCGTGTGATAAAGTTTGAGTAGGTACTTGCGAAGTAACAGCGCCGAGTCCAATACGGAGTTCCAGCGGGTGTGGACGATGGCGGCCTCTCAAGAGGAGACGTTGCTGTCGCGCGGCGAGGTTCCCATCGTAGACTTGGCCCACATAGGTAAATATACCAAATCCGTTATCTACAACTTGTGATAATATTTAAGCCGAACTAGACACGACATTGCAGTTTTTTAAGACCTAACGGTTGGTACCAATTCTACGCTTCGGAGGCTTTTAAATGAGCACAAAGAAACGTATAGTCCTTTTTTTATACCTGCGTGCATCCCCAATTAAGTAGGTAGTTGAGCGAGTCCGTCTGTCATTCGACAGCTGTGCAGCGGTGGTTAACATAACCGGTAGGTACTTACTTGGTTCGATTTGAAACATAATCCCGCATCCTATTCCGCTCTCAGACTGCTTCGCTGACTGAGCATTAAAAATCGTCATTAGCAACATCTTACCCCTTAAAATAAATAAAACTACGTGTTTATTCATTCATTAAATGATTATCTTACTTCTACAAACGCAAGTGCTCCGCAACGCATGACGTCGTGATGGACACAGATCGACTACTTACAATATGCAAATACTGAAATCACTGAAATAATGACTATGACACATCTCTGGTGTATCAGCATCTACTTCTTTGACTTCTGAAAATATAGTTTATATACAGATTTTAGTGAGAACGCCATGAATCAGCGACCAGTCACAATAGCAAAACGTGTCATGAACAAAACTAAGTATTTATCAAAATAAACAAAGGAAAAGGTAAGACTCAAGGATCGTACCAATTTTATATTAGTACGAGTATAGAATGTAGCAGAAAATAGATGTATAATGTATATAAAGCTAACGGAACCTAAAGATTCGCTCCTAATATAAATGTTAACATTGTTTGATAAAGTTAAATAGGTTAGAATTGTTGTGTTGTAGTAAATTAAATAAAAAGAAAAATACTAAAAATATAAAAGAGCAAGATTAAATAGTTGAAATAAAGCTTAAAGCAGAATCTATCAGATAAAAGTATTTATCTCTTGATAAAAATAAATCCACAAAGCGTCAATTAATTAATGTCGATAAGCTGTAGGTATGTATTAAAAAATTCAGTGCTAAAGTTTTGATTAAGGTAAATAATTTGGTTACCGTTGCATTAATTATATTAATAGTTTTTTAAATAGATACTTAGTTTGAAATTTAGATCTAATATTATTATTATATTGGAGAGATACGAAGTGAAGCAGACGTATAAAAAAAGAAAACTAAGCACTGAGGGCAACGGCCGATCGGTTCTTTGTAACACCCGGTTCCCGAACGCTTGCCATACACTGCACACTCAATTCCATTCCTATTAAGATCCCGATCCCCATCTATGTGAAATGTAAATAGGTGTCATTTACCCCTTCACACATACCTACATTTTATAAACATGTTTACTACTACGCTCTACTACGTATGTTTATCTCATCAATGAGGGTTCATTTGTTTTCATAAAGTAGGTATCTATATGGCAACGTTATATTTATTCGATATTATTGTTATATCGTTTTGTATTTATTTAATTCTTTGTTATATTTAAAATTTAAAAACTGGAATAACTTTTAACTCAATCCTCCTAGTTAATATTAATATGCAAAACAAGTAAAACTAGTAATTGTGTACAACCGACTTCAATATAAATAAAATGAGAATTCATTAATGTAGTCGAAGTCAATTAAATACGCATTATTAAGGATAACCCAAAAACTACAGGTCAGATTTGATCAAATGTATATGGGCCCACATGCGAAGCACCAGCTTTCAAATAAAAAAAGAATCTTAAAAACCGGTTCACCCTGAAAAAAGTTCTGAGAGAGAAAAAACAGTCGCTGTAGGCCATATCAATCACTTGCCTACATTATTATTTATTATTATTACTTAGGCCACATCAGTAAATTGTGTGCGCGTCAGTCACAAAAAAAATATTCTTACATTTTATTAATAACATTACCCTACTGCGGTTCCGAGCCGTGGTATCTCAGATAGCGCTATATACGCGAGCAAACCGGGTTCGATCCAAGCCGGCCCCAATGAAATCGTTAATTGCAATTTTAAGTGCTGATTTACGGCACGGTGTAGGAAAACATCGTGAGGAAACCTGGAAAGACATGTTGTGAAATTCGCCAACACGCATTGAGGCACCGCGGCGGGCACTTTCCTTGCCCTAAAACCCTCTCAGTAATAAGAGGCCTGTGCCCAGCTGTGGGACGTATACAGGCTGTAACTTTACTGCGTTTCAATTCTGGACATGGGCATCTCCCAAGACGTGCCACAGTCTTCGACTTCTCGCATCCATCATCCATTTGCTGTCAGCTTCTTGCACTTGCAGTCGCTTCGTCTATCCAGAGATCTTTACGCATTATATCGTTTACCAAAACGCAACGTAACACCTATCTAGGACTCTACATGAACTCGACTATTCGGACGGCAGTTACTTTTGCGTAAAACATGACGGTCTATTGTCAATTCAGTTTGCAAATCAGGAAGGCCACATCGGCGGTTCTGGTGGCCTTTTAAATATCCTCCTATTATATATGAAACTACTTGCGTAGATCACAATCGTTATTATGATATTAGTTAAGAAAATTACTAGAATAATAATAGAATTTTACGTGGTAGAGCCATACTGCAGCTATGTTAGTAGTAAAGTTGTAGCACGAATGGCTCGACCGGGGAAAGACCTCGCTCTCACATAATACCAGCGTAAAATAGCAGCTTAACGCTGCTGTGTTTCGTAAGTTGAGCGTAGAGAACTGTAGACCGCTTTTACTGGAAAGGAGGCATTCCACCTTAGTCCTCACGGGTGACAAGGCATCTGCATTTTGATTCGTAATCGAGGATAGATGTAGATGTCTATGGACCACAGCAACCACTTACCATCAGGTGGACTGTGCGCTCGTTGGTCACCCTTCTAAAAAATTCAGTTTGCTGTAAGATATTTACCTTGTACCCGATTGTAAATACACTACTTACTTCTATTTGTTCTACTTGTACTTTGTGGTGACTAAGTATATGAAAGTTAAAGTTAGTAGGGAACTAAAAATTATAATGAATACCGAAGAAATCGAAGTATTTGCCGTTATTTGTATTTAACTTCAGGTTTTACAAATTATTGCTGCGAAATGCTGGTTAAGTAACATACGTTTTACTGAACCAGCAGTTCGCTTTTAACTTGGTAGAGCCATGCTGCAGGTATATTATGGTTGTAACGACCGGTAAAGGACCACGCTCTTACAGAATACCAGTGTAAAATAAGAGCATTATGATGTTGTTCCGTATGGTGAGAGTAGAGATCCGGAGACCCATTTTATTGGTAACAAGGTAACACATTTTGATTCTTATTCGAAGATGGATGTTTCTATGGGTCACAAAATCCACTCACCATCAGGTGGACTACAGTGTTCTCGTTTGTCACCCTGATCCTAAAAGATCTGTCTTTCGTCAAAGGTCAGAATATTTATGAAAATATTACACTGTGTTTAAAATTTGTATACGCAGGATTCAACCATGCTATATATGACGTACTTGGGAAATAACGTAATCAAATAGATACGCAATCCAATAGTAAACGTTCACGTATTGATATTATCAACAAAGAGTACAGCGTACAACTGTACTTTTAAAACAGCATCATTCATCGCTTATCTTTCGCAATGAGTTCGGCACAGTGTGAACTCGACAGTCACAGAACTGTCATCAGACCAATGACCTACTTTTATTGTATTCGCTATTTGTTCTTACCCATATCCCACATACCTACTTATTCACTCGGGTAAATTGTTACTGTCGCCGCTGATTAATTTTCCTTTAAATATTATACTCATCACCAACTTAATATCACATTAATTTTCGAAATATGAAAATAAATTATTTACGCAGTAAAATCGGTAGTTATGTCTGGAATCTGGATAACTATGAGAATAAAAGGAGAATACGCTTAACTGGACTTGTTGGATAATATTGTACTAGCTTGCCAGGCAGACGTTTTTCTGCCCTTTTTGACGACCCTTTGTCATGTCCCAATAAAAAGCCTTAAATTCGCAAAAAAAAATGTGGGTCACTCATGGGGAAATACTATCCTATCTCTCAAGTTGGACCAAACTACACACGGTGTGATAATTTGATTAAAATCGGTTAAGTAGTTTAGTAGTCCATCGCGGATAAACAACGTGACACGTAATTTATTTAAGTTAAGATTATGATATGACATCTGTTGTTGACCGACCGTTAATCCCTTAATTGCTAACTATTTATTTATCAATGGTCATCATGATATATTTTTTTTTCGTGTAGTGGCGGTGTAAGAATATCCACGTTATTACGTGTCCTCGGTGCTTAGCTATGGCATCATAATCTGGGTATCCTCAATGGAATATCTGAGAGCATTCACTCTCCAAAAAAGTGCATTAGATCCATCGCTAGTGTATTTACGTGTTCTCGGTGCTTAGCTATGGCATCATAATCTGGGGATCCTCAATGGAATATCAGAGAGCATTCACTCTCCAAATAAGTGCATTAGATCCATCGCTAGTGTATTTACGTGTTCTCGGTGCTTAGCTATGGCATCATAATCTGGGGATCCTCAATGGAATATCTGAGAGCATTCACTCTCCAAAAAAGTGCATTAGATCCATCGCTAGTGTATTTACGTGTTCTCGGTGCTTAGCTATGGCATCATAATCTGGGGATCCTCAATGGAATATCTGAGAGCATTCACTCTCCAAAAAAGTGCATTAGATCCATCGCTAGTGTATTTACGTGTCCTCGGTGCTTAGCTATGGCATCATAATCTGGGTATCCTCAATGGAATATATGAGAGCATTCACTCTCCAAAAAAGTGCATTAGATCCATCGCTAGTGTATTTACGTGTTATCGGTGCTTAGCTATGGTATCATAATTTGGGGATCCTCAATGGAATATCTGAGAGCATTCACTCTCCAAAAAAGTGCATTAGATCCATCGCTAGTGTATTTACGTGTTCTCGGTGCTTAGCTATGGCATCATAATCTGGGGATCCTCAATGGAATATCAGAGAGCATTCACTCTCCAAAAAAGTGCATTAGATCCATTGCTAGTGTATTTACGTGTCCTCGGTGCTTAGCTATGGCATCATAATCTGGGTATCCTCAATGGAATATCTGAGAGCATTCACTCTCCAAAAAAGTGCATTAGATCCATCGCTAGTGTATTTACGTGTTCTCGGTGCTTAGCTATGGCATCATAATCTGGGGATCCTCAATGGAATATCTGAGAGCATTCACTCTCCAAAAAAGTGCATTAGATCCATCGCTAGTGTATTTACGTGTCCTCGGTGCTTAGCAATGGCCTATGGCATCATAATCTGGGGATCCTCAATGGAATATCAGAGAGCATTCACTCTCCAAAAAAGTGCATTAGATCCATCGCTAGTGTATTTACGTGTTCTCGGTGCTTAGCTATGGCATCATAATCTGGGGATCCTCAATGGAATATCTGAGAGCATTCACTCTCCAAAAAAGTGCATTAGATCCATCGCTAGTGTATTTACGTGTCCTCGGTGCTTAGCAATGGCCTATGGCATCATAATCTGAGGATCCTCAATGGAATATCAGAGAGCATTCACTCTCCAAAAAAGTGCATTAGATCCATCGCTAGTTTATTTACGTGTCCTCGATGTTTAGCTATGGCATCATAATCTGGGTATCCTCAATGGAATATCTGAGAGCATTCACTCTCCAAAAAAGTGCATTAGATCCATCGCTAGTGTATTTACGTGTTCTCGGTGCTTAGCTATGGCATCATAATCTGGGGATCCTCAATGGAATATCAGAGAGCATTCACTCTCCAAAAAAGTGCATTAGATCCATCGCTAGTGTATTTACGTGTTCTCGGTGCTTAGCTATGGCATCATAATCTGGGGATCCTCAATGGAATATCTGAGAGCATTCACTCTCCAAAAAAGTGCATTAGATCCATCGCTAGTGTATTTACGTGTTCTCGCTGATTAGCTATGGCATCATAATCTGGGTATCCTCAATGGAATATCAGAGAGCATTCACTCTCCAAAAAAGTGCATTAGATCCATCGCTAGTGTATTTACGTGTTCTCGGTGCTTAGCTATGGCATCATAATCTGGGGATCCTCAATGGAATATCAGAGAGCATTCACTCTCCAAAAAAGTGCATTAGATCCATCGCTAGTGTATTTACGTGTTCTCGGTGCTTAGCTATGGCATCATAATCTGGGGATCCTCAATGGAATATCAGAGAGCATTCACTCTCCAAAAAAGTGCATTAGATCCATCGCTAGTGTATTTACGTGTCCTCGGTGCTTAGCTATGGCATCATAATCTGGGGATCCTCAATGGAATATCAGAGAGCATTCACTCCAAAAAAGTGCATTAGATCAATCGCTAGTTTATTTACGTGTCCTCGGTGCTTAGCTATGGCATCATAATCTGGGGATCCTCAATGGAATATCAGAGAGCATTCACTTTCCAAAAAAGTGCATTAGATCCATCGCTAGTGTATTTACGTGTTCTCGGTGCTTAGCTATGGCATCATAATCTGGGGATCCTCAATGGAATATCAGAGAGCATTCACTCTCCAAAAAAGTGCATTAGATCCATCGCTAGTGTATTTACGTGTTCTCGGTGCTTAGCTATGGCATCATAATCTGGGGATCCTCAATGGAATATCAGAGAGCATTCACTCTCCAAAAAAGTGCATTAGATCCATCGCTAGTGTATTTACGTGTTCTCGGTGCTTAGCTATGGCATGATAATCTGGGGATCCTCAATGGAATATCTGAGAGCATTCACTCTCCAAAAAAGTGCATTAGATCCATCGCTAGTGTATTTACGTGTTCTCGGTGCTTAGCTATGGCATCATAATCTGGGGATCCTCAATGGAATATCAGAGAGCATTCACTCTCCAAAAAAGTGCATTAGATCCATCGCTATAGTGTTCTCGGTGCTTAGCTTGGCATCATAATCTGGGTATCCTCAATGGAATATCTGAGAGCATTCATTCTCCAAAAAAGTGCATTAGATCTATCGCTAGTGTATATTTTTAGATAGTTGAAAAACGATAATTTAAAAAATATAAAATTCTTTCCTAACCATGTATATAAGACAAGTTTGCTATCTAATAGACACGTTTGCTATCTATATAAGACACGTTTGCTATTTTTTAAAACATCACCCAGAATATTTTTCAAAAGTACACAAATGGTAACACTAGACAGCAAAGAACTCAATATATGAACATATTACACCAACCTCCTTGTCATATTTATAGAAAAAAATAACAATATGTCTATAATAATTAATAAAAGACTTTATATTCAATTTAATTAGTTTTATATTAATTCAATTTTTTTTATATTCAGGTATTTTATATCTGACTTTATAAAAAAAATAATAGGACGCAAGTTTAAAATTTCATTATCACCTAATGGCTACAAAACAAATGTTTTTATAATTTAATAGAATATTTAGAATTAATGAAATTTAGGTTAAACTACACATTATTTCAAATTTGCATGTCTGCTTGCAGACTCTATACGCAATACTAAGCTATTATAATTGTTAACACCATCTCATGCCAAATTGTATAGTTGCAAATAAATTTATTCTATTCTATTCCACTACTCCATATCGTCCCGAGGGTGTCGTAAGAGGCGACAGAGGAAAATTTAAACAGATTATGGGCACCAGCATTTTCCTGATAACAACTCACAATAATAAAAAAACTGCGGTTACCAATCCGCATGCCAAGCGTGGCAACTACGGCAGAATCCCCCCCTATGAGAAGATCTATGGGGGAGGCATATGTTCAGTAGTGGACTTATATGGCTATCCATTCATCACAGTCTATAAATTTTTTAACAACAAAAACATTTTTTACATGTATTTGTAGGTACTAGATAAAGTTACTTCGCAAACGTCTATTTTTAAGTAAGCGTGACACTGTTATGACACCAAAAATGTTCTAATTAAGGGGGATTTTTTTTTTTGTGTTTTCTCGGTTTTTTTTTAGAGTGAGGGTTTTAAAAATTAATTTTTTGCCGCTCTACTTATTTATAGCAGAGAACAGATATCGTCACCGAATACGTTACGTATAAGCTTGCTTATTCACTCGCCAGAAACAGTAACGTGTGCCGTTACTTCCGCGAAATTGTTACACGTTTATATTTCATTTTATCTTTGTGTTGTCTTGTGTTTCGGATGTCCACGAAGTCGGTTAGTCGGACATAAGTTAGACTTTCATCTTGCAAAAACGAACAGCAATCACGAAACTGCCGTAAATAAAATCTTGACGGGGACTCTGAACACATCGTCTTAGTGTGAAATGATATTCTTTTAACTAGTACTAAATAACAACAGTTTATACTTGTATATAAACTAAACAGGATTATTTCATTAACATAATAAATTATGTTAATGAATTTGAATAGTGAATACAAGTTTGCCTCTTTTAACAGTTTTATTCGTGAATATTTAGTAAATTATATTTCTATATATGTATTATGATAGGACTGTCTTCTGCATTGGATGCCGTTGTCGTCTTCCTGTTCGGCATCAGATTTATACCACAGGCCTATTTCTGCCACGAAACATCATTATAACCACTGTTTTGGTTTGGAGGGAGAAAAGCATTTCATGTTAGTCTCCAGGGGAAATAACGCAGTGGACTTTTTTCCTATAAGTTGATTGCATGTGAATGGAATCAAATCTGAATTGTTTGTACAGTAGGGCTACGATGGCTATCCGAGTACAGAACCAGAGTTCGAAACCTATCCAACTGCAGAGAGGTGTAAGACAGGGTGACGTTATATCCCCGAAACTTCACCGCTGCGTTGGAAGACGTTTTCAAGCTACTGGACTGGAAAGGATACGGTATGAACATCAATGGCGAGTACACCCATTTGCATACCTTCGATTTGCCGACGATATAGTCCTTATGGCAGAATCGCTGGAGGACCTTAGCACTATGCTCAATGACCTCAATAGTGTCTCCCAACGGATAGGTCTTAAGATTCCTATAAGTCGATTGCATGTGAATGCAATCAACTTATAAGAAAAAAGTGCATTGCTGAAGTAATTATTTAACTTGTCTGCCGCTAATATTTTAAAATAAAACTCTTCCTTCATTTGATCAGTCTCTACTCTATAGATCCAACTTTGAATATAAGCTTTCTTAAACTGCATCATCTATAAGCATGCAACCTTGAAAAATATTCTCACTCTAATCACACTATGCGGGCAGGTTAATGGTAGCATTCACCATTTTGTTTTAATTTGGTTACGTTTTTAGAAGGAAATTCTTGGGGTCATTCAGCGGGGTGCACAGAAAATAAAATTGACATATTACTACTTGCATACTGAATTTTTTTTTGCGCCCGAAGCAAATATGGGCAACCCTCCGGAAAGCGGGGGAGGGAGGTTGGGAATGCTCATAGCATACCACGCAGCCGGCTGCGTGGTTATGTGGTGACTTTTACCCACTAAACCCAACCTTTTAGGAATTGGCTTAACGATCTGACTAGAGATCTCTAAGCCGTATACGAACGCGACCCTCCTTGGCAGAAAGGAGGGCGCAATGCATACTGAATACTCACTAATATTCTTTGTCGTTTGTTATTTTTGTTTACCCACGTAATTTCGGTGAAGGAAAACATCGTGAAAAAACATACATGTCTGTGGACTAAAAACATTTCGAGGATATATAAAATCCGCTAACTCACATTATTTGATTTCTCCATAAGTTCTCAGAAATGAGAACAGGTCTGTGCTCAGCCGTGAGACGTATACAGGCTCTAATTTTATTTTTTTTATTTTTACTATTATTTCTTCCAAAATTTCCATTCAACGCGATTTCTACTAACAGTGACTTGAACAAATACGTTTTTCTGAAATCTACAAAAACTACTTTAAAATACATCGCTCACAAAAAGTTACAAAAAACAGTGTCTTAATCAAAATGGCGACATACCTATTCTTATTCATAGGAGCTTATAAACATAGTTTGCTAAATTGGCATTATTATTGCTACATTATACAAGTATACTGTAAAAGTGATTGTAGATACATATATAAATCAACACTTATGACCGGCTTACGTAATCAGACTTTAGGACAGCGAATTAGGACAGTTTTTTTAATAGGTTTAGGATAAGGATGACAAACGAGCACACAGTCCACCTGATGGTAAGTGGATGCTGTGGCCCATAGACATCTACATCTACACGAATCGAAAAGCAGAAGCGTTTTCAGTCGTGAGGACTAAGATGGAAATGTCTTATTCCCAGTAAAAAAGGTCCCCGATCCTCTACACTCACCATACGAAAGAGCAGCGTTGAGTTTTACGCTGTCATTCTGTGGGAGCGTGGTCATTCTCCGGTCGAGCCGTCACATTCGTGCTACAACTTATACTACTAATATAACTGCACGTAAAAGTGTACCTACCTACACTCATTAGCAGAAACGGTAAACGGTGGCTGTTATTGATTAGTACTATTCTCTTTAGTACTCTTTAGTTACTCGACTTTCTACTAAAAACAAATAGAATTACTTAGTTTTGTTTGTTGCTTCTTTAGTTTTGTTTCTAGTAACTAAAGCACTCATATTCAAGTGCTACTAAATGTACTCTGCTAAAACACTAATGGCCGGTTTACATTACATTAGTCATTATGTGAGTGATATAGGAGAGTAAGTTATACTAAAAACGTATAAATGGTGGCTTTTAATACTACTTGTTTAAGTACGACTGTATGTATGTGCGATTTTCACGTTTCCCTAATCATTATATTTTGTTTTGAGATCGAGACTTGCATTCGAGTGATAAGTACTGGTGTAGGTACCCTTCTACTAAGATAATGTACACCGGCCATAGGCTATAAAATTTACTGTAAGCAATGTATATACTCGTAAGTACTAAATATAAGTACACAGATAACATTGAGAAAGAGTACCTAAGTACCTCCCATCAGTACGACGCACTATTATAGTATCGATAAATATGACTGTAAATACTCGTAATTAAAGGAAATACCCGTCTACAAGTTATTATTATTGTTTAAAAATGATAATTAATTTACGACACATGATACCAACATATAAACAGCACTACCCATCTGATTTTGCTCCGAGGAATTAACAAATACCTACTCATGAATTCCGCGAAAACTAAAATGTGACTAAGTAAAACAAAAACATATTTTTTTTAATCTAGTACACTTGGTGGCTGTTAGGTAACGTTGGTTAATTTATTTCGTCGTAAGCAGTCGATTATAGTGTTACAAAAATAGTTTTCCGGGTATAAGTAAATTAAAAATACAGAGTTATTTTAAACAGAATTAGACACGGATTTTTTGTACTTATTGCTTCTGACGTGCATTTATTCGAATACAATGAGTTTTCTCGTACTTTGTTTCCAAATTTCAACCTTGTTTAATTTATTAATCTCCAAAATTAAAAGTATGTAGAAGTAGACTTCGTAACAAATAAGGACATTTATATAATTATTCTCCTAATTCTGTGTACATATGTTACCTACGTTTCGCGGTCCGCTGAAGCTGTAGATAATGAGTAATAATTTAGCACTTAAAATTATTGTTATTAGCCAAACTTATGATTATATCAGCAAATATCTCAAGGAGAACGCAATTCAACGTTAAAAATAAAGTTAATTTAGTATTAGAGTATTCATGTTTATTGAATGATCCTCATAAAAATTCACTCGCTATATTATTTTTTTCGCCAATATAAAATAATTTTCAATCACCAATCATATTTTGAGATAGCCTACTGTATTGTTTGCTCAATTATTTGTTTATCTAAACAATAAAAAGAGCATTGGATATATAAGTTGGAAAAGTAACATGACACTACCGGCATATTATTCTTTGCCGTCATTAAACTTGTCTTCACAATACGCAGAAGCAGAACAAACAAAAACACCAAGAGTTTAACAACCACATCGTGTCACCTTCGTGGTCCGTCTGACGTATGTTTAAACAAGTGCCCTGGTAAATACACAAATAACAAGTATATAACACAAGCTTACAGTTCAAACTAAACTTGATATAATTGCACGAAGATTCCATTCTCGGAAACCGTTGCACACAATCAAATGAATTTAACCATCCGAACTTTACGCATTCTGCGAAACTACGATGATCTCTGTCCTCTGTACGACAACTAATGTCAATTGTACCTGTATAGGTCTTTAAAAAATAAGTAGAAAAAATGTTATTACGATTTCTGTGGATCGGTTGACTTTTCAATCAGTTTATGTCGCCAATGGTGGTATCTTAGAAGAGTTTTCAAAAGATAACAAGATTTTCGTAGTTGAGCTCTTTATATATTATTTCGTACCCAAAGGATAAAACGGAACCTTAATGTCATTAGATATTGAATTACGAGCATATGAAAAAGTAAAGTGGATAGTAAAGGTATAATAGTTAGTATAAGTTAATTTTCTAGCGCTCTTGTATACCATATGCTGAATTCAAACAACATATACCAAAAACTTTAATGTAGTTTGCAAGCTATAATTGTTGTCACCTCATAAAGGTGACATTAGTTGTGTAATTGGAGCTGGTGCACATGCACTTCAAAAACGAGAAAACTTATTTTTTATTATGCATGAAGACTATATAAAATATTTCATTTCCTCAAACTAGGCCTTGGTATTAAATATTAATATTATCACAATGCAGTTCCACTGCTGAATAGGTAGGCCTCTAGCAGAATGTTACAAAACACGAACCAGACTTTTATAGGTGGTAGAGCCGTGCTGCAGTTATATAGTATAGTTGTAGCACGAATGGGTCGACTCTCTCACAGAATACCAGCGTAAAATAGTAGTTTAATGCTGCTGTGTTTCGTATGATGAGTGTAGAGAACCGGAGACCCTTTTTAATGGAAACGAGGCATTCCATCTTAGTCCTCACGGGTGACGACGCATCTGCTATTTTGATTCGTAATCGAGGATAGATGTAGATGTCTATGGGCCACAGTAACCACTTATCAGGTAACCTGTATGCTCGTTTGTTACCCTATCCTATAAAAAAAATCCAGAGCTTCAATTGCGACCATCGACTTCCTGCATGTTTCCTCAGGTCATCACACATTAATTGAGTCGACATCACATGAGAATTTTATTTCCCCATCGTTTGTCAGTTCTGTACTGTTAAAAATGCGTAAAAGTATCTAAGACGACACATCGAAAAGGCTATCGCCGTACTAATCCGAGTGAATACATAATTTCTATAAAAACTTGAAAAAACGCCGTCATAAGGTCTAAAATTGCGTAGCGCCCGCGAAGATTAAAAGCGCTTAGAAATTGTCAGATTCTTAAAATATTTTTTAAAAAATTATTGATTTAAGTAATCAAAATAATGAACAAGTAAATTATGAATATTGATGTTGTGAATATATTTGAGTGATTCCCAAGCATACAGATTAAGTAATTTCGTCGTAATTTCAACTATAGTGATTTTTAGAGGTGTTTTCGCAAATAATTATGATCGAGTCAAAATTATACAATCGTGTTTTTGAACAATCAAATTCAAGATAAAGGCGTGAATTTACCTATATCAAAATTCCACTTTCGTTAGTGGTGTCATATTCCTATACTATTCGATGAAAGGAGGTGCATTTTTTCACGGTGTCGCCAAACTTTTTGCTAACACGTCCATATACAAAATATGTTAATACTTTACAACACAACACACCACCTTAATTGACGCTCGCAATTGTTTGTCCTCGACTAAAACGCTGTCGTCCTACTGACTGTGCATTGTGTTTCGCAACAATTCGAAGCATTGCCATTTGTGTAAGCCATATTTGCCACGATTGTTCACATTTGCTCTTACGTCAAGCTTTCCTTGTCGGGAATTCCTTCATTATTAATTACATCGTAAGTCGTAAGTATTGACTTATTGTTAGCCGACTATTCAAAAGGAGGACGTTCTCAAATCAGGAAAAATTCTGGCCCTAAGGGTGGGAAAATAGGAGCTGAAGTTTTAATTTTAATATTTAGACGATACACTAGTTGTAATCTTAAGATTGTGTGTTTCTTGTAATAACTTTTTTTCCCTTTTTTTGTCAAAAAATTAAACTTTAAAATACTTAAATCCAACTTCAAAGAAAGAAAAAGAATAAAATAATTTCCACATGATAACTATTGAAGTCGGCTTTTCCTTTTTATCCAAAGAGAAATTTTAAAGTTACTACTCTCATTTCTGAAAGGGTTTTAGGGCAAGGTGTCTCCCGCGCTACCCCAATTGACGAACTTCACGTGTCTTCGAAATATTTTTTTTCTTATTTCTCAGACATGCAGGCTTCCTCACGAATCACTTCCTCGATTTCCGACGACGACGACGATTTCATTGGTGCAGGCGGGAATCGAACCATAGTTGCTCGCGTACTGTGTATTTTTAATTTTATTTACGCTTAATTATATTATGCTATTAAGCCTAACCTACGCTTTTAAAAGTCTGTATAATCTGAAATTGGCAAGATTTTGTATTTCTTGACTCAGCCCTTTCAAATTAAAACCAATTAAACTTTTATAAATAAAAGCAAATAAAGTTTGTTTAAAAAATTTAAAGTAAGTGTTTTATGTAAAAACAATTAAATTGTGTGTATAGGTATTTTTACGTGTGTGCTGTGTGCATTTACCTTAAGTTTAAACGTATGTAATATAGTCTTGTATTACAAGTAGTTGTACTTTTTGTTAAGTAATTTGCAGCAATATCTCTACCGTTTAGCGAGAGGCCTGGTGATCCCATAGCACAGAGCAGCCTAGTTTGAGCACCAGTCTCCCACCTAGATCTTATTTAGTTAGTATTTATAGCTGTTATTTAGTTGTATAAATTCATTGTCATTTAGTTTATTGTTATTATTATGACGATGAACACTTCCCTCAGTTAATGTTACCATTATCCCAATATTAGATATTTCAAGAAAATCATTGAACGTAGGTTAGGTAACATAAATGTTCTTGGTATTAATTAAGTAAACCATTAATGAAACTCAAGAAATCGTAATACGGTGTTAAAAAAAACATTTTACGAATTACTTTTACTTACGAATACCTACAATAATGTTAGACATTACTCATTTAATGAACATTGATCAGCGTTTATCAGAGCGTTCAAATGCTGTGCTGATTCGACACGTCACGTGCAATTGCATTCAAGCAACAATCGAACCGACTTATTGCTTCGTACTTCGATATTTATAAACTGTTGGCTTAGCAGCGCGTGCAACTTATTGGTTAAAGTTGTTTATTCAGTACCGGGCGAGCTCCAATCAACATTAAATGCACTTTCTAAATGCCTCTTACTTTACAGGAGTAAAAGTAAAGCGGATGAGTCATTATTTAACGCCTTATCAGAATGCATTGTTCTTAAGACGAATTATCTCCAATGAAATTGTTAATTACAATTTTAAGTGCTGATTTACCACATGCTCGGCGGAGTAGGATAACGTCGTGAGGAAATCTGCATGTTTGAGAAGTAAGAAAAAAATATTTCAAGACGTTAATTTCGCCCACACGCACTGGCACTGAATGGGGGCGCTAGAGACATTTCCTTGCCCTAAATTTTTCTCAGAAATGAGTGACCAGCATTGAGACGGCTGTAACTTTGAATGCCTCATTGTTCCTTTTATTATCATTGGTTCCTATCTCTGGTGTACTATTTCAGTAAGGTGGATAGTATTTGTAAAAGTCGTATACTTATTATTTGTACATATTACAAATAGTACATCAAACAGGAAATTATAGATTAAAGTATGTACCTACTCGAATCGTCATCATCATCATCATCATTATTACAACCCTTAACAAGTCCACTGCTGAACATCGGGCTTCCCCAAGGAATGCCACAAAACACAGTTCCGAGCTACCATCGACTTCGAGCGTCCATCGACTTCCTGCATGGCCTACCGGGGCCGTCACTTTTGGCGTCGTCACTACAAATAGTGGGGGGACGCCCAACACTTCGCCTGCCGGTACGAGGCTGCCACTCGAGAACCTTTCTTCCCCATTGGTTATCGGTTCATCGCTAATCCTGGCTACGGTACTCGAATAATAAAAAAATAATTACAGTACTTCTTTAGCATTGTCAAGTAATGCTGTAATAAAGATAGATAATGGTTTACTTGAGTGTAAATAACAATTAATTGAGAATGAACGAAGAGCCAGTTTTATGGAATTATTACCTTAATTATTATTATTGATAAAGACGTATTGTTTTTGTATCCTTTAGCTAACAGAATATTATAAAGCTTACTTAACCTGATCCACCCAAAATAAAAATTGCAAGTCTATGACTGGTTTTTTTTTTTTTTTTGAACACAAATACTTTCATGATCACACTGTTCTAAGACAAAAAATAAATTAGCAATAGCGGGAAGTACAGAAGCAAAATTTTATTATTGTAATTGTTACACCAAATGTTATCGCTTTGTTTTATGGACCGTGTTACCAGGAAGCCGTCTAAATTATCCAATTCAATTACATGGAATGGGATCAAGATTTAAGGGTGCATACATACAAACATTAATGTACGTAAATCTTTCAATTTAAAGAGAACGTATACTTTTTATACGTCTTTGGTAGTACATGACATATTTGCACTGGAGACTTAAATTTATTTTGTTGAAAAAATCTCACTGCCTCCTGCAAGGATCATACGCAGGTTGATCGCATACTTTGAAATTTAAGATAGGCCGGCTTCTGACCTACGAAGGATTTATTTTTTAACCGTACCGGTCTTGAATATTTTTCCTGTAAATCTTTCAACTCGACCTCTATTTGAAGGTGTGATACAAGGAAAAGTACGAATTACGTGTGACAATACTGCGAACTAAAATTAGCAGATCAGAAAATTCGTTCACGGCAGCCAGTCTCAGTAGAGCTAGCCAACAGGATTATAGTGCACGAGACGGAATTCGAAAGATTAGGCGCAGAACCAACGGCTTTACGTGTTTTCTGAGGCTCTGTAAACACTGCCTACCTTCTGACTCCGGGCGCTATTGTGAATTTCTGAACATAAAAAACCAATCAACTGACCCTTACTCGACTTAGGCACTTACGAACACCAGACCCCTGAGGCAGTCCAATACCAAATCCCATTTTATAATAAAGTGGTGCACAAGCTCTTAGTTCACTTGAAGGCAGGTAAAGGTACCCACATAGTACGACAGCTCATGGACACCTGCAACCAACTTAAGCCAAAGAAGGCTAAATGTGTGTTATCACTTCTTTAAGACCAAACGCCTAAAAGGCGACATGATGAATGGTAACAATATCAAATCATAAACCATCTCATCATCATCCTCACCGCATTGCCTTTCCCTTTTTTTAATTAGCTTTATTTTAGCCCTGAGACAAGATGAAGCTGTAAGAGTCGCATAGACTAACAGCACTAACATCTAGTTAATAGTAAGTAGTAACTCCCTTAAGACTAAGCTGAAATATCTCACACCTGTAAAAATACTGGTTACAGTTGAGAAAGCAATGGGCTAAAAGGCCAGCAACGCCCCTGGTGTTGCAGATGCTCATGGGCGGCAGTAGTACATTTACCATCAGGTGTGCCGCATGCTCGTTTGCCCCCTCTTCTATATAAGACAAAATTTAGCTCGAAGAAACGACAAGCCGACAACCCCCAAAAGTTTATGCCTCATCACTACAATAAACAACCTATCTAATAGGTACTATACCTACAACCTATGAAATGTACCCACAATACTGTGTACATACAAACTCACTTTTCTGAGTAGTGGGTACCTACTGAATAGAGAGGAAGCGGTCAGTGAACCCGTGATTGATTTACGGCCAAACGAGCACAGAGTAAAAAACGAGCACAGAGTAACAAACGAGCACAGAGTAACAAACGAGCACAGAGCATAAACGAGAGAAAAACCGCTGCGCTGTGCCAAGTCTTGAACAAATACAAGCGATGAAATTAATTATAAATAAATATTTTTAAAAGGATAAATATTACCAAGTACTGCAAAAGATTATGACCGATAGTAAATCTAAACGTAGAATTGAAAAATGTATTATTTAAATTTTTTCGCATCTACTTTATATGGTATATTTTTACGTCTACGTTATAGATATTAGTATTAACAAAGATAATTGGAGTTCTTCTTTTAATAAAATCTTATTCCTAAGCTTTGATTATATATCATATAATCAAAGTTTCTAAGACTTGTAATAAAAATCATCAATACCAATGCAACACAGCGAACGATCGATTCTGCGCTCACCCGTTCGTCTTGCGCCCAACTCAACTTTCAAATTATGTATTTCATTTAGCGTATTCTTGTAGAAGCCTAGCTCTGAAATCACTGGATTAATAATACGTGTTAGAGCCACGCTGCAGCTATATTATGGTTGTAGCAAGAATGGGTCGGCTCGACCGGGGAAGTATCTGCATATTGATTCTTAATCGAGGGTAAATAGAGATATCTATGGGCTACAGCATCCACTTACCATCAGGTGGACTGCGTGCTCGTTTGTCATCCTTATTCCAAAAAACACAATAAATTGCAAAAATAAATCGTATCTGCTGTGAACGTGGTTCGACCACGTAAAACGTTCATCGTGACAAATTATAATATCTTAAATTTAATTTTATTATGCAGCAGTTCTGTATTTATTCGCTCTACATCAACAACTCTCTGTACCCGTGGTAGCTCAGTGGTTAACGCTCGCTGTAAATATAACAGAACGCGAGTAACCCGGGTTCGATCCCCGCCGGCACCAATGAAATTGTTAATTGCAATTTTAAGTGCCGATTTACCACGTGCTCGGCGGTGAAGGAAAACATCGTGAGGAAACCTGCATGTCTGACGAATAAGAAAAGAAAATATTTCGAAGACATGTGAAGTTCGTCAACTTCCTTGCCCTAAAACCCTCTCAGAAATGAGGGGAGGCCTGAGCCCAGCAGTGGGACGTATATAGGCTGTAACTTTACTTTTTACTTTTACATCAACAATAAGATTATAATACGATTACAAATCGACATATTTCTCTTTTTGCCTTGTAAACAGATACAAAAAGTTCGTCGCTGCTGTTCATAGATTTGCAAAGAGTTGAACAATGCAATAAGACGACGGCACACCGAAAATACATTCACTTTTGTCTGTCGATATTATTCTTAGCTGGGATTTAAACTTCAGATTAAAAAACCTTTTAAATTATGTCTTAATTAAGAAAAGGTTTTAATTGTACGTCTTTTTACTCTTGCATCTTTATTATCGTCTATCTATGTATATTGTAAAGAAAGACGAAAGCCTTACGTAAAACAGACGTGTTTATTTTGCTTTTAACTATTTATTTTTCAATTAAATATGACATGAAAAAAATTGATGTCATTGATTTCCGTATTATTTAATTAGTACCCGGTTGACCGAGCTTTCCTTGGTATTTTTCGCTTGGTTTTTTTTTTAATTCGTGTGTTTTGGAAGTTATATTCAGATACAAATTACATACTGATGAAATACGAATAATATTTTTTGATCTTAGCGACATAATAGAAAAAGCTGAACTGGTTATTTGAATAAAAAATCATGAGTGCAATTAGTTTAATTTAAATTTTCGTGTTTTTGAAAAATATTAAAAAGGGCTCGAAAAAAATAGATTTTCTCAAAAAAAAAAGGAACTTGAAAAAACAATTAAAAGAATTCGGTCGGTCGGCCTGGGTTCGAACCATGGTATTACGATTTTGTGACCGCCCAATATAACCAATTAAGCTATTTGTAATCATTACCAAACTGTCAAAATTTACCTTCTTATTCTAACGATATTGTAGCAGTTTTTCATTGCCTAAACACACTCACAATAAGACATTTTCTAAAAATAAATCCTAGTGAAAAGGAACTCAGGTTCGGGCGTCCTCTCAATCGGCCGCGAAGGACCAATTGAAAAGGACCAGGTCGGTGTCCCTCTTGATCCTGAAAAGGACCACTTGAAAGGGACCTAGCGGATCGGGTACTAAGAAACAGGAATCGAGGCTTCTCTCGATCCGGCCTCCTATCACGCCTACGTTGGGTTCGGGAACAACGTATGTGATCTCCGCAACGGAGTAACACACTAGGGCGATAACCTCTTCCTTTTCAGCAAGTAGGTTCAGACGGGGATTACGGGTCTTCCGAAGTCGTCCCGGTCCCGACGCCTTAATTCTTCGATGTGGACTGTATAACTTAAAGGATGAATTACTTGGGAATGAAACAGCAATTATCTTCAAACCGTTCCGTGAGAGAGTAATCACTTTTCCCTATACTGCTGGTTTTTCACTTTTCTTGAACTTTTTCCCGGATTTTCTTATTTATTTCCGAACTATTTCCGAACTTCCCCGAAGGATTCCCGAACGAATTGCAATTTTTTTTTTTTTTTTTTGCGCCCGAAGCAAATATGGGCAACCCTCCGGAAAGCGGGGGAGGGAGGTGGTGAATGCTCATAGCATACCACGCAGCCGGCTGCGTGGTTATGTGGCGACTTTTACCCACTAAACACCACCTTTTAGGAAATGGCTTAACGATCTGACTGGAGATCTCTAAGCCGTATACGAACGCGACCCTCCTTGGCAGAAAGGAGGGCGCAAGCGGCGAAAAGCCGCTTAGAAGAGTGCCTAACTAGGCAGATTAATGGATGTGTTATGTAGGCTCGGCCCGAGCCGCCAGGAGGCAGTTCAGGTCAGCCGAAAGCTTGTTGGGGGGGGTCCGAGAGAGAGTTTCTCGGTCTGCGCACACTATAGCGAGTGTGGATAGGGGCTGCATAGGCAGCTGTCTCACGGATGAGATGATTTGGGTGGGACTCTGAGGCTTTGAAAAATCTCTCAGAGAGCGATTTGAGGAACTGCTGGATTGTTGGGAGCTCTAAGTCTCGATGGAGGTCGGCATTACGGACATAATAGGGCGAGTTAGTGGCCCTACGACAGAATAGATTTTGAACTATTTGGAGTTCATTGATGGCTTTGGGTTTAGCATGTGCAAAAATGGGGGCCGCGTAGGTCATGACAGGTCGTATGCAGACCTTATATAGGGTTCGCTTGTTGCGGAGGGACATTTTACTGTGTCTGCCCAACATGCTGTTGAGCCTACCCATGTAAAAACGTGCGGTGCGAGTAACCTTCTTGATATGGGGCTCGAAAGTGAGCCTTGCATCAAGGGTGACGCCTAGGTATTTGGCTTTAGTTTGCCATGGGACAGGGGTTCCTAACATCCTGATTGGCGGAGTGGTGGTGAGACGGCGTCGTTTATATTCGAAGCAAACGGCGGAGCTTTTCTCCGGGTTTACGTCGATACGCCATTTTTGGAACCAAGCTCCTAGGTCGCTTACTGACTTTTGGATCTTGTTCCGAATCTGTGGTAATGAGTTGCCTTTGGAGTAAAGGGCTGTGTCATCTGCAAAGAGGGCTAGTTTGACACCATTCGACGGGATAGGGATGTCGTTGGTGAATAGTATGTATAGGAGGGGAGCAAGCACAGAGCCTTGAGGGACACCGGCTTTTATTTGACGGGTAGAGGATAGCGTGCCTTCGTGTCTAAAACGAAAGGTACGATCCTTTAGATAGGAGGCTACAAGGCGAACGAGACGATCTGGGAGGCCTAAGTCGTACAGTTTGTAGATAAGGCCCTCGTGCCAGACCCTGTCGAATGCCTTGGCAATGTCAAAGAAGACCGCGATGGTTTTTTGACGGCGAGGGTAAAAACCGCTGAGGATGTATTCCACTATGCGGTGAACTTGTTGGGGGCACGAGTGTTTGGCTCGAAACCCGAATTGTTGTGGGATGACAAGAGGGTCGCCGTCTGTGGGAAACAAATGGCGTCTCAAGCGCACGAGAATGACTCGTTCGAAAAGTTTGCCCATGGCCTTGAGGAGGCTGATGGGACGGTGATTGGAGGGGAGGTGGAGAGGTTTGCCTGGCTTGGGAATGCCAATGACAGTTGCCTCTTTCCAAGAGGTGGGAAAATAACTGAATTCGAAGCAGGCGTTAAAGATAATGGCCAGTAAGGCGATTACTTGCTCCGGGAAGTGTTTGAGGGCTTGGTTGGAGATGCCATCCGCACCCGGTGCTTTTTTGGGCTTAAGTCCTTTGATGGTAGATGAAATCTCATCTTTGGACACAGTGATAGGGTCAGAGGCGGTAGGGGGCGAGTTCCTGCGTCGGACCTCGTCCTCCACTTGTTGAATGTGTAAGGGGTCAGTGGGTTGTGAGCTAGGAGAGCATTGAGCGGCAACGCTGTCCGCGAAGCACTCAGCCTTTTCTTCGTCTTCGAAGGCAATGGAGCCGTCGGGACGAGACAGAGGGGGAGTATGGGTTATAGCGTCTATCCGGAGGGCTCTCGCCATCCGGTAGTACGCTGTGTGAGAGGGAGAGATTTTCTCCATGAGATTGCCCTTTTCGTGGTCTCTGTAGTCTTGGAGGCGGTAACGCAGTTTGCGTTGAAGGCGGTGGGCCGCGAGTCTATATTCGGGAGTGGGATAGCGTGCAGCTCTACGGAGGGCAGCTTTTTTGGCTTTTAACAGGTTGCTAATATCTAGGGGAAGACTAGTTTTAGCAACCGGGACAACTTTTTCATTCTCTTTAAGAGAGGATGTTATAAGTGAGGTGAGATTTTCGACCGCTGTGTCTATTTTCCCCGCACTGTCGAGGGCGTCAGAGGAAAGGGTTATGGGAGGGTCCGGAGAGTCTATAGCCGAGGCTAGAGACTTTTTGAAGCCCTTCCAGTTGGTGTAGGTTTTGGAAGTGGGAGTTGGAGATGGCTGATGGCCAAGAAGGAGGGATACAGGACGGTGGTCGGATCCTAGATCGTCGAGAGGCTCGATTGCTCTAAGGTTAAGGGAAACTCCTTTAACTAGAGCAAAATCTAGCACGTCAGGAGCGTAGGTAACAATGTCGGGATAGTGTGTGGCAGTGAGGGGGGCTATAGACAGTCAGGTCGAGAGACTGAGTGATATTGAGCAGCACCCTGCCACTACTGGTAGTAGTGCGGCAGGCCCATTCAGTATGCTTGGAGTTAAAGTCTCCAAACATAATGACTGAGTCGCCTAATGCAAGGATGGCTTCGAAGTCACTCTTGACGGGGAGGGTTCCGCTAGGGATATAGCAGGAGGCTATAACGATTGACTGGTGTCCAGTCATGGCTAGTCTAGTGATAGTGGCTTCCATACTGGTAAGCGACGGAGTAGATATGTGGGAGCAATGAAGGGACTTTTTGTGATAGATGGCAGTACCGCCGCCTTTGCGGTCGGGTCTATCGTTACGTATGAGTGAATAATTTTTAATAGTAAGGCCTTTAGAGACCTTGGGGCTGAGATGGGTCTCCTGTAGGAGTAAGAGATCGGCTTCGCGATCTCGTAGAAAAAGCCTAAGCTCTGGGAGGTTATTTCGCAGACCGCGGATATTGAATGAAACAAGCGATAAACCCTTTGGTTTGATACGACCGTGAGATATTGCGGGAGCAGAGGGCTCCGGCATAGTTAAATTACAAGGACCTTAGAAGGTTGATGTGCTCGGTAAGAGCAAGGAGGCGGGCCTGAGGGGACTGAGCTGTGCTCAGTTTATCCGCAAGGATGAGGATTTCGTCCAAATTGATTCTATTGAGTGTGTTATACACTAGGTTTAGGGACTCTACAACAGAGTCTGTCTGTTTTTTGGGGTCGGCGGAGGGCCGCGGGATATTTGATTCCTTTTGGAACCAGGGGTTTATTGGGAGCGGCGCTGGCTGAGAGAGCGGGAGGCTCATAAGGGGCCGAGGAGGGCCCTGAGGTGGCCGATAGGGGCCCTGTGGGGCCCGATAGATGCCCTGTGTGGGCTGAGATGAGCCCTGAGGGGGCTGAGGTAGGGGCTGGCCCTGGCTGGGCTTGCGGCTTACAAGAGCCGGGAAGGTTCGGTCATTGACCTGTGGTGGAGCTTTGCGGCTCGGAGGTGGGCGAGGGGCGCGAGGGCAACCTCTAAAATTGGCCGGATGGCCTGTTTGTCCGCAGAGGACACATGAGGGTGGGGATTCGGCGTTTTTGGGCCGTGGGCACTCTTTCGAGTGATGGGGTTCTAGGCACTTAATGCACCTGGGTGGAGCTGAGCAGTTGGCTGCCGCGTGACCATAAAGTTGGCAGCGGTGGCACTGCGCTGGGTAACCGCGCCGGTGAGGGGCTTCGACCTTAACACGCGACAGGCCGCACACAGTGCGTACCTCGCGGAAAATGGCCTTCGCCTCCGGCACATTGGTGAGAACGAGGAGGGCGAGGTTAAACCTTTCGCCCCTGCTGCTGTGCATTTTATGCACACCTTCAATGGGGAAGCCTTGGGATTTGAGGTCTTCCAGAATGTCTTCGTTTGCGAGTTCATAGGGAACTCCGCGGAGGACAGCCTTCACTTTCCTTTCTTCGGCAAGGGCGTATGTGTGGTAGGACACACGCTCGGCCGTGAATAGGCGGGTTATGTTTCGGAAGTCTTCTATAGACGCCGGTATAATTTTGATGGCCTCGCCGACATTAGTGGCTTGGTCATATTTGATACCCTTAACGTAGAGGGTTTTGGACAGCTGAGTAAATTTCGCCTTGTCTCTGAGAAAGACAGGGGGCGGGACTTGTTTTTTGGCCAATTCGGGAGCGCAGCGGGTTGCTGGCTTGGCGGCATTGTCTTTCGACTGTGAGGCGGCAGCGTTTGGGGCTGCGGAAGTAGGGGCAACGATGGGAGCTGCGGAGGTAGAGGCAGCGGCGGAGGGAGTGCGGGCGGCGGCGGCCGCTGAGGCGGGGGGAGTGCGAGAAGTGGCAGCGCGTTTCGGGCCGCGCTTGGATTTCACTAGCGTGAATTCGGCTTGGGAGTCGGTTATGGTTCCTTCGGAGTCGGAAGAATCCGAGGAGCCGGTGGAGCTGAGGGCGGTCCTCTTCCGGGAGGATGAGGTAACGGACGTGGCGTCCGAGTGCTCCATATCGGAGTCAGGGGACGCGGGTGAGTCGGACTGCGGGGCAGCCGCTTGGGTCGCGAGGAAAGCAGCGACGGCGGGCGGGGGGTACACATGCCTTAGGGGCACAGGGGGTAAGCTCAATTGAGAAGCTATCAAGGGCTACGCCTTGGGTTCTTAAAAATTGTTGAAAAAGAGCCAAAATTTGGCTAGTATCCATGGACGACATGTTGATCTGGACAGGGGGGGGATGACGTTTTTATTCTAAGAACTCTGGAGGTCCCTGTTCTGAGAAGAACAGGGCCTTAGGGGCAGATGGGGAGGACTGACGTTCTATCCCAGAAGCTGGGGTCCCTATGTTCTGAAAAGAACAAGGGCTTGCTCTGAGAAGAGCAAGAGACGATCTTCTAAGGATAGTATACACAACAAATAACAGTATAACAAAAATAATAACAATAACAGAAAAATTAACAAATAAAACAAAACAAGCAAAGCGCGTTCAAGCCTCCCCGCCGGAGCAAGGGGGCAGGAACGATGCGAAAACAAAGTGACTCACCAACGGCGTCTGCTCGGCCGGTGTTAGCCGGGGGGAGCGGGGCGCGCGGGCAAGCGGTTGCGCTACCGAAAGGTCGGAGGCGCGAAAGAACTGTGTGCACGACCGCTCGGGGGCGGCGCGCAAACGGAACTCCACGACCCAACCGACAGCCCAACCGTTTGGCACCGTTAGGTGGTCGGGATGTGTGCTGTGCTCGCCGCCCAGTTGCCGGTGACGCCTCGTCCAAGCGCCCTCCTCCGCCCGCGATGCAGTCAGGTGCCCACGCGCACCCTCGCCCGGCAGCAGCAGCGGTGGATGCTTTTTGCACCCTGATGACCCGACGGGTAATGCCGGACACGGTCGTCCGACAGGAAATGCCAGACACGATCGTCTGACAGGAAATGCCAGACACGATCGTCTGACAGGAAATGCCGAGCACGCTTGCCCGACAGGAAAAATGCCAAGCCCTGCTTGGCCACGATGAGTGCCTTCACAAGACACCTGCGCCCGGCTGCGATATGTGCCCCATGCGAGCACACGCCCCAAGCTGCAATCCCGGTTTTCTTTCTTCCGGTAGTTCCAGGTCCAGCCCTTCAGTGCTGCCGTCCTGGTCTTCAGGCCTTTGGTCCTATTGCTTCAGCTCAAACCTCTGGCTTCCTTCGGTTGCTGATCTTCACTCGGCTTCCGAAGGTCTTCTTCTTCCACAACCAGCAGTCCACAGCTGGTTCCTTGATCCAGCTGGCGGGGTTCGGGTGGTCTTCAATCCGGCTCCGAAGGTCCAATTGAAAAGGAACTCAGGTTCGGGCGTCCTCTCAATCGGCCGCGAAGGACCAATTGAAAAGGACCAGGTCGGTGTCCCTCTTGATCCTGAAAAGGACCACTTGAAAGGGACCTAGCGGATCGGGTACTAAGAAACAGGAATCGAGGCTTCTCTCGATCCGGCCTCCTATCACGCCTACGTTGGGTTCGGGAACAACGTATGTGATCTCCGCAACGGAGTAACACACTAGGGCGATAACCTCTTCCTTTTCAGCAAGTAGGTTCAGACGGGGATTACGGGTCTTCCGAAGTCGTCCCGGTCCCGACGCCTTAATTCTTCGATGTGGACTGTATAACTTAAAGGATCTTGGGAATGAAACAGCAATTATCTTCAAACCGTTCCGTGAGAGAGTAATCACTTTTCCCTATACTGCTGGTTTTTCACTTTTCTTGAACTTTTTCCCGGATTTTCTTATTTATTTCCGAACTATTTCCGAACTTCCCCGAAGGATTCCCGAACGAATTGCAATAAAACCCGTTCACTAAGCTACCCCAGAGCTATACGCGAAAGTGAGCCGCGCCATTCGCGCGCTTGCGCAACTCAATTACATGAATTTGTTCTATTACTCTCTCACGTTTTACTCAATATCTTTATTTATTCAAATCATATACAAATACAATTTATCAATATAGGTAGTACAAAACAATATCTACACCATGATATACATCATATCCTCATATCATAAAAACCTTTTATTTATTAAACGAAAACTGCCTATTTTACTCACAAGTTCGAAATCGAAATTTCTTAAATATTTAACACAGAAAGTTAAAACAATGTTTCTCACTTGAATTTATACATAAGCTAACCAATACAATAGTTTAATTTACATTTTCTATTTATTTCACTATTTAAAACACTTTTAAATTTCTTATACAAAACTATCATTATTTCACTTATACACAGGAATTTTCACATGAAAATAACACAGAATTTACCTTTTTAGCACGTACAATTAACCTGGAATATTTTACAAGTAATTTTTACATAAATCACTGAATTACAAACATTTTAAATTTTACATATTCGGCCTCCTAAGGGCGTGGCTTGGCGTGCGTCTATGAACTCACACTATATGAACAACTAACTTTGCACGGCTCTCGGCTATCAGAAAAAATTAAATTATGAAATACACCAATTTTGACCATATTAGGCAAATTAAATGCTTTATACAATTTTCGAACTGTATGAAACTATCTTTAATCAGATAACAATATAAATGAATGTTCTCATTAATCAATCATAACAAATAGGCATTTGTTTTCGTACAAAACGTATCAAACTTATACAAAACAACATTTATGCAATTAATATCCATTAATTCTGCCTATGCACAGAGTGATTATCTCGACCGGGGAACAAATCCGGTAACATAATTTATATCTTAAATTCCTTACGAATTTATTAAGCGATATTACTTAGGAAAACAAACAAACTAGTCCGGCCTGGGAGTCGAACCCAAGACCTTCATATCATTAATTCGACATTTCTTAAAGATTTAACTAAGCATTCTCTTATCAGAGCGTCGTTGCTCGTGACTGCCCCTTTTTTCATAGCAACGTCATCGGTTGATTTAATAAACTGAAACATTTTTATAGGCGCGTCGCCAACAATCTCCCCCCGTGCGTTAGCACCATCATTTGGGAGGCGTCGCGGGTACCAGGACTATTATTCTGGATGTAGGTCTCCTCAAGATACCTGTGCTAGTAATGACGTCAACCACTCTGGTGTGACCGTCTGGTCCCGGTAACGTTCTACTAATTTTACCTTTTGGCCACGTATTTCGTGGCAACGAATGATCTATTATCAAAACAATATCGCCTTCTTTAGGTTCCATGAACTTGCCGTTATCACCTGTTCGAGGTATTAACGTAGGCATGTATTCCTTCAGCCATCTTGTCCAAAAATGGTCGGCTAACCTCTGTGCAGCTTTCCAATTGAGTTGACCCGTCAGATGTCGCTCTAAAAATAATCCAGGTGGTCTATCACCACATGAGCGTCCCAGAAGAAAATGATTGGGTGTCAAACCCTCTTCAGGACTATCCATACTGAATGTTACCAGAGGTCTGGAATTTACCGTATGCTCTGCTTCTAAAAGTAACGTATGTAGAACCTCCTCTCGTGGGCTCTTCTCCTTAAGCGTAGCGGTCAACGCAATTTTAATCGATCTTACTAACCTCTCCCAGGCGCCACCCATGTGCGGTGCTCCCGGAGGTATAAATTTCCATTTAATATATTTCTTAAATGACTCGTTTGTCATGCCCTCATAGCATTCTTCGCATGCTTTCAATAATTCTTTATTTGCAGCTTTGAAATTTGTCCCGTTATCGCTGTATATAACGGCTGGTTTTCCTCTTCTGGCGATAAATCGCCTTAACGCCATTATCATTGACGCTGGTGTCAATGAGGCTGCTAATTCCAGATGTACTGCTCTGGTGGTCAGACACGTGAATAAAACGCCCCAACGTTTTTCGTGTCGCCTTCCTATAGTCACACTCATAGGACCAAAATAATCTACAGCTGAGCATGTAAAAGGTGGCTCATGATGAGCTATTCTTTCCAGAGGAATATTTCCTTGTGGCACGTTTTGCGGCTTTGACCTGTATGTCCTGCACCACTGACAATGGTGTGACACACTTCGTACTACATTACGCAAGTTCAAGACGTAAAATTTCTGGTTCACCTCATTCATCACCGTCTGGTGATTGGCGTGTCCAAAATGATGATGAACTTCTCTAATCATCATTTTAACGATTTCGTGTTTACCGTCTAATATGACAGGTTTTCTGCTTTCCTCGGTCAAATTAGACTTGAAAGGTAAACGTCCATTTAAACGGAGTAAGTTATCCTCTCCTATTTCCATAGATAATTTACTTAAGCGTGAACTTCTTTCAACGCTTTTGCCTGCTTTCAAACATTTTATTTCCGAATGAAAACACTCGTCTTGAATGAATTTCCAAATTAATATTTCCGCTTTTTTCAAGAGCGCTGTGTCCAACGCGCTATCGGGTCCTTTAACCGACTTTGCTAAAACTTTGTTGGAACACATAACCGACTTTTCGGTTGCGTCGTCGGGTCCTTTAACCGACTTTCTTAAACTCTTGAATTTTTCTACCGCTTGTAAGGTGCGTGTAGTTGCTCCAAGGAATTTCTTAAAGCTGCTAAATCGTCCGTAGTCGGGTAGACTTAACGGTTCTTGCTTTCTTAACGTATTTACGCCCTTTGGCGATTTTTCTTCACCTGTTTCTAAGCTATTTATGGTGTCCACTTGTTTGGGCCATAAATCAGGACTTTTCCTGAGGAATTCAGGTCCTTGAAACCAGCGATGACTTACATCGAAGGTGGAAGGAAAATTTCTAGTGGCGTCGTCTGCCACGTTTTGTGACGTTGGAACCCATCGCCATTCACATGGCTTACTGTGATCTTCGATCTCAGCCAATCGATGAGCAACGAATGGTTTAAAAGCGCGAGGATCCGACTTAATCCACGCTAACACTGTACATGAGTCTGTCCAAAACACTCTCTCGGACATCTCGTACTTGCTCTCTTCACTAACCGAAGCAGCCAGTCTGCTGCCCATAAGAGCTGCTTGCAATTCAAGCCTTGGAATCGAAATTGGTTTCAATGGCGCTACTCTTGCCTTTGCGGCGATCAGCGTAATCCGCCTTATTCCTTGCTCGTCCGTGGTGACGTAATACACCGCGGCAGCGTATGCTTTTTCACTAGCATCCGTGAAAGTATGTAACTCTCCTTTGCCGATGCCTTCAGCAACGGGTCTAGGTACTTCTAAGTGACCTAATTTCTTCACTTCCGATATCCATTTACAAAATAACACGTGTAACTCGTGTGAAACTTCTTCATCCCAAGAGATGCCTGTCCTCCATACTTGCTGGATCAGCGACTTCCCTTGAATCGTTATGGGTGATGCGAGTCCCAAAGGATCGAAGACTGACATCACAGCGCTAGTTATCTCCCTCTTCGTAGGCGGTCGTAAACCCTCCATCACCTCTTCCGGTGTGCTACGAAGACTTGTGGAAAAACTTATTATATCCCGTTTGATATTCCAAATCAAACCTAACGTGCGCTCTGTGTGCTCTTTATCTCCAAGCGAAGCACTGTCGCTCTTATATTTATTTTCCATATTACTTAAAACTTCGGGTCGGTTGCTAGCCCATCCCCTCAGTTGGAAAGAAGCATGCTTATGTAATTCATACATATCGTTTACTATCCTTTCGGCCGTCGTCACGTCGGGAAATGCCTGTAGGTAATCATCCATATAAAAATTGCTTTCCGTAGCGGAAGCTGCTTCTGGATAGATATGTGCGTTGTCCTGCGCATTTCTATTCTTTACATATATAGCGATGCATGGTGATGATGCCGCTCCAAATATGAGTGACGTCATTCTATACTCTTCCGGTGGCGCGTCACGATTGTGCCGCCATAAGAATCGAAGGCTATCCCTGTCTTCTTCCCGGATTTTCACTTGCAGGAACATTTCCTTAATGTCTGCCATTACTGCCACGCTTCCTTCTCTGAATCGTAGCAGAACTCCGAACAACGACTTCAATAAGTCCGGTCCGGTCAACAACGCATCGTTAAGACAACGTCCGCCCGTCCTTGCGGCGGCGTCGAAAACTATCCTTATTTTCTTCTTTTGTGGGTGAGTCACTGCGAAGTGAGGAAGGTACCACGTACGTGGGGAAATGGAAATATGGTTCGCTTTCTCTGCGTAACCGTTAACGATGAGATTTTCAATTTGCTTCTCGTATTCCTTTTTCAACTCGCTATTTTTGTCGAGCTTTTTCTCAATATTAAACAGGCGACTTTCAACCTGTGCCCTATTCGATGGCAAGCACTCATTGTCTGTGCGCCATAACAAAGCAGTCTCGTACCTATTATTAGGTATACGACGTACCGTTTTGTTCAAAATATTTAAAGCTCGTTCTTCTGGGTCGTTCACGGGCTTTCTAGCCGATACTCCCAGAGATTCCAAACTAAAATAATCCTTGATTAATTTATTCATATCTTCCTCCTTCTTGGTGGAAATGTGGTTAACAATCTTGATTGGTTTAATGCCACCCGATATGTGACCATGCAAAACCCACCCCAGTTTGGTGAGCGATGCTACAGGTAGGTTCTTACCTCCCGAAACCAATTCACGAGTAACTATGAGATGCCAATTGTCCTGACCAATCAATATGGTAGGCTTGGACCTCTCATACATCAACTCATCCTTGATCGGTGTCAAATGAGAACACCGTTGCAATAATTCTCGGCTTACCGACTGAGGAGCGAGGTTAAGTGACTTAATTGTTTGTACACTTATCTCTTCTAAGTCGCTCGAATAAATGCCTTTTATTTTAACGTTTAAGCGATACGAACTATCGTCGTTAATTCGCTTACCTCCCACGGCTTCGATACGTAATCCCTCTTTACGTCCGCGAGGCGCTAACTTCTGAGCCATCCACTCCTCTATGAGTGTCATGGTCGATCCCTCATCCAGAAGAGCTGTTGTCCTGACCTTTCCTCTAGGCCCATGCAACTCGACCGGTATGATCTTTAAATATGCACATGCCAGTGCATTTACTGTACTAACAGTTGTAATCTGAGCATCTTTACCCCCCTCGTCCCCTTGTGGCGAGGTATTTTCATTGGGGTATCGGTGTAGCATTCGATGATGTGACATTCTACATCCTTCTACACCACATTTTTTTCGCTTTGCACTCTAACCTCCTATGGTTAGGTGACAAACATTGGAAACATACTTTGGCCTTTTTGACGGCTTCCCATTTCTCGCGAATATTCATGTCCTTAAACTTGTAACAACTCACTATAGAGTGCTCCTTGTTGCATATAACACACTTATGTGTTACCCGACTTACAGGCTTGTCCTGGGTTATCATAACCACTTGTCGGTTGTGCCTTTTATTATTTCGGCGTTCTAAACGCTCGCTCATATTACTTCGGCGCATATAGCGCTCGCTCTCGGCACAGCTGCGTACACCTCCCTTTGCAGTGTGTACAGTTTGCTTCCTGAATTCAGGACGCTTCCTTTTTTCAGGCGCATTTTCATTGCTTAAGGACGTTCCAAATTGTTCACTCAATAAATTTAAAAACTTGGCCATCTTCTGTAACTCTGGCTCCAAAGGATATTGAGCTCGATATTCAAACCATTTAAATTTAATCATAGTTCCAAGTTTCTCCACTATGCGGCTCACTAACTCCGGTGAGTATAAATACTGTGGTTGATTCAACGCTTGTATTGTGGCAACCACGTTCGTAATACGACTTGTAAAAGATCCTATATTTCGGCAATCTTCTGCCAATCTTGGCATACGCTTTACATTCTCGATTTCGGCTAGAATGAGCATCTCAACCCTACCGAATCTTCTTTCGAGAGCGTTCATTATTTCTTCAGGTTCACATAAAGTAAATAACAGCGACTTAACCGCCTCTTTAGCGGTGCCTTTTAATGCCCTCCTAAGGCGTGCGACATTTTGCACCCCTGAAAATTGGCCTTTTGTGTCTTCAAACACCGTTTTGAAAATTATCCATTCACCCGGGTCTCCATCGAACACCGGTAATTCCTGGAGGAAATGAAGCTGGGAAGATTTATCTTTACCAGCTATTTTTATTGCACTCACAATCGCGTCGGTCAATTCTGACACCTCACTCGCGTGTGTTTTCTGTGCATTTCCTAGGTTGCGCTCGACCTCCGCCCCTTTGCGGCGTGATCCTTTACACGCTTCCTTATCAGTAATATCGGGTTGTGCTACACTAACCGGCGCGCTCATTATGGTTTGCTGAACCCAACTCCTTACGAAAGGTTCCACCTGAGTATTCCGCTCTTCATCATCCTCTCTCGAGTCGATTTCCTCTTCTCGGTTGAGTCGTGCCAACTCCCATTGAGACTTGGCTAAGGCAGCAGCTGCCTGTGCTCGTTCGAGCTCTGAGCGTTCGAATTTAATCCGCGCCTCTAATTCGGCTTTCAGCCTCGCCGTCTGTGACCCTTTATCACTAGTGTGCCCGATTACTGTCCTTGACGATGCCGCTTCTTCGGTCCTTTGACCTACTTTTTCGACCACCGTTTCACTCCTGGATATAACGGATTGTTGTGCGGTGCTGGCCTGTGTACCACTGGTGTCCGTCCTGTTGCTCGTCGTTGCTATGGACGTCCCTGAGTCCCACGTGCATGTGGACGTGTCTGTGGTGGCTCCACTTGAAGGAGTTGCTCCATTTGACGCAGTAGCTGTGGTCGCTCCAGATGATTCCGCTTCTTTAGCTTTTCTTGAGAGCCCTGTCCTTGTCCTGCTCCCTTCGCTTCTCCCTGTCTGGTCTTGTGCCTTCTTCATCTTGCAGGAAGGTGATTGTTGGCCTACGGTCCCTAACTGTCCCTACAGTCCCTACGGTCCCTACAACCCCTTACCTACAACCCTTCTACACCCCAACCTAACACCACTACCCCTCCCCCCCTTTATCTCCCAACCCTACAACCCTACTACCACCCTAACAGCCCTATCAGCCCTATCAATCCTGAACGGGGCCTACCGAGGTGAGCCGTCCAGGGATGGAGTCGTGCAGGAATGGAATGGAGGAAAGGTTTAGGAACTGTCCCGCCAAGGAATATGACGAAACAGTCGAGCGGTAGTGCAAGCGCAGTCTCGCTCGAGAGAACTGCTCCACCCGAAGGTGTTATGCCAGAGCCCAACCGTTTGGCACCGTTAGGTGGTCGGGATGTATGCTGTGCTCGCCGCCCAGTTGCCGGTGACGCCTCGTCCAAGCGCCCTCCTCCGCCCGCGATGCAGTCAGGTGCCCACGCGCACCCTCGCCCGGCAGCAGCAGCGGTGGATGCTTTTTGCACCCTGATGACCCGACGGGTAATGCCGGACACGGTCGTCCGACAGGAAATGCCAGACACGATCGTCTGACAGGAAATGCCAGACACGATCGTCTGACAGGAAATGCCGAGCACGCTTGCCCGACAGGAAAAATGCCAAGCCCTGCTTGGCCACGATGAGTGCCTTCACAAGACACCTGCGCCCGGCTGCGATATGTGCCCCATGCGAGCACACGCCCCAAGCTGCAATCCCGGTTTTCTTTCTTCCGGTAGTTCCAGGTCCAGCCCTTCAGTGCTGCCGTCCTGGTCTTCAGGCCTTTGGTCCTATTGCTTCAGCTCAAACCTCTGGCTTCCTTCGGTTGCTGATCTTCACTCGGCTTCCGAAGGTCTTCTTCTTCCACAACCAGCAGTCCACAGCTGGTTCCTTGATCCAGCTGGCGGGGTTCGGGTGGTCTTCAATCCGGCTCCGAAGGTCCAATTGAAAAGGAACTCAGGTTCGGGCGTCCTCTCAATCGGCCGCGAAGGACCAATTGAAAAGGACCAGGTCGGTGTCCCTCTTGATCCTGAAAAGGACCACTTGAAAGGGACCTAGCGGATCGGGTACTAAGAAACAGGAATCGAGGCTTCTCTCGATCCGGCCTCCTATCACGCCTACGTTGGGTTCGGGAACAACGTATGTGATCTCCGCAACGGAGTAACACACTAGGGCGATAACCTCTTCCTTTTCAGCAAGTAGGTTCAGACGGGGATTACGGGTCTTCCGAAGTCGTCCCGGTCCCGACGCCTTAATTCTTCGATGTGGACTGTATAACTTAAAGGATCTTGGGAATGAAACAGCAATTATCTTCAAACCGTTCCGTGAGAGAGTAATCACTTTTCCCTATACTGCTGGTTTTTCACTTTTCTTGAACTTTTTCCCGGATTTTCTTATTTATTTCCGAACTATTTCCGAACTTCCCCGAAGGATTCCCGAACGAATTGCAATAAAACCCGTTCACTAAGCTACCCCAGAGCTATACGCGAAAGTGAGCCGCGCCATTCGCGCGCTTGCGCAACTCAATTACATGAATTTGTTCTATTACTCTCTCACGTTTTACTCAATATCTTTATTTATTCAAATCATATACAAATACAATTTATCAATATAGGTAGTACAAAACAATATCTACACCATGATATACATCATATCCTCATATCATAAAAACCTTTTATTTATTAAACGAAAACTGCCTATTTTACTCACAAGTTCGAAATCGAAATTTCTTAAATATTTAACACAGAAAGTTAAAACAATGTTTCTCACTTGAATTTATACATAAGCTAACCAATACAATAGTTTAATTTACATTTTTTCTATTTATTTCACTATTTAAAACACTTTTAAATTTCTTATACAAAACTATCATTATTTCACTTATACACAGGAATTTTCACATGAAAATAACACAGAATTTACCTTTTTAGCACGTACAATTAACCTGGAATATTTTACAAGTAATTTTTACATAAATCACTGAATTACAAACATTTTAAATTTTACATATTCGGCCTCCTAAGGGCGTGGCTTGGCGTGCGTCTATGAACTCACACTATATGAACAACTAACTTTGCACGGCTCTCGGCTATCAGAAAAAATTAAATTATGAAATACACCAATTTTGACCATATTAGGCAAATTAAATGCTTTATACAATTTTCGAACTGTATGAAACTATCTTTAATCAGATAACAATATAAATGAATGTTCTCATTAATCAATCATAACAAATAGGCATTTGTTTTCGTACAAAACGTATCAAACTTATACAAAACAACATTTATGCAATTAATATCCATTAATTCTGCCTATGCACAGAGTGATTATCTCGACCGGGGAACAAATCCGGTAACATAATTTATATCTTAAATTCCTTACGAATTTATTAAGCGATATTACTTAGGAAAACAAACAAACTAGTCCGGCCTGGGAGTCGAACCCAAGACCTTCATATCATTAATTCGACATTTCTTAAAGATTTAACTAAGCATTCTCTTATCAGAGCGTCGTTGCTCGTGACTGCCCCTTTTTTCATAGCAACGTCATCGGTTGATTTAATAAACTGAAACATTTTTATAGGCGCGTCGCCAACACCTAGCTAGATCGATTTATTGACTAAAACCGCTAATAACGGTACTCCAGCATCAGGATTGCTTCATTAGCACACACGCGCACACACACACACACACACACACACACACACACACACACACACACACACACACACACACACACACACACAAACATCCAGTATATAATTTTACAATTCGCCTATTATGTAACTTTTTATAACTCTTATATGATGTATTTCCTTTCTGTATTGTACCTTGTAGTATATGTAACCTATCCGCGAGGGGGGCCTGGTGACCTGTAACTCAGGTTTTATTATAAAACCTATCATAGGCACCAGTCTCTCACAACGTTAGGTCCTTACTACATTGTTATTGTTAACTAGCCAGTAAGAAGTTGTGAAGAGATCAATAAATAAATAAAATAAATAAATAAATTGACCCCGAAACTCCCTGCACACAAAATTTTATGAAAATCGTTGGAGCCGTTTCCGAGATTCCGATTTTATATATATATATATATATATATATATATATATATATATATATATATATACAAGAATTGCTCGTTTAAAGGTATAGGATACCTACTTAACGGCCGTTCAAGTATTACGTAACGCAATTTGGAGGGAGGGGGGTCTTGTAAAACGTTACGATGCGTTACAGGCGCGGGAGGGCGGTTCGAACAACGCATTACGTAACATTGTTTTTTTTGAATAAAACTATTATTTACGGATTTTATCGCGTTTAATTACTTTAATTTATTTTTATTATTATCCCGACGTTTCGGGTGCTTTACAGCGCCCATGGTCACGGGGGGGACTGAGATGTTTGACGTCCCAATGTCATAGTTAGTCCGGCTACCTTCAGTTTTTTAATATTAATTTTTGGTCCGATTTACGCAAAATGAGCTTATAGTATCATGAAGTCTTGCAGTGGTATGCTTGGGTTTGGGTTTAATTTTGTTAATTATAGGATCCCAAGCAGATGGTAGCACCCAACCATCTTCTCTATTGAAATTTGGATGTTTTTTAATTTCAATAGCCTCGCGTATCATCCTTGGTAGGAATCGGTGTTCTTTTGCGAGAATTTGTGGTTTATCAAATCTAATGTAATGGTGGGGACGATCTTGAACATGTTCGCAGACTGCAGACTTCCCGGAGCGTCGGTGCTTCTCATCAGCTATATGTTCCTTCACGCGGGTTTTTATAGATCTCTTTGTTTGACCTATGTAAGAGAGACCACATTCACAATCTAGCTTGTACACACCTGCATCTTGTAGAGGAATATTACATTTGATGGATGGTAAAAATTGACTAATCTTCTTCAGCGGCTTATAGTATGTCTTAATGGACGCTCGCTTCAAGATGTAGCCAATCTTGTCCGTGACTCCTCTAACATATGGTAGTAGAGCAGGCGCGCGCTCGACTGTGGCCGGCTTCACTCGTTCACTGTGACGTAGGCGCGGGACCCGAAGCTTGTTGTCTTGCAATACTTGCTTGACGTGCTGAAGCTCCGCGGCCAGATGTTTTCTGTCACAGATCCCTCGTGCTCTCTGAAACAAAGATTTACCCACGGTAGCTAACTGTGAAGGATGATGGTGAGATTCACCATTTAAATATCGGTTGGTATGGGTCTTTTTCCTATACACAGTGTGACCAATAGTGTTATCAGGATTTCGGATGACTAAAACATCTAGGAAAGCTAAAGAATTATTTGCCTCTAACTCCATTGTGAATTGTATTTTAGAGTTAAAATAAATTAAAGTAATTAAACGCGATAAAATCCGTAAATAATAGTTTTATTCAATGTGTAGTGTTCGCGTAAATTTACGTAACATTGTTTTTTTATTTAAATAAAAAAAAAAAAACTAGGGAATTAAAGTCTCCCAAGTTAACAACCCTTTTCGTTTATGTTTTATGGGGAATCCCTCGACTGTATTGTACGTCATTTTTATTTTGTTGTCGTTGTCAGTATTCATTAGTGTTTACGTCGAAGCACATTGCAGAATATAGAAAGCCCGAAGATAGCTTGCAGGATCCAGCACAATCTAATCTGGCGTGGTATAGCACTCACGTCCCTGAATCGCAATATTTCTTGCAAGTGATTTAATGTGATTTAATGAATCCTGCTGTTTCCGCTTGAGGAGTGCATTGAAATCTGTCTTTCCGCATATTTTCCTGCCACCACTCTACCCAATTATTCAAACGCTAAGCAGGCTCGTGGCACGTAGTCAACTAGACAAAGTATTATCCAAGTTTTACACCACTTGTTGTGAGGTGTTTTCCGTTGATCTATCGCCACCTCTAGAAAGTTTTAAGCAGATGCCTTACGATTTATTTTGCCCACGAGTATAATCCCACCTCAAGAACAGAATATGTCCAACCTGTGGGATCTATTGCACATCGCACAGGAGTTTTCAAATGCACAGTCGTTAAGTGCATGGCAAGACTGCCCAAGACCGTCGTGAAAGTAGAGTACGGCCGCAGTGACTTGCTGCCAGCACAGGCAATGTGCTGCATTGTGCGCCGCTGAATTCGTCTGAGAATGCCGATTGGTTCGACGAAGACGAAGTTGATGGAAGTGATTTAACTATTCCGGAATCCTCTTCAGCTGTTCTCCGGATGCCACTAACGAAAGAGTGTGAGTAGCTGGCAAACCCGTTACAGAAGAGCAGTAACGCCAATTAAATTGTTTTTTTCCATACCTACCTATTTGATTTATTATGGCTGATTTTATTTTAAAATTTTTGTTAAGAATACGATTTGATTTTGACTAAAATGTTTTATTTCAGTTAGGTTTACGTTTTTAATAGCATTGTCAAAGGTTAAAGTATTTCTTCCCACCACAGGCGATGATTTGTCTAAAGGGGAGTTCCCACATCTAATATTTGCAATAAACTAAGTTACTAAAAATAAAATAATTGAAAAAAAAAGTAAATACCTTTGTCATTTTATTTTAAGAGTCTATTAGTAAAAAAATCTAAAACAGGAGAATGCGTGAGAAGACACAATGGTGGATGAAGCTAAAAACATATGTAAGGACAGGGTCAACCAGGAAAACGGTGTAATTAATTGTAAGATTAGTAGTAAACGTTTATTAGGAAAAATTTGAGCCCATTTTATCGTATTTTAAACTTAAGCAAATGTTTATTACATTATGTGATTGTTTATTAAATAACAATATGAATAAATAAAATGAAAAATATACGCATGTATTCGACCTGGAAATCTCTTTTTTTAGTTATATTTACCAAACAATAACAAAGGTATTTTAGCGATATTACGGTACTTTGTGAAACATAATTATAACTTTTAGGTAAAATGGTCACTTTAGTGTTACGTAACGTTTAGGGAGGAGAGAGAGGTAAAGAAAAACGTTACGGCGCGTTAATTAATTTAATTTTTAGTTTTATATTACATATAATTGGAGCTAGAAATCAATACTTACAATTTATAACGTCAGGTTATTTTCTAAGGCACGAGTATTGTAAAAGTAGTTTAACAGGAAAATGTACTTATTATCCACTTACATTCGTGTCAGTTTTATCGTACGTCCGATAAAGAAAGGGATTTGTGTAATAGTCTACTGAAACAGGCGTGATAAAGAAACTGCCGTGATAATCTTTAGCGAGCATTGAAATATTCTCAAAATTACTCGTTATTAGTTTTTCCTTGCCCTAACAGTGGAAGGTGTGTAGGCTGTTATAAAAATTTATTTAAAGCTATTAAAACACTTTTACACTTTTATTTCTTAAACAATTTTATTTAGTAAGTTTTTTATGATAGCACATTTTTTATATTAAAATAACAATTTAAACATGGTATAAAATCGTGTGGCTTTATCTAAAATTTTCTTCTTGCCAGATCCATACTCGACGACAAAATAATTGCTGTAGATGCTGAAAGAAGTGAGGGTGTGCGAGGAATAAAATCAATAAATCACAAATAAATTATTTAACAAATAATCTTTTCAGTTTTATTAATCTGCTTGTGGGTACATATGCACTAATATAATATATAGATAGTCATTCAAATTTCAGTCTAGCCAAGCCTTTCTCTCTCTAAACAAAATATATTACGTAGGTAAGAGTATATCAAGGTGAAGCTTATCTTAATGTGAATGACATTGAATTGTTCAAATGTGGTTTAAATTGTGTATTCGGTATTGTGAATTGGAAATATTGCATGCAATTTAAAAAACATAAAACAAAAGTCCCAGTTTTTTTTAAATAATGGCAAGGATGTTTTTCTATATAGGTGTATCAGGATCGTGCTAAATTGAAGTCCGTAGTCTCTGATGACAGGTGTCAGATTTTATAAAAAAATATACATTAAATAAACTTCAAGCAAGCACCTTATTATGTTTTACGAGCGTTGTTGCTGTTATTACCATAACATAAAATGTAACCTAAGACACTCAGGGGATGAAGACGACTAACAACTAGTATGAGATACACTTTAAACCCCATCAAACAACTCAAAAATAACTTTTATTCTGGTTAAACATTAAAACTTCATGTATTGAACTATTTTTTTTAAAACGATATAAACACACGTGACACACGGTCGTAAAATCGCTACACAGTAAACATTTACACAATTACTCTCTTTATCGACTAGTACAGCAAAACAATATATTTTTATTTACATAATCAGCTATAGTACTATTAACTTTTTTAAAGTATATCGATTTTTTATAGTGTAAGGGTGACAAACGAGCACACAGTCCATCTAATCGTAAGTGGATGCTGTGGCCCATAGACAGTTACATCTATCCTCGATTAAACATCAAAACGCGTTGTCACCCGTGAGGACTAAGATGTAATGCCTCGTTTCCAGTTAAAGGGATCTCCGGTTCTCTGCACTCACTGTGCGAAACACAGCAGCATTAAGCTGCTATTTTACGCTGGTATTCTGTGAGAGCTTAGTCCTACCCCGATCGAGCCGACCCATTCATGATACACCATAATATAACTGCAGCATGGCTCTACCATGTAAAAATAAAAATATCATGTAAAATTAGAGACGATTTAGTGGGGGAAGTGAGCTATACGTTCAATCTTTATCCACATCTCACACTAAATAAACATTACCAAAAATCAATTGCGTGCACTATTCCCTATTAAGGGAGGGCGGGAGGTGCTCTTCATACTAGGTATTACATTATTTTATTTCATTGAGCGGGTGTGAGCGAATCTTATTATTACGATTTCTGTGGAGCGAAGTAATTCTCAACAACTTTAATATAATGGATTTCCGCAAAATAACGCCTAATTCTTTTAATTATATTATTTATTCTGACATTAAAGTATGTTTTAGACAATGTTTCATGTTCTTGTGCCAAAATAAATTAAACCAAATTAAAATTCGTGCTCCCTCCGCATTTTCGAAGAAAAATGGAATATTGAAGCATATTTTTCAAGAGTGATTATTCAGAAAATCTGAGAAAATCACAGATCACTACTGTGTTTCGTGTCTCAAGAGTATTTGTGGGCCAGTGTAAATACAGAATTTGATGCATTGCGTCTTAGTACCCAGAGGTGACAACGTAGCTGTAACATTCTGTATATGGAGTGTAGAGGTAAGGAGTACAGACTGTATAAAAAAGTGTCCGTAGGAAAGCGTTAAATAATAATAATAGGGTGGCGCTACTGAAGTATAATTTTTTTGTTGCACAGACTTTCACCATAATTCTTTTTACAATAATTATTTTATTGCGTTCAAAATCACTCAACGTATTTTACGGCGATTTAACACAACCCGTAGCTACTCGAGCGCTGTTATGGAGAGTTTTTGAAACTGTTATTTACTGCTTACAAATGGACACTTTTACAACTATTCTCCTATGGGAGTTGGTACTCCTTACTTCTACACTCTATAATTCTGTGATTGAAGTCGGCTACAGATGTACATGGCCTGCGGTAACCACTTACCATTAGATGGAATATAATATATTTGCTTGTCACTTTAATTTTATGTATAAAAAACATTGAGAAACAGGTTTGGATCGAGGCAAAAATTATCCTACAGAGCCAATGTTTTAGGGAGTTTTTCCACAAGAGCTAATTGCACGCAAAATTAATTGCGCAAATAGCTTGCTCTTGACCGATTTTCATTATTTATTTTAGCATTATATTGCAATTCAATTATGACTAATAAAGTAAAACTGGTTAGGTACTATTAATATTCAGCATTGCTTTAAAAATAAACTTGTATAATAAAAATATTTAAAATTCTTAGAAACTGTTCGACAACAATTCAAGTTATTCATTGCATTCTTCTTATTAAAATGAAACAGAACATTTTATAATAAGTTTTTCAACCTACTTACTACCTACTTGACTGCCTTGTTGGTCTATTTGTTGTAGTAGTACGACTGCTGACCATGAGGTCCTGGGTTCGAATCTCGGGTCGTACCAAAAAATCAATTTTTGAGTTTTTCCGTCACGAAATTCTCATTAGCTGTCTGGAGTCAGGAAGTTGGCGGTGTCTTACCCTTAGTTTATTTAGCAGTGAGTAGATGGCGCTATTATTAGAAGAAATAATGAAAGCCAAAACTATGCTATCTAGTAATATCAGCGATAGAAGGTTGGGGTGTAACTGGAAGGCCGCGAACATTTATTTATTACATAAATAAGGCACAAAGTAGCGTTGATTCTGCTAAAAACTCTGTTTTTGTTAAAAATACGCTATCAGCGCCGCTAGCGGTGAAAAACTATTTGACGATATGACCATAATACCATGAAATACCAATTTTGTTTAGTTATTTGAGTTTAATATCGTCAAACGGTCTCCTTTCATTGATTCAGACAATTTTATTATGACATGGTCAACAAACAGTTTAAATTACTACTACTATTTCACGAAATTTATTACTTTAAGATATGATCAGTCTAAGATTTGGCCATGACATTATATAAATATCTTTTTGTTAGAACTATAAGGATAATGAGAATTTTGCAATAATTGCAGGCAGATCAGTTTAAATCAGTTTACATATACATTAGTAATTAAACCCTATAGATTTTCATATTTTTGATAAACGTCACTATTATCTGTTAAATTTATTACACTTTTGAAATGAAATAACGAAAAAGCTAAAAAATGAACGTAAGGATTTTTATATAGTTTTATAATATCTCATTATTTTAACATAAATGTAATATATTTAATTCTATTTTATTATATTTAATTAGTAACTGAACGCAAAATATACTTTTTCTATTTGGTCATAGATGGCGCTGTTTTAAAAACTAAAATGTAGATCATCGGCGTAGTTCAATTTACTAAACAAAGGTTAAAACTAAGGAACGTTATTTATAAATATGCTATTTATTTAAAAAAATATCAGTCATCATGCATATATGTACATAAACAGATAGAATCATAATATAAAATTAACATTTAAAGAAAGAAACGGACTATACCTTCTTTTTTGAAGTTCCGTAATCAGATAAAAATTTAAAACAAAATACTTAGGTTCCGTTCACAAAGAACTTTCTTCATTCTCGAAAAGGTGTTGCGTGCCTGCTCTATTCTGCATCGTATTTCGAGGCTGTGATCTCCTGTTTCGTCAACCATTGTGCCTAGATATTTGAATTTGGTGACCCGTTCAAGACCCTGACCATTTAGGGATAAAGACGTGATAAGCTCAGGTGTTCGGCTTATTACCATGTACTTCGTCTTATTGGCATTGATGTTAATACCGTATTCAACACTAACGGAAGCCACTGAATCTACTAACCTTTGAAGACCCACAAGACTATCGACGATTAATATCGTGTCGCCTGCGTACCTAATGTTGCTTAACAATTTGCCATTAATTGATATGCCGTCTGGACTGTTATCTAGTGCCTCTGAAAATATGGCTTCAGCATAAATTAAACAGTAAGGGTGACAAAATACATCCTTGTCGTACGCCTCTTTCTATGTCAATGTATTACGATGATTTCCCGTTGACCCTTATATTTGCACGCTGGCTCCAGTATAAGTTTTTTTGAATCGGCGGTCGTTGAAGTCTAAGCCAATTTTCTGAAGTGTTTCAATCAACTTGCCATGTTGAACGCGGTCGAAAGCTTTTTCTTAAGCAGCAAACAGATCTTTATTCATATCCCAACACCTTTGTACTAGCACTTGATAGCCAAAAAGTGCGTCTCTAGTTCCCAAACCGCTTCTATGTACTTCTAGACCGGCGCAATTCAGAACGAAAACTGTGTGACATCTGTAGATCGCGCGGACGTCGACGGTACGCTGGCACGGTAAATATGCCACGCAGCTGTATTTTTATTTGACCAGAGACCCTTTTTACTAATACTTTATTGATTATTGGAGAACAGATGTGTAGTGTCTATGAGCTACAGCATCAACTTACCATAAGGTGGACTGTGTGTTTTTATAGAAGTGGGGGCAAACGTGCATGCACCTTCTCTGATAGTAAGTGACTCTACCGTCCATAAACAACTGCAAGACCAGGGCAGTTGCAGGTGCGTTGCCGGCCTTTCATAAAGGAGTACCTAAGCTCTTTTCTTGTTTTTAGGCAAATACGAAATAAAGTTACATATGTTTATCAAATCACGTTGACAAAGTGCGCGCATAAATAGATAACACCATTTTCTTAGTCACATTAAACAAAATCAGTGTTAAGATTATCGAAAACAACGTTCGCGGTTTACAAAGCAAAGAACTAAGACTAGTTCGGCTCGAGCGCTCACCATCATCATCATTATAGTCTTTCACAAGTCCACTGCTGAACATAGGCCTCCCCCAGTAATGCAAGCATGGTCCTGAGCCACCTGCATCCATCGACTTCCTGCATGTCTTACCAGGTCGTCACTCCATCTAGTGTGGGGTCGCCCTACACTACGCCTACCGGTACGAGGCTGCCACTCGAGAACCTTTTTTTCCTTCGGTTATCAGTTCTTCGAGCTATATGGCGGGCCCATTGCCACTTCAGCTTACTAATCCGTTGGGCTATGCCGGTTACTCTGGTTCGACTGCGGATATCCTCATTTCTGAGTTTATCATGCAGTGAAACCCCGAGCATAGCCCTCTCCATAGCTCACTGAACGACCTTGAGCAACCTCATACGGCCAGCAGTGAAGGACCACGTTTCAGTTCCGTAGGTCATCTGGCAACACGCACTAGTTGTACAATTTAGTTTTCAGGTTTTGAGGTATACCTGACGAGAAGATGTGTCGTAATTTCTAAAGTTAAAGTTGGACTAACCTAGTCAGACTATTTGTCCCAGGTAAACGTACTCGTCAACAACTTCGAGTATAGTACTCCCAACAACTACCGGCATAGGTGTGCCATGGACATTACATGATCTTTGTTTTGTCCATGTTCATCTTAAGACCTATCCGTTGGGAGACACCACTGAGATCATTGAGCATAGTGCTTAAAGTCCTCCAGCGATTCTGCCATAAGGACTATATCGTCGGCAAATCGAAGTTGAGTGATGTACTCGCCATTGATGTTAAGACCGTATCCTTTCCAGTCCAGTAGCTTGAAAACGTCTCCCAATGCAGCGGTGAAGAGTTTCGGGGTTTCGGAACTCTGGTTCTGTACTCGGATAGCCATCGAAGCCCTACTGTACAAACACTTCAGCACATATTTCGATATACCGACAGTCAACTTGGCACCGCTGAAGGGACTGTAGCACCGCCCAAATTTCGACGGAATCGAAGGTTTTCTCATAGTCAACATACGCCAGGCAAAGCGGCAGATTGTACTCTTCGTTCTTCTGTACAATCTGCCGCAGGGTATGTATGTGGTCCATGGTACTGAAGCTTTTTCGGAAACCGGCTTGTTCGGGAGGCTGGAAGTCGTCGAGTCTACGGGCGAGACGATTCGTAATGACTCGAAAACAGCACGTAGACGCGGCTCAGAAGGGAAATAGGTCTGTAGTTCTTCAAGAGAGCGTTGTCACTCACCTTTCTTGAAGAACAAAACCACCGCACTTCTGGTCCACGCCTCCGGAGTAGTGCCACCATGGAGGACGGAATTGAAGAGCCTCTGAAGGACTTTAAGTACTGGTGTTTCACCTGCTTTCAGAAGCTCCGCTGTAATTCCATCCTCGCCTGGGCCCTGCCGTTTTTGGGCCACAGCAACCACTTACCATCAGGTGGACTGTGTGCTTGTTTGTCACCCTATCCTATAAAAAAAAAATCAGCGCGCAGTGTATTTAGGCCACGGCGTCATAGTCACGGACGGCCATATACATACGGAATTCCGTTTCGGGATTCCGTTTCGGAATTCCGATTCGGGATTCCGAACGCAGCAAGTTCATATAAAATCAATGATCCGTCACAAACCTACAGTATTTTTCCGTTCCAAATTTTGCGGACAAAACGGGATTCCGTATGTGTGGCCGACCCGTACGTTTCGTTTCGGAATTCCGAAACGTAATCTCGAAACGGAATTCCATATGTATGTGGCCGGCCTAAAAGAATATCTTTTCTTCTTGTGCGTCGGTAACACTATAGATTTATATGACATTTAATTAAGGTTATCAAGAGAATTCTAATCAATGCAATGCCATGGTTTCAAGGCCACTAATAAAGATTTTATGAAGTATAAGAGTTAAAGCATACTAGTAAAAAATTGCCGTTTTATATTGAAAAATTCAAACAATTTTTTTTAAGAAAACTATATTAATTTAATCGAAATATTAATTATTAACCGTCATTACTCATACATTTTCTAACAGATTTATCTCGAGAGAAAGTAATTTATGCCCTAGCGATAGAACTTAGAGCCTAGAGAGAGAGAACTTACAGCCTATCAAATTCCACTGCAGAACATAGGCCTCCTCCATTCATTGCTTCATAGAATAGATATTTGCCATAGTTACCACGCTTGGCAAGCGGATTGGCAACTGCAGTTTTTTTATTTTTAGTCGTTATTAGGAACACTGCTGTCCATCTTCTGATTTTATTCCTTCTGTCGCCACTTACGACACCCACGGGAAGATATGCAGTAGTGGATATTCTTTCACCGCCACCAAAACACGCTGTTTGTACCGCTTCCTGAGAACTCCTCCTATTTTTGTAACAAATTTATACAATTGCGGAATAAATGGTACCTAATCGGTTGGATAGTCGGAGAATGAAGTTTAGTTTCTTACTGGTCTTGTTGTGTTAAAACAATTTGAAAGTCAAACACAATTTTTTTGAATTAAAAATGTCATAGTTTGTGTTTGAAAAAATTTTGAATCACGAACCTTAGACCATGCGGGTTTAATGTTAATTCAAAGTGACATCTCCATTAAAACGGAAACTTCATACTTGAAACTATATTCTTAATATGATATTATATTATACAATAATATCCATGTCAGATATCTTTATATAAATCACGTGTCACGTTGTTTGTCCGCGATGGACTCCTAAACTACTTAACCGATTTTAATCAAATTTGCACACCGCGTGCAGTTTGGTCCAACATGAGAAATGGGGTAGTTTTTTTTGCCCATAAGTGACCCAATATTTTTTTCTCCAAATTTAAGGATTTTTAATAGGACATGACAAAGAGTCGTCGAAAAGGGCAGAACAAAGTCTGCCTGGCAAGCTAGTAAACTATAAAATCAGAAATGGGTAGTAGTTAGTACTATTTATTCTGTGTAATCGAGCGCAGCATGTCTAGCTGTGAACTATTTACATTTAGAAGATGAGATGTAGATGTATTTGATGCTGTATTAACTAATTCTACTGAATATAAAAATTCGCGAGTGATTCGATGATCAAACGAATGTATTAATGCATTCTCGAAGATTACTACGTACGGTCAAAGCATTCCATAGCTTGTGTCAGGAGTACTTTACGTCTGTAAACGAATCATCAACATCATCATTACAGTCCTTCACAAGTCCTCTGCTGAACATATGCCTCCCCCATGGAATGACACAAAGCACGGTCCTGAGCCATCTGCATCCATCGACTTCCTGCATGTCTTAACAGGTTGACACTACGTCTAGTGGGGGGTCGCACTACACTTCGCCTATTGGTACGAGGCTGCCAATCGGGAACTTTTTTCTCGGTTCGGTTGCGGAACTCTTTAGTCGGTTCTCGAGCTATGTGGCCGATCCATTGCCGCTTCAGTTTACTAATCCGTTGGGCTACGTCGGTCACTCTGGTTCTGCGGATATCCTAATTTCTGTTTCGTTTTTTCCTGTGACTTAATCTATTATAATATATCAATAATTTGAGTAATTGTTAGCACTGTAATTCAAATATTTGAAATTTAAAAGATTGTTTAAAAATAATTCGAATAGTTATTATAAATTGTAATTTAAGTACCTAGTTCTAATAATTTTCATTTTATTTAAATATTTGTTGTAAATTAACTATAACTTTGCTTGCCCGTAATAAGGGTGAAATATGTCCGGTACTATAATTTAATTTAACATCCTTTGTACCCACCATATTTCAGACAAATAAATGATTTATGATTAGGCTGCGGTTGATGTCACATTAATTAAAAAGTTACAATACATTAAAAGGCTAAAATGCAGTCGAATTGATAGATAGACTCCTTCCATCAGTTGATGAAAAATTTTACAACATTATTTTTAACTTCATAGCTTACAAAAAGCACATATTGCGAAATACGGCTGCAAAAACATTCAATTTATATGTTATTACTTCACCTTTGTTGTAAATTTATTTATACAATTTAATAAAGGCTTAAACCAGTCACTTCCTCGTAGACGTATATTATGGAGGCTCACGATACTGAACAAAGCATGAAAATGTAAGTGTGCAATCAGCCGCAACGAATTTTGGTGAATGTATTTTTAACTACTTACGCAACAGATTGCATAACTGCAATTCCTGACAATAGTGTTGGATTGCAAAAACTCGCATACGATGCATGTTATTCTACTTATCACCATTATATACAGCTGCAGTGGTACATTTATACAATAGCTACCATTATAAACTTATTACGTTATCGTACTTAATTCTTTTAACATTTATCTATTTTTTCTACTTTGAAATAAAATATAGTTACAATTTGAATTAAATTTCAAGATAATTTGATCATAGCTGTCTGCTGTGTGAAAGCAACATAAAAATGTAAATACTTTTAATTTTTGAATGCCAAAAACCTTTATCACCTGATATATATAGCGCAATGATCATCTTGAAAACTATCAGATCTAGAAATATTGAGACCGGCTCTGTAGAGCAACTTTGGGTGTTTTTTTTAAATAGTAATTGACTGACAAACGAGCTAAATAGTCCAGTGGCGTAGTAAGGCTGTGGATGTGGCCCTAGATGCCAGATTAATTTATTAAGTCAGCTTAGAAAAACAAAAACAAAATGATAAAAAATATTTTAGTTTAGTTGGATTGATTAAATGCCAGTTCTAAGAAAATAAAGATAATCTACACGCAACTTGCCAAGGGTAGGGTTAATTACTAGGGAGTAGGGAGTAGGGACCGAATTGATTCCAATTCAGATATTATACATTGATAGAAAGACTTACCGATTTATATTTTAGGATACAAGCAAGCTACGTCACCGCAAAGAGTCCGCATCATGTTCACAATTTGATACAAATAAAAATCGCAAATGTGTTATCAACACCGGAAGTCTAAGATTAAATACTTCAGATTTTATTTATTATCGCTTTAAAATTCTGCGAACCGAAACACAGCAGAGCAATGTGCACCCAACTAAGCATAGAAGGGTTCTAATCCTGTGTTTTTGCTGGAACTGTGTCGATTCTCCAGCCAAGCTTAACGATTACGGGAAACTATAACCATAAGTGGTTCCAAGCAGATGATAATAATATTTGAAACAGAAATAGAAACTTATTTATTCGATATAGTACGTGAGGTAATATGGTCATCCGGTTAATATGATCATTTTCTTATAAGCTTATAACTCAAAAACTACAGCCTTATTTGCATAGAAGGCTATATGATAAGATAGCTCTACATCAGTCAATCAAATAATAAAGAGTCAAAAGGACGCAGCTTTATTGATGCCATTTCAACAGTTTATATTATAGTAAATATTTTAGTGGCTTTAGTATGGCGTAATGTAGTTAGTTTTTATTAATTTGATTTTCAAAGTATTCCTAATTATTGCCAAAGCTTATTTGCTATTTTTTATTAATATGCTAGTATTAGTATATAACTTTGTGTTTTTGTATCTATACTCCTAGGTGACCATAATACTCTCATGTACCTTATAGATTATAAATACTTATTGAAAGTCACTTTTTTAATTCACCTCTGGTTCGGAAAAAAACTTCTGTCCTGGGAAAAACTAGCAAGAAACCCAGCGGGACAATTTTTTTATAAAATAACAGCTTCTAATCATGTATGTTACAATTAACAACACAAAACAAATTAGAAATAGCTTGGTAGCGATTACCCTTCTCAGGGGTTATTATCATCCATAAATTCCTTAATATTATAATAACCCTTTTTTATACAAACTTAGTTTAATAAAGTTTTTGAACTCTGTGCAGATCAAATTCATAATTGTAACGATATAGTCCAGATTGAGCTGTTAAAGTGAATAAAAAGAACAGAATACTAAATGACAATGTTACTTTTGAAGAATACGTGACGACAATGTACATATATTATGGTATATAATAATTAACGGATCAGTAAGCTGAAGTGAAAATGGGCCAGTAGGGGTTGTTCTTATGACCTTAAAGGATCAGAAAGCTGAATTAAAAATGGGTAGGGATCGCTTATATAGCTTGAAGAATTACGTAGGGGAAGGTCCCCGAGAACCGGACACTTAAGGAACAATAAAAATAAAAAAGAACGTATAATAGTCTCATTTGTTTATTTCACTTTAATAAGTTCACTACTATATACTTAATCAACACAGATATATCAACAGCCTCAAATCTTACTTTAAATGTAGTAGGTACTAAGGAACATTTAACATAGAAAAAAGGACGTTTTTAAAAAGGTCCCCCAATAACGGACAGCCAAGTTTTCGTTCATTTTTAAACCTAAACATTATTTTAACAAACAATTCGTAAGAATATCTATTAAAATTGATCAAATCAGCTATTTATAAAGAAAATTATTCTTAATTGTCATTAACTTTGGTCATAATTAGGAACGGTTTCTATAAAATTACAAAACTTTAATTGTACAACCTGCAAAAATCACAAATGTAGCTAACTGAGCTTCCTTCAATATTTCATGTTTGGGGGTATTCCCACAACTCGGTTTGGGTTTATCCATGTTGAATCTGAAAAAACAAAACACAAAAATAATAACTACAACAAAAATAAACTTACTGTAAAACTGTCCGGTATTAGGGGACTTTGAGAGTGTCCGAACTTAGGGACCCTTAAGTACATACAAGAAAAATTCTCATTCACATTATGTGTTATGAATCTTAAAAAAACACCTGGGTTATATCAGATTAGTACAATAGCAATAATAATTAATAACAATGATTATCATCCCATACTTTAAATACTGTTTACAGAGCCCAAAAAATTACTTCGAACAAAATTTTTACTAACCTTAAAATTTGCTACACGCTCCACGCCGAACGAGTCAGCACTAACTATTGACACGCTCCCCCCACACTTCACTTGAAAAACGCTTTCTAACCACGACTCAAGCAACAAATTGGCGCGCTTTTTCGCACTGATTCAGATACTGTCCGGCTTTAGGAGCCGTCCGGGATTAGGGGACTTCCCCCTACTGGTAAGTGAAGCAAATAAGAATACCTCTGGTAAGAAATGGAGATGACCAGGGAACATTTTTTTGACATTCCTTGGGCCATATTCGGCTACGACTTGTGAGGGGCTGTAATCATGAATATGATCTAAATCACTAATCTTAATTTGCTATAACCATAACATACTCGTATTTTACCGTTTTTTTCTATGATTTATACATAATTCTGTCAATATCTTATAATTTGATTTTTCACCAAAAAAAAAAAACAAACGCAATAATAAATATGTCGTTATAAATTCCCCCTTCTGTTAACCGACTACATTTTACTAGAAAAAATATATTAAATTTCTTGCTAAATATGTTGTTAGCAAAACATTACATAACCAACTGAATTAACCAGGAGATCAACGTAAGTTGTTCTATTGTTTCTTTTATAATGTCCACAGTCTACACCCACACGCAAAGTGACAGGCGCAGCTTGGTTTTTGCTTTTATAAAACTATTGACAAACGAACTTACTTAAGTAAATGGTAAGTAAATAACTACTAGAACCCAAGGTACATAAGTCAGACGGACTCCCAGACAGAAAAGGGAGCCCCACCGCTTAGTAAAATTTGAAATTATTTTTTTTTGATATTTATATTTGTTGCTTTTAATTGCCAATTGCTATTTTATAAAGTTCTATTTTAAAAATTAGCAAAAGTTACGTAATTTTCCATGATTTAACCAATTATTTGCATACTTAACAACCGCTGCAATTGAGGATTTCTTGCGAAAAGTTTCATTTATCATAATAAAATATAAAAAATTAAGTCTACATTCTTTTGTGTTTACAAATGCCAGTACGTATTACTATGTAAATATTTTTATCTTTCATTATAAGAATTGGTGGTGGCCCAGAAAATTAATGATATGATAGCAAAGTCGTCGCAACAAGCACTTTCCCCTTTTTGCGACTAATTGTAAGTTGGATTTTAATTAATTTAAAAGAATTACCTACAGAACTCGTTTTAATTAAAACTTAGATTTTTTATAGAATAAGGATGACTAACGAGCACACAGTCCACCTGATGGTAAGTGGATGCTGTGGCCCATAGACTTTTAACCTCGATTAAGAATCAAAATGCAGATGCGCTGTCACCCCTGAGGACTAAGATGGAATGTCTCGATTCCAGTAAAACGGGTCTCCGATTCTCTACACTCACCATACGAAACACAGCAACATTTTGCTGCTATTTTACGCTGGTATTCTGTGAGAACGTGATGCTTCCCCGATCGAGCTATTTTCATGTTACAACCATAATATAGCTGCAGCGTGGCTCTACCACGTTAGGTTTAAAAAAAAAACGTTTATGAATCAAAGTTTTTATTTTTCATACATGCTAGAATCACTGCATTTATATGTTGGCTGATGGCTGCAGAACAAATGGGTTGGCTCGACAGGGGACGACCATGCTCTCACATAATACCAGCTTCAGATAGCAGCTTAGTACTGTGTTTCGTGGTGAGTGTACTCGTAGCGGTGTTAGAATATCCACTACCCCAAGTCGTCCCGTGGGTGAAGACGCGTCTGAGGGAAACTGAAATAGGAAAGGGACAGCAGCATCTCCATGAATACAAAACGGCGGTTGATAATCCGCCTGCCAAGGATGACAGCTATAGCAAAATTATAAGGCTATCTATAGGGTAGCTCTTTGTTCAGCAGTGAAATTTTATATAGGCTGGGTAATAAATGGATGTAAGACAAAAAAGATAAACGTACGTAACGTTAAGTAGACGTACGAATCTAACCACACGCCCTCAAAATGCGCAGGTATGTTGAAATTTGGACTTGACTATATCGGACATATTACAAAATTTCTAAAAGGGAAGTTAATAAAAAAATGAATCTGAGGGTTTTGATACTAAAAAAAAAGATATTATCTTTGGATCTTTTGATTTATTCACACGTAAAGATCGAATTTCGACGAAAATCCGTGCGTATATTATAAGAAGACAATAATTCTGTTAAGCTTACATAGTAGCCATAGACTGAATTTGAATTTATAAATGCGGCAATAGCTGCTCAGTAGTCATTTTCGAAACAGTATCGTAACAACAAAAGAGCGTATTAAAATTTGTAATGAATTTCTCTATTAAATACCTAGTCTGATTATTATTAGGGCCTATACTACCTCAGCTCAAATTCTAATTTCGCCCTCACCTCCCCGCGCGTCGTATGCTCTTAACCGCCATGTTTGTAATCATTAATACTGTAAGAAGATAGGTAGTTATAAACTTATTAAATTAGGTTTATCATATTTATGCCTGTTACTTTACGCCAACCCAGTCGCTTGTTATTTTTATTACGGTTATTTACCATTTTAATTTTACGTCGTTCTGTTGCGTAATGGTCGTCACGGCTTTCCCGTTCGAAAGCCGAAGCGAGACTAAGTAGGAGTATCGGGCGCAGTGTTGGGAAATGGTGCGAAATTATGGTACTGCCAAGCTAGAAAATATTGTATTTTGAGTAGAATTATTGTATTTTTTTGCTAAAGATTTTTTTATTTATTTAAGCTGTCTAAATCCAAATTTAATAGGTTTTTGCTATTTCTTTATATTTGCATAAACTAAAAATATGATATTAAATGTTTTTTTTTATTAAAATAATAAAACTTAGGGCACGGAATTATACAATATGAACTAAACAGGAATGGAAAATTTGAAGTCGTCTTCTTCTTCGAGTTCGAAATCTCGACGTGTAGATGTAGACGGATTTGACTGCTGAGAAGTTGTTGCATACAGGACATTGGAGACAATTTGATTTGCCAATTGTTTCGTGGGTTCAAATGATATACATTCCTATACAAGACGTTTTGCGCTTTAGAAGCGATAACTACATTATATTTGGTATGAGTACGTGATGCGTTCGTTCATACATTTTAAAGTTGTGTCTAGTAAGCGTGTGTCTAGTATTGAACTTATATTGTGTAAAAATAGGAAAATATTGTATAAAAGCGTACAATAATGAGAAAGCATGTTTGGTAAAATTTAGTTTCGTGTAACAAATTATTGTAAGAATCCAATAATTATTTTACATTTCCCAACACTGATCGGGCGGCAGAGAAGAAACTTCAGGACGCCGATAGTTTAGGTATTTTCTTTTTACAGTGAAAATAATGGCAATTAAAAAAGAAACTTTAGCCCTGCTTTATAGTTATTCAGTTAGTATGCAAAGTTACATGATCTAATTTAAAGTATTTTGTGAGTACCGGCGGCTTATTGTTCGGTTTGTTTGCGGTGTATTTTCGGCATAACGGAGGATCTTGCTAAGCTATTTGAGTAGTATAGGCCGTTAAACAAAGGAACAAACTAAACTGCTTTGAAATTTTAAAAGGTTGTAGACTCAGTTCATAAGCGTTTTATTTAAATACATATTATAAAGCTGTAATAATAATGTAGTTATAGCTTTATTTTAGTCATCTGGAACGAAAATACACCAACCGCTTTCGTTGTTTTGCGACGGTGTCAGCGTATCTAAAAAGCGTCGCTAAAATATTATATTTCAACTATACCGTAAGAAAACACGTTTTATTATATTTATTAAACAAAACAAGTAAAAATGGCGGAATGCAAATAGTTTTCTCGCGTAGAATCGTGTGTATTATTATGTATTCTGTGATCGTGTTTCAAACAATCACCATTAATTTATCCTTGGCCTTTGACTGTTGCTTGGCCAATTATAAAATATATCCGCCTTCAAAACAGATGTTGCTAATTAAAAATGTGACTTTGGACTTAAATAGACACAAATAAGATTTAAGTATCGTTTCGTTGCCACAGTGCGGGCCGCGGGCTCGTAATTTCTACGAAATAAATATTTATATCGCCTAAAAATAATTGTTCCGAGTTTGGATGTATTTATGTTCGTAAACTGTCTCCACTATAAAACGAAAACCTATATGCTCAACGAAGCATAGCAAAGAATAATATATTTGCTAGTTTCGTCTGGTGAGTGCAGAGAATCGGAGACCCTTTGTACTGGAAACGAGGCATTCCATCTTAGTCCTCACGGGTGTCAACGCGTCTGCATTTTGATTCTTAATTAAGGTTAAATGTAGATGTCTATGGGCCACAGTATCCACTTACCATCAGGTGAACTGTGTGCTCGTTTATCACCCTTAATCTATAAAAAAAAGAAATAGTACATTGAAATGAAACTTTATCTATTAGAAAAGTCAACCTGTTGATAACTTCTTATATAATAGATCTTTACCTATGAAATTGCTATTTTTTTTAAAAATAAGTTAACGTAATTTTTTTCTATATTTTTATTTTTATTAATCAATGTAATCAGTAATCACCCATGCAATCGATGCAACTTTGCCTACGCAGTGGCAGTTTATTGACGCCCTTCTTGAAGAAATCCGCTGAACTCTGGACGGGAGGTAACAAATTTTTTAAAGGCATTTTGTACTGCCTCTCGGAAATTGAATTTTTTTCCCGCCAAAAATTTTGCAAATTCTGGAAAAAGTAGTCTGTAGGTGCAAGGTCTGGTGAGTACGGTCGCTATAACTTTTCTAGGTATAAGTTTTCGTTTAGGGCATTGTTTAGATGTTGAACCGGGCTCCAACCAACTTGCGAGCACTTGCGATTGTCAAATAGAATCCACTTTTCATCGCAGGTTACAATGCGGTTCAAAATTGCTTCGTTTGTTGTGTGCCTGTTTAGCAGTGCAAGTCACGAGTTCGTGGGGCACCCATTTGTTTTAAGCATTTTTACCTTGCCAATTTGACGCAAATGAACCAATATTGTTTTGATGCTAATGAAATTGTCGAAAGCTGTTGCTAATTCAGCCGTAGATAAAGTATCATGAGCTTCCACAATCGCCTCTAATTCGTCATTGTCGCCAAAGTTTTCGGACGACCACGGGATTAATTTTTCAGGTCAAAATTTACAGAACAGAAGCGGGCAAACCAATAACAGGTGATGCATTCGCTTGTATTATTCCACGGAGTAAGTACTTCTTATATATTATTCGCTTCGTAAACGTCGTTTGGGCGGTGGGGGGTTTGTCTCTTGTGATTTACTTCCTAATCAATAAACAAATTACCTATTTTCGAATTCCATATTTTTAAAATAAAATAAATTTGAAATTAGAATTCTTTGCCAAACAAAAATTATTTTGATTTGAAATAGCCAGTACCGCAGAACGGCAATTTCATAGGTGCGCAAAGCTGTGGCAGTATCATAATTAGTTTTAAAAGCATTGAATAAAACTAAATTTACGGATTCTATCGCGTTTATTTGTACTTATTTTTAATTCCCGACGTTTCGGGTGCTTTACAGCACCCAACAGCACCCGAAACGTCGGGAATTAAAAATAAGTAAAATCAGTTAAATAAACGCGATAGAATCCGTAAATTTAGTTTTATTCAATGTGTAGTGCTCGCGTAAATTTAAGAAATCGTTAGTTTTAAAAGAGTTTAGGAAAGGTTTTTTTTAAGGTTATATTTTTATATCACTTAGCCGAGTTTAAGTTTCTTTTAAGTTATGTATGAAATTAGCTTTGTATAGTTTAAATAACTACCTAATTATTTATAACTTACATTAACCATACAATTATCAATCATTATTAAATGGACCAAACGGTTGCTCTAAATCCAGCTAAAGAATAAAATTAGAGCAGATGTTCGCCGCTTCATATATCAACGGCCTACATTTCTATGATGTATTTGAATCATACTATGTATTTATTAGTTACGAGTATGTTTTCATTAGAAGTAATGAGAGCATTTTAAACACTATCGGCCTTACTCATAAAAATCGACGTTAATTTAATATATGCCTAAACTTGCTAATAATTGCGCAAATCATCAGGTATAAAGATAATTATTATATTATTATTTAATTATATATCTATAGTAACAGGTATAATGGTAATTATAATATTAATTAACATAATAATCATCATTTGTAATATAATGATAATCAACAATTCCCCTATTAAAATAAAAATTACAACCATTATATCAAAAATAATTACTTCAACCACATTGTAAATCACAACATTGCATTAGCCCATTATTCCAATGCGACTCGCATGTTCAATGGGAATGCAGACTAGACTGCGTGCGTCTCTATGGATTTTTCCTCAGCATTGTGTACATTTTTGCCCTTTATAGAAATAAATACGAAAGCAGTATTGTTGCTCTCTCACTATATGACGCAAATACTTACATATATTATGTACTAGTATTGAATGCTATTCACAATTTATTACGTCATAACAAAATTAAAACTAAGGAACGTGAGGGTAATATGGTCACCTTAAGATTTACCGCCTTATAAAACAAAAACTAGGAGGAGGACAGGGACAAAAACACAAATTCGTATGCTATAACTAATATATTAAGAAAACAAACCAAACATACTTTGGCAATTATTAGGAACACTTCGAAAAATCGACTAAAAAAACTAAGTACACTACACCATACTAAAATCGACTAAAATATTTAATAATAATAATAATAATAATGTCCTCCAGACCGAATTTCGGCCACGGCGGCCTGCCTAAACGGAGATTAGCCATCGGCGCAGGATGGGATTATAGTGCCCAAGTGTATGCCGCAAGCACAGGTGCACTCTCTACTCCCTAACTCTCATAATCCGATAGGACGGTAAACCGACAGGACTGGAGAAAGATCAGGCGCAGGACCAGCGGCTTTACGTGCTTTCCGAGGCACGGGGGTGGGACAGCGCCAACTTCCGACTCTGGGCAGCTATTGAGAATTTCTTGACGAAAAAACACAATAATAGGTTTTTTGGCCCAACCCGGGATTCGAACCCAGGACCTCATGATCAGCAGTCGCACTACTACAACCACTAGACCAACGAGGAAGTCAAAAAAATAATGTCATAAAAATATTTAATAAAATGTCATCTGTCAAAATGGCTTCGATAAAGCAGCGCCCTCTTGAACTTTTATTATTAGATTGACCGATGACGATCTATTGTATCATAAAGCCATTGCATAGATGGCTTTATGATACAAGGCTATAGTTTTTGAGTTATAAGGAAGTGATTATATAACCCTACGACCATATTGCCCTCACGTACCATAAATATATGAACGCAGTATACGCAGGTTACGGTTATAACCATATTTACGTATTAAGAGGATAGAGTAAGTCAGCTCAAATTCTAATTTCGCCCCCCACTTCCCCGCGCGTCGTATGCTATGTACCGATATGTTTGTAATCACTAATACTGTAAGTAGAAAGGTCGTTAGATACTTATTTCATTAGGTTTATCATATTTATGCCTGTTTCTTAACGCCAAGCCAGCCGCTTCTTATTTTTATCACGGTTATTAATTTTACGTCGTACTGTTGCGTAATGTATATTCTGATCGTAAGCGACACAACTTCTCCCTTCAAAAGCCTAAGCGATACTAACGGCGCGACAGGAATCAAGCTCAAGACGCCGATAGTTTAGGTAATTTCTTTTTACAGTGAAAATAATGGTATTTTAAAAAAAGTTAATAACATAAGCACTGCTTTATAGTTAGTTCAGTTAGTATGCAAAGTTTCATGATCTTATTTAAAGTATTTTATGAATAACAGCGGTTTATTGTTTATTTTGGAGGTAACTTTGGATTTTTTTTTCTATCGAGAAAATTTTACGAAATCGTGTTTTCGTCTAACATAATCATTAACATTAATCCTCAACTTTACCGTATATTTATTTCAAAATTAATGCTGCAATATTTTCGGCATAACGAAGGATCTTGCTAAGCCATTTGACATTATATTTCCCCTTAAGTAAACTTTGTCGGATATCAATGAGAATCATATAAAGTGATAAAAATCACTATATGATTCTCATTGATACGTAGATTAGTATACGCCGTGTACCAACAGCCGTCTCGGTGTCCTAAGACACGACAGAAGTAAACTGAAACGGTTGGAATAAGTTGGACGGCAGCATCTTCCTGATAACAACTCAAAATTATAAGAAAACTGCGGTTGCCAATCCGCTTGCCAGGCGTGGCAACTGTAACAAAATCAGGGGGGATCAAGGAAATCTATAGGGGGCCTATATTCAGCAATGGACTTGTATAGGCGGTAGATGGATGTCAGTGAAACGACGAGCCAACAACTGCTCTTGTTCACTTCTGAGGTTTAGAGTTACTTTACTACTTTCGTTACGAAACTGCTGGTTTATTAATAGAAACTCACATTAGATCTTAAAATACTCTACTTCAAATTCTTTGATAAATTACTGTATAATATATCTATAAAAAATAAAAATATAAATTTCTTTGCAACTTTCCGCTAAACATATAAAATGATGTGTCTTACCTGGATTGAAGCGCACCTCCCGCCCTCCCTCAATTGCATACACTAACTCCGTCACCACTAGACCAAGCACCACTACTCTCAACACCACTATTCCAGGCAAGACACACCATCGACGATAATACGACACGTGTTTCGCCTCTACACGAGGCATCCTCAGGTAATATAGACTCTATGGCGGCTGATGACCGCCATGGAGTCTAGATAGACCGCCATAGAGTCTAATATAGACTCTATGGCGGCTGATGACCGCCATAGAGTCTATATTACCTGAGGATGCCTCGTGTAGAGGCGAAACACGTGTCGTATTATCGTCGATGGTGTGTCTTGCCTGGAATAGTGGTGTTGAGAGTAGTGGTGCTTGGTCTAGTGGTGACGGAGTTAGTGTATGCAATTGAGGGAGGGCGGGAGGTGCGCTTCAATCCAGGTAAGACACATCATTTTATATGTTTAGCGGAAAGTTGCAAAGAAATTTATATTTTTATTTTTTATTATAATGGATTTCCGCAAAGTAACGCCTGATTCTATCAATTATAATATATCTATATAATATATCAAAATAATATATTATTTTTATGATATTTTATGAACGAATTATCATAGCATGAGACACTAGCGAACCCTAATTGACAAGATTAAAAAAATAACAAAATGCGCAATGATTTTGATATAATATCCATTTTGTAAAATACGGAATTGCCATCACTATGTTATATGTTTTTATAGCATTGGGTGACAAACGAGCACACAGTCCACCCGATGGTAAGTAGATGCAGTGGCTCATAGACATCCACATTTATCCTCAACTAGGAATCAAAATGTAAATGCGTTGTCACCCCTGAGGACAAGCAAGGTTTAGACGAAGCTAGTAACCCTGGCGCCAGTCCTCAGACAAGCCAGCGCTGGCCTGGCCCGTGTTGTTTAGATGAGGCCAATTGGATTCATTTCATTTCTGGATTATTCTTGTAAATTGTTGTATTAAATTAATGATTTTTTAACCTTTAACTGAAAAATAATGTTTACCATATACATACATCAAATAAAGTATTTTGTACAATATCACTAGTAATTTTTTTTATATTACATATTATTTATTCTGGCACAGGGGTTGCGAGGCACGCGGGCGGAGGTCACTGGCTTGAAAAATAGTCAGGCGCTCCATTCTCGCAGTGCTCGCAGCCAGCGCTGGCTTGTCTTGAAAAATGTTTATAAGAGGCCGATAACAAGTCTGACTGACTTCATCGAAAACTTGCTTAAGATGGAATGCCTCGGTTCCAGTAAAAAGGGCCTCCGGTTCTCTACATTCACCATACGAAACAGCAGCATTACGTTGGTATTCTGTGAGAGCGTGATCCTGCCCCGATCGAACCGACCCATTCGTGCTACAATTATAATATAACTGCAGCGTGGCTCTACTACGTAACTATTCGTGCTACAACTATAACATAGCTCTTCCACGTAATGTGACCTTAGCTTCATGAAACCAGTATACAGACGAAAGTGACTGATAGAAGGTTAAATACAATTGTTAAGTTTAAACTTTCAACGTATCTTAGATAATAGCAGTTTTAGCTTTGTATCGCAAATCCAAACAAAACCATAGCCCCCACAAGCAATCGCATTTCATAATACTGTTCTGTTCACAATGACAAAAGTATGTCGCATGTGGCGGCCCCTGTCCTCCAGTGGGAACATTTAAAGGGGAGAGGAGAGGATAAAACATCAAACGATGGCGCTGCAAGCAATACTTGTAGGATCCAAACCGATATGTTATTGAATTTTTTTTAAAAACATTACCTTAACACTAGGATTTTCTCCAGTATCGTGGGTGCAGTTTACAAAAAAATTTACAAGGACAACCATCCAGACCCGGAACAATAACTTGTAGGGCAAATTAATACACAATTCAGGGAACATATAAATTTGTTATTTTCTGTGCGATCATTTTACAATGTTCTTATTACGTCTGCTACTGAACCATAGAACTCAGGTTGCCACAAAGCATGGTCTTGAGCCATCTGCATCCATCTACTCCCAGAATGTTTCATCATGTCATCACTCTGTCTAGTGAGAAGTCGCCCAGTACTGCGCTTGCCACTCGAAGTTGTAACTCAAGAAGCTTTCTTCCCTATCGCTTGTCAGTTATTCGAGCCATATTATGGCCGGTCCATCTCCACTTTAGACCACTGTACCGTTGGGCTATGTCAGTTACCCACTCGGAGCAGCCATCGTAGCTCTTAACATCAGGCCGGCCATGGGGCTCTTCGTTGCCACCACCTGACACATACCTATACCTACTAAATAATTTTACTATTCTATAGGCATCATTACTATTCATAACCATAAGATCTATCATCTATGGGCCGTTGCCGATTTCACCGACACAACCGCTTTACGAGTATATTATTGAATTTGGACCAATTATCTACTAAGTACATATACATATTTTTAGTCGCTATTTCAGTTAAACAAATAATATGTCCTAATTTTATCAAAATATCTTACAATCGTTCGTGCTCTACCTCAAAACGTAAAGGAGAAAATATAATTGAAGAGATTTTAAAGTGTAATGCAATATTAAATACAGTAATTCGGTTTTATTTATTTATTTATTTGTATGGATCTCCAACTGTTGTACATATTAAATTACTTCTAACACATGCTTTACATCTATAAATTACTATGTACTTACTACCAATTATAGGAGAACACATCATTCTAAAACAATAGCAGTGTTTATAATTTGCCTATTTTAATGGTAGTTGAAACAAAAATAAGTTTTACGAACAACAGAAAGTTAATAGTTTTTGTAACATAAATAAAAGTTAAGTTTAGCATAAAGTTAGTGAATAGTTAATTTTCTAAACAGTCGTTACATTTTTTCATAAAAAGTGTGAGCCCGTCACAACCAATGTCCAGTGTTGCTATGTTTTTACACATACATTGTATACGCGTGATATACGTGTTATTGGAGAATTCTGTCCAAGTTTTGTTCGAGTGCTGTCAGTCCTAAAGAAAAGAGATGGGTTGCGAGGAGGCCTCCGAGGTACATTAATATTAAATCTGCTTAACAGCTCACTGTCATCAATTTTACCATTGAAAAGTTTATAAAGAAATTTCAAATCAAGAAGAGATCTACGAACTGCCAGCAGTTTCATCCTAAAGTAAGCGAGTTTATTTTTGTAGCACTCATTTTCTTAAACTTATTCATATATTCACCTTTACACCATTACATACTCACCTTGGGTGAAGTTGTGGATCGTTGGAAAGTTTTGAAATCTATTGGGGTATCGGCAGACTACATATCTGTCACAGACAGAACCGTGTCACGGTCAGACCTTCAGCTAACGACGACTGGATGCATATTATGTTATTCATAAAATGTTCTTGCTTGCTTGTACGGTGAAATGCATGCCATTGATGAAAGGCAATAAAGCCCATATTACAAGTACTGAAAGGATAGTATCACGTAACTTAACACACGAAATACAAGACATGCATTAGATGAGCTATTGTTAAATACTTGTAAAGGCCAAATCAATTACGAGTGAATGCATAACAACTTATGCAATTCCTGAAGGAACAATATTTAAATATAATTATATGTAAAAAAATGTTTTTGTGTTGATTTGGAAACTGTTCTTTAAATGAATATAATATGACACGGAAACAATTTAACATATAACATAAAAATATACCATCATATCACAACATGCAAGATTATTGTCTTTTTGATTCCGTGCTCGTCTTTTATAACGCTTCCGTGTTTAACTGCTGATCATGACACAAATTTACCAGTATTAAAATTTATCACTAAAGAAGTATTTTTCATATTGTAAATAGTGTTTTTGAGTCCAACTCTACTCTCGACGACGGAGGTATACAGCGCCGCGCCGCGCAGATAATTCCATGATGTGATTGCTCCATGCTGGATGTGCGTTTTACGAAGTGCTCAGTGTGCAAAGCACTCCTCTTTCTACCTGGACGTCAACAAGTCAAGTGGGCCTTATGAAATCTCTCCTATTGTGCTGAAGACGGGTGCTCCGGAATAAGCACCGGTCCTCGGGAGTCTTTTTCGGTACTCCTACTCCCTAGGCGTAATCCTGAACTTATGTTATGGTAAACAGCTTTAGTGCACCCGGTCTCTAAAAAAGCTACCGCTCATATCCGTTCAACTACAGGCTATGGTAATTAGCCCCCTTTTTCTCCAATAAAATGGAATCTATAATAAAATGCCAGCTTATAAGGTACTTTGAGGATTCGGTCACTAATCAGCTGGTTCTAATTCTAAATTACCTGACTCATAGATGAGCGTAGAGTTCAAGAGTCCTTGGTCGTTACTTTGAATATAGTGGAGGCCTTCGATGGGCTTTGGGCTTCCCGAGATATTGAGCAATTGGGCCATCAATTGTCAATTTTTGCACGTCTGCGAGTAGACTGAACACAAATACCGTACTTATATTTAGTATCGTAACAAACTTCTATCTGAAGTCGAGTTTAATTTGGGATAGAGGACCACTCTAATCCAGTTTAAACTTCAGAAGTCACAGGTTTGCGCGATTACCGCTAAAAATAACTTCTTTGTCATATCTTCTTAAATTGAGAACATTCCCCATGCTTCCTTAGCCAGCATCGGAATCCTCGGCATCGACATATCAAATAACGTAGTACTTCTGTGGTCACTAGAAAGAAAATATCAGATTGGCCTCTAAAAGCTTGGCGTGTTCAGAGGAGCGGGACAGTATTTCATGGCGGCACACCGTTTGCAACCTTACGAGGCGTAAGTTTGCTCTCATATGGGTTTCTGTTCTCATTTTTGAACCAGCACACCCCAGTGCCAGCTCCATCCACTTGACCGCATCCAGCTAAGTGGCTCGAAGCGTCAATAACCGAGTTCTTTCTGATCGACTAGATTCACTGGCGCTGCGAAGAGATGTTACATCCAATTGCATTTTCTTATGGAGTACTTGGACAAACTGTTCTGATTTATTCCAGCCGCCAAATTCCACCAACGTATATCGGAAAAAAACTCGCGATACTTTTCTTCCTCACAAGATTTGTTTGGGTAATCCTCTACCACCGGCGATTGTTTCGCACCGAAACGATTTAAAGTCTCAAGAAATTAGCTTGCTCCTTTTAAAAAGGCCGACAACGCACCTGTAATTTCCCTGATTCATGTTCTGTAGTTGTTCATGGGCGATGGTCGATACTTACTATCAGGAAAATTTGATAGTTAGCCTAGGGCTGTCGGAACTCTAAGTCAGGCGTTGACTGCGCTGTTGTTACTTACCAAATGGTGGTAATGTAACAATCATAACCTAATTTTTCTCCAACAAAAATGCCGACAGTAGAATTATTCATGACTTCAAATCCGTTTTTAATTTCCCAGTGGGAAGTTATTGCAATGGGTCCAATTTTGCAAATTGAAAATTTTAACATATCTCCACGTTTCAAGGTCTTTAGAGTCAAATAGTATGGTTTTTAAGAGGATGTCCGTGTGTGCACGTGTACGTATGTATGTATGTTATATTCGGATTCAATTTTCGCCTTGTGTATCTCGAGAACAGAGTGATATTAACATGGGACCAGTTCCATTTAACGCATAATTATGTAAGTTAGACCGCATTAAATTTTGAGCAAAATCGGTCAATTCGATTTTTGTGCCGAATGAAAAATTGTATAAAATATTAAAACGTATGATATTTTTTTTATTCTTTTCACTGGGAAGTTAGTCGTGTGGACCTTTCAGGTCGCACCTAGACCGCTTTTTTTGAAAAAAGTGTCGTAAAATTCGATAGCCGATACTCCTGTCGAGTATATTATCGATTAAGATAAATCCGCCCTGAATCTCCATCTATCAATAGAGAAATAGAGCTAAAATAAATCCAAGTGCATAATAATGTTGAAATGTGGAATATAATAAGCTTTGTTAATTAGAATGCCTTGAATTTATGCAAAGACAATTCAGTAATATTTAAGAGAATCTTGTTATAAATTTCCCCCATTTTTTTTGTGGGGTTTTAATATTGTTTTTTCGCCGTTTTTTGCAAAATTGGCCCCCTTGCTTTTTTTTTTTTTTCTTTTTTTTGTTTTTTCGAAGTTATATATCTGCTAGTTTTACGAAGCATGTGCTTATTAAGAATAGTAAGTTTAGAACTCACACAGAATATCAGCATGAAATAGTAGCTTATTAGGGAACACGGGAACACACCTCAAGGTAATAAAGTATTACAACTTAGTCGTCAGAGGAGTCAATGTATTTGCATTTTGATTCAAGTGATGCAAGTATCTATGGGCTTCCATCATTCACTCACCATCAGATAGTAGTAGTGTATTTACATTCCTTATTTCTATGAAAAGGCAAGGAATTCATAAAACCAAGCTCTCGCTATCATGTTAATAAAATTACAAGACTAATGATCAAGTTTTTATTTAATCAGTGTTCGAAAATAAAATAAATAAGAAGATAGTTGACTGATAAAGTATTTAATTGATGACGGTGATTACGTTAGTGATTAGTGATTACGTGCCCTGACATTTGCCGTGTTTTTGAAACCTTTTAATACCTTTTGGGTATGTATATAAATAAATCAATGAAGATTATTTTTTGTTTACAGTTGGAGGTACGGATGGATGTCCCATGAAATCTGTTGTTCGACGCATCGGACAGCAACTTTTCGCTGCTCTCAGTGGGAAAGGACTCGCGATGCTTGTGAATCATGGCATCGCTGAGGAGAAGGTGAGACATTTTACAAAGGGTTTCAATGGTGCTTAGAGATCATGTTAAAACAGCACTTTATTTTAAGGAGGTCAAAGCCAAGCGATATTTGAAATATTCTCTAAGAGAAAGCCCTGTGTGATCATTTGATATGCAAATATACAAAACTGGCTGATTTTTTACCGCCTGAAAAAAAATCGGGTGTAACAGGTGAACGGACTAGAAGCCTATGGCACTGATATTTTACAATTTTTATTTTTATTTTACATTAAAATATTATGAAATTGATCTATCAATAAATACTAGGTATTACTTTGAAATAAACTTTCGGTACTAAAAAATAACAACAAATATTTTGAACTAAATAAATAAACTAATTAAAAACTAAATTAAAATATTACGCTTATTTATTGAAATTAAAAATTAAAATTAAAAAAAAATGTAAAATATGAGTGCCATGGGCTTCTATTCCGTTCACATGTTACATTCTTTTTATTTCCGGATGAAAAAATATCATCCTATATATACCTAACCAATATACAAAACGAATCTAAAACTGATTATTTGTTATTACCTAAATTAATTTTAGTTTTCTTTGAATTCGCCTCTGTGTGTTGCAGTTAAAGACTGTTTATGCGGACTTGGACAACTTCTGCTCCTTGCCAGAAGGATGCCAGGCGCAGTACCTCAGGAATCCTGTCAGCAATCATGGCTACGTTCGACCAGGAATGGAACAATTCGATAGCACTAAGAAGGTAAACCTTTTTCATTATTTTCTTACTTATAGTGAAAATACCTTAAATTTTAAGCAGAATATATTTGGACTAAACCAAAGACATTAATTAGCTTGCCGTTATAGCAGGTTTTTGTATAGAATCTATTCCTATCTCTTGATAAATTTAAATAAAAAGAAGTATATTTTATTTTTTTGTCGGCTCAAAAGGACCGCTCTCACAGCATACCAGGGTAAGTGACAAATCTGGATACCAATTTATCTTGTAACAAGGCATTCCAGCATAGGCCTCAGTGGTGACAACATATCTGCTTTTTGATTCTTAATTGAGAACAGATTTTTTGTCTGTTATAGTAAGGCTGCCAACCTTTCGGATTGCCATGGATTTGTCTTTTAGAATTCGTTCGGGTTCCATCCGAAAGGGATTCACAGAAAGTGTCCTAGTCTGGGATTGACAATTTAAGTGATGCCAACTCACATCACAGCTCACCACTTACCATCATGTGAAATATGAGCTCATGTCACTGTTATATTCCGTAAAAAATGTTGTTCCAAAAAGGAACGCTTTAGCCGTAACGTTACGTTTTAAATTTAAAGTCTCACATTTAAGCCGAAAACCTTTTTTATCTATGACCAATCAGTCCGTCTTTACCCGTCGCCACTATGAGTAATAATTGTTATAAAAAGTAATTCCACGACGTAATCGACTCCTATGCCTAATGTCATTAAAATTGGTCGAGTCGTTCAAGCGTGACTGCAGGACAATCATTCAAACAAACTACTTTCACATTTATCTTACGTAAGTTAATAGCGAAATCGTAGTTGGCGACCAAGTTACTCAGCAGCTAGCGTCGCTAACGGAAAAAATAAAGTGTAATAGAGGAATAATTCTGTAAAAATGTTCATGAAGCAGTTACTCGTATTAATTGGTTTTGGGGCTGGATCGTCAATTCGTCATTCAAGCTAAGCGTATTTTGCTTGATTCTTGTCTTAAATTATTTAAATAGACGATCGTATTGCTTCAGCTATTCATCTGCCTAAAAAGGGAACTTGAGGTTAAATGTGCGTTTCCATTTTCTAGCAGTACTTTTTTTTATAGGATAAGGTGACAAACGAGCACACAGTCCACCTGATGGTAAGTGGTTGCTGTGGCCCATAGACATCTACATCTATCCTCGTTTGCGAATCAAAATGCAGATGCGTTGTCACCCGTGAGGACTAAGATGGAATGCCTCGTCTCCAGTAAAAAGGGTCTTCGGTTCTCTGCCCTCACCATACGAAACACAGCAGCATTAAGCTATTATTTTACGCTGGTTTTCTGTGAGAGCGTGGTCCTTCCCCGATCGAGCCGACCCATTCGTGCTACAACTATAATATGGTTGCAGCGTGGCTCTACCACGTAAAAAATACTTTAGAAGTATTTTTTTATAGATAGCTGTGGAATGGTTGCGAGCCTAGTCTACATCTATCCTAAAAAAAAATGAGAGGGGGGTTAAGGTCTGAGTGTGACAACGTTTTAGTCAACGAACGATGTCGATGTGGTTTTTGAAGTGAAATCTTCTTTAGACTCGTGATTTGAAACTCGATGAAACAAAAAAATGACACTAAAAACAGACAAACATAATAGAATTTAGCCTACGACAGAATGAGATAGAATACAGTACACATTGTCTCTCTATTATGTATAGAGATGCATGTGATCTATGAGCAGTAAGGGAGACGAATTTGTTGATTAGAAAATATTTAAGTGCTTAGAAATAACAAATATTGAAATGAAAAATAGTTTTTAGACTTGGTAACAATATTATAATATAATAAACCTAAATAAAATTATCCTGCTCCTGATACTCTGCATTCGTCTCATCCTCTCGAAGTTTAGTTTTCTAAAGGTTTCACTTCACACATGTTTTTATTTTTTTATCATAAGCCAGTGTTTGTCTACAATCCCATTTGGTGGTAAATCTTGATGAAAGTACTATGTGGTAAATCGCACTGTCTTAACGTAACGAAAGTCTACTTACGCTTGCCTTGAAGACGCCCAGTTTTCAATCTGACGGAAAGACATACGCCGGCAAAAATTAATATTTATCAGGCCATTATAAGACGGTAGAGCTGATTTTTCCTAAAAATTTCCAGTATTAAAATTTATAACTTTGCGTGTTCCGTATACATGATACTCCGTAAACATAATAATATGATTCAGGTTAGAATAACGTATAAATGTATTTGGCCGAGTGAAAGTGTGAGAATGTATACTATAGTTAGGAACAAAAACGCGTTGATATTCTCGATTACTTTTAACAGAACATACAGCAATATGAGTTTTTGTTAAAAATATACTACTTTTGCTATTATTCATAGATGTTATCTTTGCAAATAAGTTGGAAATGCTATTCATATGAAATTTTAAGGAATGGTCTTTGTTTAAAGCATATTAAAGTAGGTAACGTGAAACACTTTCGTGTTTAAAAAATCTGGAGCACTTATTTTTTTCTTTTTTCTTTCACTTATTTTTATCTGTGGATTTTAGTATTATACCTATCTGAATATATCGCTGGCTTTGTGTGAGAACTCTACAGATTTTGTCTTTAGGAAGATGACCTAGGTATGATGATTTAGGTACTTATCAGAAGGTGTCGGTTACACAACCGGTATAAAACCATAAATACTATCGGAAAACGGAAATAGAACCGTCACGTTACTCACCATTTTGTATACAGGTTTATTTTTAATGAGTAGCCAAAGCAGATGTTTCAAAATTTACAATTTGGGAAAAATACAGATAATTCATTTAAATGTGTCCTGTCATGGTAAACAATTGATGTTGATCAATTATTTTTATCAACTTTCAACATGGCGTCTCACGGATTTAGTTACTCTGTGCTTATATACAACGACAGTAAACCATAAAGCGACCATTGAATCATAGAAAAAATTTGTTTTGGCCTCCCTTTTTTTTTTTTTTTTTTTTTTTTTTTTTCCGGACCGTTCGGAAAAATGTGAGCTCCGCTTACGATCCCCATTTTCAACGCTTGCACGCTTTTTTCTGCCAAACGCACCCAAGAAAGAGAACTGTTAGTTGTCACATGAGTGTCATAATATGTGTAATAAACATGTCAAACGTCACAAATCAATAAAAATGACAGCTTACCGCCATGACGTTTTTTTGTTGTGTTGCAATTTCAAATGTAATTTCCTGTACTTTACCAGCAAACCAAAACATTATAAGATAATTGCACTGTTGGGAAACGTTTAAAATGTGTTTTCCTATTTTGAGTATAGTGTACAAGGACCTGGCCCAGGCTCCATGCATTTTGGAACATCTCATTTCTAAAGTTTAAATATATAAATAATGATATACCGTAATTGCAGTTTTTGAAAATACGACTAAATAGGGCTTCTACTTTAATTTGAAATTATCCCAAATTGAATGTAATTTATGGGCAACAACTACGTGTACGCGCGCTTCTCTGTGTGCGATTCAATTCCCAACGTTTTTTCCCTACCGATCGACCCTTACGAATGTGTGCGTGTGCAGTAAAATCAGTTAAAATAATGTATTACCATGCATTTTGAACTTAAAAGATAAAAAGGACAGAATGCTTCAGATTAATTTTTCTTCACCATTTGCCTATATTACTTATTTTGAATCTTCTATGCAAATTTCGCCCGTTATTGCAAAATAACCCTGTATAATATGTCACAGCCAACTTCATTAGCCTTTCAGCTTTTTACTAAACGGAGCCGTTCAACTGGAGGCCTGAATGATAAACGTAATTTTGCCGTCTCGTTGAATGAAATGAATAAGGTGACCATACCATGTAATGTCGCTGGTCTGTGCCTAATTATGTGCTATATACTATATTATATAAATGTACGCGACTTTATTTGTATGTTGATCCAAGTGCCACCCCAGTCGCACCAAAACCTACTGTCGCTGATATTACTATTTTTATTAGACGCATGGGCAGAATATTATTTAGGCCGCTTGTTGAACGGCGCCGTTTTATTAAAAAGCCAGGCTATTAACTGAAAGGCTAATAAAAGTAGCTGGCTGTGACATATAAAAAATAAATTATTATTACTAAGAAAAATAAAAAAAATATACATTGCATTGTAATTTTGTAGTTAGCACAAATAATAGCTTTTGCTGGGATTCGAAATTTGAAACCAGGAACCACGACTTAGTAAAGGTCAGTATCAGTAGTCAGTACATTACAATATACTCGTGTTTTAAGGGGCGAATTAATCACCGAAAGCTCAAATGTTTCAAGTTCCTAGGCACTTTTACAATAGAATTTTTCACGGAAGTTATTTCTGTATGTTTTTAGGAGCTGCGTCACTTGTACAACATAACGACGCTGTCAGCGGCGGCGTTCCCCGCTCAGGAGGATGTGCCGGAGTTCTCGCAGCACGCGGTGCCGCTGGCTCACGACCTCACCAACCTCTCGCGTGTGCTGCTCCAGGCCCTCGCTTACGCTTTGGGTAACTAATGCTACATATCCAGATAATAAAATATATGTATCTATGTCACAATGACAATATCGTGTAAGTAGAAAGGTATGAAATGGTTTGTGTTTTATTAGCAATATATTATCCTTTAAGATTCATTATTATAATATATTCATGCATTAAAAAGTAGTATAAATCTGTGATATCCATTCAATTTACCAATTCCATACGTCAATACTTCATTAAATTGATAAATATACCACGTAAACGACAATATATAAATTTGAGTTATTTCGTACTATGACTCGCTATCAGCTCATCTTTTTCATTTTTAATAACTACACGACTGATTTCAGTACCTATATTTTTTTTGCAATTACTCATTCATTACATTGCTATAGATTAACATTATTAGGGTTTTTTTATTTCTACATCATTTTTAATGTTTATGCAGTAAGATTCGGACTTAATGGCAATAGACCGAGAAATAATTTCAGCAAAGAAAAAAATATTGCAATGTGAAAACTCATTTACAAAATCAAATTTGAATATGTAAATTATATATTTCAATTTGATTTTGTAAATGAGTGTGTTGGTAATATTTACCAATATTCCATAATATGTGTACGAAATGTAACCAGTGCATTTTGTTAAACAGTTTATCATGTATTATTAAATTTTAAAGTGCTCGTGCTCATGGTTATAGGTGATCCTTACTAATACCTTTCTTAGTTTTAGCATACGAGCACGAATACAGATTTGTATAAAACCACCTAAAAATGTACACCGTGAAATAAATCTTAAGAGGCTATACTTCCATTTAGTCAATTCAATGCCATTTCCTGGAGCAGAAACTATATAGAATCAAATATAATTTCTATAAAATTAATGGCATATTTTTGTGCAAAAGTGTAGGACGCGTGACACGTTTAACAAAGCAACTTGCTGCTTGCTACTATGCTGCTATTTTTTTAAATTATTGTAATTCAGTGCTTGTCTACTATCCAACGCAATGGTAAGTGGTGATGCAGCCGAAGATGTTTAGCTTAACAATTTTTATAAGGTTTACCATGTAAATAAAAAACCTAATATTGTAATCGAATGTAAAGAAAGGTCATAGGAATTTATTTCACGATTGTTATTTGCCGGTACTAAGTAATAAGATTTTTTTTCTCTTATTTATAGGTGTAAAATAAAGTATGTTTCATTCATTAATTCCGCCTTTATAGTACGGTTTTTCTCAATACGTTGATGCATCACATTGCGAAGTTTTTGGGAGATCTTGAGCCAGCAGATAGTTAATAGCGATAATATCTCAAGGTGCCCATGCAGACTCATTATCTTGAGGTTCACGTCACCATCGAAGCATTTGTTCATCGTTTCCACTAATATGCGCAATAAATCATATGCGCCGACTTTTATACACAATATTGCACAACTGTTACATACCAAAATCCACTTCAAACCATTATTTAAATATTAATTAATAGTAATAATGTCCTTCAGACCTAATTTCGGTCACGGCGGCCAGTTTCGACAGAGACTAGCCTTCTGTGCAGGACAGGATTATAGTGTCCGAGTGTATGCGCGAGCTCAGGTGCACTCTCTATTCCCTCCTCTCATAGTCCGATGGGACTGTAATCCAACGTGACCGCAGAGAAACCAGGCGCAGGTTCAAGGGCTTTACGTGCATTCTGAGGCACGGGGTGAAACACCGCCAACTTCCTGACTCCAGGCTGGTCGACTAAGAATTTCTTGATAGAAAAAAATAACTGACTTCAGGCCGACCTGGGATTCATATCCGGGACCTAATGATCAACAACTGTGTTTAGGACCACTAGACTAACGAGGCAGTCACACATTAATACAGGAGTTGTTACCATCACAGCTTATTAAAGTTCACTGTTGAACATGGGCCTCCCCCATATATTACTTCATAATGGAGATGTTTGCCACAGTTTCGACGCTTGGCAAGCGGGTTGGCAAGCACAGTTCTATATTTTTAGTTGTCATTAGGAAGACACTGCTGTCCACCTCCTGCCTGTCTCCCTCTGTCGCCTCTTACGACACCCACGGGAAGATATGGGGTAGTGGATATTCTTTCACCGCCACTAGACAGTGGATTACATTAATTTTTTTTTATAGGATAGGGTGACGAAATGAGCACACAGTCCACCTGATGATAAGTGGATGCTGTGGCCCATAGACATCTACATTTAACCTCGATTAAGAATCAAAATGCAGATGTGTTGCCACCCCTGAGGACTAAGATGGAATGCCTCGTTTCCAGTAAAAAGGGTCTCCAGTTATCTACACTCATCATACGAAACACAGCAGCATTAAGCTACTATTTGACGCTGGTATTCTGTGAGAAATGTGGTCCCTCTCTGGTCGAGCCGACCCATTCGTGCTACAACTATACCACTAATATAACTGCAGCATAGCTCTACCACGTTTTGATACAGGAGCAGCGTTCCGATGGTGGTTAATGTTACAAAGAGAATGGGTGAACTTGCAGGGCTGCCGCCGGCGACGCTGCTGGGCTGCCACGCGGGCATGCTGCGCAGCGAGGGCGGCAACAAGTCGAGCATGCGGCTGCTGTACTACCCGCCCGTGCCGCCCGACGACGAGCCGCACTGGCGCGCACCGCAGGCCGCCTCGCCCGACTACACGCGCTGCGGCGCGCACGCGGACCGCTGCACGTTCACGCTGCTCGCGCAGGACTCGGAGGGCGGCCTCGAGGTAACTTTTTTGAAGTGAAAACTTCTATAGAATTGTTGTAATTTGAAATTTGAACAAACGAAAAAGCGACACTAAATTATAACTGAAAAAAAAAACTGCAATGGAATGGTGAATTATTACTACTAGCCTCGAACCATTATCCTTAATTAAGAATCAAAACGCATCTACAGCGTTGTAACCCCTGAGGAGTGAGATGGAATGCCTCGTTTCCAGTAAAAAGGGCAAAGCCTAGTTCCCACCTACATCAAAAAAGAAATTGACATGCAAGTACGTACTTAAATATATGCTACCCGCGTAATACTATGATCGGATATATCTATTTTTTTATTTATTATAATATGGCTGCATAGATAACTCTATCACTGCGTGTCGTGGGTGAAGGACGACTATGAGAGATGTAAGAAAAATGTTATCGCTTTAAATAGAAGGCGTATAGCCTTTTTCAACTATCTCTTATTCTGATATGTCCCATAGACGCTTCTTACCATATCCAAAGGAGGAAATGATGTTAAGGACTCTCTTATGCCGCCATCTGAACGGCAATTTAAGAGAAATAAGCATCCCTAGAGTTGTACAGATAAAAATATCCATAACTCAAGCTGAGCAGCATGAATACAAAATTGTGAGAAGCCAATGTACACCAAGCCAATGTACATAAAATTACGCAATGGACTGTTTATGTTTATGAACACAATTCTCAAGATGAAAATCTTAAATTTTATGCGTAAATTAAGTAAATACTAACTATTAAATAAATAACAACATGGTAGGACTTCTTTCCTGCTTGGAAGTAAGTCTAGGTACGTGACACCCTCTTTCCTATTTCTGTTACTTGTACTGCCATGTACCCGTCTGAAGGGTTTAGTGAGCTGGTTAAACTACAAACTGGGAGGCGTTCATCTTAGTCCTCAGAGATGTCCACGCGTCTGTAGATCTGTAGCTTTCGTTGTTTGAAATCGACTGCAGATGTCCTTGGACTGTACTAGCAACTACTAACAGGTGGTCTGTAACTTTTATACGTGGTAGAGCCATGCTGCAGTTATATTAGTAGTATATTGTAGCACGCATGGGTCGGCTCGATCGGGGAAGGACCATGCTCTCACAGAATACCAGCGTAAAATAGTAGCTTAATGCTGCTGTGTTTCGTATGGTGAGTGTAGAGAACCGGAGACCCTTTTTACTGGAAACTAGGCATTCCATCTTAGTCCTCACGAGTGACAATGCATTTGCACTTTGATTTGTAATTGAGGTTAGATGTAGATGTCTATGGGCCACAGCAACCGCTTACCATCAGGTGGACTGTGTGCTCGTTTGTCACCCTATCCTATAAAAAAAAGTTCGTTTGTGACTAAAAACTGTTTCGATTTTTACGTAATCTCATACGCACATAGTACATCGTTTGCAGGTGAAGTTGAATGGCAGCGACAAGTGGCAGCCAGTGGGACATCTGCCCGGCGCGATCCTGGTGCAGACGGGCGAGCTGCTCGCGTCGTGGACGACGAACCTGCTGCCGGCGCTGGTGCACCGCGTGGTGGTGCCGGCGGGCGAGTACGCGCGGGCGCGCGGCCGCCACTGCGTCGCGTTCTTCTGCCTGCCGGACAGCGGCGTCACGCTGCCGCAGCTGCCGGCGCGTGCCGCGCCCGCCCCCGCCCCGCCGCCCGCCTTCCCCGCGCACCCTCACCTGACGCTCCACCACCGCCTGCTCAACGCCGCACACCACCTGCAGAAGCGCTTCCGTGAGACCTACGCCTGACTAGCGCGCGACGCCGCCACGAAGCGCACGGCGCACGCCCTCCTCTCCCGACGACACGCTTCGCTTTGACTACGCGACGTTTGATCCTTGGCGCTTGAGCACTTAATCGTATTTTATTTTTTCGTATTCTTGGAAATATAATGATTTCTTAAACACTGCACACGATTCGTAACGTACGTCGAAATACACAAATACGAAGGGAATATGAATGAGCGCACAAACGCCAAAAGACGAAGATAAGACAAGTTAGACGAAATATCAGGCAGTTTCTTTTACTTTTATTTTATTGTAATAATTTTATTTATATTAACTGTTGGTGTTGCAATCGACGGGGTGCGGAGACAATTATATTTTGAAACTGTCGATTTAGCACTCAACACGCAACTCAGTATTTTCGCATATTTCCGTTACTTATACTGACCGACTTTAATAAAGTCTGGTCCACAGTTACAGAGCTTGAAAACTATAATTATTGTATTTTTTTTTAAATATAATAGCAATTATTTAAACATACAGAAGAAATTTTGACAAATTAAACTGTACTTACCTGACATTACTTACTGACCACACAAAAATAACAATCTGCAGTTTTTTTTAAATAAGAATTAAAAAATGTATCAATGAGTACAATAGGATCGAGCTAAATTATATCCTTTATTCTCAGACCAATTTAGAAAGAAATACTGATCGCTGCGTACATTTTAAGTGATACAAAAACCAATTCAAAACCATGCTCAACTTATTGTTAATACACTCTCTGGCGTGCACATACCAATGAATCTAAAGTCATTTGCAACCACGGATTGCCACCGAGGACATCGTTGCATCCAGCAGTTAAGGGGATATAGTAAGTCAGCTCAAATTCTAATTTCGTCCACACTTCCCCGCGCGTCGTAGGCTATGTACCGATGTGTTTGTAATCACTAATACTTAAGTAGATAGGTCGTTATATACTTATTTCATTAGATTTATCATATTTATGGCTGTTTCTTAACGCCAACCTAGTCGCTTCTTATTTTTATAACGGTTATTTCCCATTTTAATTTTACGTCGTCCTGTTGCGTAATGTGTATTCTGATCGTAAGCGACACAACTTCTCCCTTCAAAAGCCGGAGCGATACTAACGGCGCGACAGGAATCAAGCTTACGCGCCGATAGTTTAGGTAATTTCTTTTTACAGTGAAAATAATGGTATTAAAAAAAAGTAAATAACATAAGCACTGCTTTATATTTAGTTCAGTTAGTATGCAAAGTTTCATGATCTAATTTAAAGTATTTTACAGCGGTTTATTGTTCAGTTTGGAGGTAACTTTGGACTTTTTTTACTATCGAGAAAATTTTACGGAATCGTGTTTTCGTCTAACATAGTCCTTAACATTAATCCTCAATTTTACCATATATTTATTTCAAAATTAATGCTGCAATATTTTCGGCATAACGGGGGATCTTGCTAAGCCATTTGAGGTTATATTTCCCCTTAACTTTTACTGTCTGATAAAGAAAGAAGCAAGATGTGTGCGTGAGTGCGTGCCAAGAAGTTGAGCATGATTTCGGCATCACTTGAAATGTACGTTTATCAATCCGTCTATCTTTTTTTTGTTGGATTGAACCTATATTATAGGGTACTTAACTACCTACGTACTTTTATTTTTAGTTTTGTCATACATGTTTATATTTTTTAAATTATATTTTTTTCATGTCCTTCCACAATTTCTTAGCAGTTGTCTTACTAAAAGTATTTATGTACATCACATTGTAAATGCAATTATATATTATCTTAGAAGGTAGGTATATTATAAAATTATTAAATACAAAAAATATTAAAAACAAAAACAATAGGTACTAAAGAAAAAAATAGGTTTCATTTAAATGCAAAATATTTTGATTTATTATTAAATATGCTCGATTTTGAAATTTAGTAAAATTATAAAAACAGATACTTAAAATATTCATATATATTCTGATATAGCTCTCTTGCTATAAGAACTATAGAACTTTTGTTCCCAAAAAGATTTTTGATAGGATTCTTAAAGAGTATAAGACGGTTTAACTATCATTCCAATTGGCATTTCACAGATTATGTGAAAATTTAGTTTATGTTAAAAGATTTGCTTAGCGCAATTTTCTTAGAATTAAATTTATATCGATTTGTGAATAATCCTTTTTTTGGATTTTAGATAAGTATTAAAATAGCAATTAGCGACGTGTATTCAGCTTGTTACTTAAATTTACCTCTATTATATACTACTTTGTTCTTGTGTTCTTGCTTCTGCATTTTATAATGTTAGGTTGTAATTTTATCAACTGTATTTTATTTATTGTAGCGTCGTGTCTTCACGAATACTTATTACATATTAAGTATATCGTGTGATAACTGTGTAGCTCAATTTAGTATTTGTACTTAAGTATACGACAAAGTGTTTGATCATCGAAGTTATAACTATGTAAAGAAAATTTTGAAGTTGTACTTAAATTCTACTTAGTCTTTGTTTATTTACAAAATAAATACCTACTGTTATATTCTACTCAGCGGTGTTGCAAGGCGGGGCGAAAAAGGTCATGGCCCTGATCCGCAATTCTTTACTGCATTTTAGTGATCAAAATCAGCTCCCTGCTTTATATTTTTAAATGACTGCAATAAATATCTCATAGTTATTTGTTACTGAATACTATTTATAAAAATATTACGAACACCATAAAACTGTACACACAAAATACTTGTAATTTTTTTTATATTTCAAGATGCTTCAAATATGGCGGGGGGCGATATTTTTGTCTAATAGCCCCGGGCGACTGCTATCCATGCTATTCTACTTATTTTACTTAATTGTAAACTCCCAAAGAGTATTTTATTTACGCTAAGACATTGCGCACTCATTTCCATTGGTTAGCAAAATATTGATAAAAAATTATGAAATAGACTGACGGTATTATATTTTTTTAATAAGTATTACCGATACGAAAAAATTGCACAAAGGCTTAGATGTTTACTATATAATATTAAAGTTCAATCATTTCATCACAGAGTGTTTCATATTTTCGCAAAAAATATTACAAACTCAAGAACCGTACAATACCTCTGTTAGACAAATGTATAAGATATTTATACTTTTGTAATGTAACACTGCAACCATTGACCTAGAAATAAAATTCTTCAAAACATAAATGTGCTTATTATTTAAAGTATACCTACAATTATTATTTATAATTAAAACTCGACTATGACGACATCTTGTAACAATAACCTTTTTTTTTTTTTTTTTTTTTTATAGAAGAGGGGGGCAAACGAGCATGTGGCTCACCTGATGTTAAGTGACTACCGCCGCCCATGATCAACCGCAACACCAGGGGAATTGCAGGTGCGTTGCCGGCCCTTTAGAAAGGAGTAAGCTCTTTTCTTGAAGGTCCCCAGGTCGTATCGGTCCGGAAAAATCACCGGTGGTAAATTATTCCACAGAGAGGTTGTACGCGGAAGAAAACTTCTTTTGAAACGTACAGTGGTGGACCGCCAAGCATCCAGATGGTGTGGATGGTATCGGGACGTTTGCCGTGTAGTGCGTTCACGAAATTTGGCGGCTGGGATTAATCCGAACAATTCCTCAGAGCACTCCCCGTGATAGATGCGATAAAATACGCAAAGAGATGCAACATCTCTTCGCAGCGCCAGTGAATCGAGCCGATCGGAAAGCACTCGGTCGTCAACGATTCGAGCCGCTCTGCGCTGGATGCGGTCAAGTGGAAGGAGCTGGTACTGGGGAGCCCCAGCCCAGAGATGGGAACAGTATTCCATGAGCGGCCGAACCTGCGCCTTGTAAAGTTGCAGGCGGTGTGCCGGCATGAAATACTGTCCCGCTCTGCTGAGCACGCCAAGCTTTTTTAGAGGCCAATTTGGCCTTCCCTTCCAAGTGACCACGAAACTGCACGTCACTCGATATGTCGACGCCGAGGATTCCGATACTGGCTGAGGCAACAAGGGGAGTGCCTTGAAACTGAGGGGATACGACAAAGGGGTTCTTTTTAGCGGTTAACGCGCAAACTTGTGTCTTCTGGGGGTTAAACTGGACTAGATTTAGTCGCCCCCAATCCGAGACTCTGTCCAGCAGAGACTCGACTTCAGACACAAGTTTGTCCCGGCACTCAGAGACGTTTTCCCGAGAAATATTGGCTCGGCCGGTGTAAAGAGCATCACCAGTGCTGTCATCTGCATAGCAATGAATGCTACGGGTTTGCAACATATCATTGATATGCAGAAGAAACAGCGTTGGCGATAGCACGCAGCCCTGTGGAACACCAGCATTAATAAGCTTGCAATCGGAGCTTGCACCGTCTACAACGACCTTGATGCTCCGATCTGCAAGAAAACTGGTGATCCAATCGCACAATTTCTCGGGAAGCCCATAGGAAGGGAGCTTCGAAAGAAGCGCTTTGTGCCAAACCCGATCGAAGGCCTTCGCAATGTCCAAACTAACGGCCAATGCCTCCCCCTTGGACTCTACTGCCTCCGCCCATCTGTGAGTTAGGTAGACCAGAAGATCACCAGCTGACCTACCACGGCGAAAACCGTATTGGCGGTCACTAATCAGCTGGTGATCCTCAAGGTACCTCATGAGCTGGCAGTTTACAATGGACTCCATTGTTTTGGAGAACAAGGAGGTGATGGCGATAGGCCGGTAGTTGGACGGGTCTGAGCGGTCGCCTTTTTTAGGGATCGGGTGGACGAAAGCCGTCTTCCATGATTTTGGGACTACGCCTAGGGAGTAGGAGTACCGGAAAAGACGCGTTAAAACCGGTGCCAACTCTGGAGCACACGTCCTCAGCACAATTGGGGGGATTCCATCAGGCCCACTCGACTTATGGATGTCCAGGGAGAGGAGTGCTTTGCGAACCGAGCGCTGAGTGAACTGCACTTCCGGCATGGAGCACTCACACCGCGGGATGGTCGGCGGCGTACTCCCCCCGTCATCGAGAGTCGAGTTAGACGCAAAGAAAGAGCCTAGAAGATCGGCTTTCTCCTTTGCGGTGTGGGCCAGTGAGTCGTCCTCCCTGTGCAGAGATGGAAGAGATGGCTGACAGAAATTCCCTTGGACAGCCTTGGCGAGAGACCAGAATGCACGGGTTCCAGAAGGAAGACGAACTAGTCTCTCGCCAATTCTGCCTATGTGCTCTGACTTTGCCTTGGCAATGACTCTTTTGAAGGACCTAGAGGCGGAATTATACTTCTTTTTTAGAGCGCTGGTGTTTACATCCCTGGACGCTGATGCGTCAGCCCAGGCTCGGTAGCACTCCTGCTTATAGCATGATGCTATTTTACAGGAGCGACCAAACCATGGCTGAGATTTGCCTCCAATGGGCACCACAGAGGAAGGAATAAAAAGTTCCATACCCTGAAGTACCACATCAGCGACAGAATCCGCAACAACGTTGGGATCATCCGGCGAGAAGCAAACCCGCCCCCCAAGGGTAGGATGCAAAGAAAGACCGCATCCCATCCCAATCGGCTGACCTATAGTGCCAAACACGGCGGCAGCCTGCAGAATGCAACCGCGATTTCAGCGTGAGTGGCACCACACTCCGGACAAGACAATGGTCCGAGGAGCCTAAAGGGGCGTCAACGGAAATCTGATATCCGTCCGGGTGAGAGGTCAGCAGAAGGTCCAACAGGGAAGGTGCATGATCCTCCACATCTGGAATCCGCGTAGGCGAAGTAACCAGTTGTGTCAGACCATATGCCAAGGCAAAATCATGAACATATCTCCCCGCATGATCGGTTAAACGTGAACCGAGCCATTCGGCGTGATGGGCGTTAAAGTCGCCGAGGATCACGATCTCTGCGGAGGGGATCTGCTGTAGCAACGAATCTGCAGCCATTTGGACGTGGTCGAAGAGTCGGTCTGTTTCGGCATTACCGCTATGGGACCTATAGAGGCACCCGTAGACGCGCGGATGGTCGTCGCTGTCTACGCGTAGCCAAAGGATGGACAGGTCCGAACCTTCAAGTCTGCCGAGGCGTCGAGAACAGATGTCCTCTCTGACGTAAACGCAAACTCCAGCCCGAGGCACAAAGGAGTGTTCCAGTTTGTACCCCGGGCAGGAGAGATACGAGAGATCAGCCGGAGAGGACACCTGCGTCTCGGTCAGAAAGAGCAGAGCCGGCCTCGCCGTCTCGAGATGGTAGTGGACGGCGTTTAGGTTAGAGTGAAGTCCCCTGATATTGCAGAAATTCACGGACAGCGTGGCAGGGGTCGCCTTGGTCTTGCTGCTCCGTTTACCCCGAGCAGTTTTAGTCTTGAGCGGAATATTGCCCCCCCCCAGAATACGCGGGGCAGCCTGAGCACCCACGCTCAGAAGTGGAGAAACATAAATAGAGACCTTTAAATTTACAGTGATTATTAAGCCGATAGCACAGACTCGGCTCCTCACTGTGGTAGCGGCGTAAAATATACCACCCCACATTTCGCACATGAGGCACCAACTAAAAGAAATTACCCCGAATACCCGGCGCCTCTTTAATGGGGCAGGGTTGCGAAGAATCTCCGGGAGGAAAACCAGCGACGGGGTTCGCCACCCGTCACGTTCTGTCTACCGGAGGGGCGAAAAGTGGATTGCAGAGGCCCGTCTGGCTACGTTGAATGTATGTGGAGCAATGAATGATAAAATGGATGAAGTATGCGATATGATGTATGATAGAGGAATAGATGTGTTATGTAAATGAGACGAAACTGAAGAGGAAGGATGTCACTACACATGGCATGTATACCGTATACTGGTCTGGCGTAGACGAGAACGGAGTAGGTATTATCTTTTCAGAAAGAATGGGCCAATGTGTGAAAGAGTATGAATGTGTAAGTCCAAGACTGCTATGGATACGAATGAAAGTAGGCTTAAAGAAGTTGCTTGTGCTAGGGGTCTACGCCCCAGACATGTCTAAGCCCACTTATATCCGAGAGCAGTTTTGGGAAATGGTAAGGATGGTGTTAATGAAATGTAAGGAAAATAAAAATATTATGCTAGATTTTCATGGAAGGGTTGGGGTGAGGAGGCTTGGTTATGAAAGGATATTGGGAACGTTTGGTGATGAAAGTATAAATGAGAATGGTGAAAGACTCCTCACCGTATATATGGAAAATAATCTTTTTGTGAGGAACACTTTCTTTTGCCACAAGAGGATTCACATGTATACTTGGGAAAGAGGTGATGACGCAGTGGTAGATACAAGGGTTTACCGGGGGTCTAACGTAGAAAGGGATCATTATTTTGTTTCATGCCGAATTAATGGTGGCGTTGACGCCACCGGTCATCTGTGTCTACCACTGCGTTACAGCGTATTAGAACAGAAAGGTTACAAGATAAAGGTAAGAAAAACAAGTAAAAATGTAGAATAAAAAAAATATAAGTGATTTGGATGAATTATGTATGAATGAGTTAGACTTGGAGAATGTACGGCAAAATGTTAAGAAAGGTTTAGTGGATGCAGCTACCGAAGTATGTGGTGTTAGTAAGAAAAAGAATGAAAGGAAAAATAATACGTTATGGTGGGATGATGAGATACGTATGGAAGTTGAAGCAAAGAAGAGAGCATGGCTAGATTTACTGGCAACAAAGGCTGGTAATTCTAGCGGTACGAATGATGATATTGAAAGAAAAATTTTTTTTTTTTTTTTTTTTTTTTTTTTTTTTTTTTTAATAGGCAGTCTTTGTTTGGGTGATAGGATTGGGTTGTCGGGTAAAAAAAGAAAAAGGATAAAGTAAAGTGTTTTATAAATTTAGACATCTTAATAGGAGAGTAAAAGAAGTAGTTGAAAAGAAAAAGCAAGAAAGAACGGATAAGAATGATAGAAGAATATTCGATAACTTCCAGGCAAATATTGAAATGTTCTGAAAACTCGTAAGAACTGCCAGGGGACATTCAAAACAGCCTATAATGTATGCTATAAGAGACGAGAATGACTATATTCTGAATGATGAAGTTTTGAGTTTAAGGAGATGGAAGGAATGTTTTGAAAGCGTGTTTATGAGTGAGGAGACGTGTGAACTAAATGAAATAAAAACTCCGAAAGAAAAGGAAAGAGGTAGCGAGATAAGTATAGATGAAATAATGTAAGCAGGTAAGGTTGCCGGATATGATAGAGTTTCACTCGAAATGCTAAGAGCTGGAGAGGAAGTGGTGACAGGCCTGCTACACACCTTGTTTAATTTATGCTGGGAACTGAAGCGGATACCGGTAGACTAGTGCAAAGCCGTGATAGTCCCAATATATAAAGGAAAAGGTAGCAGTAGGCCTGTAAAAACTACCGTGGTATCAGCCTTCTAGCATTGTGGAAAAACTGTATGCAAAGGTACTAATTCAAAGGGTCATGAAAGAAACTGATGGAAAAATTTGGGATGTGCAAGTGGGATTTAGAAAGGGAATTGGGATGTACAGGTCAAGTCTTTTCCATGCGCATGATCGCGGAGAAGTTTTTGACCAAAAATCAAAAGTTTTTTTGTGCGTTCATGGACTTGGAAAAGGCCTATGATAGAGTGGATAGGGAAGTGCTATGGCAAACACTGAACTCATTTAGGTTGAGGGCTGGCTTGTAACGGGCATTGGAGTCTCTTTATAGGGACTCTAGTGCTTATGTTAGGATCAACGGGGTCTACTCGGACTGGTTTAGCATCCATAAAGGTGTCAGATAGTGCTGTGTGGCTTTCCCGTGGCTGTACAACCTATTTATGTATAGTTGTTTGGAAAATTTGAAAGATGAAGAATGCGGATTACGAATGGTTGAGTTATCCGTAAAATGCCTTTTGTACGCCGATGATCAAGTTATCTTGCGTCGTCCGATCCGGAATGATCCGGACACCCTCCCAAGTTATTTTGCGAACGATTTGAATGGCCTGCCCCCTGTTACATTCGATCATGTGGATGTATCTTCTTTGTTTAAAGATATTTTGAGACTAAAACAAGACGTGCATACGATTCAATGTTCATATTATGCAAAGTCAACGGAATTAAATGATATAATATCAAGTTCGTTAAACATAGGGCAAGCTAGTGACGAAAAGTGCCATACGAATATTTGTGAATCAAAAATTCAATCTCAGAAATATTGCAACGATGTATGTTCAACTATCAATATAGACAGTAGTGGTAAAAATATTTAATACTTTAGCAGGAATTTTAAGTGATTTTTATTATTTCTGTAGCATTTTGAATATAGTTAATATTAGTTTAGTATAAATAATTATAATAAATAATTATACTAAACTAATATTAACTATATTCAAAATGCTACAGAAAGAATGAAAATCACTTAAAATTCCTGATTGACAATTAAAGGAACAAAGTTTCATAAGAAAATCAGTCAGGCGTAGTGTTGAACAAATACGGGAATTATGTAACGAGTTTGATATAATAGCATTGCAGGAAACCTGGTTATTTCCCGATGCTATTCCCTACTTAAATACTATACATAACAAATTTTCTAATCATGGTACATCAGCTGTGGACAACACACAAGGTATGTTACGGGGTAGTCCCTATGGAGGGGTAGGGTTATTGTGGAGGTCGTCGATGTTTAATAAGGTGGAGATTGTTGATTGTAATAACTCTATTTCTAACTCTATTTCTGCGACCCAAAAGTGGTGTCTTTACGTATGTTAGCTATGCTCACGGTTCGAAAAGTTGGTTGGATCATTGTGTTACTACAAGGCAGACATGGGCTAATGTAACCCACGTTTATGTGTAGTAAGACGTCATGTGGTCCGACCATAAGCCTTTGTGTGTTGAATGCAACATTAATTTGACCTTTGAGGCACTGCATAATAACAAAAAATATGAATGGACGCCCCACCATACAGAAAACTCTTAGTATGTTTATATTTTTTTCAGATTTTTTTTTGGATATATATATGATAAGAGTCATGCCGGATTATTTAATACGAAGAGTTACACCAAGAAATTTAACTTGCTGAATATTTTCCAGCGGCTAATTAATAAAGTAAATCTGTATTTCAGGTAAAACTCTTTTGCAAAAAAGACGCTTTTATTTGGGGAAAGTCCTAGTCCATGATCATCTAACCATGTGGCCATAGACAGATCTTGATCTATAGCACAGGATTATATACATTTATCATTAACATAAAATAAGATATCGTCAGCATATTGCTAAATTCTATACTGGAATGGACTGGTCTAAATCTGACATAAATATTGTATAAAGGCTTTAAAACCGAGCCTTGCGGGAGGCATTTGAAAACCTATCGAGTGTAATATTTTAAATCATCGTTAATTTTAACATGTTTATAGCGGTCTAGAAATAAGTTGATAACCAAATTTTTAAGTTTTTTCAATAAGCTTAAACATCTTTTCTTTAAGGATGTTAAGTCTGACGTTATCATAAGCAGAAAAAACGTCAAGGAAAGCAACAAGAACTAATTCATTTCTCAAATATGCTAGTCTTATATCTGTAGTGTAAATTGAACGACTGTCATATGTGTTTTTATCTTTATTGAATCCATTTTGAGTATTTGACAACAATCCATGACTTTCCACATACCATTCAAAACGATTCATGATCAAAGGTTTAATTAAAAATGAGGATAGAGCGATCGGTCGATAGGAAGATAGAAGAAAGTTACATTTGACAAGTAGTGAATAAGGAATACCGTCTAGACCAGTGCCCTGTTTATCAAAATTCACAAGTCTACTTGTTCACAAGTTACACTTTACAAGAAAGTTTTTACAAGTTTGTGTAAATTACGTTTATCAAAAAAATCTACAGGGCTTGTAAAATTTAACACTTGTAGGTTCTACTTGTAAGTTCTAAAATCAAAAATGTGTGCCGCATTCTTTTCCATTTTTTTTGGCTTTTTATTGAATATCCCTATTTAAACGCATGGCTGAATGGTATATTGTCTGTGCCTAACATTGATGGGACATTCAAAAAAGTAGTAGCGACAAAGTATTTCCGCCTTTTAATTTGAAGTGTATTCGCGGCGAGATTTGGCGATTTCTTGAAAAATGTCTAGAAATGATAATAAAGAAACGGTTTACAACCGATTCGTTACAAAAAAAGACATTTTATTTGGTGCATTTAGCGATAGGATGTTCAAACAAAAAAAAAATTGAAGAGTGGAAGAATATTTTAATTACATGTCAGTCGCTTGGTTTTGTACCTGCAGGAAAAGATTACACATATGTTCGAGATACATTTTACTCAAATTCAAAAAGGGCTACTTTGGTAAGTATGCTTTAAAAATTCGTTAATTTTAAAAAGTTCGAATTGAAAATAATTTTTCCTGTAAATTACATACATTTTGTTATTTACTTATGTACCTTTCTACTACAGTACTAAAAAAAAATTACTAATCATATTTAAGCCACATTTCAATGAAATGAGGATAGATATAATAATATGGCACGGAATACACACTCTAGCTAGTAGATGATTACACTCTTTCTAATAGATGAATACCTACCTAATAATGTCGTAGGTAAACATCATAGCCATAGTGAAGTTATATGAAATTCTGTTGTTTTTTTCCTGGTTTTGAAACATCTTTTTATTATTTATGCGTTGTTTAATTTTGAGTGACTTTTAGAATATTTTTAAAAGGTGCTTTTTTGGTTTGTTTACTTTCAGAGTAAAAGAGATAATGTAAGAATAACTGGAACTGACGGCGGGAAAAAAGCATTTTGATTCCAATAGATGACCTTATATTGGAGATCATAGGCAAAGATTCGCCTGTAACTGATGGAATAGATGTAGAACCGGGCAAAGATTCGCCTATGATTGATGGAACAGTTGAAAAAGCGACGACTTCAGCTTCCTAGACAAAATGATGTTCCTGACTTGTCTCTGAAACCAACAATAAGTCAAAACTGCTCTAGTAATTTAAATGTAAAGGGTAAGTTTTGCAGGTAAAGCAAGGTTTGCTCGCGGTTTCGTCTGCGGTGATCTCAATTCTTTGTAACTAATGGCTGATTTACACTTATTAAGTAATTAACTTAAGTTTAACTAAATTTTAAGTGACTTAATGCATGCAAACAATGAATTTAGCATAAAAGTCACTTAAAAAGACTTGATACGTGTAAATCAGCCATAAAAAAAGAACAGAAATTAACTATCTGCAATAAAAAAATCGCACTAATGCTAAAATGAAACAACGACCTAGTAATTGAAATAAGTTATTTTTTTATTTATTATTTGTCGGCTGGAAAAAATTTTCAAATGTGCGTTTTTGTTTACAGAAAAAAGTAATGTTGAAATTATCCGAAAAGGATCAAAACAACACACCGACGTACTAGAACAAACATTAAAAAAGAAAAGAAAACTTGATCTACAATTGGAGTTCCTCGAATTGCAAAATTATAAATTAACACTAGAAATATTAGAAATGTAACGAGAATTAGATGTCGAGCCGGCAGAACTGACCAAAACAATAAAACAACACAAAACACAAAAGGCACAGGCCTCAGGAAAATACAATTAAACGCGGCTATATTCAGGATAACTGAAATCAAATTTTATTAATTACGAACGACAATATAATTTTAAATGAAGATGGTACTCAAACGGTGGTGATATAGTGTAATAGTTTTACGATTCCCTACGTAATATAATTAATTTATTTGTTGTCATGACTTTTTGTTAATATAGTTTACTTTTACATTTAATTTAATATATATTAAATTTTTCTAATTTCTAAAATAACTGATTATTCTTTCGAGACTGCTCCGGTCGCTATTATCTTGGACTCCTTCAAATACATTATCAGAATCAGAGTAGTTTTCGTTATTCGAGACCTCTTCGTCTTCGTTTTCGGTTTCCTTAATAAAGTTACACAAGGTCACGCAGCAATTAAAAATATTGCAAGCTATTCTGAATTGAACTCTTAAATAATTTAAGCGAGGAAACTTTTCCAATTTCAATTCCAATAGCATTTTCAATAACACGCCGAGTCGATTTATGAGCATTAAGAAATCTGATATTTGCTTCATCGTTGCCATATATTACTACGAGGGCGGCACTGAAAATTTCGGGAATCAAGGAAGTGACTCAACATTACTATTTTTAATTGAATTGAAATTTGACACATTTTTCCATACGATGGAACCAATCATTGAAGCAACCATTCCATTCGGAAGTTGGGGTCTCTAAAATGGCCGTTTTGTAGGCGTCCACAGCTTCTTCAGGTGATGAAAATCTCTGTCCACGCAATTTATTCTTTATTTTAGGGAAAGTATAGAAATCATTAGGGCTTAGGTCGGGGCTGTACGGCGGATGGTCTAATAATTCTATGTTTTCTTGCTCTAAAAACTCTTTTTGTTCTATGTGCGGTGTGAGAACTCGCATTGTCGTGATGGAGGATGATGCGGCGGTTGAAGTTCTCTTTACGGAGTTCAGAAACGACCTGTGGCAAACAAATGCTAGCATCGTAACCGTTCTTTATCCTTCAAGAGGAATAGTCATAACATGGCCGGTTTTGGAGACAAACGTGGCCACTATTTTTTTTGCAACACTCCGTGAACGACCAATTTTTGTTGGCTAACTAATTTTCGAACACCCAAACTCATGACTGGTTTTTTGTTTCGGGTTCGTACGCATATATCCAGGATTCGTCACCTGATACGATGTTGTTTACAGCATTTGAGGATCCTGCGTGGAATCTTTCGAGAATTCTGACGCAGCAAGTAACGCGTTTACTTGCTGCGTCAGAATTCCATCGGAAAACAACTCTTTTACACCTAATTGTTCATGCAAGATTATTTGGATTTATTTAAAGTTGCCTTAATTTTGCAGTATGTCACATGTCGATCTTCCTCAATCAGCTTACGCACAGCATCAACGTTTTCTTGGGTGATTGCAGTTTTTGGACGACCTTGACGGGGATCATCACTGAGCTTGACAGGTCCACTTTGATATTCAGCAAACCAGCGATAAATTGTGGTTTTGAATGGGGCTTCATCACCAAATGCAGAAATAATCCGGTCAACACACTGTTTTTGTGTTATATAACATCATCGAATGTCATAATAAATCATCGCTCTTGAATTTTCTCGAGTCAATTCCATTTTCTCAACGACTAAACAAGTTTGACAAGACCTTGTGATAAGGTAAAAAGGTTTACATAATGATTTCTTATATTTACGCGAACACTACACATTGAAATAATACTAGTTTTTACGGAATTTATCGCGTATATTTAACTTTTTAATTACCCGACGTTTCGAGAGCTTTACAGCACCCATGGTCACGGGAAGGACTGAGATGTTCAACGTCCAGCTGTCATAGTTAACCGCGGTTACCATAGATTAAAATTTAACTTTTGTTCCGATCTACACAGTATGAACTTATGGTATCATGGAGTCTTGCAGTTGTATGCTTGGGTTGGGATTTAATTTTATTTATTATAGGATCCCAAGCAGATGGTAGCACCCAGCCATCTTCTCTATTGAAATTAGGATGTTTTTTTGATTTCAATAGCCTCGCGAATCATCCTTGGAAGGAATCGGTGTTCTTTAGCGAGGATTTGTGGTCTATCAAATCTGATGTAGTGACGGGGGCGATCCTGTACATGTTCACAGACTGCAGACTTCCCGGAGCGTCGATTCTTCACATCAGCTATATGTTCTTTGATGCGGGTTTTAATGGATCTTTTAGTTTGTCCTATGTAGGAGAGACCACATTCACAATCAAGCTTGTACACTCCTGCATCTTGCAGAGGGACGTTACACTTGACTGATGGTAAAAACTGACCAATCTTCTTCGGCGGCTTGAAGTATGTTTTGATGGAAGCGCGCTTCAAGATGTAGCCAATCTTGTCAGTGACTCCTCTAACATATGGCAGTACAGCAGGTACACGCTCGACTGTGGCCGGCATCACTCGTTCTCTGTGACGTAGGCGCGGGACCCGAAGCTTGTTTTCATGCAAAACTTGCTTGACATGTTGGAGCTCGGCAGCCAGGTGTTTACTGTCACAGATCCCTCGTGCTCTCTGAAACAAAGATTTACCCACGGTAGCTAACTGTGAAGGATGGTTGTGAGAATCACCGTTTAAATATCTATCTGTATGGGTCTTTTTTCTATACACAGTATGGCTCAAGGTGTTATCAGGATTCCGAATTACTAACACATCTAGAAAAGCTAAGGAATTGTTTGCCTCTAACTCCATTGTGAACTGAATTTTAGAATTTATAGAGTTAAGATGGTCTAAAAATGCAGTTACTTTATCTAAAGGTAGAATTGTGAAAGTGTCGTCTACGTACCGCTTGTAGAAACTTGGATTTATGGGAGAAGTAAGCAGGGCTTTCTCCTCAAAGTCTTCCATGAATATGTCGGCGACAATGGGAGATACAGGTGAGCCCATCGCCACACCATCTACTTGCTTGTAGAACTCCTCCTTCCACAATAGGTAGCCAGATGTAAGGCAGTGTCTGAGTAATACTGCATATTCTACGGGCATGTTGTTTTCTTCCAGCCTTCTAGTTATAATTGAGATGCAGTCTTCAACAGGTAAGCATGTAAACAATGACTGCACATCAAAACTGACCATAGTTTCATTGTCTGCCAGACGTAGGTCTTTAATCTCGCTGACAAAATGGTAGGAATCCTTTATGTGTGCTCTTGTATGTCCCCTGAGCGGTGAGAGTATTTTCGCTAAGTGTTGAGCCAATCTGTAAGTTGGTGAATCGATTTGGCTCACTATGGGGCGTAATGGAGCATTGGGCTTGTGTATTTTTGGTAACCCATACAACTTTGGTGATTTGGCGCACGTAGGTATTATCCATTTTACGTCCAGATTTAATTTTTCGGAGTGTTTCTTTATGAGGTCACTAGTTGTTTTTAGTGTGCTATTTGTTGGGTCGTTTTTAACCTTTTTATAAGTACTTACATCCGACAAAAGTTCTTGTATTTTAGAATTATAATCTGACGTATCCATGACTACCGTGGCGTTTCCCTTATCTGCGCGGAGAATCGTAAGTTTTGGTTTATTGCGTAGGTTCTTTAACGCTATAAATTCGTCTCTGGGAAGATTTGGTTTAGGCACTGAACATCGACGTAACATAGACGAAATGTCTTGACGTATCGCTTCCAAATCTTCTTTCCGCATATTGTTTTTAAATAAACAGTCCTCGACACTCGAACAGATAATTTCTTCGTACGGTAATCTGCGTGGAGTTATAGCGTAATTTAGTCCTTTGGATAAAACATTATTGTTGCATCATCCAGTGTTTGTTTTGACAGATTATAGAACGCGATTAATCTATTATCTGTGTTTGTCAATGGTTGCTTTTGGTTCTGGCATTGATTCGGATGTTTGACATTTGATTTGGCCGTTAATTTTTGATATTTTTCTATATGTTTGTTTTTGCATTCGTTATATTTACTAATTTCGCGTTTATTTAATGTTTCCATGCAAAAATTATAATCAAACGTCGTTAAAACTTTCTTTAATTCACTGGATGATGTGTCTATGGATTTATTGATGTCATATAGATCGGAGCGTTTTTGTTGGATTACCGCCCGTAACAACTTTTTACTCGCCTGATTTAAGATCTTAGTGCTTCCTCGAATGTCCTTTTTGGTGGATATTTTGACACACGTAGGAATGAGATTATGGTCTCGGCATCTCTTCAAGAAATTTAAGGCTGTTAGATATCTTGCGCGCTTAGTCTTTAGATCTTCTAATCGGCGTATTTTATTTGCAATTACCAGTCCGTACTGGTTTACATAATGATTTCTTATATTTATTATATATATATAATTAAATATTATATATATATATATTAAATCTGGACGTAAAATGGATAATACCTACGTGCGCCAAATCACCAAAGTTGTATGGGTTACCAAAAATACACAAGCCCAATGCTCCATTACGCCCCATAGTGAGCCAAATCCATTCACCAACTTACAGATTGGCTCAACACTTAGCGAAAATACTCTCACCGCTCAGGGGACATACAAGAGCACACATAAAGGATTCCTACCATTTTGTCAGCGAGATTAAAGACCTACGTCTGGCAGACAATGAAACTATGGTCAGTTTTGATGTGCAGTCATTGTTTACATGCTTACCTGTTGAAGACTGCATCTCAATTGTAACTAGAAGGCTGGAAGAAAACAACATGCCCGTAGAATATGCAGTATTACTCAGACACTGCCTTACATCTGGCTACCTATTGTGGAAGGAGGAGTTCTACAAGCAAGTAGATGGTGTGGCGATGGGCTCACCTGTATCTCCCATTGTCGCCGACATATTCATGGAAGACTTTGAGGAGAAAGCCCTGCTTACTTCTCCCATAAATCCAAGTTTCTACAAGCGGTACGTAGACGACACTTTCACAATTCTACCTTTAGATAAAGTAACTGCATTTTTAGACCATCTTAACTCTATAAATTCTAAAATTCAGTTCACAATGGAGTTAGAGGCAAACAATTCCTTAGCTTTTCTAGATGTGTTAGTAATTCGGAATCCTGATAACACCTTGAGCCATACTGTGTATAGAAAAAAGACCCATACAGATAGATATTTAAACGGTGATTCTCACCACCATCCTTCACAGTTAGCTACCGTGGGTAAATCTTTGTTTCAGAGAGCACGAGGGATCTGTGACAGTAAACACCTGGCTGCCGAGCTCCAACATGTCAAGCAAGTTTTGCATGAAAACAAGCTTCGGGTCCCGCGCCTACGTCACGGAGAACGAGTGAAGCCGGCCACAGTCGAGCGTGTACCTGCTGTACTGCCATATGTTAGAGGAGTCACTGACAAGATTGGCTACATCTTGAAGCGCGCTTCCATCAAAACATACTTCAAGCCGCCGAAGAAGATTGGTCAGTTTTTACCATCAGTCAAGTGTAACGTCCCTCTGCAAGATGCAGGAGTGTACAAGCTTGATTGTGAATGTGGTCTCTCCTACATAGGACAAACTAAAAGATCCATTAAAACCCGCATCAAAGAACATATAGCTGATGTGAAGAATCGACGCTCCGGGAAGTCTGCAGTCTGTGAACATGTACAGGATCGCCCCCGTCACTACATCAGATTTGATAGACCACAAATCCTCGCTAAAGAACACCGATTCCTTCCAAGGATGATTCGCGAGGCTATTGAAATCAAAAAACATCCTAATTTCAATAGAGAAGATGGCTGGGTGCTACCATCTGCTTGGGATCCTATAATAAATAAAATTAAATCCCAACCCAAGCATACAACTGCAAGACTCCATGATACCATAAGTTCATACTGTGTAGATCGGAACAAAAGTTAAATTTTAATCTATGGTAACCGCGGTTAACTATGACAGCTGGACGTTGAACATCTCAGTCCTTCCCGTGACCATGGGTGCTGTAAAGCTCTCGAAACGTCGGGTAATTAAAAAGTTAAATATACGCGATAAATTCCGTAAAAACTAGTATTATTTCAATAAAAAGGTTTAAATAAATAAATGGTATTCGATTTTTAAAACCAAGGAGTTTTCAATTAAAAAAATTTTAATATGACAGGAACAGTGGAAATATTCCATTCCCGATATTTTTAGTGCAGCCTAGGTATAGGAGTAATTAGCCATTCCTTCAGAGGGTACGCAAAGTCACCAAGGAGAATCCCTTGTGCAATAGGTCATAAATAGGTAATAAAGTAGGTCTCCAGCCATTTTCAAATTGCTCATATAACTGACTGTTTCTTAATACTCTACTGTCATGGGTGCTTCCGGGTCAATTAGCATAGGAATAGTAAAACTTTTTGTCAGGACCGCACACAACCAAACAGTTAATGGAATGATTTCCGTGTTGATCTACGAATACTTCTTCATATTGATGTGGGGCATCAATTTTTATCAAGGTACCATCTAGACAGCCACAAATTAATGGCATTCCTTTCAACATATGAAACTTCTGTACTACCTCCTGCATATTATTCGGCCATTTAACGTAGTTTTCAAACATTACGGTATTGATGGTTGTTACAACACTGTGGACTGTATTGCATACACTGCCTTTTGTTACACCGTGCATGTCAGAAACAGCATGGTATTGAGCTCCGGTTCCCAACCAATGTAGAGCTATTTGTAATATTAATTTAGTTGACAGGGCGTGGTTTCTGTTTGTATTTCTTTCTAAATGGCTACCCAAAATGATAATTAATTGTTCCAATTTTTCAGCTTTAAGTCGAAACCTTTCATTAAATTCATAGGTCGTCTCCATATGACCGTATCGGGATGTAAACACCAGCGCTCTAAAAAAGAAGTATAATTGCGCCTCCAGGTCCTTCAAAAGAGTCATTGCCAAGGCAAAGTCAGAGCACATAGGCAGAATTGGCGAGAAACTAGTTCGCCTTCCTTCTGGAACCCGTGCATTCTGGTCTCTCACCAAGGCTGTCCAGGGGAATTTCTGTCAGCCATCTCTCCCATCTCTGCACAGAGAGGACGACTCACTGGCCTATACCGCAAAGGAGAAAGCCGATCTGCTGGGCTCTTTCTTTGCGTCCAACTCGCCTCTCGATGACGGGGGGAGTACGCCGCCGACCATCCCGCGGTGTGAGTGCTCCATGACGGAAGTGCAGTTCACACAGCGCTCGGTTCGCAAAGTACTCCTCTTCCTGGACATGCACAAGTCGAGTGGGCCTGACGGAATCCCTCCAATTGTGCTGAGGACGAGTGCTCCAGAGTTGAGACCGGTTTTAACGCGTCTTTTCCGGTACTCCTACTTCCTAGGCGTAGTCCCGAAATTATGGAAGACGGCTTTCGTCCACCCGATCCCTAAAAAAGGCGACCGCTCAGACCCGTCCAACTACCGGCCTATCACCATCACCTCCTTGTTCTCCGAAACAATGGAGTCTATTGTTAACTGCCAGCTCATGAGGTACCTTGAGGATCACCAGCCTGATTAGTGATCGCCAATACGGTTTTCGCCGTGGTTGGTCAGCTGGTGATCTTCTAGTCTACCTAACTCACAGATGGGCGGAGGCAGTAGAGTCCAAGGGGGAGGCATTGGCCGTTAGTTTGGACATTGCGAAGGTCTTCAATCGGGTTTGGCACAAAGCGCTTCTTTCGAAGCTCCCTTCTTATGGGCTTCCCGAGAAATTGTTCATTTGGATCACCAGCTTTCTTGCAGATCAGAGCATCAAGGTCGTTGTTGACGGTGCAAGCTCCGATTACAAGCTTATTAATGCTGATGTTCCACAAGGCTGCGTGCTATCGCGAACGCTGTTTCTTCTGCATATCAATGATATGTTGCAAACCCGTAACATTCACTGCTATGCAGATGACAGCACAGGTGATGCTCTGTACACCGGCCGTGCCAATATTTCTCGGGAAAACGTCTCCGAGTACAGGTACAAATTTGTGTCTTTGCTGAACAGAGTCTCGGATTGGGGGCGACTAAATCTAGTCCAGTTTAAGCCCCAGAAGACACAAGTTTGCGCGTTAACCGCTAAAAAGAACCCCTTTGTCGTATCTCCTGATAGTTCCTCCTAAGTTTCAAGGCACTCCCCTTGTTGCCTCAGCCAGTATCGGAATCCTCGGCGTCGACATATCGAGTGACGTGCAGTTTCGTGGTCACTTGAAAGAGAAGGCCAAATTGGCCTCTAAAAAGCTTGGCGTGCTCAGCAGAGTGGGACAGTATTTCATGGCGGCACACCGCCTGTAACTTTACATGGCGCAGGTTCGGCCGCACATGGAATACTGTTCCCATCTTTGGGCTGGGGCTCCCCAGTACCAGCTCCTTCCACTTGACCGCATCCAGCGCAGAGCGGCCCGAATCGTCGACGACCGTGTGCTTTCCGATCGGCTCGATTCACTGGCGCTGCGAAGAGATGTTGCATCTCTTTGCATTTTCTTTCATATATACCATGGGGAGTGCTCTGAGGAATTGTTTTCGGATTAATCCCAGCCGCCAAATTTCGTGAACGCACTACGCGGCAAACGTCCCGATACCATCCACACCATCTGGATGCTTGGCGGTCCACCACTGTACGTTTCAAAAGGAGTTTTCTTCCGCGTACAACCTCTCTGTGGAATAGTTTACCACCGGCGATTTTTCCGGACCGATACGATCTGGGGACCTTCAAGAAAAGAGCTTACTCCTTTCTAAAGGGCGATTGCAATTCCCCTGGTGTTGCGGTTGATCATGGGCGGCGGTAGTCACTTAACATCAGGTGAGCCGCATGCTCGTTTGCCCCCTATTCTATAAAAAAAAACCGTGGTCAAATCTTGTTCTATATGTTCTTGGTTCCATTATTCTAATATTTTCATCATCGCTTGAGTCACTTGACCACATTTTAAAATGGATAATCAAAAAAGTAAAAGTAAAGTTACAGCCTATATACGTCCCACTGCTGGGCACAGGCCTCCGCTCATTTATGAGAGGGTTTTAGGGCAAGGAATTGTCCGCCGCGCTGCCCCAATGCGTGTTGGCGAACTTCACATGTCTTCGAAATATATTTTTTTCTTATTCTCTGACATGTAGGTTTCCTCACGATGTTTTCCTTTTTCCAAGGAAGGATAATCAAATTGAAAAAATATTACAATACCACTTGTGACACTTGTAAGACGGAATGGACACTCTTTGGATTTGCTATGATTTTCTGCAAATTGTAACTTACAAGGTATTTGTGATGGACAAAATCACGAATAGAAGTGTAAAAATATACTTGTGAAAGAAATAATGACCTTTGTAACTTGTAATTTACACGTGTAGTTTTGATAAACACATATTTTTAATAATTAATTTTTTTACAGGAAAATTGCTTGTAACACAAGGCTTGTAAGTTTTGATAAACAGGGCACAGGTGGTGAATCGTGACATGAGAAAGGACAACCTTTAATTCATACGAGGGGCACACTGAAACGATCGGGAATAAGAAAAACCACATGCACGGTATAGCTAAATTGTACTTTATTGTTTTTTGAAGTATTCTCCGTTCAACTTAATGCATTTTTCCATTCGTGCAAACCAATCATTAAAACAGTAATTCCAATCTGAAGTTGATGTTGACAAAATGGCTGATTTGTATGCTTCCACAGCTGCTTCGGGGTCTTCAAACCGTTGACCTCGTAATAAATCTTTCATTCTAGAGAATGTAAAGAAATCGTTTGGGCTCAGGTCAGGACTGTATGGAGGATGGCTCTTCAGCTGAACGTTTTCCTGCTTCAAAAAATCATTTGTCTTCCGAGCCGTATGGGAGCTCGCATTATCGTGATGTAAGATGACGCTACGTTTTGGGTTATTTTTTGGAGTTCCGCTATCATTTCTGGCAAACAAACCGTGATATACCACTCAGCGGTAACCGTTCTGCGTTCCTGTAAATAAATTGTAGCAACATGCCCCTTTTTCGAGATAAACGTAGCGACCATTTTCTTTGCCACGCTGCGGGAGCGAACAACTTTCGTTGGTTTGACCTCGTCTTCGAAGACACAAACTGCTGATTGATGTTTTCTTTCAGATTCGTATGAATAAATCCATGATTCGTCACCTGAGACGTATTATAAATGGCATTTGACTTCCCCCTGTTGAAGTGTTGCAGAGTATTCCGGCACCAATCTACACAAGCACAAGCCGCCTTTTCTGACAAATTGTGGCTCTTCGGACAAATTGTGGGGAACCCAGCGGGAAACTAGCTTTCTTACACAGTTTATTGAGAGGGAATGGCACCACTGTAAGAAAAGAATGAAAAACAACTAAGGTATTCGGCAAACAACTGAAATGAAGGTATTGAAGGAGATATTGAGGAACAAAAGGCATGCCAACTTGATTGTTTTTTTGTGCGAAGAGTAGGTCACTTCATAAATACGTGAAGAGTATGAATATTTTTCCAAATTCATAGCTAATTTATATCGTTTTTCGGTTTTTTTTTTATATTACGGATGGCCTTACTATATACAGATTCCCACCATGGAGGGAAGAGCTTACTCTTACAATTCGGTGATACTACGATCTACAATATTATATTTCTTTTTTTATAGGATCGGGTTACTAACGAGCACACAGTCCACCTGTTGGTAAGAAGTTGCTGTGGCCCAAAACATCTTCATCTATCCTCGATTACGAATCAAAAAGCAGATTTGTTGTCACCCGTGAGGACTAAGATGGAATGCCTCGTTTTCAGTAAAAAAGGGTCTTAATTGAAAGAATATATTTGATAAAACACGTATTATAATAATGTCCTCCAGACCGAATTTCGGCCACGGCGGCCTGTCTCAACGCAGGGCAGGATTATAATGCTTAAGTGTATGGATCGCAAGGACAGGTGCATTCTCTATTCCCTCACTCTCATAATCCGATGGGACAGTAAACCGACACGACCGGAGAGAGATCGGTTGTCCGGACCACCGGCTTTACATGCTTTCCGAGGCACGGGGGGAGACACCGCCAATTTCCTGACTCCGGCCAGCTACTGTGAATTTCTTGACAAAAAATCTTAATAATTTATTTTTTGGCCCGACCTGGGATTCGAACCCAGGACCTCATGATCAGTAGTCGCACTATTACAACCACTCGACCAACAACGCAGTCAATCACGTATTATTCAATATATAAAAAGTACAATAAATCGCTCCAAAATGGGCATAGCTTTTCACAAATTTCGTCCTGAAACATCTTTTCTGTAAGTCTCAAATTTTCTGGTTTAGATGAATTAAGATTGCTATTAATTAAGAAGCCATGCGCAGAGGTATATTAGGGGCTAATCCGGGCCCCGCCAGCGCCATTGAAATGGTTAATTACGGTTATTTTTACTAACTCGTGCTCCGTGGTGGAGGAAAACAAAGAGTGGAAACCAGTATGTCTGAAAAATTATAAAAATAATAATTTCGAAGACATGTAAAGTCCGCCAGTACGAAAGACGTGCTGCCCACATAGAAAAGAAAGGAGGACTGAGTCCAGCTGTCAAGACGTATTACTCGTAGGTAGGTTATATATCTATATAACTTTACTTTTTTACGTGGTAGAGCCATGATGTAGCTATATTAATTGTATAGTTGTAGCACGAATGGGTTGGCTCGACCGGGGAAGGACCATGCTCTCACAGAATACCAGCGTCAAATAGCAGCTTAACGCTGCTGTGTTTCGTATGGTGAGTGTAGAGACATTCCATCTTAATCCTCAAGGCTGACAACGCATCTTCATTTTGATTCGCAAAAGAGGATAGATGTAGATGTCTATGGGCCACAGCAACCACTTACCATCAGGTGTGCTCGCTTTTCACCCTTTTCCTATAAAATAAAACCGGCCAAGAGCGTGTCGGGCCACGCTCATTGTAGGGTTCCGCAGTTTCCCGTCCGTCACAATAAGTGTTCCCACTTATGACTTTAAAGGTGGGTATCCATTATGTTCGCGCTCCAGCAGCGCTCCGCGCCCCTGCAACTGCTCCCGGTAGTGGATACTGTTGTTACCGTCCAAGTTCAAAATGATTTTCCTAGAAAGTCTTTATAAAGTTCTACTTTTCAAAGATTTTTTTCATATTTTCTAAACTTATGGTTCAAAAGTTAGAGGGGGGGGACACACATTGTTTTTTACTTTTGGAGATTATATACTATTTCCGAAATTATTGCATTATCAAAAAATGATTTAACTAAACCCCTATTCATTTTTAAATACCTTTCCAACAATATATCACACGTTAGGGTTGAAATTAAAAAAAAATCACTTCCCACTTTACATATAGGGGAGCTACCCTAATAAAACATTTTTTTCCAATTTTTATTTTACCACTTTGTCGGCGTGATTGATACACATATTGGTACCAATTTCAGCTTTCTAGTGCTAACGGTCACAGAGATTAAGCGAGGACGGACAGACGGACAGACAGACATGGCGAAACTATAAGGGTTCCTAGTTGACTACGGAACCCTAAAAAGTAATCTCTACCAACTCTACTTTAAATACTTAGATGGTAAAGGTTTGTTTAAATATTAATTTTTTTTAACGTGGTAAACCCTTATCCTATAAAAAATATTCTCGTCCTCTGAAGCTTAGTCGTTATTCGTTATATTTCTGACTAGTGATAAAGACCACCGTGTTAACAGCGTATAACATTGGCGTTAAACCAACGCAATTTAATGAACCTACTAATTAGATAAAGATATGTGTAATTTAATATTCACTTTCGTCTGCCAAATTTAAAAATCAATGAAGTGTTATCAGCAAACAATACTTTACGATTATCTCCTACAGAGTAATGTAAGTCCTTAATATATCAAGAACAAGATTGGTAAGAGAATTAAGTCCTTAGGAACGTCCAATAATGCAGACGACCAAGAAGAACTTTTACTATTAGTAATCACTAATCACTTTCTTTGTTCTTATTACTCAGGATGAAATAATAAGCCTTGGAAACGGGCAATGGTAAACGCAACTCAACTACTAAGTTTATGCAATTTATAGGGAGCCTCATATCATTGTTATTGTAATCAAAGTGAGCAGAGGCGGAGTGCCCTAGGACAGCACTTCATAGCACTTCATCATGGCGCCCCTCTGGCGGTCATATAATATATTATTATAACTACTTATTTTGCAAATAAACTATATCATAATTTATATTAACGGGGCGCGTTTTGGAAGCTCTATATCTGTATAGAAAGTATAATTTTATATTTTACAAACGTAAGTTGGCACTTATGTTTTTTTCGCTTATACTTCGCGCACACTCCATTGTAACCATGATATAACCATGATATCTATATAACTTTACTTTTTTACGTGGTAGAGCCATGATGTAGCTATATTAATTGTATAGTTGTAGTGCGAATGGGTTGGCTCGACCGGGGCTGGACCATGCTCTCACAGAATACCAGCGTCAAATAGCAGCTTAACGTGGCTGTGTTTCGTATGGTGAGTGTAGAGACATTCCATCTTAATCCTCAAGGCTGACAACGCATCTTCATTTTGATTCGCAAAAGAGGATAGATGTAGATGTCTATGGGCCACAGCAACCACTTACCATCAGGTGTGCTCGCTTTTCACCCTTTTCCTATAAAATAAAACCGGCCAAGAGCGTGTCGGGCCACGCTCAGTGTAGGGTTCCGTAGTTTCCCGTCCGTCACAATAAGTGTTCCCACTTATGACTTTAAAGGTGGGTATCCATTATGTTCGCGCTCCAGCAGCGCTCCGCGCCCCTGCAACTGCTCCCGGTAGTGGATACTGTTGTTTCCGTCCAAGTTCAAAATGATTTTCCTAGAAAGTCTTTATAAAGTTCTACTTTTCAGATTTTTTTCATATTTTCTAAACTTATGGTTCAAAAGTTAGAGGGGGGGACACACATTGTTTTTTACTTTTGGAGCGATTATATATTTTCCGAAATTATTGCCATTATCAAAAAAATGATTTTACTAAACCCCTATCCATTTTTAAATACCTTTCCAACAATATATCACACGTTAGGGTTGAAATTAAAAAAAAATCACTTCCCACTTTACATATAGGGGGGCTACCCTAATAAAACATTTTTTTCCAATTTTTATTTTACCACTTTGTCGGCGTGATTGATACACATATTGGTACCAATATTTCTAGTGCTAACGGTCACAGAGATTAAGCGAGGACGGACAGACGGACAGACAGACATGGCGAAACTATAAGGGTTCCTAGTTGACTACGGAACCCTAAAAAGTAATCTCTACCAACTCTACTTTAAATACTTAGATGGTAAAGGTTTGTTTAAATATTAATTTTTTTTAACGTGGTAAACCCTTATCCTATAAAAAATATTCTCGTCCTCTGAAGCTTAGTCGTTATTCGTTATATTTCTGACTAGTGATAAAGACCACCGTGTTAACAGCGTATAACATTGGCGTTAAACCAACGCAATTTAATGAACCTACTAATTAGATAAAGATATGTGTAATTTAATATTCACTTTCGTCTGCCAAATTTAAAAATCAATGAAGTGTTATCAGCAAACAATACTTTACGATTATCTCCTACAGAGTAATGTAAGTCCTTAATATATCAAGAACAAGATTGGTAAGAGAATTAAGTCCTTAGGAACGTCCAATAATGCAGACGACCAAGAAGAACTTTTACTATTAGTAATCACTAATCACTTTCTTTGTTCTTATTACTCAGGATGAAATAATAAGCCTTGGAAACGGGCAATGGTAAACGCAACTCAACTACTAAGTTTATGCAATTTATAGGGAGCCTCATATCATTGTTATTGTAATCAAAGTGAGCAGAGGCGGAGTGCCCTAGGACAGCACTTCATAGCACTTCATCATGGCGCCCCTCTGGCGGTCATATAATATATTATTATAACTACTTATTTTGCAAATAAACTATATCATAATTTATATTAACGGGGCGCGTTTTGGAAGCTCTATATCTGTATAGAAAGTATAATTTTATATTTTACAAACGTAAGTTGGCACTTATGTTTTTTTCGCTTATACTTCGCGCACACTCCATTGTAACCATGGGCCCTTAGACCTTTAGGCCCTTAGGCCTAGTTTACCTTAAGGATAATCCGCCACTGAATGTGGTTCGTCTTTCTTACATAAAATTAAAGTGACAAACGAACGTACTCTGTCCACCTGATGGTAAGTGGCTACTGTTGCAGTACTACAGTAGCACTGCAGCACACGGACATTTGCTGCAAATGTGTCCAGTCCTTCAGATGTGACATCACCGTTGTGGATTGCATTCAAATTTTCTACTTTTTAAATTTTAAGTGCTGATTTTACCATAAACTGAGGTAGCTGAGCAAACCTCATGAAGTCCGATAATTTAAATATTATACATAATCCGATAAAATGTGAAGCTCGTTAACTACACGTACCTACGACATACTGTGATCTATTTTGTGAGCACGGTGGACGTTTTTCAATCTTCTATCTGATAACTCTGATTAGGCCGGTTTAAAGACTGTTATTAACTCTTTGTACAGGTATAATAAGACTATAGGTTACTCTGTTGGGGGGAAAGCAGATTTACAAACGTCACTCGGACGCAGAGTATGCCTATTTTAATTTCGCTGCGGTATAATCGCGGTGGCTATTTTTGAGTTTTTATTTTAGCGTAGTTCGCGTGTGGTCGAATGCGCCATGATCTTTTGGCGGGAAGCACTACGTCACAGTGGTCTGTCAGAAGTCACCGGTGCAACTACTTAATTTAAATAAAAAGTTGTAAATATTTCTACAATAAACTGTTAAAAGTACACCTCCTAAATTCGAAAGAAAGCTATGGTAAGTTGTTTGACCTAATAAATACACAAAATATTTGGTCCATCCATATAAAATTGCTGGGGCATTAAATGTCGGTACTCATAAGCTTTTTTCGTGACGAATAGTGGATCGATTTTTGTAATCTAACAAAGTGTGCGTGTAGTTCGTGTGAACCAAAATTCGCGTATTTATACAGTACCTATAGTAATTGAAAACGGGATTGCATGAACTTGTTGATTTGAGTAATTCCAACTATGTTGAATCAAAAAAACACTAAGCTTTAAAGCTTTTATTTATATTTATAACTGGCGATATGTCCCGGCTTCGCACATGTGATATCTGGATTCTACAACTGCGCCACCTACTGGGTCCAACTATAACTTTGCGGAAATGTAAGCAATATGTTAGCAAAGTTTTACCGCTATCTGATGAACGGTGTGGCAGCGTATAAAATAAGAATAAGCAAAAATTATTTTTTATATATTAGATCTATGCCGTGTGTGTAACAGTGTGGAAATAGTTTTATTAGTTAGTAGGTATCTTATTTTTATCTGTTCAGACAGACAGAACATATTAAATGTGACGCTGTGTGTGATAAATACAATATTTTAAAATAAATAAATATCACTGCTTACACTATTAAATACCTATCTGTACAAGTGCTAATAGGGGCTAATCACCGATTTTTTATTTTACTAAATGATTATACTAATTAACTTTAAAAGGATTGTGATGTGTCGATATGCGGCGCGAGTAGATATTTTCAAAAATGCTATCTGTTTTATACCGCTCGCCACATGAGTAGATAATCCGATTATCTGTTCATTTGCCGCTCACTCTGCCTCCATCCTCGTGCGATAGAAAGAGTTGAAGGTCTTGGTAATTGCCTACATTGTACATTTCCTTTCTGAAATATTTTTTTCGGGAGATAACGTTTTCGTCCCCCTAAAACTTTACGAAATAAGACATTAGGTCATTGGTCTCAATAGATACAGTAAGATACCTTAATCTAGGTCTGTACGTTTTTCCTTTTTAGTAATTCAGTTTGGTTTAATTAAAAAAACGCTCCTGGAAGTTTTCAAATCAAAAATATAGATATTTAGATGCTAATGACTTTTAAGGTACGCAATATTTCTATAAAATAAAATCATACTGACTTAGTTTTTAATTTTATTTACATTTTCAAAAATTTTGAAAATTAGACTATTAACACGTTATCGTTTTTGTATAAAAATTTACAGCTTCACAATCCTCTTAAAAAGACATACATTTTAGCATCATTAAGCAATTACTTATGCGCTGGTTTTCTTTGAAATCGTGGTCCTGCCACGGCTGAGCCATACCTGCTAGCGTAGCCAAAGGGTGGATTCCTTTTCTGTCTGGGCGTTCATGTGGGTCGGTTTACTGGCAACACTTTAATGTCTTTGTGCCGTCAAATAGCAAAGCTTCCACAGCAGTGTTCCGGTCTGAGTTACCGACTACCGAGTACCAGTATAATTGCAGGCTGTGAGGCGTTCCATCTCAGTCCTCATAGGAGATTACGCATCCATAGCCTTATTTGTATAAAGTTGGCTGCAGGTAGGGTTGCCAGGTCTTAAAACCGAAAAGTCGGACAGACCAGCGAGCTTAGCCGGACATTTTGGTAAAAAGGCCGGACACACTTATTTTATTGTCATGGTAAAAGACATTTTTTTTAAAGTAAAACAATGCTTTCTATCATTTACCGTAAAATCTTAAGTTCTAACGAAATAACAACTCAGTCTTCTTTATTATTAATTATTGAATATTCATTACAAAATTAATTTCAATAATTGCAGTAGTATGTATGTAAGTATGTATATGAAAAATGTAAAGAAATGGTCAAATTTAAAAAGTCTATCAAAAGCCGGACACCGTCTAATTTGGCCGGACACGCAACCAAAAAGCCCGACTGTGTCCGGCTTTGTCCGGACGTCTTTCAACGCCAGCTGCAGGGTTCCCTGGGCTGGTATAGCTACTTAGGTACCACCAGGTAGACTGAAGTTCATTTGTCGCTCCAGTTTTATATAAAATGCCCAACATTTTAATTTATGTCGTGGAATGTCGCTGTATGCATGTGAACATAGAATACTATAATACATACATAATAGAACGGGGGAGTGGGTGGAGTCCGTGTAACCACTAAAATGTCACTAACACGTTAATTCACACGTATAAATGTCAACACGAGGTGTGTTTTGACGTTACAATCGCTTCCCACGCAAAGTATTTAGAAAATGCCAAATTGCACGCTATTTACAAATAAATATGTATTAAAATCTATCTGTCAACACAATGAATCGGGTTTGTAGTAGTGATAATACGACGTTATTGCTTGTATGTGTGCTCCCGGCGACGCCTATTGTCGTACAAAATAAGGTTGACAGCCATTCTATTGTGTATTATAGTATTCTATGCATGTGAATGATTAAAGTGTAATGATTTCTTATATTTACGCGAACACTATACATTGATTAAAACTACTTTTACGGATTTTATCGCGTTTTATTTATATTAATTTTAATACCCGACGTTTCGGGTGCTTTCCAGCACCCACGGTCACGGGGGACTGATGTGACTGACGTCCCGATGTCAAAGTTAACCCGGAGTACCTTCAGCTTTTTAATTATTGTCTTTGGTCCGATCTACGCAGAATGAACTAACTGTATTTTGAAGTCTTGCAGTGGTATGCTTGGGTTTAGTTTTAATTTTATTAATTATAGGATCCCAAGCATGTGGTAGTACCCAGCCTCCTTCTCTATTGAAATTAGGATGTTTTTTAATTTCAATAGCCTCATGTATCATCCTTGGTAGGAATCGATGTTCTTTCGCGAGGATTTGTGGTCTATCAAATATGATCGCAAACTGCAGACTTCCCGGAACGTTGATGCTTCACGTCAGCTACGTGTTCTTTTACGCGGGTTCTAATTGATCTCTTTGTTTGCCATATATATGAGAGACCATAATCACAATCAAGCTTGTACACTCCTGCATCTTATAGCGGAATATGACACTTGACGGATGGTAAGAACTGACTAATCTTCTTCGGCGGCTTGTAGAATGTTCTAATAGAAGCTCGCTTCAAGATGTAGCCAATCTTGTCTGTGACACCTCGGACATATGGTACTATAGCAGGCACACGCTCGGCTGTGACTAACACATCTAGGAAAGCTAAGGAATTATTTGCCTCTAACTCCATAGTAAATTGAATTTTAGGGTTTATGGAATTAAGATGTTCTAAAAATGCAGTTACTTTGTCTGATGGTAAAATTGTGAAAGTATCGTCTATGTACCGCTTGTAGAACCTTGGGGTAACAGGTGCAGTAAGGAGGGCTTTCTCCTCAAAGTCTTCCATGAATATATCGGCGACAATGGGAGATACAGGTGAGCCCATCGCAACACCATCTACTTGCTTGTAAAACTCTTCCTTCCACAATAGATAACGATGTAAGGATGTCTTAGTAGTACTACATATTCTGGTGGCATGTTATTTTCATCTAGTTTCCTAGTTATAATTGAGATGCAGTCTTCAACAGGTAGGCATGTAAATAGAGACTGAACATCAAAACTGACCATGGTTTCATTGTCAGCAAGACGTAGGTCTTTTATCTCACTGACAAAATGGTATCAATCCTTAGTATGTGCTCTTGTGTGTCCTCTGAGTGGTGATAATATTTTGACTAAGTGTTGAGCCAATCTGTACGTTGGCGAATCGATTTGACTCACTATTGGACGTAATGGAGCGTTAGGTTTGTGTATTTTTGGTAACCCATACAACTTGGGAGGTTTTGCACACGAAGGTATCATCGAATTGACGTCTAGATTCAATTTCTCGGAGTATTTCTTAATTAGATCGCTAGTTGTTTTAAGCGTATTAGTTGTATGGTCTGTTTTGACCTTACGGTATGTACTTTCATCCGACAAAAGTTGTTGTATTTTAAAATTGTAATCCGACGTATCCATTACAACCGTAGCATTTCCTCTATCTGCGCGGAGAATCGTAAGCTCTGGTCTGTTGCGTAAGGTTTTTAACACGTTAAATTCATTTTTGGGAAGATTTAATTTCGGCGCTGTAATTCGACGTAACATAGACGAAATGTCTTGGCGTATGGCCTCTAAATCTTCATTACCAATATTATTTTTATACAGACAATCCTCAACACTACAGATAATGTCTTCATACGGGATTCTTCGCGGTGTAATTGCATAATTAAAACCTCTTCCTAAAACTTTTAATGTGGAAGAGTCTTGAGAGACGCTGTCGTCCAGAGTATGTTTTGACAGGTTATAGACCACGCCTTGTTTACTATTCGTGTTTGTGGTCGTTTCGTTCTTACGTTGCCATTGATGTTGGACATTTGATTTAGTTGTTAATTTTTGGTATTTATCAATATGTTTATTTTTGCATTCATTGTATTTGGTTGTTTCGCGTTTATCTAAAGTTTCCATGCAATTCTTATAATCAAATGTCGATAAGACTGTCTTTAATTCACCGGACGAAATGTCTATGGTTCTGTTTATGAAACATAGATCGGAACGTTTTTGCTGAATCACCGTTATTAACAACTTTTACCTCGCCGGATTTAAGATCTTAGCGCTTCCTCGAATGTCTTTTTTTAGTAGATATCTTGACACACTTAGGAATGAGATTATGATCTCTGCATCTCTTCAAGAAATTTAAAGCTGTTATGTATCTTGCGCGCTTGGTCTTTAGATCTTCTAATCGGCGTATTTTATTTGCTATTTCCAGTCCGTATTGGTTTTCATAATGATTTCTTATATTTACCATGGGTGCTGGAAAGCACCCGAAACGTTGGGTATTAAAATTAATATAAATAAAACGCAATAAAATCCGTAAAAGTAGTTTTAATCAATGATTAAAGTGATTAGTATTTCAGCAGATATATGACGGTATACCTATCTCTTTTACGACAATCGTAAAATACCTAGATCGGCGACGGGTCACCCGTGGTCCACCCATTAACAAGCTTGATAAAAATAGTAGCTCTCAATATGCAGTTTCTAGTAGAAGGCAGTTACTAGTATCTAAATAACCTTATAATATAATGCTATAAATAAATAATAAATTTGTCACAAATCTTTTAACAGTTAGATGGAACCCTGGCTTCTAAACTAGTTGTAATAACTGTACCTTAGAAACCAGTGTCTTCCCCTATTAATGGTACAGTTACAATAGATTCTGGCGATTTAAGAATAATTAGGATTCAGTTAACAATTAACTAACATGCAGTCTGTTATTTGGATAATATGAAAATAAACTATGTGCTTTGCAGCGAAAATATCTTTTCATATAGTCCAGAGTTTTGAGTTTTTACAATTCATTATGTATCAATTTTACAACTACTATAGGTACCTATAGGTAATTTTATTCAATCAAGAAAAAAGCCATAATCGCATTACAAGATTGTTGTTTTTATTTTTGCTCACTTTGAATAGCTTTTTATGTGGTAGAGCCACGCTGCAGCCATATCATAGTTGTAGCACGAATGGGTCGGCTCGACCGGGACAGGACCACGCTCTCACAGTATACCAGCGTAAAATAGCAGCGTAATGCTGCTGCGTTTTGTATAGTGAGTGTAGAGAACCAGAGACCCATTTTACTGGAATCGAGGCATTCCATCTTAGTCCTCAGGGGTGACAACGCATTTGTATTTTGACCTAGTTGAGGATAAATGTGGATGTTTATAGGCCAGAGAATCCACTTACCATCAGGTGGACTGTGTGCTCGTTTGTCACTGAATGCTATTTAAAAAAAGCTTTTAGCTACTTTTTAAAATAAATCTCTTCGCAAAACGCATTCTGAATTATTTTTCAATTGAATCTAATAAATATATGTAAGTGCTACAAAATAGAATTTACTGGGTGTATACTTATGCATATCACAGAAATCTAAATAATAGTTGTGAAAATCAATTTATATATATTAATTTTGTAATATCATAAAAGTATGAAAACGATCTTTATTCGCATCACATATTCAGATTTCTCTATAACGTTTCTGGACTGCGTAGTGGTGATGTAAGAATGTGCCCTACTTCATACCAATGTCGTCTCGTGTGTGTCGTGAGAGGGAACAGAATGAAAAAAACTAGAATATGGACAGCAGCACCTTACAATTTAAAATAATAAACTGCAGTTGCCAACCCGCTTACCAAGCGTGGCAACTATGTCAAATGTCCTCCTTATGAGACTATCTATGGGAGGGGCCTATGTTGAGCAGTAACTTTAAAGGCTGCAATGGACGGATAGACGTTATAGGCTAATAGGCACGGGTCTCTTCTCATTAAAATATTGATTACTCTGCTCAATGCGATGAAGTTAACAAAATGAGCGAATTGTTGGTTCTCACGTGTGTGGGACTTTCTAAGGAAATCATATTTTTACCTGACTGCCAAGGATGGGTTATGTTTTTCGCGCGATCTATATACATCGACTTTTCCAAGTCGCATAGTTGTTGAGAAATCGTCAAAAACCTTTACACAATGGACTGGGACACTAAAAAAGTCTTAAATGAAATTAATAATTAAAAAATCAAAAACCAGACTGCAAAAAAGACAATTTTAAAGTAATGCACTAAAATGACCGATTGACTAAAGAAAACAAAATTAAAAAAAAACTATAAAAAATAAGCTCCACTTCAGTTTAACCGACTATATTATGACCTGAAAGTCTAAGTAAAATAAGTTTAGAAGCAGGCGGGACCCAATTACAAATTATAAACCGAAAGAAAATTAATGGGTTCCGCCTGTTACTAAACTTAATATTTCACTTAGGCTATTTTACTTAGGCTTTCAGATCATAATATAATATAATAAACCGAACTAGAGTTTACGTTGTTTATAGTTTTTTTATTTGATTTTCTTTACTCAATCTTGTTAAATAGATACATAGTAAAAGTAAAATAAAGTGACTGCCTTTATAATATCTTACAGGATTAAATATATAATACACCTTGAATAAAACTATTATTTACGGATTTTATCGCGTTTAATTACTTTAATTTATTTTTATTATTATCCCGACGTTTCGGGTGCTTTACAGCGCCCATGGTCACGGGGGGGACTGAGATGTTTGACGTCCCAATGTCATAGTTAGTCCGGCTACCTTCAGTTTTTTAATATTAATTTTTGGTCCGATTTACGCAAAACGAGCTTATAGTATCATGAAGTCTTGCAGTGGTATGCTTGGGTTTGGGTTTAATTTTGTTGATTATAGGATCCCAAGCAGATGGTAGCACCCAACCATCTTCTCTATTGAAATTTGGATGTTTTTTAATTTCAATAGCCTCACGTATCATCCTTGGTAGGAATCGGTGTTCTTTTGCGAGAATTTGTGGTTTATCAAATCTAATGTAATGGTGGGGACGATCTTGAACATGTTCGCATCGCATGTTCTACTGAGGACTTGAGTAATTCCAACTATGTTGAATCAAAAAAACACTAAGCTTTAAAGCTTTTATTTATATTTATAACTGGCGATATGTCCCGGCTTCGCACGTGTGATATCTGGATTCTACAACTGCGCCACCTACTGGGTCCAACTATACCTTTGCGGAAATGTAAGCAATATGTTAGCAAAGTTTTACCGCTATCTGATGAACGGTGTGGCAGCGTATAAAATAAGAATAAGCAAAAATTATTTTTTATATATTAGATCTATGCCGTGTGTGTAACAGTGTGGAAATAGTTTTATTAGTTAGTAGGTATCTTATTTTTATCTGTTCAGACAGACAGAACATATTAAATGTGACGCTGTGTGTGATAAATACAATATTTTAAAATAAATAAATATCACTGCTTACACTATTAAATACCTATCTGTACAAGTGCTAATAGGGGCTAATCACCGATTTTTTATTTTACTAAATGATTATACTAATTAACTTTAAAAGGATTATGATGTGTCGATATGCGGCGCGAGTAGATATTTTCAAAAATGCTATCTGTTTTATACCGCTTGCCACATGAGTAGATAATCCGATTATCTGTTCATTTGCCGCTCACTCTGCCTGCATCCTCGTGCGATAGAAAGAGTTGAAGGTCTTGGTAGTAATTGCCTACATTGTACATTTCCTTTCTGAAATATTTTTTTCGGGAGATAACGTTTTCGTCCCCCTAAAACTTTACGAAATAAGACATTAGGTCATTGGTCTCAATAGATACAGTAAGATACCTTAATCTAGGTCTGTACGTTTTTCCTTTTTAGTAATTCAGTTTGGTTTAATTAAAAAAACGCTCCTGGAAGTTTTCAAATCAAAAATATAGATATTTAGATGCTAATGACTTTTAAGTACGTACGCAATATTTCTATAAAATAAAAACATACTGACTTAGTTTTTAATTTTATTTACATTTTCAAAAATTTTGAAAATTAGACTATTAACACGTTATCGTTTTTGTATAAAAATTTACAGCTTCACAATCCTCTTAAAAAGACATACATTTTAGCATCATTAAGCAATTAGTATGCGCTGGTTTTCTTTGAAATCGTGGTCCTGCCACGGCTGAGCCATACCTGCTAGCGTAGCCAAAGGGTGGATTCCTTTTCTGTCTGGGCGTTCATGTGGGTCGGTTTACTGGCAACACTTTAATGTCTTTGTGCCGTCAAATAGCAAAGCTTCCACAGCTGTGTTCCGGTCTGAGTTACCGACTACCGAGTACCAGTATAATTGCAGGCTTTGAGGCGTTCCATCTCAGTCCTCATAGGAGATTACGCATCCATAGCCTTATTTGTATAAAGTTGGCTGCAGGTAGGGTTGCCAGGTCTTAAAACCGAAAAGTCGGACAGACCAGCGAGCTTAGCCGGACATTTTGGTAAAAAGGCCGGACACACTTATTTTATTGTCATGGTAAAAGACATTTTTTTAAAGTAAAACAATGCTTTCTATCATTTACCGTAAAATCTTAAGTTCTAACGAAATAACAACTCAGTCTTCTTTATTATTAATTATTGAATATTCATTACAAAATTAATTTCAATAATTGCAGTAGTATGTATGTAAGTATGTATATGAAAAATGTAAAGAAATGGTCAAATTTAAAAAGTCTATCAAAAGCCGGACACCGTCTAATTTGGCCGGACACGCAACCAAAAAGCCCGACTGTGTCCGGCTTTGTCCGGACGTCTTTCAACGCCAGCTGCAGGGTTCCCTGGGCTGGTATAGCTACTTAGGTACCACCAGGTAGACTGAAGTTCATTTGTCGCTCCAGTTTTATATAAAATGCCCAACATTTTAATTTATGTCGTGGAATGTCGCTGTATGCATGTGAACATAGAATACTATAATACATACATAATAGAACGGGGGAGTGGGCGGAGTCCGTGTAACCACTAAAATGTCACTAACACGTTAATTCACACGTATAAATGTCAACACGAGGTGTGTTTTGACGTTACAATCGCTTCCCACGCAAAGTATTTAGAAAATGCCAAATTGCACGCTATTTACAAATAAATATGTATTAAAATCTATCTGTCAACACAATGAATCGGGTTTGTAGTAGTGATAATACGACGTTATTGCTTGTATGTGTGCTCCCGGCGACGCCTATCGTCGTACAAAATAAGGTTGACAGCCATTCTATTGTGTATTATAGTATTCTATGCATGTGAATGATTAAAGTGTAATGATTTCTTATATTTACGCGAACACTATACATTGATTACTTTTACGGATTTTATCGCGTTTTATTTATATTAATTTTAATACCCGACGTTTCGGGTGCTTTCCAGCACCCATGGTCACGGGGGACTGATGTGACTGACGTCCCGATGTCAAAGTTAACCCGGAGTACCTTCAGCTTTTTAATTATTGTCTTTGGTCCGATCTACGCAGAATGAACTAACTGTATTTTGAAGTCTTGTAGTGGTATGCTTGGGTTTAGTTTTAATTTTATTAATTATAGGATCCCAAGCATGTGGTAGTACCCAGCCTCCTTCTCTATTGAAATTAGGATGTTTTTTAATTTCAATAGCCTCACGTATCATCCTTGGTAGGAATCGATGTTCTTTCGCGAGGATTTGTGGTCTATCAAATATGATCGCAAACTGCAGACTTCCCTTGATGCTTCACGTCAGCTACGTGTTCTTTTACGCGGGTTCTAATTGATCTCTTTGTTTGCCCTATATATGAGAGACCACAATCATAATCAAGCTTGTACACTCCTGCATCTTATAGCGGAATATGACACTTGACGGATGGTAAGAACTGACTAATCTTCTTCGGCGGCTTGTAGAATGTTCTAATAGAAGCTCGCTTCAAGATGTAGCCAATCTTGTCTGTGACACCTCGGACATATGGTACTATAGCAGGCACACGCTCGGCTGTGACTAACACATCTAGAAAAGCTAAGGAATTATTTGCCTCTAACTCCATAGTAAATTGAATTTTAGGGTTTATGGAATTAAGATGTTCTAAAAATGCAGTTACTTTGTCTGATGGTAAAATTGTGAAAGTATCATCTATGTACCGCTTGTAGAACCTTGGGGTAACAGGTGCAGTAAGGAGGGCTTTCTCCTCAAAGTCTTCCATGAATATATCGGCGACAATGGGAGATACAGGTGAGCCCATCGCAACACCATCTAATTGCTTGTAAAACTCTTCATTCCACAATAGATATGTAAGGCAATGTCTTAGTAGTACTGCATATTCTGGTGGCATGTTATTTTCATCTAGTTTCCTAGTTATAATTGAGATGCAGTCTTCAACAGGTAGGCATGTAAATAGAGACTGAAATTCAAAACTGACCATGGTTTCATTGTCAGCAAGACGTAGGTCTTTTATCTCACTGACAAAATGGTATCAATCCTTAGTATGTGCTCTTATGTGTCCTCTGAGTGGTGATAATATTTTGACTAAGTGTTGAGCCAATCTGTACGTTGGCGAATCGATTTGACTCACTATTGGACGTAATGGAGCGTTAGGTTTGTGTATTTTTGGTAACCCATACAACTTGGGAGGTTTTGCACACGAAGGTATCATCGAATTGACGTCTAGATTCAATTTCTCGGAGTATTTCATAATTAGATCGCTAGTTGTTTTAGGCGTATTAGTTGTATGGTCTGTTTTGACCTTACGGTATGTACTTTAATCCGACAAAAGTTGTTGTATTTTAAAATTGTAATCCGACGTATCCATTACAACCGTAGCATTTCCTTTATCTGCGCGGAGAATCGTAAGCTCTGGTCTGTTGCGAAAGGTTTTTAACAGGTTAAATTCATTTTTGGGAAGATTTAATTTCGGCGCTGTACTTCGACTTAACATAGACGAAATGTCTTGGCGTATGGCCTCTAAATCTTCATTACCAATATTATTTTTATACAGACAATCCTCAACACTACAGATAATGTCTTCATACGGGATTCTTCGCGGTGTAATTGCATAATTAAAACCTCTTCCTAAAACTGTTTAATGTGGTGTCGTCCAGAGTATGTTTTGACAGGTTATAGACCACGCCTTGTTTACTATTCGTGTTTGTGGTCGTTTCGTTCTTACGTTGCCATTGATGTTGGACATTTGATTTAGTTGTTAATTTTTGGTATTTATCAATATGTTTATTTTTGCATTCATTGTATTTAGTTGTTTCGCGTTTATCTAAAGTTTCCATGCAATTCTTATAATCAAATGTCGATAAGACTGTCTTTAATTCACCGGACGAATTGTCTATGGTTCTGTTTATGAAACATAGATCGGTACGTTTTTGCTGAATCATCGTTATTAACAACTTTTTACTCGCCGGATTTAAGATCTTAGCGCTTCCTCGAATGTCTTTTTTAGTAGATATCTTGACACACTTAGGAATGAGATTATGATCTCTGCATCTCTTCAAGAAATTTAAAGCTGTTATGTATCTTGCGCGCTTGGTCTTTAGATCTTCTAATCGGCGTATTTTATTTGCTATTTCCAGTACGTATTGGTTTACATAATGATTTCTTATATTTACCATGGGTGCTGGAAAGCACCCGAAACGTTGGGTATTAAAATTAATATAAATAAAACGCAATAAAATCCGTAAAAGTAGTTTTAATCAATGATTAAAGTGATTAGTATTTCAGCAGATATATGACGGTATACCTATCTCTTTTACGACAATCGTAAAATACCTAGATCGGCGACGGGTCACCCGTGGTCCACCCATTAACAAGCTTGATAAAAATAGTAGCTCTCAATATGCAGTTTCTAGTAGAAGGCAGTTACTAGTATCTAAATAACCTTATAATATAATGCTATAAATAAATAATAAATTTGTCACAAATCTTTTAACAATTAAATGGAACCCTGGCTTCTAAACTAGTTGTAGTAACTGTACCTTAGAAACCAGTGTCTTCCCCTATTAATGGTACAGTTACAATAGATTCTGGCGATTTAAGAATAATTAGGATTCAGTTAACAATTAACTAACATGCAGTTTGTTATTTGGATAATATGAAAATAAACTATGTGCTTTGCAGCGAAAATATCTTTTCATATAGTCCAGAGTTCTGAGTTTTTACAATTCATTATGTATCAATTTTACAACTACTATAGGTACCTATAGGTAATTTTATTCAATCAAGAAAAAAGCCATAATCGCATTACAAGATTGTTGTTTTTATTTTTGCTCACTTTGAATAGCTTTTTATGTGGTAGAGCCACGCTGCAGCCATATCATAGTTGTAGCACGAATGGGTCGGCTCGACCGGGACAGGACCACGCTCTCACAGTATACCAGCGTAAAATAGCAGCGTAATGCTGCTGCGTTTTGTATAGTGAGTGTAGAGAACCAGAGACCCATTTTACTGGAATCGAGGCATTCCATCTTAGTCCTCAGGGGTGACAACGCATTTGTACTTTGACCTAGTTGAGGATAAATGTGGATGTTTATAGGCCAAAGCATCCACTTACCATCAGGTGGACTGTGTGCTCGTTTGTCACTGAATGCTATTTAAAAAAAAGCTTTTAGCTACTTTTTAAAATAAATCTCTTCGCAAAACGCATTCTGAATTATTTTTCAATTGAATCTAATAAATATATGTAAGTGCTACAAAATAGAATTTACTGGGTGTATATGCATATCACAGAAATCTAAATAATATGAAAATCAATTTATGTACCTATATTAATTTTGTAATGATATCATATAAAAGTATGAAAACGATCTTTATTCGCATCACATATTCGGATTTCTCTATAACGTTTCTGGACTGCGTAGTGGTGATGTAAGAATGTGCCATACTTCATACTAATGTCGTCTCGTGTGTGTCATGAGAGGGAACAGAGTGAAAGAAACTAGAATATGGACAGCAGCACCTTACAATTTAAAATAATAAACTGCAGTTGCCAACCCGCTTACCAAGCGTGGCAACTATGTCAAATGTCCTTATGAGACTATCTATGGGAGGGGCCTATGTTGAGCAGTAACTTTAAAGGCTGCAATGGACGGATAGACGTTATAGGCTAATAGGCACGGGTCTCTTCTCATTAACATATTGATTACTCTGCTCAATGCGATGAAGTTAACAAAATGAGCGTATTGTTGGTTCTCACGTGTGTGGGACTTTCTAGTTTAAGGAAATCATATTTTTACCCGACTGCCAAGGATGGGTTATGTTTTTCGCGCGATCTATATACATCGACCTTTCCAAGTCGCATAGTTGTTGAGAAATCATCAAAAACCTTTACACAATGGACTGGGACACTAAAAAGTCTTAAATGAAATAAATAATTAAAAAATCAAAAACCAGACTGCAAAAAAGACAATTTTAAAGTAATGCACTAAAATGACCGATTGACTAAAGAAAACAAAATTAAAAAAAAACTATAAAAAATAAGCTCCACTTCAGTTTAACCGACTATATTATGACCTGAAAGTCTAAGTAAAATAAGTTTAGAAGCAGGCGGGACCCAATTACAAATTATAAACCGAAAGAAAATTAATGGGTTCCGCCTGTTACTAAACTTAATATTTCATTTAGGCTATTTTACTTAGGCTTTCAGATCATAATATAATATATTAATCCGAACTAGAGTTTACGTTGTTTATAGTTTTTTTATTTAATTTTCTTTACTCAATCTTGTTAAATAGATACATAGTAAAAGTAAAATAAAGTGACTGCCTTTATAATATCTTACAGGATTAAATATATAATACACCTTGAATAAAACTATTATTTACGGATTTTATCGCGTTTACTTACTTTAATTTATTTTTATTATTATCCCCGACGTTTCGGGTGCTTTACAGCGCCCATGGTCACGGGGGGGACTGAGATGTTTGACGTCCCAATGTCATAGTTAGTCCGGCTACCTTCAGTTTTTTAATATTAATTTTTGGTCCGATTTACGCAAAACGAGCTTATAGTATCATGAAGTCTTGCAGTGGTATGCTTGGGTTTGGGTTTAATTTTGTTGATTATAGGATCCCAAGCAGATGGTAGCACCCAACCATCTTCTCTATTGAAATTTGGATGTTTTTTAATTTCAATAGCCTCGCGTATCATCCTTGGTAGGAATCGGTGTTCTTTTGCGAGAATTTGTGGTTTATCAAATCTAATGTAATGGTGGGGACGATCTTGAACATGTTCGCAGACTGCAGACTTCCTTCTTCTGCAGTCTGCGAACATGTTCAAGATCGTCCCCACCATTACATTAGATTTGATAAACCACAAATTCTCGCAAAAGAACACCGATTCCTACCAAGGATGATACGTGAGGCTATTGAAATTAAAAAAACATCCAAATTTCAATAGAGAAGATGGTTGGGTGCTACCATCTGCTTGGGATCCTATAATCAACAAAATTAAACCAAAACCCAAGCATACCACTGCAAGACTTCATGATACTATAAGCTCGTTTTGCGTAAATCGGACCAAAAATTAATATTAAAAAAACTGAAGGTAGCCGGACTAACTATGACATTGGGACGTCAAACATCTCAGACCCCCCGTGACCATGGGCGCTGTAAAGCACCCGAAACGTCGGGATAATAATAAAAATAAATTAAAGTAATTAAACGCGATAAAATCCGTAAATAATAGTTTTATTCAATGTGTAGTGTTCGCGTAAATTTAAGAAATCATTATATAATACACCTATTGGTTTCTGGCTGTAATTGGGATATGTTGGCTAAATTAAAATAATTTCGTCATTTATTATTTCTCTATGTTCTAAGCCGCGTAAAATTACACGCGGACAATACGTGGTTGTAGGCACTGACGTGTGCGCAGACGAGGATTACAATCCTTATCGTTTATCAGTTATCATTATCGACGGTACTTATAATACCGTCTGGCGAAAATTTCCTAAAATAAAAGTGTAAAGCCGCGTTTTAACCTGCAAGAACACTCGCGATAGTCTTGCATAAGTCTCATGCAATACTGTTTACATATCGAGTGGATACTTGCAATTTTTTTCTGAAATATATAATCTCAAGAGAAGCTCGCACACACACACACGAGAGCTATAGATGTCGCGACGACTAAGGCAATTAAGTTTAGAGTATTGTTGCAGGTGAAAACGCGGCCTTATAATTTATTTGCCATATCCCATGTAAGGTATAATATGCAGTTATTTTGCAATAACCGGTCAAATTCGCAAAAAAGTTTCAGAATAATTAATACAGCAATATGGTAAAAAAAATTAATTAAAAAATCTCAAACATTCTGTCCTTTTTTAAATTCAATTATTTAATGTACAAATTTTTCATCGAAACTCCAAACAATGCATTGTCATAGGTTTGTTGTAAGTTTCGCTTTATGTCTTTAAATCAAGTTTTAAGTCTTAATTTTTTTTAAACGTTACCTCAACACTAGGATTTTCTTTTACGGCAGTTTACAAACACAAAAATCACTAGGACAGACATCCAAACCCGGAACAATTACTTGTAGGCTATACAAACGCTTGTTCCGTGCGGGATTCGAACCCGCGGCCCTGAGCGCTGTAACTCATAGCTAAACCACTGAGCCACGGAGCCGTCAAATTTATTTTCATCAGATTTATTTCAATCTTTTTCTGTGTTTGCTTTAAAATTCACCTCCCACTCACTTTATTACATAGGTTCATTAATAGGAAAGACGAAGGTATTTCATTGGTAGATTTGAAGAGACCAGCGTTTAGTAGAAACTTCGGCTTTGGCCAAACTTTCAGCTGATTTTGGTCGACGGTGTATTTATTGGCCGAAACTAGCACACTAGTGATCACCTTTTCTGGCTCGCCTATGAAGATCACATCCATAGGTACACATTTTATGTTAATTATAATAACGAGTATTTTTCAAAAAGATCGTTTTTATTAGAAATCCCTACAAATATTAAGAACTGCAACCTTCGTTTTTCTAAATAAAAAAAAATCTCTCAAACGCGTTAGAAACCATCATCAATCGTTATCACGGCAGTGAATCACGTGCACTACACGTGAAACTATCAAAGCATTTGTATATAATCTTTGATATCAGAAACAATGAAGCGAATATCGAATTCTGTTCGAAATCCTTCCTTTAATCTTATAAGTACGTGACACGCAGAATTGTTGATAATAGAAACACCTATTACAAGTTTAACCAAATAAAATCATTAATACTTCTGATTTCTGTCCATCATTTTCTGTCTGTCTAAAAATAATTTAAAGGTGCAAGCCGTTTGATGCTGCGACCGTTATCCGCCGCCAAGGTTGGAGGATTGTGAAGCTGTAATTTTTCATACAAAAAGCGATAACGTTTTCTCCCCCGTAAACATAGTCTAGGAAAAGTTGTAGATATAATAAAAAAAATAAGTCCGTATGTTTTTATTTTATAAAAATACTAGCTTGCCAGGTAGACGTTGTTCTGCCCTCGACGACTCTTTGTCATGTCCTACTAAAATCATTAAATTCGTAAAAAATAATGGGCAAAAAAACTATCCTATCTCTCAAGTTGGACCAAACTGCGCGCGGTGTGCAAATTTGATGAAAATCGGTTAAGTAGTTTAGGAGTCCATCGCGGACAAACAACGTGACACGTAATTTATATATATATTAAGATTGCGCACGATATAAGTACGTAGTACCAGATATTATTTATTCTGTGATATTGTGTTGATAAAGTTATTGCATCTAAATATCTATGTTTTTGACTTAAATACCTCCTCGAGGGTTTTTATATTTTTAAATTAAACTGAACTGAATTACTAAAAAAGCAAAACGTACAGACCTAAATTAAGGTATACCGACCGAAACTAACGAGGTCGTTATCGAAATCAAAATAATATTTCAAAAAGGAAACGTACAATGTAGGAAATTGCTTCCAAGACTCTCTCCATCGCACGAGGAGGGAGGTAGAGCGAAGGGTATGATACCGATAGCATTTTTTAAAATACCTACTCGCGTAGCGTATCAGTACTTCACAATCCTCTTAATCGTCATGCTTGGAAAGAAGGCCCTATCCAGATGGGAACTTTTACGGACTGGTAATAAATTTTACGTGATAGAGCCACGCTACCGCTATACTATAGTTGTAGCACGAATGGGTCGGCTCGACCAGGGCAGGACCACACTCTCACAGAATACCAGCGTAAAATAAAAGCGTAATACTGCTTGTATTTCGATGGTGAGTGTAGAGAACCGGTGACCCTTTTTAATGGAATCGAGTTATTCTATCTTAGTCCTCAGGGGTCACAACGCATTTGCATTTTGATCCCGAGTTAAGATATATGTGGATGTCTATGGGCCACAGCATTCACTTACCATCAGGTGAACTGTGTGCTCGTTTGTCACCCAATGCTATGAAAAAAGACAACAACCACCAGCTACTTCAATGGGTTTGAAACTAATATAACCACATAAATAAAGCACTCTCCTTATGTTTTACTAATCTTATCTAAAACTCACGTCCCTACATCTGCAATACATAAGCAACGGTAGAGGTTTATGGCCAACAGTACCTTGTCTTAGACTCTTAGAGTATACATAATCATAGCTTACTTATTATGGAGTGTAGAAGTAAGGAGTACCAACTCCCATAGTAGAATAGTTGAAAAAGTGGCCATCTGTAAGCAGTAAATAACAAAATTCAAAAACTCTCCACAACAGAGGTGGAGTAACTACTGGGATGAAATGAACTTAGCAGTTGTCGACGGTTTGAAGTGTGCTGCTAAACTGCTCAGTAGCTCTAAAATCTAAAATAGTTTTTAGTAAATATAACCTCGAAAAAGTCGTCTATCCCACTAATATTTTCGGCATATTCTTTAAAATTTAGCCCGTAGCTATAGTGGCGCCACCCTTATTTAACGGTTTTCTATGGACAGTTTTTAATATACGGTCTGTACTCCTTACTTCTACACTCCATATTACATATGTATACTCTAATAACAGTGCAATTTTACGAAGCTTACGTAATTAATGTTGATAAGCTTTTTAAGGTCGAAGAAGGACAAAATAACGGATTAAAAAAGGAAAGTCAAACGATATCTTTGCTTAACTGATAATAAATGTTAACTAATCGATATTTAAATAAAATCCATCTAAGGATTTTTTTAAATATAATTAAAGGCGTAAGCATAAATCCCACCAGTTGGTAAGTGGTTGCTGTGGCCCATAGACATCTACATCTGTCCTCAAATACGAATCAAAATGCAAATACGTTGTCACCAGTGACAACCAGTTTCTAGCAAAAAGGGTCTCCGGTTCTTTACACTCACACTGTAAACACAGCATCATTAATCTGCTACTTTTATGCTGGTATTCTGTGGGAGTGTGGTCATATTTTAATTGTTAATTTCTCAGTACTCTGTTTAGATACAGTAAAATTTCGTAATGAAATAAATCGACATGTATTTCATTACGAATCTTTAAAATTTGTGTTGGGCCCATTCTATATACAAAAAGAAATTGTTTCCTTTTATATAAAAATATTGTAATCATTCTCCTATAGATAATAAATTTCGTTTGTATGGATTTGTAAACAACTTTCATTTACATCTCGGCTACATCTGCCTTAGAATAATTATATTCATTATTAAATTTATGAAATACTGAAATATACGCAGCAAGCGAACAAAAACAGTAAGTAGTTTGTATCGGTCATACCTAGTCTGTAATTTGCTGATGATGAAATATAGCCAGCAGAGTTTGGTTGCATGCGAGTCTCCTGATAACCTGCAACCAGTTGTATCTAGAGTTTGTAACCGCTAGGAGTACTGCGTTCTGCGGCTTGTGACTCCTCGTTTGCCCAGTTGGACTGGGATATAGACAATGGCTAGTCGTTATCACAAATACAGATAAATAAGGGTTAAACTAAACGTGATTATTATTAAATTAAAATACTTTTTTTTTTAAATCTGTAAAAGTCATTCATAATAACGCTTAGATATTTAGAAAAAATACCTTGTTATTAATTCGAAACCTATGTTTTTGTGTATATATATATACATTACATATAAAAAACGACGGGTTGCACTCCGGAAGTGCCGGCATAAGTGAAAACTTGAATATTAACGTTGTGCATTTTCGATATTTTGGAATGGTTAGGGAATAATTTTGCACGAATTGCTTTAATTATCAGTATAAAAGTACTATCATTTATGTGGTAGAATACAATATTTATTTATTGCGCAATGGTACACAAACATGACAATTTATATTACTTTCGCGCAAGCATGTACATTTTCGCCGCACCGTCGAAAGAGAGGGGGATACTTCCTCTCCTACGCCACGCCGGCTGTTACTCTCCATCCGTCTTGCGAATTTTCAATCAGGTCATGTGTCCTGACGCGAGTTTAACATTTTTTACCCATTACAAAAAAAGTGTACAACGCCGCTAAAGAAGTTTTCGTCTTACGAATTTTCGATCAGGTCACGTATCCTGACGTAAGTTTAACATTTTTACCCATTACAAAAAAAGTGTACGGCGCCGCTAAAGAAGTTTTCACTTCAATATGTATAATCTGCCGGTTTAATTAGGGCCCATTATTTTTTTCTACAAAGAAGGCACAGAGATGGTAGCAATAACTTGCTCGTTGATAAGAGAACCGGCTGAAACCGCATGCGCGCGCCGCGCCGTTCCCGACGGCCGCAGGGGGCCGAGCACGAACACAAACATAAATCATTCGTGTCTCAACGCACACACACACTCGCACACACACAATTTAAACTGATAACGTTATTGGACTTCTTACTTGTTCTAACTAGCGATATAATTAATACAATGCAATGACGCAGAACTTTGCAGTGTTTGCTCGAAAACTGTCTAGAAAAAAAATGCTATTATGTACACGTCATGATTGATGTTTGTGATAAGAAATTGTATGTTAATGAGAGAGTAATTAGGTACTTATTACATTCTAAGTATGAGTACAAACTCTTTTTTGTATAAATGTTTTATTTTAAAAACACAACAGGCAATAGCAAATCATATCCAGTTCTTCAACATCAGTCTATAAAATAGTCTACTCTGCCGTAAAACATGGACCTCTAATTCAATAGCCGTTCCCACAACGTTCAGCGATCGTATTTAAGACGAGGCATGATGCTAAATGCATGTTTTATAATGCCTCAAAGTATATAATCCATTGCAGTAAACAAACCCAGAAAAATATATGATATTGTCCAGGATATATGCTAGTTAGATAGTGTGTTGAAAACATGATACCACTAATCTAATACGACAGAAAAAAATCACAAACATACCTCTAAAATTTTCTTTTAACGAGTAAAAACCATACGTGATAAGTATACATGCAATCATTCTGATTTTTTGTCAGATTTTTATACATTCAACATATTAACGTAATAGTGTTTTAATTTTTTAGTCCAACTAATAGTTTTTTTTTAAACCACATATTCCTATTTCTGAAATAATACGTACGGATGTTTGCGTAAACGCCTGTGCAGAGTCACTGCCGGCCGAGGCCTGGTGCTGCCTGGTGCTGTAGAGACGTGTCGCTCTTTTTGCCGCAATATTTACGTTAAGATGTTTTAAGGACGCGTTTACAAAATTGATACAGGTATAGAATCGAACTATTACATTGACACATACACAAGTGTACGCACGGTTGTCGCGGGAATCGTTGTCAAATAAAATTATATTGATAATTTGAAAGATCGAATTTGCTTTTGATTTCTTTTACCTCATAAATATACTTAGATACATAGAGTAATTAGATTTAGATACGAAATACGAATACCTACTTAGAGACTGCTTGACGGGAGCCCTGGTGAGATGTTGCGTGGACTTTAGGCTGGTTTTGTCAGTTATGATAAGACCTTACCTCCGGACGTGATGGGGTGACCAGTAGGTGAACTTCAGTAACTAATACTGGAACACCTGGACTAGTAGAACTAAGTGTGCCGAATTTGGGCTCGTTTTGTTAGGTATGATGAGTTCTTACCTCCGTTGGGAGCTGGGGTATTTTGTAATCGCTATTGAAACTGGTGCGAGTCTATAGATGTGCCGTGTTTGGGCTCGTTTAGTTAGGTATGATGAGTCTTTACCTCCGGAATTGCCGGAGTGACCTGAAGGTGTACTTTGGTAATCAGGTACACCGCGTACGCGGCACCAGGTACGCGATCAGGTCCAATACCGATTACCAAATTATACCTTCAGGTCACTCCGTCAAGTCCGGAGGTAAGAAATCATCATACATAACAAAACGAGCCCAAACTCGGCACACCTAGTAGTACTCGGCGACCAGTTCCAATAGCGATTATTAAAGTACACCTTCAGGTCACTCCATCAAGTCCGGAGGTAAGGTACCTAATACAAAACAGTAAAATAAACAAGTGGTTTTATTTGAAACTATTCTTTTTCTGTAATTTTAGCTATTTTGCCAACGAAACTTGGGTTTTTTTAGAATTTGTGAGTTGGCGTTTTAAATGTATATGTATGTAATAGTTAAAAAAAATATTGATAATTAAAATATAGTGTGATGCCCAGACTCCAGACCTCGTAAACAGTTTTGATATTAGTGAGTAGGTACTCAAAATATTATTACTAAAATACCTAGTAGTGTTGAGAACAGTAGACCTCAGGGAAAAGTTTTTGTTTGGAGGTGAATTGTCTGCTTGCTTTGCGCATACTGTGTTCACGCGGCGCTCTCCGACTGCCGGTTGCGCTCGGCCCACTGCGGGACGCGCGGGTGACAAACGAATTTGAAATCGTGCTAAGACCTAGTCTTAAGAATGTTTCGGGCCTATCTAGTGAAGCTGTTACATTTTCCAATCAATCAATATACATCTAACACCATACCAAACGCACAGTACTGAAGTCAGAGGTGGAAGACCTGAAATGTCTCATAATAATTATCTTTTTACCTGGTAGAGCCATGCTGCAGCGATACTTGTATAGTTGTAGCATGAATGGGTCGGCTCGACCGGGGAATCACCACGCTCTCATAGAATACCAGCGTAAAGTAGCTGTTTAACGCTGCTGTGTGTCGTACGGTGAGTGTAGAGATCCGGAGACCCTTTTTACTGGAACCAAGGCATTCCTCACGAGTGACAGCGCATCTGCATTTTGATTTGTAATCGAGGATAGATGTAGATGTCATGGATCACAGCAACCACTTACCATGAGGGGGCTGCGTGCTCGTTTGTCACCCTTATCCAACTTATCCTATAAAAAAATCAACTCTTACGACACTACAGTATGAGATGGAGAGATTGATCTTATAACACCCTCAGACAAAATATTTTTATTTTGTCTGAGATTACACCACTATTTTACGCCGCATCATCATATTATTATTTATATGTAACTGTTTTTAATATAAAGGTTTTCACGTATTACACAGGTTCATTGAGGTCCATAGACTGACCCAAAACAATAAAGATGTAAATGGGCTCCATGAATCCCAAGGACAACACAACTTATTACATTCGTCATAATTTCACCTTAAATTATTAATTAAATTTTAATTAAAAATAATTAACTATGTTTTTATTTTACTCGCATTCAATTGCATAATGTGTAAAAAAACAACTACTGTCCGGACTGCGATGAGGTCTCTTCATAAACAGAGACATATCAGTCACCTCTTGACCTGGTGCCTATCGTACCGGTAATAACCGGACAACGGCCGCGGCAGGCGGCTTATGATAACGTTATACAACACAAATTCTGTCGCGATTTGAGACTTTGTCAAGCGATTTTCGACTCTAACACTACCTTTAAATCATAATTTAAAAATAATGTAAAAACAAAATACGCATCTTTACTGACTAATTCATACAAATGCCAGCAGAATTTGGAATTAATGATTTTTCGAATAAATAAAGGCGACTGTTCGCAGGGGACTCAGACTGTTATCAGTGCGTTGTCGCTCCGAGACGTTTTATAAGTAGGTAACGCGAGCAGGCACATCCATTACACGTACCGACCGCGTAGTGACCAGCAGTACAGAAATAATTTATACTGGTAAACAAAAATAATAAAATAAAAAGTGCAACAATGTTAGTGTTTCCGCAATGGAGGCCTGAAATACAGGACGGGTGTAGAACACAACGATGGATGCCCGCCGAGATGTTCGCGCCGTACTTTGCAAGGCCAGTGTTAACGCCTCCACCTCTTCCACCGCAGGTGTGAATATTTTAGAAATTCATTATAAAGACTGCTAAAAACATATACACATATTTCTAATGTTTAGATACTTTGAATAACAATATGGTATAAACAGAAAGATGGATATTGGTTTTGCGTGTATATTTTTCATAATTGTTTTATTGTTTGTTTTTTCTAGTTGGAGGATGAAGACTCATTGGGTGGGTCATCACCTGAGCGAAATGTAAACGAGACTGTTGAAATAGGGGAAGGTGTATGCGGCTGGCGCGGGTGTGGGGTGCGTTTTCCGAATGTTGCCCGTTTGTCTGCACACATCGCCCGCGGGCATGCACACGCGCATAGAGACGGTCTATTCTACTGTGGCTGGAAGGGTTGTTCCAGGCCTCAAAGAGGATTCAACGCTAGGTAATATAAAACATTAACATGTTAAACACACACAATTATATTTATTTACATTATATATATTTAACATAGGTAATATTTATATATAATTTACCAATATTGTTCTAAAAAATAAAACAAAGCGGAGGTTTTTTTAAGAATATCCACTTACCTTATATCGTACCTTGGGTGTCGTAAGAGGCGACAGAGGGAAACAGGAGATGGGTAGCAGCAAGTCCTTGACTTAACTCAGAATAAAAAAGGTAAGGTAAAAAAGAAACCCGTTTGCAAAGCGTGGCAACTTTGTCAAAATCCAAGGGGGATGAGGATGAGGCACTCTATGGGGGAGGCCTACGCATCAGTAAACTTTTATAGGCTTTAATGGCTTTATATATGGCTTTTATAGCTTTAATTCTTAAAATTATCACTTCCTGTTGTTAGTCTGTAAAATTTATTTCAAGTATATCTTACTCGTAATTCTTAAATTATTTTTATCTTGCCCTCAGATACAAGATGTTAGTACATGTACGTACTCACACAAACGAGCGCCCGCACACATGCAACCAGTGTAACAAGTGCTTCTCCAGAGCTGAAAACTTGAAAATTCATCTTAGATCGCACTCCGGCGAAAAACCTTACGTTTGTCCATATGAGGTTAGATATAAAAAGCTACTATTTTTATATATATTTATATTTACGCACATAAAATAAAATACAGTAAAAATATAACAAAATATGTTTATATTGTTTACAGGGTTGTGGTAAAGCCTATTCAAACTCAAGCGACCGTTTCAAGCACACGCGAACACATACCGTAGACAAACCCTATTGTTGTAAGATACCAGGCTGCAACAAACGGTATACAGATCCCTCAAGTTTGAGAAAACACGTCAAAACGTACAAACACTTCGCTCCTGAAGAAACTACAAAACGAGAGTCGTCAGATGAGAGTCAAGAACGAGAAAGCTTATCACCACCAAGAGAAACCAGTTATGCCATAGAGTCTGTTTCACCGATACATGGATGTTTTACTTACCCAAGTCAGAATGCAACTTCACCAAAAGTATTGCACAATCGACTGCCATTTTCAGAGCCTCATATATCGGCAGTTGGTTACGTTCCACAAGTAACGTATGTGAGACCTTTGGAACCCATTTATCCTATCAGAGTACCGACGCATGAAATGTCATATTTAGAATACACACAGATGTATGACCACGCTTACAAAAGTTATTATTCAAATGGCATCAGTTATCCTGTACTACGAACGAGTGTTAGCGAGAAATCTTATATATATAACGACCGAAGCCTAATTAAGCCTATTAAGCCCACAGAAGTCACCAACGACTACAGAAACATTGAGGACGCGCCTTTAAATTTGATTTGCTCTAAGCGAATTGAATGCAAACCCATCGACGATCTAGTCAGATTCACGGATTTGCCCTTAGATTTAAGTACAAAAAGTTGACTTTAGTAAAAAGATTTTATTGAAAATAAATTATTTATTGAAATATTTGTTTTAAAAGAAACTACATCTTTATACATAATATCTGTAACCTGGTGCTAAATGGGCCAAAGTTCGTACGTTTATTGATAGTCTTTCAAAAGATACTAAGTAAAAAAGGCCAATGTAAGGTGTTCTTTCATACTGTTTAATAAAAGAATGTATGCGCTAGAAGGGCTGCGGTAAACATAAACCAATTAAAAATATATTTTTTTGTTTTGCTATTGGTAGAGTATGAGCTAAAACGACCAAGGTAAGTTCTTTTTGTGATATAATCTTAGTTGGCTGTTTAGTTTTTAGTAAAGCAAAAAAGCCCATGTTTACTTTGCATTTTTTTAAAAGAGGAGGCAAACGAGCATGCGGCTCACCTGATGTTAAGTGACTACCGCCGCCCATGATCAACCGCAATACCAGAGGAATTGCAGGAGCGTTGCCGGCCCTTTAGAAAGGAGTAAGCTCTTTTCTTGAAGGTCCCCAGGTCGTATCGGTCCGGCATACACCTCAAAGCCAAAAAAATTTACTGGAAATTTTTGTAGAAGAGTTTAATTTGACATTCATGAAACCGAAATAACAAGTAATTTTTTTAAGTTTCGTACTAAAAAATAGTACCATCCTTACCACCATCTAAGAACCGAAAAGAAAAAATTTACATGTATAGTGACAGCTGTCCAGGATAGAATCGCAATATTTATGTTGCCGGTATGATCTCGTATTTTATGGAATCGTCACATTATGTCCCACAGCTAGGAACAGACCTCCTCTCGTTTTCAGAGGGGGTTTGGTTTAACAATTTCAGTAGTTGTCGGTGAAGATCGAAGTCAGTTTCTTGCGTTACTTCGAAGTTATGAGACAAGCGAGCACGTAGTTCATATCGTAGCCTAATCTGATACTCAAAATTACATAAAATGACGACAGCATGTAACAAAAGAAAGTTTATACAAAACATGAGATGGAAAATATCTACTATTTACAAAGTTTTCCTCCAGTTCATCATATTCAGCACATTATTATCATTGAAACAACATCCATGACACCAAAGATTTAAATAGTACTATTTAAATCATTGCATGACACGACTTTCTGCTGCAGTTTACTGTATTAAGTATTTACTCCATAAGTGTAGACTGTAGACATATTAGTCTTGTTCACACTGGTTATTTTCGTCTTGTTTGCGAAGTGTGCGTGTTTAAGAATTAAAAAAAAAACTTTATCTTCAACATATTTTTAACGGATTTTTTCAATATTGGGCGGTACCTATAGAGTAAGTACTTATTAATAATTTTGGCCTTGATGTTATAAATGCATAATGAATTTCTATATCGTTATGCGAGTATCACTCCAGAGAAGGCACAGCCCATTTGTACTATCGACCGGAAGAACTCATACTATTTTTGCGTTCTGTTACTTAAAAATGAAATAATTTACAGCAAAGTATTGCGTATGCCACTCTGACGGCGCGGCGGTTAGGTACTAACTATAACTAACCTTTACACTGGATAAATAAAAAACCGTACCGGAGTTCTGACCTTTTAACGCACTATCATCGCCATCAATCAAGCACTCAATCAACTAAGCACTTCCAGAATATTAAAAAACCTCCTAACAATACAAAAATTTCCGAAACACGCTAGCATTCGGAACAACATGTAATACCCAAAAACTGTCGTGTTTTTGGAAAGTGTAACTCCGGTTGGAATTCGAAACAATCTGATACATAATGATAAGGATGTCCAAAGAGTATAGTAACTGAGGATGTCCTATTGCAACGAATATGTAAGTGTATCAAAAAGTAGACGCGGAAGTGTTTTAAAGCACATATGTTGCCTCCAGGAGTGTTTTATAATGTTATTCGGTAGTAACCAAACGACAATGGTGCTGTGATTCAGGGCATCATCTAATCTCGAATAAAAATAGTTAAACCTAAGGATTAACACGACAGCTCGCTTCGTGCTTTGCGGCACGACCTCTGAGGATTTCCTTTTTTTTTTGCGATATATTCATGAAAAATTAGTACTTTTAATGTACCTACTTTTGAATTTTACAAGTGTAGTCTCATAGTTTTTTTTTATAGGAGAAGGGCAAGAGATCATACGGCTCACCTGATGGTAAGTGATTACCGCCGCCCATGAGCAACTGCAACACCAGGGGAATTGCAGATGCGTTGCCGGCACTGACCTCTATATACTTGTATAAATAGGGTTAGAGGTTGCCAGCCTTTTAAAAAGGAGTAGGCTCTTTTCTTGAAGGTCCCTAAGCGGTTTTCCCCGTCACCGTAGTTTCGTTATGCCGATGGTCGTGCCAGGTAGAAGCTTTTTAAGGATATTGAAATCAATTATTACATTAAAATACTACTTTTTTTTACAAATGTGTGCCGTAAAAAAGCTAAGAATATCCTCCGTGGACACGTCACAAAGCTTTGTTACGAGAAGGGGTTTAGGGTCCAATACTACGATTCTATGCTGAAATTCTCGCGAGCGTAGTACAAACCTACCTATCGATCTGAACTATTCGTACTGTGGCCATAATACGCTCTGGGCGCGGCTCTGCCACGGTTTTAGAATTCCATATGTACCTTAAAAGGAAAAATACGTAACCCATATATAGTTTCATGTCTGTCTGTCCATTTATTCGACTGTCTTTCCGCCTTTTATGATGAGGAACAGGTAAAGGTATCAAATTGAAGTCAATATTAAATACTAAGGTCGATAGCCCCTAGAGCAGTTAAAATTCAAGCTTCTATATTAACACAAAATATCGGCCATTTTGGTAACATATTTTGATACTTACAAACTCATCAAAAGTATGTTACTTACTTCTTGAAATTGTGAAGCAAGATCTCAGGACAAGTAAAGGAAAGCATCCGAAATCCGTTAATTGGTAGTATATAGGTATCGATAGCTATGACGTATATTTTTTTTGCGATTACAAACTTATATTTACAGTTGGAGCATCGACAAAGTAGAAAAATATGTAGATCGATGTATAGTGGGACGTTTTTTCTACTGTAAAGATGAGATTGTCCTTATAATCGACATACTTTTTCGTTTTCGAACCAAGCAATGTTTCGTTCCGTTTTTACATCAGCGTCAATTTATGAATTTTATTAAGTAAATTATTTTGATGAAAGTACGTGTACTAACCTAACTGATTACATTGTTATACGTACCTATTGTTTTTTTTTATTTGGTTCACAAACGGAATGTAACATTTACATGGTTCAGGTAACATAAAAAAGTAACAAACAAACGTTCATTCTAATAACAGTGTTCACAGCATGCAACAAGTGGACAAGATAACAAATCCAAATAAAGAAATGAAAAAACTCTAAAGTAATAAATATTAGTTTATTAATGGCTAATGTTAGCCCTTGCTGAGGTCTTAGAACCATGAAAGATGTCGAACAACTCACGAATATTATTGTAACTGTTGGTCATTGCGTACAATGGCGAGTGCCGCCCCGCCACTGTTTTACAGTGTGGCGTGACTAAAGTTTTTTTGCGGCCCAAGCGACTACCAGCTCTAGGGACCGACACATCTAAATGATTTAAAATGTTCGGACAGTTGATGAGACTACGGATAATTTTATAGAGACTTGATTACCTCGTTGGTCTAGTGGTTGTAGTAGTGCGTCTGCTGATCATGAGGTCCTGGGTTCGAATCTCAGGTCGGGCCAAAAAATCAGTTATTGAGTTTTTCTGTCCAGAAATTCTCAGTAGCTGCCCGGAGTCAGGAAGTTGGCGGTGTCCCACCCCCGTGCCTCGGAAAGCACGTTAAGCCGTTGGTCCTGCGCCTGATCTCTCTCCGGTCGTGTCGGTTTACCGTCCCATCGGATTATGAGAGTGAGGGAATAGAGAGTGCACCTGTGCTTGCGCATATACTTGGGCACTATAATCCTGTCCTGCGCCGATGGCTAGCCTCCGTTGAGGCAGGCCGCCGTGGCCGAAATTCGGTCTGGAGGACATTATTATTATTATTATTAATTTTATAGAGGCACATGACATCAGATGATTCCCGCCGCTTGGATAGCGATTCTAATTTGTAGTCTGCCAATGTACTCTCGTATAAAATGAGTGTCCTGCATTGGTTATTTGCATACGATAACTGGTACATAAACCTTTTCTGAATCTTTTCCAGTCGGTTTGAGTAACACTTGTACCTCAGATTCCAGACTGGGATAGCGTATTACACAATACTTCTCACCCAACAGTTATGATACCGAAATGGAAATTATAAATGTAAGACTCATTTTGATAATTTACGGCTTTGTTAATTTACGGAATTCTTGTGTTGCTATCAATAACGATCAAGTCATCGCCTCTCGATTTTTGAGATAGATGAGAGATGCGCTTCACCTGATGGGAAGTGTCTACCGCCGCCTGTGGACAACTGCAATACCAGAGGAGTAGCAAGTGCATTTTTGGCCTATTAAAAAGAGTATGCCCGAAGAGTAAGAATAAGTAGTACTAGGAAAAAAACTCCTAGTAAATCGCACAGTGGGTAGCTGCTATGCTTCCAGATCACAAACAGAGGAACGTCAAGCTGTGGATGATGTGAATTTTTGTCACGATGTGCGATGGTGAATTTGGTGGCTGATATTAATTCAAACAATTTCTCTAAGCACTTCCTTTGGTAAATACAATAGAAAATACAAAGAAATGTAACTCTTTTTTTTATTGAATAAGGAAGAAAAACGAGTACGATATCCACCTGATGGTAAGTGGATGCTGTGGCCCACGGACACCTACATCTATCCTTAATTGAAAATCAAAATGCAGTTGTGTTGCCACCCTTGAGGACTAAGATGGAATTTTTAGCAATAAGGCTCCCCGGTTCTCAACACTTACCATACGATACACAACAGCAATAAGTTGCTATTTTATGTTTGTATTCCGTGACACTGTGGTCTCTCCCCTGGTCGACGACCCGACCTGTTCGTGTAGAACCATAATATGGCTGCAGTGTGACTCTACCACGTATTATGGTTAGTACCCGGATGACCGAGCTTTGCTCGGTTATTTTTTTGGAAGTTACATTTAAATACAAATTACTTGAATAATATTTTTTGATCTTATTGACATAATAGAAAAAACTGAACTGGTTATTTGAATGAAAATCGTGAGTGCAATTCGTTTAATTAAATTTTTTTCTTATTTTTAAAAATTACTAAAAAAAAGGGCTCGAAATAATAGATTTTCTCACAAAAGAAGGGAATTTAAAAAAAAAAGGAAAAAAAGTCGGACCCAAGAAACGGGACGCGAACCACGGACATCCCACCTGAGCTATTACGACCGTTAGTAGTCAGTCAAAATTTACCTTTCTTATATTGTAGCAGTTTTTTTATTGCTTGAAAACACGGACAAAAGGACATTTTCTAAAAATAAATCCTAGCTAGATCGATTTATTGCCCCCAAAACTCCCTGGACACTAAATTTTATGAAAATCGTTGGAGCCGTTTACGAGACTCCGATTATATATATATACAAGAATTGCTCGTTTAAAGGATACTTATAATACCGCACCATACCAATGTTGAAACTAGGTATCTCTTAATTTCCAATATAGCATCGTATCAAAATTAGATTCCTTGCTTCTTAAACAACCCGCATCCCTAAATACCATACAGATTGGACATGAGTCTGTCGCAAACTACGCATGGCGTTGCTAAAAGGAATTGATTATGTATGAAATATAAAAATACATGTGCAATATCCATTTTTATTATTTATTTATTATTACAAAATATAACACGCCTTATAAATTTTGTAATCGATTTGACCTAATTTAAGTAGTTCGGGAAAAAGTTTGTGTGTGCGCTGTGCTATGCCTGCACAAGACGAGACATGCCTTCCGCAATCGTGTTGAGAGCGGCGAGGTCCTTCCGCGCAGTATCCATCAAGTGTGCCATTCCACGCTGCTGCAGCGTCAAAAACTGCTTCACGTCTTCTTGCGCACCTAGAATATGATCGAAAAAACTTATTTAGCAACATAAAGAAATCGACATAAATTTGACTAAATCCGAGTGTGATTTTTTATCATAAAACTAAAAAATGGTTCCTATAAACTTCAGTTTTGTGGGAGGTTGAAATGTAAATTTTTACAATTTGTAATATTGTAGGCTTTCATTAAAATACCAATCAATACTTTAGAAGATTTAAAGCCACAAAAGTATGTATCTAATTTAGGTTTAGGTTTATTATCTGGAATAGAATAATAATAATTATTTTTCGTGCCTCGTATAACTCTGTGGGGTGGGCATTTTAATAATAAAATAATGCTAGCAATAAGCAAAAATAGCGTTACAAATTCTAAAAATATGTTTTATTAATTTTAAATAATACACAACGATTATAGAAGACTTTTACCAAATTTATATCTTTAAGGTAGGGGTGAGGACGGCAATTTTAACTCTAGCAACCCTGGCAGCTACTCATGCTACGCCGCTGATTAAACCGTTTTAATACAACATTGATTTTTAAAGCGCAATCAAACAGACGTCACAAACAGAAAGGATATTAGCGATAAGCAACACGTACAATGTTGACGCAGCCAATATTTACCTGGATCTAAATGATAGCGCTCCTGTGGTGCGCCTGCACTGGCACTGCGCTGAAGTCTAACCGCGCACAGGAGCTCGTTCAAACGACCCTGTGAAATAAAAATAAAATAATTACAAAAAAAAATCCTTTAGGATTTCACTTGCAACTAATAAGTAAATATATGATAAACCTCACGTTATAACTTGCCAACCAGAATTTAAAAAAAATAAGCACTAAATAAAATCGTAATAAAACTAAACAGATAAGTAACAAGTAGGAGGTTAGGTCGATATCAAAATTAGCGTATAGACAGCGAACTACGCGGCCCATAAGGACCGGTTACCGGTTCTTTTAAAAAGGAGTAAGCTCATTTATTAAGGGTCCCTAAGTCGTATCAGTCTGGAAAAATCGTCGGTGGTAGCCGATTCCACAAACAAGTCATGCGATGAAACTCCTAGTAAATCGTACAGTGATGGACCGCCGAGCATCCAGGTGGTGTGGATGGTATCTAGAGTATTGTAGATATGCGCGATGGTGGAATTTAGGAGCTGGAAATAGTCCGTACAATTTCTTTGAGCACCCCCCGTGGTAAATGTAAACATTTCTTCGCAAAGCCATTGAATTAAGCAGATTAGAAAGAACCCGGTCGTCGAGGATTCGGACCGCTTTTTCTAAATGTGTTCAAGTTGGAGTTGGCCCTGGATGCCCCGACACAGAGTTGACAAGAGTATTCCAGGTGAGAACGAATTTGCGACTTGTTAAGTTGTGGTGTGCCGGCATGAAATAACTGTCTCGCTTCACTGAGTACGCCAAGCTTTTCGGAGGCCAACTTTGGCTTCCCTTTCAATTGACAGCGAAGCTGCACTTCTATGTCGACCGGCCCGGTATGTCGACGCCACGATTGCGATGATGGCTAAAGGAGCAAGGGGAAATTAGGCTATGCGACAACGTTCTTTTTAGCAATAAACGCGCAATCTTGTGTTTTCTGAGGGTTAAACTAGACTTGCTTCAGTAGTCCTCAATCCGAGACTTTGTTTAACAAAGACTCGACCTCAGACACAAGTTATTCTGGTACTCGACAACGAGAGCTATGACTTTTGTATCACTTATGCCCGAAATATGTTTCATTTTTGGCTAACACCTGTACGAATTTCAAATAAGTAGAATAATTACTTAAATTAAGGTAAAATTTAATCGAAAAAGAATTTAAAAAGAATTTATCGCGTATATTTAATTTAAAAAGTTAAATATACGCGATAAATTCCGTAAAAACTAGTATTATTTCAATAAAATATTATACTTTAAATACGATTATCTACACCTGTTATTATTGTATTGGACACCTGAATGCTGTTTTTTTCTCATTATTTTCCTCATAGGCGTTTAACTCTCATTGAAGAGTGACGCAGTGTCAGAGGCGCAGACTTGCAGCGTCACTACAATCTTAATTCCGTTTTATTTTACTGTAGTATGATATAAAATTATCAATAGAATTAGATTTTACTACCACACACGCGGTCGTCACTCACGTGTCCACCTGCCAGCCGGTTTTAACCGGTTACGGTGATAAGCAATGTTTGAGATTGCTGAGTGTGCTAAGCTAATAGTACCCCTGACACCCCAGCTGATATCATTATATAATAATAGTCTTTAATGTCTACCTTAACGCGTTTCAACTGCTATTGTTAGTTGACGTATATAATCTTGTCTAGAAAACTATATTCTATATACTATATTCTTTAAGCTATATTTAGACCAAATTTGCAGAGAATTTTCAGAATAAGTATTATAGGCATATGATAAAGATAAATTAATTTAAAAAAATTGGTTGACCCTGCTGGCCATCTCTGGAACTTCCCGCAAATTTCAAATGGAAAGCGCTCAAAAATTCACCAAATTAGGTTTAGAAATCTCGAAGTTATGTTAAAAAAAAAGTTTTTTACTCAAATTCTCCTTAGATATCTCGCGAAAGAATGAACCGATTTTTATTTTCCAAACGGCATTTGACGTCATTTTTTTTTTGAAGTTAAGAGCTGATTAGTTATTGAAATCGATCGATAAAGCCGTTTAAAAGTTATTCCAAAAAAACAGTTATTCAAAATTTTTATTTTTGAAATTTCTCAAAAACTACTCGTCTGAATTAGTTCATATTATTACCAAATTCTATTCCACATTGAGATCTTTAGAACACCGCACCTCAATCGATCAAGACGTTTAAAAGTTATGAAAGGTTTACATACACACAACATATAAGTAGGTACATACATACATCTGTACGGATGTCCACGTGAAATTAGTGAGAATAGCTTCCTGGGATTTCAAAACGTCGAGATCTGATGAAAACTCGATTTTCGAAAATCAAACAATCTGTTCTTTTTATCTTTCAAATTCAAAATACGTGGTACTTAACGCATTATTTTAACTGATTTTATTGCGCACGATCGGTAGGCAAAAACGTTGTTGCCCTTAAGTCACATTCAATTTGGGTTAATTTCAAATAAAAGTAGAAGCCTTTACTTTTATTTTAAAAAACTGCAATAACGGTAGGTATATCATTATTTATATATTTGAAATTAGTTTAAGTTGGCTATTCTTTAAAAAATAACCCCGTATAACGAAATCAAGCTAGCTGGAATTTGTAATTAATTACAAATTACTTCTAATTTGAAGCTTGTTTGACTCACGATAAAGTTTTGTGGATACCCTTATATTAATTAACTTTATATCTACATACTTAATTTTATCATCATCCAAACGTTGTTTAGTAAACAATGCTTCCACCTGTATCATATCTCCTGCTTCGGAAAATCAATTATTTATAGTTGTATGTAGGCTTGTAGTAAAAATATCGAAGTATGGATATATCAATATATTATGTTCGATAATCGATATAAAATATTAAGTTCTGAAAATGTATCAAATACGATATACAGTAGACTACTAGTCTACACACGACTGTCGACGACTCAGACTGACGATATACAGCGCTGATGTATTTCCAAAAGCCAATACACAAAAATAAAATACACTTTTGTCACCACTGACAAAAACCCCTGGAATTCAGATAATCTATTAAAATTTTGGACTGACAGTCGCCATTTCACTAAAGTCCTTTCAGAAATGTATTTGGTACCTACTCTACATCTTTAAGTTTCATCATCAGAGAGAGTGGCATCAGTCGTCGCATCTTAGCGTACCCAATAACAGAAGCGGACTTTTAGCAGAGCATATCAAACAGTTTTTCTTTTGTTTCTTTTGAATAAATTTTAAACAAAAGCTTTTGCAAAATTCTATTGGTAAAAGTTTTTCCTTCGACGGCTCACGTTTCATCTCACCGAGAAGGGTCTCAGGCTGTGTGATTTATATGGACACCCTACAACGTATCCCAAATATGTTCCTTAAACGCCTAATTATAAGCAAATTTAGTAACAAATATAGAAACCAAATGTGAAAATCGCGATGTTAACTTTTTGTACAAAATGTTTAATACTCGTAATTATATTGACTTCCCAGTCCCCATACTTATTGACTGAACTTAAAATCTATCTTTTACATTCCTCCTTGTAAGACAAACTATGCAAGAAGTCGATTTATTGTTAGATCCTGTAATTTATATAACCATTTTTATACGTGGTAGAGCCATGCTGCAGATATATTAGAAGTATAGTTCTAGCACGAATGGGTCGGCTCAACCGGGGAAGGACCACGCTCTCACAGAATACCAGCGTAAAATAGTGCTTAATGCTGCTGTTTCGTATGGTGAGTGTAGAGAACCGGAGACCCTTTTTACTGGTAACTAGGCATTCCATCTTAGTCCACACGGGTGACAGCGCATCTGCATTTTGATTTGTAATCGAGGATAGATGTAGATGTCTATGGGGCACAGCAACCACTTACCATCAGGTGGACTGTGTGCTCGATTGTCAGCCTATACTATAAAAAAGATGAAGGGTAGCTGCTATAAGACTGAGCTGAAATGAACCAAAATGGCAGCCATCCTCTTGACTTGACAGTGGTAGAGCCACGCAGCGGCTGTTGATGTCGCATGGATGGGCCAGCTTGAACCGGGGTGGTACCACGACCTCACAAAATACCTGTGTGAAGTAGAGGTTTACCTCTGCGTTTCGCTTGGGCTGGAGGTCCAATTCCCCTTCCCCCTTAACATAGTAGCGGAATCGAATAAAAACTACCCCAAGAGGGTACCTACTACGCGATATAATATCGAATAATAAAAATTGTCGAAAGTCAATTAAAAAAACTAGCCCTAGTCTAGTGATAAACTTCGAAGAAATTTTTTAAAGGCGTTTTTACAAGAACCTCAACCTAAAATTCAAAATTAACTTTACTATAATATTAATATTTCTAAATTCTAAACCACAATGGTACGAAAGTCCCATCGCTATTATCAGCTTGGCTGTCGTACGTACGTAAATATATATAGCCCTATAAGCACCGTATCGTCTACAAAAACGTCTGAAGATAATGTCGTGATAAAAATGTTGATATCGACCACGCACAAAGCGTGTGCACACAATTAATTAACGCAAGGTACACAACTAATACTTTCAGTTGCCGGAACTAAAGCTGTAATGGATAAAACCGACCAAACTTTGACTCGGGATGATTATGCGAGGCTGACACTGAAAGTTCTTAGAAAATCAAAAACTGAAGAAAAGAAGCAAGGTATTAGTTTTATTATATCTATTCAAAATAGTGTCCATTTACATCAATACATCGCTGCAACCGATGGAACCTCTGAGAAAAGCACTTTGCCCTCTCTTCCTTAGGAGTTTCTTCGACGGGATTTTGAAACGCAGCCACTGCTTCCTTGGCGTCCACAAAGCGTTTTCCTCGAAGTTTTATTTTTATTTTCGGAAATAAATAAAAATCGCAAGGTGCGAGGTCGGGGCTGTAGGGCGGGTGACCCAGTAATAAATACCACGTCTGACATCGTCAAGTAGTCGATTGTTTGCTTGGCGGTGTGCGACGAGGCGTTGTCGCGGTGAAGGACGATCCTACTGCGCGGTCGGTCGGGGCAAACCCCGACCTTTTTCCAAGACAAGTGGCAAACAATTGTTAGTGTACCACTCTGCAGTAACTGATTTTCGATCCTCTAAAACAATTGTTGCGTAATGACCTGTACTTCCGAAGAACGAGGCCATCAAATTTTTCCCACAGTTCAACCTCTCTTCATTTTAGTTGGCAACTCCTTGGAAGAAAACACCCAGACAGCAGACTGTCTCTTAGTTTCAGGATCATAACAATAAATTCAGCTTTCGTTACACGTAAGTATGTCAAACACAGCATTTAAGTCACCTCCGTTAAATCTTTGAACCATTTTACGACACCAATCAACACGACGGAGTTTTGGGCCTCTATCAAATTATGAGGTATCCACCGGGCACAAAGCTTCCTGGATGCTAAATGTTCATGAAGGATTTTGTGCACTTGACTCATACCGATGCCTAAGCTTGTCCGAATCTGCTGATAAGTCACTCTTTTGTCAGTCTCTATCATACGCCGCACAACACTGATGTTATCTTCAGTCGTCGCCGTAGAAGGCCGTCCCTCACGCAGATCATCGGTGAGATTAGTGCGACCACGTTTAAACTCATTAAACCAGTTGTAAACAGTGGCACGGGATGGGGCTTCATCGTGAAAGGCCAATCGAAGTCTATCATAACTTTCTTGTTGACTTAAATGACATCGAAAGTCATAAAATGTCATTGTACGAAATTTTTTCGCGTTAAATTCATGCTGACATGACACAATTTTCAATTCGCCGCCAAATCGTAAACAAATGACGAATTAATAAAATACATACCTACCTACACAATAATATTGGCAATTTTATATAATATTTCCATTTTCAAAGTTTGAACTTATGTTTTTATTATATCATTTACAAGTGGCCAGTTCTAAAAAAATTCAGTATCGCCCTCGTATCTAATGCAATCCATGAGATCTTTTGAGCATTTTCCATAATCGCCTCTAATGACAACGGAAATCAGGTGATAGATCTAAAAACATCTAGGAGGAGAATATAATACCTCTGGATCGCCAAACTACTTGAAATTTTATGAAATTTACATCTTTTACAACTTATTGAGACTACCGTTTTAATTTCTTTACTAACACAAAACTTTTTAGTTTTGCAACAGTTACCTCAGCTGTTATTACCAATTTCATTATAAATATAGGTATATAGATTTAACCATGCGTGGAATTGGCCAAGATAAATTAATTATTATTGTTAATTACTTACTACTACTTTACTTACTTTTACTAATGCGACATTCTTGATTACTAACGGAAAATTAACCTCAACTATTATCTATAAGAGAAGTGGCAGCTAAGCGGTCGCCATAAATTACACATTTCGTGGACAACTCGGATTCGATTCCCGCCGACACGGATATATTTATTAATGATTGCAATTTTAAGTGTTAATTTACTACCGGCTTGTTGAATTAAAACATTGTAAGGAAACCTACACTAATGCAGATGACACCATCAACGAGCGAAATGAAATAGAACTATCGTAATACTTTTAACGTTTAAAGCGTTTTAAGAGGTTTCGATATTGCAAATGATATCGTCATATTTGCATCATGGCATAAAAACTGTGTAATCTAACACTGGCAGAGTATGTGATAAATGGGTACTGTAGCTCATAGACATCTACATTTATCCTCGATTAAGAATCAAAACGCAGATTTGTTGTCACCCCTGAGGATTAAGAAGGAATGCCTCATTTCCAGTAAAAAAAAGGTCTCTGGATCTCTACACTCACCATACGAAACAACAGTATTAAGCTGCTATTTTACGCTGGTATTCTGTGAGAGCGTGGTCCTTCCCCGGTCGAGCTGACCCATTTGTGTTACAACCATAATACAGCTTCAGCGTGGTTCTACCACGTATGAAAATGATGCAAGGTAATAGGTAAATTGTACATAAATTGCTATGACAAAGTAAGCAAAATTGAAATCATTATACTCTTTCATCATCATCATTATCATTACAGCCCTACACAAGTCCACTGCTGAACATAGGCCTCTCCAAGGTATGCCACAAAGCACGGTCCTGAGCCACCTGCATCCATCGATTTCCTCCATGTCTTACCAGGTCGTCACTCCATCTAGTGTGGGGTCGCCGTACACTACGCCTACCGGTACGAGACTGCCACTCGAGAACCTTTTTTTCCCATCGGTTAATAGTTCTTCGAGCTATATGGCCGGCCCATTGCCACTTCAGCTTACTAATCCGTTGGGCTATGTCGGTCGCTCTGGTTCTACTGCGGATATCGTCATTTCTAAGTTTATCACGAAGAGAAACTCCGAGCATAGCCCTCTCCATAGCTCGCTGAGCGACTTTGAGCGTCCTCATACGGCCAGCAGTGAAGGACCACGTCTCGGTTCCGTAGGTCATCACTGGCAACACGCACTGGTTGTACAACTTAGTTTTCATGTTTTGAGGTATACCTGACGAGAAGATGCGTCGTAATTTCCCGAACGCTGCCCAGCCGAGTTGAATCCGTCGATTGACCTCCCGGTCGAAGTTGGACTTACCTAGTCGGACTATTTTTCCCAGGTAAACGTACTCGTCAACAACTTCGAGCTTAGTGCTCCCAACAACTACCGGCATAGGTGTGACATGGACATTAAACATGATCTTTATTTTGTCCATGTTCATCTTAAGACCTATCCGTTGGGAGGCACTATTGAGGTCATTGAGCATAGTGCTTAAGTCCTCATTGCGATTCTGCCATAAGGACTATATCGTCGGCAAATCGAAGGTGAGTGATGTACTCGCCATCGATGTTAATACCGTATGCTTTCCAGTCCAGTAGCTTGAAAACGTCTTCCAATGCAGCGGTGAAGAGTTTCGGGGATATAACGTCACCCTGTCTTACACCTCTCTGCAGTTGGATAGGTTTCGTACTCTGGTTCTGTACTCGGATAGCCATCGTAGCCCTACTGTACAAACACTTCAGCACTTCAATATACCGACAGTCAACTTGGCACCGCTGAAGAGACTGTAGCACCGCCCAAATTTCGACGGAATCAAAGGCTTTCTCATAGTCCACATACGCCAGGCAAAGTGGCAGATTGTACTCTTCGGACTTCTGTACAATTTGCCGAAGGGTATGTATGTGGTCTATGGTACTGAAACCGGCTTGTTCGGGAGGCTGGAAGTCGTCGAGTCTGCGTGCGAGACGATTCGTAATGACTCTCGAAAACAGCACATAGACGCGGCTCAGAAGGGATATCGGTCGGTAGTTCTTCTAGAGGGCGTTGTCACCTTTCTTGAAGAACAAGACCACCGCACTTCTGCTCTACGCCTCCGGAGTAGTGCCACTATGGAGGACGGAATTAAAGAGCCTCTGAAGGACTTCAAGTACCGGTTTTCCACCCGCTTTCAGAAGCTGCGCTGTAATTCCATCCTCGCCCGGGGACTTGCCGTTTTTAAGGGCTGGAGAGCCATTCTAATCTCACTCAGACTGACATCCGGGATATCATCGGAATAGTGTTGGATAAGACTTGCTCTTGGATTGTTACTCACACTTGCGTGTGGCTCCAATGATGATGTGTACAGCTGCCCATAGAACCTCTCAATCTGACTCAGAATCACAGGTGTCCCGGAAATGATGCTGCCACACTCCGTCTTCAGCTTTGACAGTTGGTTCTTACTGGCAGACAGATCTCTGGCAAAGACTTTGGAACCCTGGTTCCGCTCGATCGCTTCTTCAATACGTGCAGTATTGAAGTTGCGCAAGTCTCGCCGCATGCATTTGGAGATCTGTCTGTTCAGTTGCCTGTATGCTGTCAAATATGTTGACGATTGCAGCCTCATCTCCCGTCTAACAGCCATGAGATTAAGAGTGTGATCGGAGAGTTTTTGTGTTCTTCTGCGGTGGGTCTTGCAGAACTTAGCTCCGACCGCATAGACAGTTTCTACGAGCTTGTCATTCATATCGTCCACTGCATTGCAATCTTCTAGGCACTGAAAGCGGTTACGTAACTCGAGCTGAAAAGTTTCGGGATTCTGGATTAGAGCACGAGGGGGACGGAGTGTTGACTTCATTAGACGAGACCTCTCCAACTTAACGTTCAGATTCAATGTGCCTCTAACCATTCGGTGATCGCTGCCAGTTTTCACCCTTGCGATCACTGAGACATCACTGAACAGTTGGCGTCTGGTCGTCATAATGAAGTCAATCTCATGTTTTGTCGAACCGTCGGGGCTCGACCAGGTCCACTTCCTGTGGGGCCGCTTCTGGAAGAAAGAGTTCATCATAAAGAGTCCCTCCTTCTCCATAAAGTCGGCCAACTGCTGGCCCCTACGGTTCCGTTGCCCTACTCCAAATTTCCCTAACTTCAGCTCACCGCTTTTTCTTGTGCCTAGTTTTGCGTTGAAGTCTCCCATCAACACCGTGTAGTGGGTTTTGGAGGAATGCATGGCTCTGGAAATATCCTCATATATTTCCTCCACCTCCTCATCGGGATGTGCCGAGGTTGGTGCGTAAACCTGTATGACCTTCAGCGAATACTGTTTGGTGATTCTGAGTATCAGGTACGCGACCCTCTCTCAATCTTTACAACGTCGTTGACGAAAGACTTGTGGACGATAAATCCGACACCTCCTTGGGACAGATGGTCGCCCTCCCGGTGATAGAACAAGTTGCCGGAGTCGAGGATCACCGTGTCCTCCCCCTCTCTTCGGACTTCGGATAATCCAATAATATGCCAGTGCAACTTGTCTACTTCTTCTTCCAGCTCCAGTATTTTCTCATCAGTCCTCAGGGTGCGTGCGTTATATGTTGCCAGGTCGAGTCGTCGTAGGTGGCAACCGAACCTCCACCGGAGATTCTTAGCACCCCCTGCCCCGCCGTTACCATGTTACCATGGTCGCCACCGTAGCCAGGGCCGCCGGGGACTGGCGGCCGTTAGTTTGCGTCGTTATTCATGGGGGATATTTGCCGTAGTTGCCACGCTTGGCGAGCGGGTTGAAACCGCATTTTTTATTATAATATTGTTGTTATCTTCCTGAGAAGATGCTGCTGCCCATCTCCTGCCTGTCTCCCTCTGTCGCCTCTTACGACACCCACGGGAAGATATGGGGTAGTGGATATTCTCAATCGCCACTACACGGCAGAAATATGAAAATGAAATGAAAATGTAATAGCGTATTCAGAGTCAAGAGGCTTTTACTAAACTAGTGCCTTTTCCCATTCGATACGGTATTATCTATTACAATCAAAAGGGATTCAGTCAAATATTAGCTTATATTTTATAAAAAATATATAACATTGACGTTTTGTCGAACTGCCCACTTTGATCTCAAATATCTGTCGTTTTCTTAGGCATACCAAATTCAAATTTATTTCATATTTAGGCTTGTGTATTTGGGTTTCGAATTTTATGATTCATTTGTTTTCGTGTCACAGATTTTTCTCTGACATTGTTCTGTTCACAATACAGAAAACTTAAAATATCGCGTTATTTACAAATACGAGTTCTATACCGTGGCTCAAGCGCTGTAGAAACAGCTCGAAGGATTACTGATGTGTATGGGAAAGCTACTGTAAAAGAAGACATGATCATTGACTTGTATATTACTAGCGTAAGGACCGGGCCGACCGAACAACAATAACGGACCAGTGTGTTGGCCCTAAAATTACAGTTAAGGGCCAACGCGAATCGGTCGATAGTAGTGCGCGCGCATGACAGATTTGCCTGTCACAAATATGTCTAGTTGCGTGGTAAAAGAATGCAAAAATTACAATACTTAGATTAAAAACCGGCCAAGAGCGTGTCGGGCCACGCTCAGTGTAGGGTTCCGTAGTTTCCCGTCCGTCACAATAAGTGTTCCCACTTATGAGTTTAAAGGTGGGTATCCATTATGTTCGCGCTCCTGCAACTGCTCCCGGTAGTGCAAAACCGATTGCCTTTGGAGCATAGTTTTTATCGTGGTAGCTCCTCATTATAGTTGTATCGAGGATGCAAGCATCGATTCACCAGAAAGGGAGCTAATTCTATTTTTTTAAACGCGGTATTCATGTACAATACAGAAATTCTCGATATCGTAGTGTTAATATTAAAATGTAAAAGGACCCAATAATAATACAAGTCGACCTTTAGGTAAAATTATGGTATTTTTGCTTAGTATTATTACGATACTATGTACTACAAACTATGAAAATAGGTACAATTAGGATAATTATACAACTAAATCCGACCCTGGTTACGTCGTGTTATGATATGACATTTGTATTATGACAGATGCGCTACTTTTTTTTGTATGAAAAAGTTATGAGTAAAATATTTAGATGGGCCTAGTGTTTTGATATGACGTGTGTATTATGACAGATGCGCTACTTTTTCTTGTATGAAAAAGTTTGAGTAAAATATTTAGATGGGCCTATCCTTCCTTTTGAAATCATTGGACATGGTACGTTTTTGATTACAACGTTTTTGTTATGGAAATTATGACCTACAGAATAAACCCGGTGGACGCCCTGAGGCCCTTGTTAACAATGAAGAATTTCAACCCATTAAACAGCCTTTTTGTAGATTTTGGGTGTGTTCCGATATACACCGTGACCACTGTAAGGTATGACGTCAATTCGGTATACTGTAAAGCCGTTCCTTTTTAGTTTGTAATACTAGTAACTGTTTCAAACGAAACGCAGTCCAGTATACTGTCATCCCTATTTTTCTACATCGTTTTCAAATGAAAATATTTACCATGTACATGTCTTCTGTTCAACGAGAAAAATTATTACTTGAATATTGTTGCTTTTAAAACTTAATATCCAAGTTTATTTGAATAGCAATATTAATTAATAAAAAACCGGCCAAGAGCGTGTCGGGCCACGATCAGTGTAGGGTTCCGTAGTTTCCCGTCCGTCACAATAAGTGTTCCCACTTATGAGTTTAAAGGTGAGTATCCATTATGTTCGCGCTCCAGCAGCGCTCCGCGATCCTGCAACTGCTCCCGGTAGTGGGTACTGTTGTTTCCATCCAAGTTCAAAATAATTTTCCTAGAAAGTCCTTATAAAGTTCTACTTTTCAGATTTTTTTCATATATTCTAAACTTATGGTTCAAAAGTTAGAGGGGGGTGGGGGACACATTGTTTTTTACTTTTGGATCGATTATTTCCGAAATTATTGACATTATCAAAAAATGATTTTAGTAAACCCCTATTCATTTTTAAATACCTTTCCAACAATATATCACACGTTATGGTTGAAATTAAAAAAAAATCACTTCCCAATTTACATATAGGGGGGCTACCCTAATAAAACATTTTTTTCCAATTTTTATTTTACCACTTTGTCGGCGTGATTGATACACATATTGGTACCAAATTTCAGTGCTAACAAACTTAAAATTTCTAGTGCTAACGGTCACAGAGATTAGGCGAGGAAGGACAGACGGACAGACAGACATGGCGAAACTATAAGGGTTCCTAGTTGACTACGGAACCCTAATAATAACAATCATTCGTGGAAGCTGTTACATCTCTAGGCGCTATATTTTTGTACTGTGAGCACCTCACCTCGCAAGCGGAGGTGCTCACAGTACAAAAATGGTTGCGATTTATGACGTCATATATTTCCCTAGGGTACTGCGGCAGTATGCTGGCAGTCCATAACGGAACGAATTTTTCACCAGTGAGAGTACTGAGTAGTGCTCGCATTGTATACCGGAACAAGGCCCTAATTGATTCCTAGATTTTTTTCAGTAAAGGAATCAATAAATTACCTATAAAATATGTAGCGGAAATGCTTACGTAACAATGTACTTATTTTGATCGATTAAATATTAAATTTCATTGTTTTTTCGTTTTGCTTTTTCCATATAGAACGCTAATTTCATATGTAAGGAGTAAGAACCTAAAATACATCAAACAATATGTGTATCAAGTGTTTTTAAAGAACAAGTTAATTACTAATTAATCTTAAAATTAATAAAACGATTTTCCTTAAATATCAGGAAACTAGAAATAAAACTATAATAGAGATAGCAAGGCCAAGGTAATAAAGACGTATGCCCACTTTCCATACATTGATTGACCTGTCACTTGATTCGTTATACAGGTCGCATCTACCTACAACTACTGATACATAAAATCAATTATTATCACTTGTTTATTTAGAGGCCAGGGAAAAATGCTATAAAGTAAATAAGTTTTTCAGGTAATATAACCTGTCAACTGTACACTATGGTATACTATGGTGTTGAAAGAAAAATAACTTTCCACACCATAGTATAAAACCACAAAAACCATATCTGTCATAAAATAATAAGATAAGTAACAAAAAATAATTTATTAGTTATTTTGAAAATTCTTAAACCACGTGACAAATTAATAAGGTTTAGTAGTCTGTGAAACGAAATGTGTAAAACACATTTTTTTAATGTATATTGATATGGTTTCTGGGCTTTTAAGTCATTGTAAAACGCGTTCCGTCTCCAAAAGTCTATTGAGAATGATAAACATTGTAATATTACTTTTTCCTGGCTTTATTCGAAAATTCAATTATGCGATACCAAATAAGCAAAATAAATGCAATTTTATAAGATATTTTACATCACTAGACGCGTTAGAAAGTTTTCAGGTCAAAATTGGACATGATTCTTTTCGGAAGTATAGAACGACTTCACAATGTTCACGCGACCAGGAATCATATCATCGGTGTACATTATCTGTAGTTATGTTATTTACGCAACGCACGCGCGTAAGCACGTTTAAGCACGCGCTCAACACACGTTTGAATGGCCACAAGTGGATTTTATCTCGAGCACCTGCGGATATCGTAAGTTCTTTATCTCTGCCGCTGGTAATGGCGCAATTCAATATGCACAATCTGATAATAGCGCCTAGACTGGACAGACATGTCAAATCATCACTCAATCAAATTTTTTATTCATATAATTGATGGATGCCTCACACGATCCAGTTTACCGTCAAGTTTGTAGTGTTTGAAGCGGCGGTGCGGCGTCCAGTTTACAGTGCAACCATATAGACCACTTATAGCTTAAGAGCCAGTGGCCGGCAGACTTTCGGTATTTCCCGTTTTACGGTAATCCTTACCTGAGGTACATGAAATGGGGACTTTTTATTTTGACCGGCGGTAGATATAAAAGACGCTCAGGTGTGAAAGGTTTAAAAAATGACCAAAAAACGTGATAGCAATAAGTCTGCCGCTTTGACATCTTGAAATATTCAATAAAAGTTACCGAGAAATAACATGGGCAGACACCTATGATGGTCTCAAGGTCATGGAAGACAGCTTGAAAAGTACAATATTTTTATTAATAATTTACGTTATTTCAATAAAGCTGCAATTTATATACATTGTTAATAATATTATTTGAGAAGTATAATTTTCATGGCGGACATAATGATGTATATTGTGGTTCTATCACCCAGGCAAACAACAAACTTTTGGATCGTCCATAAGGGCGTACTATTAATACTCGCTCTTATCCAGTCATTATATTAATTAAAAAAAAATATTACATTAATTGAAAGTAAATACTATCGTATCACATTGATTCCTGGAGGACATTGATTGTAATTAATAATAATTACTGGTGATAAAAATAATAAATGTCTTGTTGTAAAAATAATAAATTAAGTAGACTGAATCTGCCTTATAAACACACATATTATTTTAAAATAATTGGTTACTCATGTTTCCATACATTTTATTATACCACGGATAGGTACTTAGACTTCGTCAAAATAATTATTTTACTATAACAATGGTTAAATTTAAAAAAAAAAACTATTACTAACATATGTTCCTTCGCTGATAACGTTAAGTACTATAATAATAAAAAACTAATTTGTGGTCGTGATGTAAATTAAGTTGATTTTTTTTAATCAAACCTACTATATACTAGTTAAAATTTTCTTGTGTTTTTTTTGAATGGCTATAAGTTCTGCCATAACCCATTTCAAGACCGGATACCCTGTATAATGAATGGAAACACCTAAATAACTAAAGTGTTCTATGATGTACGCCGAAAAAGGACGATCAAAATTTTGTAGCTTATGACTTGAGTTTATAGCAAACCCGAGCAGACTAGCACCCAGAAGTTCGAATCTATCTTGTGAACCGGTGCTCACAAGAATAGATTCGACCATCTCAGCAGGAAAATGTCAACTTGTCACACGACGCTGCCATATTAAGCGGAGTCCTTTAAGCGAACATGACAATATCATCATTCATCACACACTGAGATGTATCTCCGAAAAACGCAAAATTTTTTCCTAAAAATCTATCTATGCAACCCATAGGGGGTTGCATAGATAGATTTTTAGGAAAAAATTTGTTGTATTCTATTAACCAATAGTTAAATCACAAATTCACATTACTTGGCGATCAACTGGAATAACACTGTTCCATGTTGCTGAGTTATCAAAACATTCATATGCACTAAGAGTTAGAGTTCATTCGATTACTCTGCTAAGCTTTAATAACAAGCATAACTATTTAAGCATAAACACTTAACGTGATTTTTGAATTTAAAGAAATTTAAAGGTAAGCCTTAAATTTATTTGAATTTTTAATAGAATTTAAAGGTAAGGGTAAATATTATAAGACACACATAAATCGTTTGTGTTCATTGCGCTATAAATGACTTAAATATCTTAACTACAATTCTCAAATTCTCAAATACTCAATAACTCAAATTCATACACTACAATGATCATTTTTTTGGTAAATCGCGGCCATATCGTGTCATTTATATCAATGGCAAATACATTACATCGTCCGGTTGTTAGACTGCTGGCACTCTAAATCACGATATCTACTGTCGATACGTCCACCGGCGTGTTGCGCGGAAGATCATATCGGAGTAGTCTTACTCTAGAGGAAGGCTACATTTTCCACGATAACCACAGTAAAGTGCGATAGTATACAGCTACCAGCAAAAGTCACCCTCAAGGATTGTTGTCTTATAATTATCACAATATATATGCCTATCGATTCTATTGAAAATTTAATGGGATTCACGAATGTCTCAGTAAGACGGCTGCCATTATTGAAAGCCCCATGGAATCAGTGTTTACGTTGGGGGATTACAATGCGCAACCTACTCTATTTTACGACTTTAATACTTTGACATAAAATATTATACAATTTATAAATGATTTCCTGGTGAACCTCTGATATTGATGACATTATGAATGTAACCACAACACTGCAAATTTCTAACAGACATGCAATAAATAAAAGTGGTGATAGTTACATTGAAAAGCGGCGGCGCGGCCACCTGCGAGGACAGCTCGTGCAGTCGCGCGCGCACGGCTTCTTCCTCGGGACTTAATGGCGCGCCCACACGCCCCAATACCTCCTTCCGTGCAATCACCTAAAAATAGAAAACATTTTAATTAACATACATTTTTTGTAGAATATCATGGTTGTAGCACGTATGGGTCGGTTCGACCGGAGTAGGACGACGCCTTCACAGAATACCAACTTAATGCTGCTGTGTTTCGTATGGTGCGTGTAGAGAACTAGATACCCTCCTTACTGAAAACGAGGTATTCCATCTTAGTTCTCAGGGGTGACAACGCATTTGCATTTTGATTCTTAATCGAGGATAAATGTAGATGTCTAGGGGCCACAGCATCCACTTACCATTAGGTGGACCGTGTGCTCGTTTGTTACCCCTTATTCCATAAAAAAAAGTTTGAACCAGTAAACAGTCGATGACGATAGTAACTTAAGGCGTCAAATAGACACATTAATTTGAGGTTCACAAAACTAATAGTTCGTAAGCGCAGACATTTAACACACTAAATCACACCATTTTTACGTATCAAAATCCACTTCAAGTTCAAACTATTATCTAAATAATATTATAAGAGCAGCAATTCGTTGGCGTTAAGTTCCCGCCAAAACTACCACAGATACTTTAATTTTATTTATATGTTATCCATCTAACCATAACATACTATAAAAGTTCATTGCGGAAACAGGCTCCCCTATAGTACGACAACTACAGTATTTTTTATTATTTTGAATTGTTGAGATTATAAGATGTGCCTATAACCAGTTTTAGTTTTTTTTCTATGGCCTCTTATGACACGTAGATTATTAATAACCCACCATCAGATGAAGTGACGATCTGGTAAGATATGCAGGAAGTTGATGGATGGATGTAGGTGGCTCATGACCTAACTTTGTGGTATTCTATGGGGAAGGCCTTTGTTCGGCAGTGGACGTGTGAAAGGCAACTGCCCTATTAAGTGTACTGCTGAACATAGATGTTCTCTCATATGGCGAATATTTGCCATAGTTGCTACACTTACCAGTAAGAGGCTGCCATCACAACAGGTTGCGATGAGGTGGGGAGTTTTGGCGGGAACTTGAATAATGGTTTGAAGTTGATGTTGATACGTAATACTGATGCGATTTTGTGTATTAAATGCTTACGCATGTTAACTATTAGCGAAAACGACGAATCAAGTGCTTCGGTGTCGATATATGCCTCAAGTTATTTTACATAGGCGCCTTAAGAACTTGAGTTACCGTTGTCATCGACTGCTGGGTTGAGATCTACCAAAAACTTCGCAATGTGACGCATCAACATATTGTTAGGAAAAAGTCGATAAAAACGAGGATCCCGACTAAAATGAAGACATGGCTTTAAGGACAAGCATCCATTGCTTAAAAATCTTAATAAAAACAAAAGTGGTGGTGGTAAGGTACTGGCCTGCAGCAGCAGATGGCGCAGTGCGTGCAGGCGCGCGGCCAGCTGCGCCAGGTTAGCTGCGGCAGCGGCGCGGCGCGTGCGCAGCTCGTCCAGCGTGTCGCCCGCCGCGCGCAGCCAGCGCGCCTGCAGCCCCGCCTGCTCCGCCTGGCATCGCGCTCGGAATTTTATCTGTTACACAATAATCAAATCAAACCAAAAACCAATACTAAAAACAGACTATTTACGTGGTAGCCTTGCTGCAGTTATATTAGTAGTATAGTTATAGCACGAACGGGTCGGCTCGACCGGGGAAGGACCATGATCTCACAGAATACCAGCGTAAAATAGTAGCTTAATGCTGCTGAGTTTCTTATGGTGAGTGTAGAGAACCGGAGACCCTTTTTACTGGAAACGAGGCATTCCATCTTAGTCCTCACTGGCGACAACGCATCTGCAATTTGATTCGTAATCGAGGATAAATGTAGATGTCTATGGGCCGCAGCAACCACTTACCACCAGGTGGACTGTGTGCTCGTTTGTCAGCCTATCCTATAAAAAAAGACAAACATATACATCTACAAGATTTAGCCTGCGAGATAATAAAAAAATACAGTATACGGTGTTTACTATTATACTGGGAGATCTTTTTTACCGTCTTCTTATAGTGTAAAAGGTAAACGGAATAGAAAAAAATTGTAAAATATCAGTGCCATAGGCTTCTATTCCGTTCACCTGTTACACCCTATTTTTTTTTTGACGGTAAAAAAGGTCATCCAGTGTATACAGATTATGCACGTAATCTATGAGCAATAAGGATTAATGACGACTTTCATTGATTAAAACATATTTAAGTCCTGACGACGACGAAATAAAAACCTTGGAGTCTGTATAAACAGAGAGACAATTCATCTTCTATGGCGTAACGCGAAACGTTCATGGATGCTATCATCAGTCATACAATTATTTAAGATTTTCTACACTAGGTAGGTACACAATACTTAATTTAGTATGTCACTGTTGTAATTTAAAATAATTTTAGATACTATTTATATTATAAACTTATATATAAAAACTACAAACAACTTTCATAATTAAATTTGCATGTTTTTATGATTACCTCTGTAAATCCAATAATAGGTACAGGAATGTAGTTATCTGGGTCGGGATTATCAACTTGCGCTTGTTTCCACAGCCGCATGTCCATACCTGGTATTATGAATAAAACATTACCAAATGCAACTCTTATTGTGCAACAGCCTTATTCATAAGAATCAATAAAGTATATAATATTAAAATTAGTCTATTAAAATTGAGGAATGCAGAATATAGGATGCACTTCACTTATAGCATATATGCTCTATATGCACCTTCTACACATTAAAAAATATATAATAACGATTACCCCAAGTAGTCAAAGTTCACTTGCAACTTTAGATATAAATTTGACTGATATCAGCTTTGAGTTCTTAAAGAATTACAACAAATCAATATTCCTAAAGCGCGTGTTCAGATTTCATTCATCCTCTTCTTATTTCGAAATGTGCAATCGAACTCGCAGTGCCGGTAACATTTATTTCCGCACATCTATCAAAAGTGGAGTATTCCCCAACATATGGAAGTACTCTATAATAACGCCTATTCCAAAAAACAAAGATATAGTATCTGAATATAGACCTATTTTGAAATTAAGGAAGGTCTTTGAGAATATTACTTATCGCTCTCTGCTCATCAATATATATATCCCAACAACATGGAAAGTTTGCTTAAAACTTTTCGCAAGTTTTAAGTGGTTACGATTTGGCCTAAACACCCCGTAAAAAGCCCACGCGAGCGAGAGACAACTAATCGCTTTATTAAAATTCATTTTTTATGACAGCAGCAGTATCGCTAAGGCAATGCGAGATCATCATTCGACCTGTGTCAACCAGTGGAGTGCGCGGGAAATTTGAAATAGTCTGAAACAGTTTACGAATTATTTTATTAGTTGATATTATTGATTGATTCAGTTTGATAAGGCAAGCCCGGCTTTTCGCCTTCTACGGAGGCTCCGCCACTGCAAACGAGCACACAGTCCACCTGATGGTAAGTGGATGCTATGGCCCATAGACATACACATTTATCCTCAATTAAGAATTAAAAAGCAAAAGCGTTGTCAGCCCTGAGGACTAATATGGAATGCCTCGATTCCAGTAAAAAGAGTCTCCGGTTCTCTACACTCACCATATAAAACACATCAGCATTATGCTGCTATTTTACGCTGGTATTCTGTGAGAGCGTGTTCCTGCCCTGTTTGAGCCGACCCATTCGTGCTACAACTATAATATAGATGTAGCGTGGCTCTACCACGTACAAAAAGTTATTATAGAAGAAACAGTCCAAAAAGTTAAAGCCGAGTCACAAAATAAGAAGACAAACACAAAATTACAAAATTGCGCTCAGTAAGCTCTCGAAACAGAAATAGAAACTTTTTCATTCAATATAGATTATGAATAATACTTATTGAAAGTCACTTTTTTCATTTACCACTGGTTCGCAAAAAAAATCTGTCCTGAGAAGAATCAGCAAGAAACCCAACGGGACCAGTTTAAAAAAAAAAAGCTTACAATCATGCGTGTTACAATTAACAACACAAAACAACTTAGAAATAGCTTGATAGCGATCACCCTTCCCAGGGGTTATTATCAACCATAAATTCCGCAATATTAAAATAACCCCTTTTATACAAACTTAGTTTAATAAAGTTTTTGAACTTTGTGTACTTACGTCAAATTTTGTATATTTTCTGATATTTTGTTATAAAAGCGTATACATCGCCTCAAAAATTAATTACTGATTCTGTGGAGTCGAGTAACTGGTACCGAAATGGCGGGATATTGAAATTATGTAGTGGTTATTTTAGCACGGCCCTGTATGCGAGTTTTTTTTAAACAAAAATTTACTTTGATAAAGTGAAAAAAATAAACTTGTTTTATTCATGATTAATGTAATTTAAGGAATTTTGAAACTAAAAATTAAATTAAACAAATAATACATTAAAGAAATTAATGATTCGATTATTAGAATATTTTTACCGATTATTTTTAAATGATTATTTGTATATTTTTCCGATTATTCGCATAACAATAAACTTTAATCATCCAAACACTACGGTAATATACATAGCAACATGTCATTGAAACGAGGTCAAGTAAAAAAGTTATTACTGGTTATTTTTTAATATTTTGCTTTATTTGAAAAATTCAAATTTAAATAAGTGATAAAAAACTATACACGTTGTAATGAAATATAGGTCATTTCATAATTCTTCGGATTTACGTAAAAGGTTATTTTAAATCGTGTGAGTATGCTTGTGCAAAGTTATTGCGGAATGATTAATGTGAAACGTCAAAAGGTATTTCTTAGATTGGTTAACTTTAGTTTACTTAACGCAAGTGATGAAAATATGAGTACTTTAAAAAAGCATACTATGCCATTTTTGTAAGTTTTGTTTTCATTCTTTATCTCGTCTCGCTAGCCATACCAGTATAGCGTAAACAATATTCTATACAAACCAGGGGGCGATGTTTGAAGATATTGTTCTAACATCTGTGGTGTGGGCTTGGTGGCCGGCGTGACTGTAGCGCAGCCCGAGGACGTCAATGCAGAGCGGGCGTTGCCGCTCCCTAAAAACGAGCCGAGTTCCGAAGCCGATACATGAGCTCCACCCGCATTTTTGTCCACCACGTAAATCACTACCTAACGAACGAATAGAATAAAATTAAATTGTTAGTATAATAAGAAAAAACCAAAGTGGTGTAATTGTATCCACTGAAACAGAAACAGAAACTTTTTATTCAATGTAGATTATAAACAATACTTATTGAAAGTCAATTTTTTTCATTTACCACTGGTTCGCAAAAAACCTCTGTCCTGGGAAGACCAGCAAGAAATCCAGCGGGACTATTTTTTTTTTCAAATAATAAGCTTACAATCATGTTTACAATTAACAACACAAGACAAATTAGAAATAGCTTGGTAGCGATCACCCTTCTCAGGGGTTATTATCATCCATAAATTCCTTAATATTATAATAACCCCTTTTATACAAACTTAGTTTAATAAAATTTTTGAACTTTGCGTATGACAAATTTTGTATATTTTCTGGGATATTGTTGTAGAAGCGTATACATCGCTCCAAGAATGAATTACTGACTCGATGGAGTCGAGTACACTACACCATATCATCCCGTGGGTGTCATAAGAGACGACAAATGTTAACAAACCAGGAGATGAGCTGATAGGATGGGAAAAAAACTGCGGTTGCCCACTCACTTATCAAGCTTAGCAATTATGGTAATTATCCCCCCCATAAGGCAATCTATGGGGGAGGCCCATGTTCAGAAGTGGACTTTTGATAGGCTTTAACGGTACGGTATAACAGTAAAACCACAACTGTAATCCTTACTAGGTGTTACTCACGGTGCCACTGTATTATTTTAAGAACATACAACTGCTGAGCATAGGCAAATAGTTAAATGGATTTGCCTTATACAAAACAGTTGCCATGTTGATTAACAATCACATGTTTCAGAGCTTTGACGCTTCTCCTCATCGCTAATATAGATGCTTTACATATTATGTCATCTACGAAACGTTTATAGCGCTATCTACCGTAGGGTATGAGATTATTATAATATTTCCCATAGTCAACACATAAAATACCCATGGAACAGCACAATATGGTGTGACGAATTATATTGGAAGTTGACAACACAACAATAATACTATATATTTAGATAAAGGTGACCCCTAGAACTTCGATGGCTATCTGAGGACAAAACTAGAGCATGAAACATATCCAAATTCAGAGAGGTGTAAGACTGAGTGAGGTTATGTTTACAAAACTTCACAGCTGCATTGGAAGACATTTTCAAGCTATTGAACTGGAAAATATATGGTATTAAGAACTGTAGTTCGATTTTCCCAAGATATAGTCCTTATGACAAAACCACTAAGGATCTCAGCACAATGCTCAATTACCTCATTAGTGTCTTCCAATGGATAGGTTTTAAAATGAATAGGACAGTACCAAGGTCATGTAAGACATCCATGTCACACCTACGTCAGTAGTTGCTGGGAGCACTATGCTCAAAATTGTTGTTGAGTATATTTACTTAGGACGAGATGTCCGACTAAGTATTATCTTGACTAAATATTAACGACCATGAGGTTAATTGAAGGATCCAACTCGGCTCTGCACCTTTCGAAAGATTACAACAAAACTTCTTGTCTCATAAGCGTCACAGTGTGTGTTAGCACTGATGACATATGGATCTGATACATAGTGCATAGTCAGCTAACTATAGGAGGGCTATGCCTGGTGTTTTATGTTATAAAAATAATCACATGTTAACTGAAACCCATCTCTACACCTCCAATAGTATGACATACTTCTTTATAAACTGTCTACTCATTAGATACTTTGAGAACCACCAGCTGATCAGTCCATGTGAGAGATGTTCAGTTCTGCAGACACTAGAAAAGTAAAGCAAAATTTGCTTCTAGAAAGCAGAGTGGGAGTATTTCATGCCACACCATTTTAACACCGCAAATTTATAATGGCAAGTACGGCTTCACAAATATCTAATGCTGTTGTCATCTCCACTTGACTGCATCCAGAAAAATCAGCTTGATTTACTGACATTGCAAAAAGATGCTGCATTTCTTTACATTTTAATCCTAATTACTTTGGGCAGTGCTTCAAGTAAAACCACTATTTGGGACCATACTTTTAAGGGACCTTCAAGAAGAGAACCTACACAAAGACAAACACAACATACCTGCAACTCTTGTGGTGTTGCAGTTCTTAATTGGCAGTGTTAAACACTTAACATCAGGTGAGCCGCATGCACGATCTTCTATAAAAATATTTATCTTTTTAGGGTGATTTCCAGTTTATTATTTCTAAACACAAACTAAGTATTCTGTTATAATTGTCATACCTGGGTTTTATTTTCTGATATTGGTTTGATAGACTCTATATTGACAGCTAGATTTTGTTTGCTACCAAGAAGTCCAAACACCATTGTTATGAATGCTTGTTGATTATTTCTGAAAATTAACAGATATAAAACATTAAAATTATAATATGTTACATTAAAATTAAATAACAAATAACGTATTTTCGTACTTAATTTCTTGCTCTGGTTTATTAAATAACATAGCTACATGGCCATCTTTGTCTTCTTTCCCAGCCAGTCGAGAATATCCAACAGCTTTAAAACGACACAATGGGTTCTGTTCGTTCAGCTCTAATGCAGGAGCATTTCGACTGTAATATGCCTGACCTGCAAAGATAGTACAAAAATACTTAACACCTATAATAACTATTATCACAATTTTTTATATGTGAATATCTATGTACATGATAAAGTCACACTGCAGCTATAGTAGTTGTAGCACGAATGGGTCAGCTCGACCGAGAAAGGACCACACTCTCACAGAATACCAGCGAAAAACTGCATCTTAAGGCTGCTGTCTTTCGTATGGTGAGTGTAGAGAACCGATGACCTTGACTTGTAACGAGGCATTCCGTCCTATTCCTCAGGGGTGACAACACATCTGCATTTTGATTCTTAATCGGAGATAAATGAGAAGATATTGTCTGTGGGCTGCAGCATGTGCTTGCACCGTCAGGTGGACTGTGTGGTCGTTTGTCACCATTATTAAATTTAAAAAAATTCTATAACTCTATTTCAAGAACAGTATCACTACGACCTGTATTATCTATTTTGACTTTAGGATTGCTGCTATAGTTCTTACCACATTATAGTGGCGGAATAAGAATATCCACTTCCCTATATCGTAGCGTGGGTAAGGCGATAGAGGAAAACTTTTTAACTAAGATTTAGTTAGTAAAGTAAAAAAAGTAAAGTTACAACCTATACATAGGTACGTCCCACTGATGGGCACAGGCCTCCCCTCATTTCTGAGAGGATTTTAGGGCAAGGAAGTGTCCGCCGCACAACCCCAATGCTTGTTGGCGAACTTCACATGTCTTTGAAACATTTTTTTTTCTTATTCCTCAGACATGCAGGTTTCGTCACGATGTTTTCCTTCACCGCCGAGCACGTGGTAAATCAGCACTTAAAATTGCAATTAACAAATCGAACCCGGGTACTCGCGTTTTGTTATATTTACAACGAGCGCTAACCATCTGAGCTACCACGGCTTGGATTTCCTAATAACTAGAAAATTGAAAAACTGGTTGTAAAACCAGCCTGTTAAGCATGACAATTATATCAAATATCCCTCTTATAAGGCAATCTTTGGGGAAGCCTATTCAGCAGTTGAATTTGAAAGGTTATAATGAATGATTGAAAAAGAAATGCTATAGTCCACCACTAAATTTGCAATAAAATGCTGTGAGACCTTTCACTTCATATAGGCTTACATGTATATACGTTACATTCCCATGCACAACCTTTTCTAGATGTATGTTACATTTGTGTTGAATAAAGGAATCCACAACTTTTTCTGCTACCAAAAACATTTTGCCTTCTCAAAATAAACTGTTCTTGTATTTACTTGCAAGTGTTGTAAGCAAACATTGGTAAATCAATTAAATTGAAAAAAAAAAATTAATTTACCTTTAGACATAGACATAGATTTTTAAATAGACAGAAAATGTGCTCATCACATCGTTACCACAAATTTCTAAACAAAACTTTTTTTCATTTTTGGGGGATAAAAGATAATAGCAAGGTGCTAAATCTGAGCAGTAGGGTGTGTATTCCACAACTTCAATGCCCATTGTTTATTCACTATAATGCGCTAGTGCTTAAATTTTTTTTTGTTTTTTTACCCTCACTGTTCTTTCACTTGTCAATATTTGAATGCTCATAATTGAAAAGATGAAAACTTTTCAGTTGAATATATACTGATTTTGTCAAGATGATCATGAAAATGGTTTTATCTGATACTGCAAACCTCTCAGGTAGTTATTTTCTAAACAAACATTTTCCAATCCTAATTTAGTTATATTTTTACTGTTTCTACTGTTAGCTTGTCATGCTGTCCCCTCCACATCTTTAAAGAAAAGGATATCAAAGTTGTGTCTAGTCTCACCAACGTAAACAGCATTGCATCAACAAGTATGTAAACTCTTGACTTTTGTAAAAAAAGCTAACAGTTTTACATCCATTAATTACACACAGGCTAACATCCAGTACCACAAATATTATATTCACTACAACATATCAAAACACAGACAAAGGGAAAGAAGTCAGGAGACGGGCGGCAGTGTCTTTCTAATAAATTATTATTAGAATAATAATGACTAAAAATAAAAAACTGTGTCAGCCAACCCACTTGTCTAGCGTGATAACTATTGTAAATATCTGCCCTATGAGGCAGTCTATGGGGGAGGCCGATGTTCAGCAGTGGATATTAAAACCCATTAACCAAATACTATAAATATTATTAAACAGGAAACTTGCATGTTTGCGACAGAGCAACTAAAAAGTAATCATCCTGAAGTCATAATGATAAAATGAGTATATTTATAAAAATCAAGTAAGAGAAAAATAAAGATTGGCTACTTATTTGAAATCTGCTGACAAAATAGCCCTCCCTTCTTAAGCATTAACAAAGAAAATATTACACGCACGCAAAGACGTGCGGGATGATTGTAAACAACATGAATTTAATGCCATACCTGTACCCCATTGAGCCTGTAAAAGATTCCATTTGGCAAGCACTTGATCCCTCTCATCTCCAAAGACACAGCAATTAAAAACTGCTGCAACAAGTGCTTCATGTGCCGTTGCTGGACCCTGCTGTTGTTGTTGCTGCGGTTGCTAAAAAAATAGGTTACTGTAAACATTTGGTTTCATTATTTAAGACAAGTAATTTACTCATGTTTTTAAATGATACCTTAAGGCTTAGTTTTTGAACTGTCTTTAACTTACTATACATACTTAACCCATTAACCCCCCCCCCCCCCCCGAATAAATTTGTCAGAGTTCTTAGATTTTTAAAAGAAATCAAAGCTTAAATATATAGTTATAACTATATTTTATAAGTTGTCCGATAGTTGGATGCTGTGGGATACACTGAGAGTTTTGTGTATCTCATAAATAAAACAATTTATATGTAAGTTAATATTCTTATAATAATATACTTTTTCAAAGACAAAACATTCAGCATCTTCTTTTACTCTTCATGTGGGATCATGCTGACAGGACCCATCTAGGCGAAAAAAAGAAATCTTTTTTTTTCTAAATCTCTTCCCTGCATCAATTTTGTTAGTTGTCGCCTTCGAACATGCATACAGAAGGCTGTTGATGATGTTTGACATTGTGACATCATCATCATCATAGACAGTATTTGAATGTCCATGATCATATTTTAACAACATTTTTTTTGCAACATTCAACTTGTTTTTGTTCTGATGCGAGTTCATGAGAAATTCAGCGGCAACAAAGTTTCCCAACATTTATACTTGATGAGTCAGCATCATCTTGTAAATTAGCAGCCTTTAATTTCATTATTCTTATAAACATTTTCAGATCCATTTTGCTTTTATCTTCAATAAAGTACACCTAGTCACCCGTGAGGACTAAGATGGAATGCCTCGTATCCAGTAAAAAGGTTCTCCGTTCTCTACACTCACCATACAAAACACAGCAGCATTAAGTTGCTATTTTAGGCTGGTATCGTGTGAGTGACCTATTAATGCTATAATCAAATACAATACAACTGCTGCAATTTGACTCTACCACATAATTCCTCTGAATTACCTCTGATCTCTCAGATACTTCTTTATTGCATTCAGGTATCTCCATTGCCAAGATACTTGGTACAAGATATTCGGTTGTTTAACAAGTAGCTTTCTTTTTGACTGACATTTCCTAAATCTAATGCCCAGTTTGTACAATAATATTCTCAACCGTGATTAATAATTCCGTCCTCTTTAAGATCAGTATTTATTTCATGTGCAAACTTTCTTTCAAATATTTTCTGGAAACAAGGCATTCCAGCTTAGTACCCAGTGGTGACAAAACATCTGCATTTTGATTCTTAATCGATGATAAATGTAGATGTCCATGGGACACAGCATCTACTTACCATTAAGTGGACTGTGTGATTGTTTGTCACCCATATTCTATATAAAAATAACCGCTATTCTGTTTGCGCTTCAGACGATTATATAATTTAATAAATTTACTCACATTAGACAGTGAGATCCTGTTGCTTGCGCATCAGTTTTGTCACACTTATGTCTTATATAACTTTCATTTTATTTTCCAGCTTTAAAGAAAGTATTAATGTTGAATGCTGTTTGTTTTGCTTTTTTGCAAATTTTCTTGCCAAAAATCTTATGGCGATTCATATTGGGATTGATTGTGGCACGTTTATCTCAAGCATCCAACACCTTTCCCTTCCTTTCCCACCGAGAAGCCTTAAGACAAGGTGTGACAGACCAAAAGCGGACATAGGCAGAATTAGTGACCTAACCTCAATACCACAGGATATATTGTAAAAATAGTGATCTGTCTAGAGATGAGTCAACTGGTGAACCTGATAATAATTGCTTGCCTGGCTGCCCTATAACACCCATATGTCACTCTTGCGCAAACTTCTAATCGTGCAGGCGATCCTTCAATTAAGCAGTTTATTTATCATTCCTCTTTGGGTATTGATTCCACTTTACATCAAATGCAGTTGTAAACAATTATATTATGTCTTTTAATACACTAAGATGTTTTGGATTTTGGGCTTTGGAGATTTGCATAAGGAAGTCTTAGACATTTTCTAGTAATAAACTCTGAATGATTAGTATATATATTATTTAACTCATAGTGTACCTGTGGTTGTTGTCCAAATCCAGTAGTAGTGCCAAGACCAGCACCAAATCCACTAAATCCAGTGGTAGCAGGTTTAGTTCCAAAGGCTGTGCCAAATGTAGATCCCGTTCCAAATGTAGAAGTACCGAAAGTATTTGAACCTAAAGTATTTGTTCCAAATGTTGGAGCAGCACTGCCAAATGTTGAAGTGCCAGTCCCAAAGCTGGTGCCAGCACCAAATGTATTGGTTCCAAAGCCGGTGCCAAAACCTACAACAAATTTGAATGAGTAACAAAACAAAACTTTCAACTATTAAAACACAGCCTTATAAAAATAAATACTATAACATGATTTCTTTACAGGCCCTTATTTATAAATTGATGCTGCTATGCAATATCAAAAAGTTTACAAGCCATTACTTCATTTTACAATAATTAATTACAATCAACTTTTTAGAAATCATATCATCATCATCATCTATCAAAGTTCACTGCTGAACATAGCCCTCCAACAGATTGCCTCTTTAGGGGAAGGGGAGATTTTGTTGCCACACTTGCCATGGCAGGCGAGTTGGCAACCGAAGTACAAAGCACACTGACCACCAGGTCACATAGTAGACAAAAACTTCCTTCACTCATTACAGCCTATCAAAGTTCACAGCTGAACATAGTTCTCTCCATAGATTGCCCCATAAGGAAATAGTCTATATACAAGAAATGTATCAGATATTGACTTGTAAACAAGCATATCGAATAAGGAAAATCATAGCTGACAATAAATACCAGGATCCATCTCTATAATGAAACCCGACAGAAGGTACTCAACATCGCGGGATGAAACTCAATGCATCTTAATTGAAACGCACTTCCCAGGTTGCCATGTTATTTAGCAGGGTGTGAACTGGCATGATTGACACCAACAATGGAAGACGGGAATTTAGCACACAAAGTACTGGACAAAATCTATTAGGCCACTCACAGGTTCCTCCCTTGTAAGGCGGCAGGAGCTGACAGCATTTTTCCAGTACAGTGGGGAGGGAGGTAAAAGCCAGACTAATGGTCAGACTTGTTGTCATAATGAGAGTATATCTGGCATTCAGATATGTTCCTAGGGGGTAGGGTTCAGTGCAAGTTTACACACACACCAAGTAATAGCAATTATAAAGACCCATTAATGTTACATTCTTTCTCCTAAAAACAATGGAGAGAGGCTGTGTGAAAGGGAATTAAGGGGGTCGGCGCTAATAAGCATACCACTGCATGACAAGGAACATCTCTACAGCTAAGGCAAAACAATAGAATCGGTATTACACCAGGTAATAACAAGGATTGAAGAGGCCATTCAAAATAAAGAAATATGTTTAGGTTTCTTCACAGATATAGAAGGGACTTCTGACAAAACATATTTCTGCACTTCGTAGACTGAACTGAACTTAGTAGTTGAACCAGCACTGATTAACTGGGTAGTTAACATGCTCAGTATATGAACAATATGGATCGCTGGTGAGCCTAAATAAAGAAAGGCTGTCTTCCTTGACTTCTTCAAGTAGATTTAAAGGGTCAAATAAATACGATATTCCTGCCCATGTGAAAAAGTGTTTAGACACGGTATTGTGAAAAATAGCCCGTTGTAAACTAATTTGAAGAGGAATATTTGCCTTAGTTGGCATGCTTGGTTGGCAGGTTCACAAACACTGTTTATTATGTTCTAATTGTTATTAGGAAGACGCCGCTGCCAACCTTCTAGTTTATTTCCCTGTTGCCTCTTATCATAATCACAGGATGACATGGCACAGTGGATATTCTTACTGCCACTAGTCTAAACCAAGTATCAATAATATATAATAATAATTCTTGAATAATAAATATGAACTGCAGTGCTATAAAAACAGCATTAATATTTTAAAATTTAATACACCTGTAGCAGGTTTAGCTGTAGTTCCAAATCCTGTTCCCCCAAACAATGATGGAGTAGTTGTAGCTGGTGTGGTCCCTAATCCAAATGGTGTTGCTATAACAGAAAGTAATAATTAGTAAATAAATGTAAACAGCTAAAATAAAGTATAAGTGAAAACTTATGGATTGAGTAAATTATATTGTTGTTTATATCTGATATCCATATGATATAATACATAAAAGGAAATCAAGATACTAAGTTCTCATTGAAAATGTCTTTCTACTGCAAGTTAAAGTTATATTGTTGTTTATACCTGATATCCATACGATATAATACATAAAAGGAAACCAAGATACTAAATTCTCATTTAAAATGTCTTTCTACTGCAAGTTAAAACCTTAGCATTAAATAGTTAGCAAACTACAGCAAATTTGTGAAGAGATATCAGGTGAGTGTGTGAGCCAGCCAGAATAAAATTCATTCTGAAAAAAGGCCATGGTTAGGAGTGGACCTAAAAGGGATGTAGTGTTGGTTTTGTGTTAATTTAATAAAACGCTTATTAGAACCTGTGTTGGCAGTTGTTGAGCCAAACGAACCAAATCCGGACGAAGAAGTAGTCGTTCCAAAACCGCCAAATCCAGCTGTTGTTGTGGAGGCAGTGTTTGTGCTACCAAAAGAAAATGTTGCTGAAAACCAATATTATGCATATTAAATACAGTACGAATTACACCCATTTTATTTAATATGAATTAAATTTGAGATTTAACATACGTTTTGCAGCACTTCCAAAAGGAGTACTTTGAGTATTATTTGAACCAAAAGAAAACGACATGTTAAATGGTCAAAAAACTTGAAAAATCTATATTATTAGAAATTTGTTTAAAACATTAATCGAATCGTCATTCAACGGATATCAATAAATAACAAAAAAGTCCTCCGTGATAATAATTAATAACAACAGCTTGCTACATATTTATTTATCTATGACATACACACGAGATGGAATTAATAAATAATAAATAAACCAATTTTTTTATTAACTGGCTTTACGGCTCTGGGTTCTGGCCCTTCTGAGACTTAAATAAACTAAAATAAACCACAGAGTTCATTTTTGCCACAGACTAACTAGTGGATTCTACCGAATCAAATAAATAAACTATAAAGTATGACATTGACAGATACTGTCTGTACTACTAAGAAATTCAGGACTTCATAGGCGTGTTTTTACTGACAGCTGTCGCAGAGATCAAGCTATCTTTTATGAACTATATAAGGCAGTAGTCATGTCGATCTGAGATCGTTTAATCGAAGAATCGATTTCTTGTGTCAAAAAGAACGATTTTGTTAATCGATACATGGTAGTGAATCGATATTTCACCCTTGAAAATCGAGATGGAATTTTATTGCTGTTTTAATAAAAACTATAAAATTATTTACAATTAGTTGAATGTACACGAATTCGTAAAAAAGACAGTTTTTCTATTCAAAAACTAGTAAAAATTGGTGTGCTTAGTTTTTTGTCGCCTTTTAATGGATTAAAGAAATAAAAATAAGTTACGTTTATAATACGGATCTGAAAGCAAATCGAAAAAAGATCGATTCTTTGTGAATCGATTCCTCAGATTTCAATTTGAATCTATTTTCGAGATTCGAAAAAGTTAAAACTAAAAAATAAACTAAAGAATATATAGTTTTTATTAAAACAGCAAAAAAAATTCCATCTCGATTTTCAAGGGTGAAATATCGATTCCCTACCATGTATCGATTAACAAAATCGTTCTTTTTGACACAAGAAATCGATTCTTCGATTAAACGATCTCAGATCGACATGACTACTGCCTTATATAGTTCATAAAAGATAGCTTGATCTCTGCGACAGCTGTCAGTAAAATCACGCCTATCAATATAATACTTTGGGCGAGTTGGTGTGCACATTTATCGTACATATACAACGCATAATGACATATTTTCAAAGTGATATCTACTATCCGTCAAACATTCAATCCGCATCAGATGCGCTGCGACCGTAATCTGACTTTACTATCTACAGTCTTTAATTTTTCTCTCTTAACACAGAGTGAGTAGATACTACAAGTTTTTATATATTAAGCTAGGGTTTTTGTTTTGGTTACAATGAACCACGCTAAATACAGTCTACTTTCGTTATTCACGCACCCAATAATTTTGAGACCATGGTTCCCGGGAATCGAACCCGAGACCCCTGTGACCTAAGCATTTTGTGGTTCCTTCGCTTCGGATTCGAATGGCAACCTAGTCGCTCCACCATTTTGACGATTTAGATCATACATATAGGGGGAGACCAGTTACAAACAGTGCCTACCCATGACCAGGGCGTTTCGGGTAGTATTTTAGCCCTTCCCTCGGTATGCGGGGCTCTGCCAGGGGTGACCGAATATTTCCCTAGCTAATCGTGGGACCAAAATGGACGAAATTCCACAATTTGATAACCTCCATTCTCCCTTAATTGAACTGACTATAGGTCTGGAAGAGGCTCTTTTAGCCTCACCAACACCCTGCAACACAATGCCCCAACCTGAGACAAGCCGTAAAGTGGAAGATATGTTTGGAGTCGAAGCACAATCGAAAACGAACCAGGGAAAGTACAAGAAAAAGTTCGCTAGGTATTACAAGCTTAGTGGAGCAGCACGGAAGAAGTACAGGTATAGGAATGATAGCAACTGAGATAGTAGTCGAAAAGGCCCTCTCTATCTGCCAGAAGTCGTGGGTCGAGATTCCTTTGCCCAAACCTCCCCCGGTTCCAAAGGCGAAAAAACGCAGTCAGTCTGCGGAGGAGTCCCCCAAAAACCAGCCCAAGAAATCTGTGTAGGAATTCGCAATTCGAGTCCTATGATCGTGGAGCAGATGCGGCTGGTCCGCTGGGCTCTAACACAGGCTATCGCTAAGACTGCCTTTGGGGCGCAGCCGGGAATGGAAAACAATTAACAAAAAATTTCGGGTTTTGCTCACAAGCCAGGTTGGATTCTGATAACGTGCTTAAATAAGGCAAGCCATGACTAGATTGTGGGTGATGTCGGAAAACTGAAGTTCTGGCCGGAGGCAGAGCTCTCAATAATACCCAAGGGCGGACTGCCGAAGCCTCAGCTGGGCATCATCCATTTGCCCCGTAGCGAAGCTTACTCTTCAGAGAAGGTGGCTTTGCTATTGTGGGCCCAAAATCAGGGGCTCCATACCGAGCTCTGGAAAACCCTCCACAGTAAGGATGAGGAGAATAGGTTTCTTGTAGCGTTTTCTCCAGATGACCCATGTGCGGAGGCTCTCTGGGCAGCAGGCAGCAGAGTCATAATTGACTTTAAAATTATAACTTATAAAGGCTAAGGAGTTGGAGGCAAGAGAGCATCAACCGCTCCAACTCCAATCCCCCTAGCCATCAACGAAACGAAAGAGTTGAGTTACTTTATGACTTTCTCATCTCCAACCATCTGGTAAGCCTAATCTTAGGATGTACACAAACCTTTGTAACGCGTGCTAGGCAAGAAGTGTTAGACATAACCTTTGCTACCACTAACATAAAATGGCGGATAGCTGACTAGCATGTTAGTAGTGAAAACTCGTTATCAGATCACAAATACATTATGTTTGTGATTGGAGCATCACCAACTTACGAAACTGTTGCTTTTGGGGATCCAAAAGCGACCTCCTGGGAGGTCCTCCTTCCTCCTTAGGAATTGGAAACGTTTCCTAAAAGCATCAAAACGATTGAAGGTTTGGGGTTAGCGACTGAGACAGTTACCGTAGGTATCCATGAAGCCTTCGAGGATAGCTGTCCCGTCAAAACAAGAACTCAATACGAAAAGTTCCTTTGTGGAATACTAAGCTAAATAAACTTAGGGAAAAGACCAGGAGACTATTCAGTAGGGCTAAAAAAACCAAAGAGTGGGACATTTATAATCCAGCCCTTACCAAATATAATAAAGAAATTAGGAGAGCCAAGAGAGCATCGTGGAGGAAGCTATGCGAGGAAGTTGAGTATTTGCTTCGCAGTGTAAAATTACACAAAATGCTATCGAAAGCTAAACCTAATCAGATTGGGTTTCTTAAAAAGCCTGATGGTAACTTCACTACTAGTGAAACAGAAACATTGCAGTTAATAGCGTCAACCCACTTCCCAGGGTCACATAAGACTTTTGCCTTGAATTCTTTCAGAGCCCTACGAAGGCCTTGTAATGAGGACTGGTGTAGGGCTACATGATAATAAGGCCAAACCTGGTGCAGTGAGCTGATGACTCCTTTAAACCATATAATACACGCGGGGAGGGTGCAATAATTCCCATCCAACAATAGAATAGAAAATTCTCCGTGTAGTGGCGGTCAAGAATATCCACTACCCCATATCTTCCCGTGGGTGTCGTAAGAGGCGACAGAGGGAGACAGGCAGGAGATGGGCAGCAGCATCTTCCTGATAACAGCAACTGTACGACAAAAAAAAAACTGCGGTTGCCAACCCGCTCGCCAAGCGTGGCAACTATGGCAATATACCCCCCATGAACAATTACACAAATAGACGGCCCCCAGTCCCCGGCGGCCCCGCTATTCCTGGCTACGGTGGCGACCATGGTAACGGCGGGGCAGGGGGTGCTAAGAATCTCCGGTGGAGGTTCGGTTGCCACCTACGACGACTCGACCTGGCAACATTTAACGCACGCACACTGAGGACTGACGAGAAGATCCTGGAGCTGGAAGAAGAGATAGACAAGTTGCGCTGGAGTATTATAGGATTATCCGAGGTCCGAAGAGAGGGGGAGGACACGGTGATTCTCGAATCCGGCAACTTGTTCTATCACCGGGAGGGCGACCATCTGTCCCAAGGAGGTGTCGGATTTATCGTCCACAAGTCTCTCGTCAACAACGTTGTACAGATTGAGAGTGTGTCGACGAGGGTCGCGTACCTGATACTCAGAATCACCAAACGGTATTCGCTGAAGGTCATACAGGTTTACGCACCAACGTCGGCACATTCCGATGAGGAGGTGGAGGAAATGTATGAGGATATTTCCAAAGCCATACATTCCTCCAAAACCCACTACACGGTGTTGATGGGAGACTTCAACGCAAAACTAGGCACAAGAGAAAACGGTGAGCTGAAGTTAGGGAAATTTGGAGTAGGGCAACGGAACCGAAGGGGCCAGCAGCTGGCCGACTTTATGGAGAAAGAGGGACTCTTTATGATGAACTCTTTCTTCCAGAAGCGGCCCCACAGGAAGTGGACCTGGTCGAGCCCCGACGGTTCGACAAAAAATGAGATTGACTTCATTATGACGACCAGACGCCAACTGTTCAGTGATGTCTCAGTGATCGCAAGGGTGAAAACTGGCAGCGATCACCGAATGGTTAGAGGCACACTGAACCTAAACGTTAAGTTGGAGAGGTCTCGTCTAATGAAGTCAACGCTCCGTCCCCCTCGTGCTCTGATCCAAAATCCCGAAAACTTTCAGCTCGAGTTACACAACCGCTTTCAGTGCCTACAAGATTGCAATGCAGTGGACGATATGAATGACAAGCTTGTGGAAACTGTCCATGCGGTCGGAGCTAAGTTCTGCAAGACCCGCCGCGGAAGAACACAAAAACTCTCCGATCACACTCTTAATCTCATGGCTGTTAGACGGGAGATGAGGCTGCAATCGTCAACAGATTTGACAGCATACAGGCAACTGAACAGACAGATCTCCAAATGCATGCGGCGAGACTTACGCAACTTTAATACTGCTCGTATTAAAGAAGCGATCGAGCGGAACCAGGGCTCCAAAGTCTTTGCCAGAGATCTGTCTGCCAGAAAGAGCCAACTGTCAAGGCTGAAGACTGAGTGTGGCAGCATCGTTTCCGGGACACCTGAGATTTTGAGTGAGATTGAGAGGTTCTATGGGCAGCTGTACACATCATCGTTGGAGCCACACGCAAGTGTGAGTAACGATCCAAGAGCAAGTCTTATCCGACACTATTCCGATGATATCCCGGACGTCAGTCTAAGCGAGATTAGAATGGCTCTCCAGCACCTTAAAAACGGCAGGGCCCCAGGCGAGGATGGAATTACAGCGGAGCTTCTGAAAGCGGGTGGAACACCGGTACTTGAAGTCCTTCAGAAGCTCTTCAATTCCGTCCTCCATGGTGGCACTACTCCAGAGGCGTGGAGCAGAAGTGCGGTGGTCTTGTTCTTTAAGAAAGGCGACAACGCTCTCTTGAAGAACTACAGACCGATTTCCCTTCTGAGCCGCGTCTACGTGCTGTTTTCGAGAGTCATTACGAATCGTCTCGCACGCAGACTCGACGACTTCCAGCCTCCCGAACAAGCCGGTTTCCGAAAAGGCTTCAGTACCATAGACCACATACATACCCTGCGGCAGATTGTACAGAAGACTGAAGAGTACAATTTGCCACTTTGCCTGGCGTATGTGGACTATGAGAAAGCCTTTGATTCCGTCGAAATTTGGGCGGTGCTGCAGTCCCTTCAGCGGTGCCAAGTTGACTGTCGGTATATCGAAGTGCTGAAGTGTTTGTACAGTAGGGCTACGATGGCTATCCGAGTACAGAACCAGAGCTCGAAACCTATCCAACTGCAGAGAGGTGTAAGACAGGGTGACGTTATATCCCCGAAACTCTTCACCGCTGCTTTGGAAGACGTTTTCAAGCTACTGGACTGGAAAGGATACGGTATTAACATCAATGGCGAGTACATCACTCACCTTCGATTTGCCGACGATATAGTCCTTATGGCAGAATCGCTGGAGGACTTAAGCACTATGCTCAATGACCTCAATAGTGCCTCCCAACGGATAGGTCTTAAGATGAACATGGACAAAACAAAGATTATGTTTAATGTCCATGTCACACCTATGCCGGTAGTTGTTGGGAGCACTATGCTCGAAGTTGTTGATGAGTACGTTTACCTGGGACAAATATTCCGACTAGGTAAGTCCAACTTCGACCGAGAGGTCAATCGACGGATTCAACTCGGCTGGGCAGCGTTCGGGAAATTACGACATATCTTCTCGTCAGGTATACCTCAATCTCTGAAAACTAAAGTGTACAACCAGTGCGTGTTGCCAGTGATGACTTACGGATCAGAGACGTGGTCCTTCACTGCTGGCCGTATGAGGACGCTCAAGGTCGCTCAGCGAGCTATGGAGAGGGCTATGCTCGGAGTTTCTCTGCGTGATAGACTCAGAAATGAGGATATCCGCAGTAAAACCAGATTGACCGACATAGCCCAACGGATTAGTAAGCTGAAGTGGCAATGGGCCGGCCATATAGCTCGAAGAACCGATAACCGATGGGGAAGAAAGGTTCTCGAGTGGCAGCCTCGTACCGGTAGGCGTAGTGTAGGGCGACCCCCCACTAGATGGAGTGACGACCTGGTAAGATATGCAGGAAGTCGATGGATGCAGGTGGCTCAGGACCGTGCTTTGTGGCATTACTTGGGGGAGGCCTATGTTCAGCAGTGGACTTGTGAAGGGCTGTGATGATGATGATGATGATGAACAATAGAAAGGTATCGATATCCTTCTTCCTTATCTGGTGAAAATCTTCAGAGCAAGTTTTGCATAGGGATATATTACAGAAAGATAGACAATAGTCAGAGTTCTATTTATATGTAAGGCTGGTAGGAAGGACTACGCTTTACCAAAGCCCTTTAGATCTAGAAGGTTTCATTCATAATTGTTTCAGTTTTAGAGATTTCCAAAAGACTCTTACTTAATAACGAGGTAGGCACAATTGTGCAATCGAAAAAGGGGTTGGGAACTATCTGTTCGATACTATCAGTTCGATGCACTTTGGTTCATCCTTTTTTGCCAAACACGCAAATTAGTGCGTAATTTTTACCAACATAACAGTTAATAGATGCTGTAAGTGTTATTCATCAGGGATTGTTTTTTAAGGCAACCAACTTCCACCAATTTTTGTTTTGGTACTGTTGCGCGCCTAAGTTGACATCAGGTACCTGGCACTAGCACTATCTAATGTCGGGGACCGGAGCAAGGAGGGCTTCCTAGAAAATGTCAATCTTGATCTTTAGACCAACAGCGCCATCTAGTATCGAACAGATGAATTAAGCTTTCTAGAAGCTCCACACTCGAACTTTCTGTATCTGGTCGTTCGGCGCCCGTATTTACTGGAATATTCTCGATGTTTCGGTTTAAAAGGTGTATTTAAAGCCGCTGCAACCCGCTATCGGGGCAGTATTGAATTTGGCGAGACAAGCGAAGCTTCGGAGCGAAATAAAGTGAATCAGTGTGATTAATTATTGGTGTCTTTTGAGTTTTAATTGGTATTCGGTAATAAAAGTGTAAATTTTGGTAATTCTATCAGTAGTTTTTATTGTCACGAACCTCAAGTTCAATTGGTGTCAGAAGTGGGATAAAATCATGCCGATTTTACCTAAGGACGAGATGGAGAGTGTCCGTATCCAAAGTCAACGCCAGCAGGAGACGGACCAAAGACGATTTGGTGGTGCAACGCCGTAGACGTCAGAGGGCCAAGTGCCAGCCACGGAGGCTGGCCCGTCAGCTACACCTACAGCACCTGACTTAGGTGCTCTGATGGTGATGATGCAGGAACAGGTCCACCGACTGGAGGAACAAGCCCGGCGACAGGAGGAACAGGTCCGTCGTTTGGAAGAGCAGCTGCGGGGCTGACAAGAGGAACAGGCCCGTTGGTTGAAAGAGCAGCAGGAAGAACAGGCCCGCCGACAGGAAGAGCAGATGCTCCTCGTGAAGGACACTCACGCTAACTTCGAGAAAGAGATAAGGGAGGTGAAGGATAGGGTTGCTCAACATGACAACGGCCTGTCGGAAGCTGAAACCCAATTCAAGGAAGCTAAAACCCAAAACGACCAAGTGAACAATCGGGTTGATTACGTGATGGCTGACGTGAAGAAAACGCTGGACGACCTCAAACTGGGGGATGGAACTACAGCACCCGTAGTAGCTACTACACCTTCGCTACGTGGGTTCAAAGTGCCACCGTTCGACGGGACTTCTTCCTGGTCAGCTTACAAAATCCAGTTCGAAGCCGATATGAAGGCGAACGGCTGGAATAAAAGTCAGGCCATGACTGCTTTCACACTAGGCCTGCGCGACCAAGCCTTAACAGTTCTGGAAGCTCTCGGCGAGAAAGTGACTTATGAGCAGCTCCTTGAGGCATTGGAGGCGAGATATGGCGACGCTCACCTGCAACACGTCTTTTGTGCGCAGCTGAAAGAACGCGTGCATCGCATCAACGAAAACCTGCACCAGTGGGCTCTAGAGGTAGAGAAGCTGGTGCGAAAAGCATACCGGTCTGTACCTGCGCTCATTGAAGGGAACCTGGTGCAGACATTCATCGACGGCATCCGCGACCTTGAACTCAGAGCTGCTGTGAGGCTCGGGCAACACGCGACGCTTAAGGACGCCTTGGCCCATGCACTCGAGGTGGAAGCCGTACGGCAGGATCATCGTTCCTATCGCGTCAGGGTGGTTGCAGCAGCTACAGTTTGCGACCGCAATAACGGATATAGCCCTAGGTGCTATGGCTGTGGGGAAAGGGGTCATCTCTGATCCAGCTGCCCTAAGCGAACCCTAGAAAGGGAAGGTGAACGATCTCAGGAGGGTAGTGGGGCCAACAGCACTACCCAGCAGCAGCAGGGAAACGAGTAAAAGCCAGAACTGCGGGGCGGGTGCTGGCTGCTGTTAAAAGAGCCCCGAGGATCTCGATCTCACAAACCCATGATGGGAAAGTCTAATCATCAAGGGCGAGGTCAACGGAATGCCGTGTAAACTGATCATAGACACTGGAGCCTCTCGTACGGTTGTTAGTTCTCAACTTATAAGTCAGTTCCTTGGGGACTCCGAATACGCATATACGCATACCGAGAACGCATTAATTTGGTAACAGCCACCGGTCAGCGTATACCCGTCCGTGGAGAGAAGGAGATGGAGTTGAAGCTAGGCAACATGATCTACCTGCGTAATGTCATCGTGGCTGATATAATGGACGACTGCATCCTGGGCCTAGATTTTATGAGGAATAATTGTTGTGAGATCGACGTTAAGCAAGGTGTTTTGAAATGTGTACGTGTACAGCATTAAGAAGATTGTTCTTCCGCCGAGATAGGAAATGATTGTGCCGGATAGTCTTCCTCGAAACCCTGGGCAAAATCACCGTTGTGTACTTGTGGAAAAGGTAAACAATGATAAAAACAGTTACTGACAAGTTGAAAATGACCTTCCATGGAAAGTAGCTCGAACCTTGGTCAGAACCACTGACATCTCAGGAGTACGTGTGCTGAACCTTTTTTGACCAGGAACAGATTATAGATAAAGGCACATTGGTTGGTACTTGTGAGGAAGAGTGGATTGGTTACGTCGGTGCCAATATCTATCGAGTGGAACCCCCAGCAAGGATGCACAAACGAGAGTGACCACACTTTTGGAAGACTGTCGCAGCGTTCTCTCCCGGAACGAAATGGTCAAGGCGAAGAAGTTGTTACTCAAGTATGGCGATGTATTCTCATCAAACGATGCTGACATAGGAAAGACTGGCTTAGTTCAACACAAAATAAACACAAGAGAAGAATTGCCTATCCGTCAGCAGCCAAGAAGATTGCCGGTAGCACGTGAAAAGGAAGTGGAAACCATGATTGAGGGAATGGTGAAGGATGGTGTTATTGAACCTTCATCTAGTCTATGGTGTTCACCCGTGGTGCTGGTAAAGAAGAAGGATGGCAGCATGCGTTTCTGTGTTGACTACCGCCGTCTGAACGACGTTACAAAGAAGGACAGCTATCCCTTGCCAAGAATTGATGACACGCTGGACATGCTTACAGGAGTAAAGTGGTTTAGCACGCTGGATCTAAAAAGTGGCTACTGGCAAGTTGAAATTTACCCTAAGGACAAGGAGAAAACCGCGCTCTCGACGGGAAAGGGTCTATGGCAATTTAAAGTAATGCCGTTTGGATTGTGCAATGCTCCAGCAACGTTTGAAAGGCTGATGGAACTTGTACTTACCGGACTAATTGGCGATGCCTGTCTGGTCTACTTGGATGACATCATCATCGTGGGCCGTACGTTTGAAGAACACCTTCAAAACCTGGAACGCGTGCTCATGAAGATTCAAAGTACCAACCTCAAGTTGAGTCCGAAGAAATGTTCACTATTCAAACGTGAACTTTTTGGGGTATGTAGTGTCGGAAGAAGGTATCCGCACGGATCCGGAGAAAATCGCCACTGTCAAGGATTGGTCGGTTCCAAAAGACAAGACGCAGGTTAGAGCATTTTTGGGTTTGTGCTCCTATTATCGGCGATTTGTGAAGATCTTTGCAGATATAGCCAAACCTCTGCACAAGCTAACCGAGGAGAAGCAACATTTCTGCTAGGATGAAAGTTGAAATATCGCATTCCAGGAGCTCAAGGACCGTCTGTGCAAAACACCTATTTTGGGATACCCTGATGCAAGCAAAGAATTCATAGTTGACGCAGACGCAAGTGATATAGGACTTGGCGGTGTGTTGTCTCAACGGAATTGTGACCAAGAGGTCGTGATAGCGTACTGCAGCAAGTCGTTGTCAAAACCGGAAAGGAACTATTGTGTCACAAGACGCGAATTGCTAGCTGTGGTAAAGTCGTTGCAGCATTTTAGCAAATATCTTCTGGGGCGGAAATTTCACTTACGAACTGACCATGCTGCACTAAAATGGCTATTACAGTTTAAAAATCCAGAAGGACAAGTTGCGAGGTGGATCGAACTACTGCAGGAATACGACTTTGAGATCGAACATCGCAGCGGGAAATCTCATGGCAACGCAGATGCATTTTTTTTATAGAAGAGGGGGCAAACGAGCATGCGGTTCACCTGATGTTAAGTGACTAGTTGATGCACGACAGCTTTGACGTACGTCCGGCCTATTCATTATCCATTAGCACAACACGAAAAGTAGTGGGATGGCTTACTGGATACAAAATGCGTCTAGCGCATCCAGCAAGCAATTAACAATAATTACTGACGTCAACCCTACTCACTGTCGTTTTGCGTCGTGCGTCGTGCATGACCTTGAGCGGACGTACGTCAAGATAGACCGTGTGGATGTGACTGATGAGAAGATCCTGGGTCGCAAGGGTAAAACTGGTAGTGATCACCGAATGGTGAGAGGAATACTGAACCTAAATGTGAAGTTGGAATGGTCACATCTAATGAAGTCAACACTCGGTCCCCCTCGTACTCTAATCCAAAGCCCTGAAATCTTTCAGCTCAAGTTACAAAATCGTTTTTAGTGCCAAGGAAATCGCAATCAAGTGGACGGTATATTATGACAAGCTTGGAGAAACTACCCATGCGGTTGGAGCTAAATTCTGTAAGATCCCTCGCAGAGGAACACAAAATCTTTCCAATCACACTCTTTATCTCATGGGTGTTAAATGGGACAAGAAGCTGCGGTCGTCGGTAGATTTGACAGCATACAGGCAACTGAACATCCAAATGTATGCGGCGGGACTTACACAACTTTAACACAGCTCGTACTGAAGAAGCTATTGAGCGGAACCAGGGATCCAAATTCTTTCACACCTGAGATTCTGAGTGAGATTGAGAGGTTCTATGGGCAGCTTTATACGTCATCGTTGGAGCCACACGCAAGTGTGAGTAACGATGCAAGAGCAAACCTTATCCGGCACTATCCGGATAAAATCTCGAACGTCAGTCTGAGCGAGATTAGAATGGCTCTCCAGCACCTTAAAAACGGCAAGTCCCTGGGCGAAGATGAAATTACAGCGGAGCTTCAGAAAGCGGATGGCAAACCGATACTTAAATTCCTTCAGAAGCTCTTCAATTCCGTCCTCCATGGTGGCACTACTCCGGAAGCGTGGAGCAGAAGTGCAGTGGTCTATTCTTTAGAAAGGCGACAACGCTCTCTTGAAGAAATACAGATGGATTTGCCTTCTGAACCACGTCAACGTGCTGTTTTCGAGAGTCCTTACGAATCGTACGCAGACGCACGCACACAGACTCGACGACTTCCAACCTCCCTAACAAGCTAGTTTCCGAAAAGGCTTTAGTACCATAGGCCATCCCTTCGGCACATGGTACAGAAATCCGAAGAGTCTTTGTCTTTGTCTTGCGTATGCGGGCTGTCGGTATATCGAAGTACTAAAATGTGCGTACAGTAGGGCTACGATGGCTATCCGAGTACAGAACCAGAGTACGAAACCTGGATAGGACTGCAGAGAGATGTAAGTCAGGTTGACGTAATATCCCCGAAACTCTTCACCACTGCATTGGAAGACGTTTCAAGCTACTGGACTGGAAAGGATGCGGTATTAACGTCAATGGCGAATACATGACTCTCCTGCGATTTGCCGACGATGTAGTCCTTACGACATAATCTGGAGGACCTAAGCACTATGCTCGATGTCAACAGTGCCTCCCAACGGATAGGTCTTAGGATGAACATGCACAAATCCGTTATACCGGTGATTGTTGGGAACACTAAGCTCGAAGTTGTTGACAATTATTTAACTCGACTGGGCAGCGTTCGGGAGATTGCGACACATCTTCTCGTCAGGCACACCTCAAAATCTCAAAACTAGATTGTACAACCGGTGCGTGTTGCCAGTGATGACCTATGGACCTGAGACGTGGTCCTTCACTGCCGTCCGTATGGGTTAGCTCTAAGTCGCACAGGAAGCCATAGGGAGGGCTGTGCTCTGAGTTTCTCTGCATGATAAACTTAGGAATGAGGATATCCGCAGTAGAACCAGAGTAATCGACATAGCCCAACGGATTATCAAACTGAAGTGGCACTGAAACTGGGCTAGCCACATAGTTCGAAAAACCGATAAAGGAAAAAAGGTTCTCGAGTGGTAGCCTAGTACTGGCAGGCGAAGTGTAGGGTATCCTGCCACAAGATGGACGAGCTAGTAAGATATGCAGGAAGTCGATGGATACAAGTGGCTCAGGACCGTGCCTTGTGGCATTCCTTGTGGGATGCCTATGTTCAGCAGTGGACTTGTGAAGGGCTGTACTATTATTTTACTCGCCATTCATCATCATCATCATAATGAATGGTGAGTAAAATAATTGGTCGATAAAAGAAACATTTAAAATAGCAGTACTTCTCATTTCCACTCTTTCTATAATAATGCCGTCGCGTGTCGCATATTTGTAAATAGCAAAAAATGTGAAGCAGAAAATGGTAAGTAGGTAAATTACATTTCGTTTCATATTATTTTTATGATTTCGATCTTTCATTCATACTTTTACGGACTTTGACCGTCTAATATGCTGTAGTTGAGTAGAATTACATATTAAATTTTATCTTGCATTTTAATGTATTGATAAACAGTTTCTAATAATAATTTTTATGTCTACCTTATACTGCAACATCTTGGCGTATTTAAAAGATCAACTTATTTACAAATTACACTGATTGATATTTACAAAAATATACTACATTATTTTTTACAAATAAAAATTACCTTTTAAGCGATATCGCAGTTATTGTTCAAAATGTCTCCAGTTTCTACTAAACTAGCACGTCTTTGTAAATTGTTTGAACCTTCGAAGCGTGTCTCTATCACTTTTTATCACATTAAATACGTCTATTATACGCTGCTTTAAATCACTAACACTTTGTGCTTCTGCTGTGTATACTAATCGTTTTAGTTCAGCCCACAAATAAAAGTCTAGAGGTGTTAGATCTGGTGATCTCGCCGGTCAGTTTACACGTCAACCGCGACCTATCCAACTATCACCGAATTGGCTCGTTGATATTAGATACTCAACATTAGAGTATTGGTACATGTTTACGATACACACGCGGAAACATAAACAATACGACACCGATGTGACGTTACTCTTTCCATAAGTAAATGAAATAAGAGTTGAAGGCGTGGGCGGCTTTGCACTTGAGCCTGTGACCATACGAAGGGACATTAACAAATACTGACATTGACAATAAATTTATTGTTTTATTGCCGTTCGTAAAGTAGGTTGGATAGTGGATACTTTGAGTATTCAACCAACCGAAGAGGACGTCCGCGTTAATTCCTAAACAAAAAGTCTGTCAATGTCAGGGAGGCGCAAGTAAAACACACAACTGCATACTTCACTACAAATGCAAAATTGAATTACGTCACTATACACGCACACGTTTGTTTGTATTCATTGCATTTACGCATGCCATCAATTTGTACACGTGTCGATACACTGGTGCAGCTGTCTACAGGCGTAAGCAACGTAAGGCGAGTACTATGTAGATATTATTTATCGATAAACAGATCATCATAGTCCGCATAAGTTCAGCGTTGGTAAAAGTGATTTTTAGTATTTTTTCACCCATTACCTTCACAAGTCCGCTGCCGAATATAGGCTTCCCCAAGGGGTGCCACAAAGCACGGTTCTGATCCACTTGCATCCATCGACTTCCTGCATGTCTTACCAGGTCGTCACTCCATCTATTGAGGGGCAGCACTGCACTTTACCCACCGGTACGAGGCTGCAACTCGAGAACCTTTCTCCCCTCATCGGTTGTCGATTCTTCGAACTATATGGCCGTCCCAATGCCACTTCAGCTTGCTAATCCGTTGGGCTATGTCGGGCTCTAGTTCTACTGTGAATATCTTTATTTTTCTGTTTATCATGCAGAAAACCCCGAGCATAGCCGTCTCCGTAATCCACTGAGTGACTTTGAGCTTCCACATACGGCCAGCAGTGAAGGTTTTTTTAGTGCTATATAAAATTATGATATTATTAGTAAATATAATTATGGCCAGTTTTTGAAAGTCTGATCAAACTAAGATTTTAATTCAAATTAAATCAAAAAGTTGGCAATGGTACTTTTCACGTTGTGTTTATACCGAGCAATAAAAACACTAATGCGTCCGTAGTTTCACCGAAATTATCAGATATTCAGCAGTATCGGCTAATCTTGTTTTATTGATTACTTGGGGCATGAAATACGATTTATCAAAATCTCTGTAAATAAAACTAATGCAAGGTTATTAGGAATAGCAGGGGTGCGTAACTTTTTGATAGTTAGATTATATGTTTAAGTAGACAATAAAGTTTTAAAAAAATGTCTAGCAAAGCAAAAAATAGACTTTTTATAAATTTTGTTATTGGTTGCGCGGAAAAGCATTCGTATTTTTATTTTATTCGAGGGTATCCTTGTCAAACATTGTCCTTCCTTCGACCTATCCCTTCCGTATACACCGGGGTGGTGGGGTGAGAGGGGAAAGAAGAGATTCTAGAATGTTGCGTGATTCTCGCAACCAATGAGAAGAGACTTCGGTGGGAAAGAAGCCGATATAAGCTCGCGCGCTGGGCTCGAGCGCGCTCTTGCCTTTGCGCCGCTAGTTGCAACCACACCGCCTGGGACAGTCGCGTCCTAGAGGGCTCTTGCCCACGCGCACCGCTAGTTTCAAACCGCACCACCTGGAGCAGTCGAGCTCCAGAAGTAACCGCCTCACCTAGTGAGATATCGTCGCGCACCGCTCTCTTTCATCGCACCACCGACCAGGACCGCATCCCTGGGGCCCCAGGAGATCCGCCAGAAGTAGCACCGCAGCAACGGAAGCGTCCAAGCCGCATCGAAGTCACACCCCGGTAAGTGCGCTTCTTTTCCTATGACGCCTGCTTGAGTATTTGTGTTTTGTTAATTAATCCGCCCCAATTTCATTTCTCTTAATGTGCTCAAGCAGGATTCCTTCATAACCTTGGCAAGCAATAGGTTTTTTTTTTCGGAAGAGCGAGTGCATTGTCAAGTAAAAGTGCCAAATCCGCCGTATCTTGCGTAATAGGGCCAAGGCTCGACCGGGGAATCGGAACTCGGGAACCCTGAGGCCCACCGCCCATCCATTTATCGTCTCGGAGTAAACGGAATGAATCACTATTAATACTAGATTATCAACTCCACAGTTGCTTTTAAGGTAATTAACCTTTCGTATCGCTGCTAGTTGACCGCACTTTAGTATATAATACTCCTGTATGGGTGGAGCTACAAAAACCAAATTTCTAGAAGTGAAAGGGAAAAGCGAAATTTACTAAAAATTATACATTTTGAACCATAAAGATTCCGTACAAAAGATCTTTGTGCCATATGTAATGTACCTACTGTTAGGAAACCGTACATTTTATATTCAGTTCTAAGACTGCATAAAAGTATAAAGTTTAACCGTTGTATTGTAGCCAAAAGAAGGAAAAACGTAGTGGCTACAGCTGGCGCTGTTAAAACTGTTTTAGCTAGGAGGCAATATGTAAAACACTCAGCGACTCTATAAAAGGCCATTAATAAAAGCATAAAATTTCATCAACTTAACTATCATAATTGCAAATATGTTCTAACCGAATGGCTATTTCATAAAAGCTATGATGATACTAAGGCTCTTATAAGCGCCCACACATATATACACACATGCACGTGCGCGCACTCACTCACTCACTTATTCATTCACACACACCCGTTCACACATCACATTATTATTAAACCTATAATAAAAAATTTACTATTTTTTCTAATACATTATTATAAAATCTAAACAAAAAATAAAACCTGTTCGGCAGACAAGCCCGAATGGGTTGATTAACTTATCGATAGCTAAAGTTAAAATCAGTTTGTGATGAATAATAAATCAGTTTGTGATAGAATAAATAATCATTACATATAGATGTGTAATGGATTTTGTTAAATGATTTATATATTCAGCTCAATTTCAACGCGATACTGAATATTATATAATTAAATATAATCGATAACTATTCTTCAATTCTAATATTCTCTACTTATCAAAATATTATACAAAATAAAGGCCAAATAAATCAAATCGAAACTTGCTACCACGTAGCAAAAGTGTGCAATTTTTATAAAAATAACCTGGAATCACCGCAGCCGAAAGTATTGCGCTATAGTGATGAACGCCACAACTTTAGCTATCGATAAATTAATTAACCATGCGGGTTTGTCTGCCGAACTGGTTTTTAGTTTTTATTTAGATTTTACAATAAAGTATTATAAAAAGTAGTAATTTTTTCTATTATTGGTTTGTTTTTACAGATTTCCAAGAGATTCTCTTAAACGGAAAACTTGGATTGTAGCTTGTAGAAACCATGAATCTTGGATACTTCAACGGACTAGCACCATTTACTACGAACATTTTGAAAAATCATATTTCATACCCCAAGCTAACAATAAAAGAAGGTTAGCTCACACTGCAGTACCAACCTTGAACTTGTGGAAGGTAATGTTTGGCAGTAATTATATTTAGATAAATATTTTTATTATTACCTTTGACACCAATATTATTCTACTTGAAAATATTTTATTAAGTTTACAAAAGCATTAATCTATATATACAATATGTAAAGTAATTAACGCACTTTGAGAAAGTAGTTTGTTCAGAATCGTTTAATGAATCGATTCCTATCATTTTTAATATTGGTAATTTTAATCCCAAAAATAATTAAAACTACGTAAATTACAGTCACACTAAATCTGTGCAGTCAAAACAAACTGAAATGGACCGTAACTTAAGGCAATCAGACTTTTAAGAGTGCAGTTTTATTTGTATTATTACTAATTCTGTCATTCAATAAAAATAAAGAAAAATGAACTTTTTTTCAATCGCGTTAAAGTCTTTGCGTTCGTGGATTTGTATTGTGACCACAACATTCTTCCGGAATTAGTATAACTAATTTGATAAATAATCAATGCATAAAAATGTTTAACTAAAAATTCAGTGTATGTATTATGATTATAACATAATATACTAATTGGGGTGTCAGAGGGTGTGCGTTAATTACGTTACATATTGTATAGCTTGAATCTTCTGACTTACGCAAATAAATTACAAAATTATTTATTTTAGGGTGCTCGTGGTGATTGCACAATATCGTCTACATCGAAAAAAGAAAGCTGGATGTTCCGGAAAAATTCCATTCGTTGTCTCGAAAGTCACAATTCGAAAAAAATCCCTATATAGCCCGTTGGCCCGCACTCGCAGGGTGAGTGTCCTACTCCCACTGCGAGTACGAGCCAACACTTAGGTACACCAATAAAAAATGAGCGTAATGCTGTGTTATGATTGGCAATGGGATGCGTATATAACAACCACGTCCCGTCTCCGTCCCGTGCACGTTATGATTCCGTCCTGTATGCAGCGACCTTTAGTCTTCCCGTGTAATACTGAACGGGAAATCCTCCACGTTTTAATGATGGTTAGTGTTATCGATATCTTGATCGTCTGCAATAGCAGCATTGATATGCTGATTAAGGGGAAAGTGTGAGGCGGTGGACTATTATTATTGTAGTTATTGCGATTAACATTATTATTACAATTGTTTTGAGCGTTACCAAATCGTCGTCGATTATTAGCCTCGCGTTTGCGGCATGTTTCTAATGTATGACCGGGTATTTTACAATATCAGCACACTGGATAATCAGTTCTGAACATAGGAAGACCCAGCTGAATTATTAAAAGGAAAGTCTTCTAACTGTGACCAAGATTCAAATATTTTAATCGAGCACGCACTTTCAGCGCGTCCTTTTAATTGACTAAGTATGTATTTTAAAAGAATATCCTGTTGTTGATCTGACGCGAGGTTCATAGCATTACTACAGTTATTACTAAACGGCATTAATTTTTTCGGTTGCCGTCAAACTTACTTATAAATTTACAAAGAATGTTAAGATCGATGCTTGGTGTCCAAATAACCGGTGCAGGTTCGTCTTTAGGCATTGTGATGGACGAGGATTAGTCAAAATAAAAGATAAGGTACTCGGCGTTTCGCGTGGACGTAGTAGCGATAAGGCGTTGCACTGGTCTCGAATACAAGCAATAGCACACAATTAAAATATAATGTTTAAAAGACACTTGATATAAAATGAATTAGTATATTAAAATGAATAAACAACAGTATAATGGAAATATGAATGAATTTTATATTTATATTTAGATTTGACTGTTTAAATAAATTAATTTATATATTTTTGCAAAGTTTATAAAACATTCAGTATTATTCACAATATTTAAAACTGAATACGAATAAAAATTATATATGATTTATACGAACATAAAAAAATGATGGAAATAAAAACACAAATTCATCCATAACTTGACTGAAAATTGGTCTTGTGTAATTAATTGCCCCCCATATTTTACATTAGTTTTCGTTACAAATTGTCACTGTTAAATAACTAATTTTCATATAATTCGTTTTCTTATAATCGTATTTTCATAGAATTTTTAAACTTTTTAAAATCTTCGGTTTCTCCGCTCCTTAGCCTAAAGTCCGTGTCGTGTATATTATAATGTTCGTATAAAACTGGAGCGGACTTACAAGAACATGTCGGGTTTATGTACTTGTATTTTTGATCAGGATTCAGGAACACGTCGACAACGTAGAAAACAGCGAAAGTGTGCAGTACTGCTGACTTCGTAGACTCGGTTTGCAGATGATGAGCAGATGCTGGGTGGTATTCTTCTTCTACTCTCTTTTTTTTCAGTTGTATGATATCTAGCATAAATTTTTATGTAACCAGGCGAGTGTCGTTTTCGGAAGTTCAGTGAAGAAACGAGTTTTGAGCGGTAAGTATTTATAGAAATCACAAAATGTTCTCGTAATGGCACAATTAAGTCCTCAGAGTCACCAAGGACCTTTTATAGATCCCTTCACCGTTGCCACCAATGTTATACAGGGCTGCATAAAATGTCTTTAAAAAATATTTAGAAATTACAACTAGATTTAATTATAGAAAGACACAAATTAAGAATTGAAACTGAGAGGCGAGTGTTTCGGATGAGAGTGTATGACGGACTGACTGGTATTGCTAGTATTGAAGTAAGAAAGTACTGGGAGTGCTGACGGTGTGCTTTGTGTCAGCGGATCCCTATTAAAAGGGGATCTATAATAATACGCGCGGTGTCATAATGATGGCACGGGTGACAGAGTTTGCATGATTCTACGTTTTTGTTTGTCAAAGCGGGACATTTTTACGTATTTTAGGGATACAACACCACAACGACACAAACCTTTATATCGGGACCGTCCCGCCTAAAGTGGGACGTTAGATATGGGGGAACTCTTATGTAACATATATAGTTCGACAAAAGGACGGCTCCATGGCACACTAGCTTGGCAATGAGTGACTGCGCTGGGGGCCGCGGGTTCGAATCCCGCACGGAACAAGTATTTGTATGGCCTACAAATAATTGTTTCGGGTCTGGATGTTAGTCCTTTTGCAATTTATGTTTTTAAACTGCCTCCACGATACAGTAGAAAATCTTAGTGTGGGGGGTAACGTTATAAAAATACTGGTAAAAACACTTGAGCGTGCTTAGGCTGTTAAAAGTAGTTCATCATCATTTTATTTGGACGTCATCGTCCAAGGCGCTTGGAATAAAAATTTATAAAAAATAAATATTTGTTGGTACTTATTAGTTTACCAGAAGCGCATTGGACAATAGTGTCCTAATAAAACAATAATGAAGTACTTTTCAATAGGGATGGGCTGAATATGGATTTCACCGAATACGAATATTCGGCCGAACATTCGGTAAAATTAATACCGAACCGAATATTCGGCAGAACATTATTCGGCAGGATTACCTCGGTACCTAACGAATTTGTGTCGAAACTTGTTACCGTAAAGCGGGTGGAATGCAATTACGCTCAAATTGAAAAGAAAGCCATCGCTGTTATATTTGCAATTAAAAATTTCCACCACTACGCTAGCGCTTACTAAACATTTTCGGAAATAAAAAGGGTATACCCTTGAACGAATGAATTAACCACTGGACCCGACATAAAACACAAATGTATGAAGACTCGTTCAACCAAGTGGATAATAACGCAAACACAGATTTTATTACGTTAATATAAACACAGATACGAAATTAGTAGAAGTTCACTCTATTTCTAGCGCTTGAACGTAGTGGATAAAATATATCGATGAACGACTGAGAAAGAAAAGGCGTATCGTAAATAAGCTGTAACACAAAAGAAATAAAGGGATAATAAAGGTGAGGTAATAAGCTTCCGGTATTAAAATTTTAATTAAAATAAAAGAAGCAGGACATCGTTATGGACTTTTTATTCAATTAGTTACGATAAACGTCAATTTTTATTTGTTAAGTTTAAATTATTTAAATAGGTATATTGACTTTTATTATGTATCATCTTTCTTAAAATGTGTTTCTTAGAATTTGTTTTGTTCTCTTGTTTTCTTATATAAGCAATTATAATATTTATATACTTTTCAGCAACGGCTTTCATTAATTCTTCTACGTGATTCACGTCATCGTTTTCAAATTTATGGAAATGAATGTTTTCGTACAACGGAAGTTGCAGCAATGTTTCTGTTACTTTCGGAAGGAGAAAGTTTATTGTATAATCTTTTTTTAGTCTTTTATTCTGAACACCCTTCGTAAGTTCGAGTTCGCAGTGCTGACAAATAGCTATGGTATCACTTGAGGGAAGTATCAGTTTTCCCTTGTCTTTATGGGCAATGAGACTGCCTTTATTGGTGTCATTTTGTGTTTCTTTGCATTAGTATTAAAACAGGCAGTATCGAAATGTACACTGCATATGGCGCTGTGTTTCGTCGGAATCCAGGTTTCATCTCTACGAACTGCTTCTACCCACTTTCTTTTCCGAGAAAGGTCACTAAGAAATCCGAATATTCGTGTAATTTATGTGTTTAAATATTTTAAGCACAGATACTAATTATAAATTTTGCATTTATAATATTTTTATTTAATTTTAAAATTACTATTATAAATTTAATGACATCAGATTTTAGGATACTGTTATATAAGTATTTTTAAGTGTTATTGTATTTTACAAATAACATCATCATTTATTCGGTCTTATCGTCAAATATCGATATATTTTTCAACATTGTCAAGCACTAGTCGATGTCAAATTGACTCACTTCACAGTTTTAGTCATTCGTTCTGAATGGTATAATCTACCCATTTTGTGATGATTGTCAGATGTCAACGGTGCATAGAAATATCGACTATATTTAACATAGTTGGATAATACAACATTTTATTTTACATTTGATTAAATTTTGTGATAAATAACAATAAATGTAATAAAATAATGCACTTACATGTGAAAAGAAATAGTGCTGATTCCGCCGCTATAGATTTTACACCATTTAACTGAACATTTAGTCATTTTTGGGAGATGTTTTGTTGACAAGTAAGTGCTTGAGATTGACGCAAAAACAAACGACCAAGGCTAGAATTTCCTGGTTACTGACGAGACCGGTATAGGTAATTCCGCTTATATGTCGGGTCCAATAGTTAATTCGTTCAAGGGTATACCTTACATGGCGGCTAATCAGCTTTAACGTTACACGATCTTTTTATCTGCCTTTAGTTTCACATTAGAGTATGTTAGAAGTGACAGCAATGTGCCTGAGTTCTTATCGCGGTCTGTAAAGCAATTACAGTACGAAATTCATAATGAATCCTCAGATCTTGATAAATCATTGTATATTAATTTTATAGATAACTCAGTTTTAAAACCAATAACTGTGGAAGATATAAAAGAAGAAACATCCCGAGATAATCTTTTAATAAAGGTATTAGAGTTTATGCACAAAGGGGGGCCTCGAAAAGTGTCAGATCCGTTGTTAAAGTAATCATACCGTCAATTTTTTTCCGCGAGCAGCTATTAAACGAACTATAACGTCGAATACCTATAGTACGGCCAACTAGCAGAGCTACGAAAGGTCATTTACCTTAAAAACGACTGTGGAGTTGACAATCTATTATCTATCCCTTTCCATCTTTTGTAATTCTTCATGGGGAGTATATTTCCATCGTTGCCACGCCCGGCGAGCGGGTAGGCAATCGCAGTTTTTTTGTTGTATAGTTGCTGTTATCAGGAAGACGCTGCTGTCCACCTCCTGCCTGTTTCCCTCTGTCACCTTTTACGACACCCACGAGAAGATATGGGGTAGTGGATATTCTTAACCGCCACTACGCCGCAATTACAGCGGAGCTTCTGAAAGCGGGTGGAACACCGGTACTTGAAGTCCTTCAGAAGCTCTTCAATTCCGTCCTCCATGGTGGCACTACTCCGGAGGCGTGGAGCAAAAGTGCGATGGTCTTGTTCTTTAAGAAAGACGACAATGCTCTCTTGAAGGGCTACAGACCGATTTCCCTTCTGAGCCGCGTCTACGTGCTGTTTTCGAGAGTCATTACGAATCGTCTCGCACGCAGACTCGACGACTTCCAGCCTCCCGAACAAGCCGGTTTCCGAAAAGGCTTCAGTACCATAGACCACATACATACCCTACGGCAGATTGTACAGAAGACCGAAGAGTACAATCTGCCACTTTGCCTGGCGTATGTGGACTATGAGAAAGCCTTTGATTCCGTCGAAATTTGGGCGGTGCTACAGTCCCTTTGGCGGTGCCAAGTTGACTGTCGGTATATCGAAGTGCTGAAGTGTTTGTATAGTAGGGCTACCGGGATGGCTATCCGAGTACAGAACCAGAGTTCGAATCCTATCCAACTGCAGAGAGGTGTACGACAGGGTGACGTATATCCCCGAAACTCGTCACCGCTGCGTTGGAAGACGTTTTCAAACCGCTGGACTGGAAAGGATACGGAATTAACATCAATGGCGAGTATATCACTCACCTTCGATTTGCCGACGATATAGTCCTTATGGCAAAATCGCTGGAGGACCTAAGCACTATGCTCAATGACCTCAATGGTGTCTCCCAACGGATAGGCCTTAAGATGAACATGGACAAAACAAATCATATTTAATGTCCATGTCACACCTATGCCGGTAGTTATTGGGAGCACTATGCTCGAAGTTGTTGACGAGTACGTTTACCTGGGACCAATAGTCCGACTAGGAAAGTCCAACTTCGACCGAGAGGTCAATCGACGGATTCAACTCGGCTGGGCAGCGTTCGGGAAATTACGACACATCTCTCGTCAGGTATACCTCAATCTCTGAAAACTACATTGTACAACCAATGCGTGTTGCCAGTGATGACTTACGGATCTGAGACGTGGTCCTTCACTGCTGGCCATATGAGAATGCTCAAGGTCGCTCAGCGAGCTATGGAGAGGGCTATGCTCGTAGTTTGTCTGCGTAATAAGGCTCAGAAATGAGGATATCCACAGTAAAACCAGAGTGACCGACATAGCCTAACGGATTAGTAAGCTGAGGTGGCAATGGGCCGGCCATATAGCTCGCAGAACCGATAACCGATGGGGAAAAAAGGTTCTCGAGTGGCAGCCTCGTACCGGTAGGCGTAGTGTACGGCGACCTCACACTAGATGGAGTGACGACCTGGTAAGACATGCAGGAAGTCGATGGATGCAGGGCTCAGGACTTGGATTATTTGGGGGAGGTATTAGACTTTGAAGGGCTTAATATGATGATGATTCCATATTTGTCGTAATGTCTCGTTTTTCCGGCAAAAATATGTCAGGGTCAAGATGGGTTTGCCAACATTCGGGAGGCCATTTTAGTAATTGTTGTTTACTTAATTATTGTTATTTTGTTTTGTTGATAATTGTTTTTTATTAAGAGTGATTAATGATGGAGCCACAATCAAGTACGTTGAGAGATAAATCAACAGATTTTACGTCTCAGAAAAAGAAACGTCCAAAGGTGTGTATAGGAATAGGATATATATAAATGTTGTTTAGTAGTTTTAATAAAAACTTCTTGGTTCGTAGTGTACCTACTTTAAAGTTATCTTAAAGTTATTTAAAAAACAGCAACTGGTGGAGCCACGTGTTTAAGGCTGCCGAAAATCTAGTTCCCCGGTCGAAACTTAAACCTATTACGCGAGATATTAACTAAAGTGGACTGTATATGCGATTGCTTCTACGCTTACGTAAAAGCGACTACTATAGCATGCGGTACAATGCACTCGCTCTTCCCTAAACTAAAACTATTACTTGCCAAATCGATGAAAGGAATCCTGCTTGATTAGGAAAACACAAAGTTGGAGCGGGTTAAAACTATTATCAAGCAGGTATAATAATGGATATTGACTCACCGGGGTTCTTCTATCCTTTAGAGCAGTGTTCCGCAAAGTGTGTACCGCGGCACACTGGTGTACCGTGATCATTAGTTGGTGTGCCGTGGAAACATAAGGTTATCTTATAAAATTATTTTTAGTAAGTAAGTAAGGGTAAGTAAAATACCTACACAAAAAATGCGAGCGCACGAGCGAGGCGTTTTGTTTCGTTCATTTAATTTAGCTTGCTACATATTTATTTATCTATGATTTAATTCTGTGGTTTCGTCAGGCGCAGGCGGCGGCGGCCTGCGCGTCGCGGGAGGCGGAGACGAAGGCTCCCCGCCCCGCTACCCGAACTTTCTGGCTCACCAGTCTGTCAGTATGAGTACGAGTGCGCCGTTTAACCACACGCTTTTGTTTCGTCGCGTATTATTATGCTTATTATTCTAAGCGTAAAATAAATATTAAAATAATGGATAAATTCATTAAACGTAGTGTAAGTTTGTCAGGTGAAAGTAACGAAGAAGAAAAAGAGTCAATGAAAAAGAAACCCAAAATTGTTCATCGAAAATATGACGAAAGGTACATAAATACGGTTTTACATATTGCGGAGACGAATCTTGTCCTACCCCAAAATGTTTTGTTTGCGGAGAAACGTTGGGTAATAATTCGATGGTGCCCAGTAAACTAATACGACATTTAACTACTAAACACCCATCAGTAGCCCAAAAAGACAAAACATATTTTCAACGTTTGAAGGACCAATCGAAGAAGCAGGTAAATCTCACGAGTTCGTCTTTCAAAACCTCAGACATAGCACAAAAAGCAAGCAACGTAATCACTAATATGTTAGTTAAAGCTAAAAAGCCGCACTCTCTTGCTGAAACTGTAGTTTTACCTGTCTTCAAAGAAATTGTTAAGATAATGTTTAGCCAAGAAGCTGCTAAAGAAATTAAAAAAATACCTGCATCGGCAGAAACGATTTCACGCCGAATCAATGACATATACATTAAATCGACGTTGATTGAAAAATTAAGAGTTAGTGGAGTTTTTGCGCTACAAGTTGATGAGTCCACTGACATCAGTGGTCACGCGCATCTCAACTCAAATGTTAGATACATTGGTACTATACTAAGGTTGCTGAAAAAAATCCTAATGTTCAAAAACAGCATTGTTTTTACACAGGGAAGCTCTTATGAGGAAGTCTATGCCTGACGTTCTATTGCGCGTTCTTCAAGAAATTATCAAAATCGTCAATTACATCAAGTCGCGACCGCTGAACTCTCGTATTTTTAATGCACTGTGTCATGAAATGGGGGCAGATCATCAGTCGCTTTTGTTTCATACACAGGTACGATGGCTTTCTCGCGGCAAAGTACTTTCCCGAATTTATGAGTTGGAAAATGAGACTGAGATGTTCTTGCAGTCCCAGGGTTCAGATTATGAACATTTATTTAAAAAAGAAGAATGGCTAGCAAAACTTGCATATCTGACGGATATATTTGCTCACTTAAATGAGCTCAATAGAAAAATGAAAGGCAGAAATTCCAATATTTTGACATCGTCGGATAAAATTGAAAGCTTTCGCGCTAAATTGGAACTATGGATCAGTCTCGCTACGAATGGTAATAATGAAATGTTCCCAAATGTCATTGCAGCTGACATAGAACAAAAGGTGCAGGCTTTGATTGTCAAACACTTAAAGCTTCTTGCAGAGAAAATGAATTTCTATTTCCCTAAGCGTGATCTGTAACCTATGGACTGGGTTCGAAATCCATTCTCCGAGAACATTCCTTTCGGCCACTTACCAATAAATGAGCAGGAAGAACTGATGTAAATGAAAACGGATCGCACATTAATATTAAAATTTTCTGAAACTGATTTAGAACATTTTTGGCTATGTGTGAAAAAATAGTATCCTCTGCTTTCTAAGCATGCTATTGCAATACTTTTACCGTTTGCAACAATCTATTTGAGTGAATTAGGATTTTCGACTCGTACCACGATAAAAACCAAAAAAAGGAAACGCCTCAGGATGATCGACGAAGAAATGAGAGCAGCCTTGTCAGCGATAACTCCAAATTTAGACCGTCTGTGCTCAATTAAACAGTCTCATGTTTCGCATTAAATAAATTTTCTAAAATTTAAAGTTTAGGTTTGTTGATTAGTTAAAAACTGTTTTTTAATTTGTGGTGTACCTCAAATTTTTTTTCGTTTTCCTATGTGTACCTTGAACAGAAAAAGTTTGCGGAACACTGCTTTAGAGCACTATAGCGGCGACTTCCGGAACTTCTTCTGGATAGAGGCGGTGCGCGACGATATCTCAGACGAGGTGAGGCAGGTTTCCCGGAGCTCGACTGCTTCCAGGCTAAAGCGGTTTCTACTAATGATGTGTTTCCAACAACGAGCGCGGCGGGAAGAGAGCTGTGGTTTCAACAGCGAGCGCGGTGGGAAGAGAGAGAGAGGCCGCGCATCGGTCGCGCGTGCCTTATATATCCTCGGCTCCGATGATTACGCGATGTTCTAGAATCATCTTCTTTCCCCTCCCACCCCACCACCCCAATGTGTCGATAGGAGGGTACGAATGATATCGTTTTGGAAAGGAATAACGATTCGGCAAGTCCTACCGTCATACAAAAAAAATGCGAATGGTTTTCCGCGCAACCAGCAACTGTAATAATAAAACTTTTCTTAATTTATTAAAAATGCATGTAAGTAAACTATGTATATCATTTTAAGTTAATTTTCAATTTTAGGTGACTACCTACAATAACTAACCTACAAATATGAAGAAAAGAAACAAAGAAACTTGGCATAATGATAAATACTCATACAGAAAAGAGATGGCGTAGAAAGCATTTATTTAATTTAAATCTACATTATACAATAATTCAAATTATAACAAAATTTATAAAGTCTATTTTTTATTGCTATACATTTTTTTAAACTAATTGTCTACTTAAATACATGACGGGTCCACTGCAATAATGAAAATGTCCATTTTTTTTGTTTTAAAATACTTAGATTTTAATTTTATAAACGGTAAAAAATAACTCAGATTTAAAGACAAAAAAAAAGTAATTTTAATTTTAGTTAAAGGACAGGTTTTATAATATTATTACTTTGGCAAATAACTATTCTTTGGGTATTATAAACTAAATAAAAATAATATAATCTTTAGTAAGTATTCAAAAATCAGGACTATAACGATCATTGTCCCCTCTGCGTTCACAGTCAATAATGATAGTTGTCCAAATGACTGGTTTAGTTATCTTCTGATTTTGCTTCATGCCTACACAACTTTTTCAGAAACTACAAGTCGTTATATTTCGCTGGTGATATAGTCAGCTTGTCTTGATAAGCTAAATCAGGTAATTTAAATTCTCCTTCATTAATACCTGCCTTCGTAGATCGAAAAGAAGCTGGTGTGTGTGGGAATGGGAATCAAGTGTGGTTAACACTTGGTTCCCATTGACTATTACTAAAATTTCTGTGAAACATGAGCCGTGGATGTTCTTTCTGAACTTTAAATTCACGTAGAAGTCTTATGGGAAATGGACAAGTTTTTTTTTTTTGTAAAACGGTTTTAGAATTTTGAATGCATCTTGTAAACATTCAATGACATTGAAAAGTTTTGGTCTCTGTCGAGCGCCACGTATGTTGTTCAGCCCATTCTTTAGGAAGTTCAATCCTAGCCTTTTGATTTATAAAGGTCATGTTTTGATCGCATTCCATATAGCAGTGACCTTTTTTCGGGAATGTTACTGTGACAGACTCAAAGCGATTGCAATAGTGAACCATGTAGTGTAACATTCTAAAAATGGTGTAATTTTTATTTTGCCCGCCACATGAGTCACAGAAAATTGTAATAATCTTGCACTCTATATCCATTTTATGGCACAAAATTAAAGAGATGAGAGGCCACATCATCTGATCATTTTTTTCAAATATTCTCATTGCATGCGTAGAAATATGATGAGGAATCAGCAAGGAAATGAACATTAAACATAATATAACTAAGCTGCCTTTTATAATAAATGTCGTTGGTAGTTATGATTGGCACAGAAAGTTTTTTTGAAAAATACATTGCTATCGCGATTGTTGTGGCATCCTGCCTAGCCCTCAAACGAGCTTTTCTTTTTTTATCATAAAAGACTTCAGTTCTCCTTTTGTGTGTTAGGTTCTCCATTTCCAGCTTCCAAAGTTGATCCAAAATCTGAGTTTTTCATAAACATCCGAAAGAGAAGCAATTTTAATTTCAAGGTGTTTTTTCTCTGCTTGAAATTCAGATGTATTGAGACTGAGAAAACAATTGACAAGATGGCGGGCTTTGCGAGGTGATTGACATTTATCATTATTGCCGTGAACATATGTGACACTGAGCGTTCTAGCCGTGTATACATTTATTAAAAACGTATTTATCTCGGAACTGTAAGCGATTTAGCCGAGTCTGTAAACGAGATTATTAATTATATTAAGTGTCCGAATTACAAAAAATTTGGACATTCATCGTTATTACAGTGGAGCCTTCATATATCTAACTATATCAAAAAGTTACACACCCCTACTATTCCTAATAACCTTGGATTGGGTTTGTTTACATTTGGTATAGCTTTTCATTGGCCGTAGTATAGCTACCTAGCAATGGTGAGATTTTATGTCTTAATGATTTCTTATATTTACACGAACACTACACATTGATTAAAACTACTTTTATGGATTTTATCGCGTTTTATTTATTTTAGGTTTAATACCGAGGTTTCGGGTATTTTGCACCACCCATGGTCACGGGGGACTGAGGTGACTGACGTCCCGATGTCGGCGTTAACCCGGAGTACCTCAGTTATGTCTTGTCTGGTGAATACTTAAACAATGAGATGAATCGATATTTACCCGTGTTGGAATTTACAACGTGCACAACGAGATGGGTAGGTTGCGGCTGACTTGTGAACTGGCCGGTGAGATCATCACACCTAAAACCTCTAAACTTTTATTTGTGGGGCGAACTAAAACGATTAGTGATTAGTGTACACAGAAGAAACAGAAAGTGTTAGCAAAATTTTAAAAAACAATGCTCAAAGACTTACTAGTTTGTGTTTAGAAAGATAATTTTTGTAAATATTAATCAGTATAGTTTGTTAATAAGTTGATTTTGATCTTTTAAATACGCGTAAGAAGTTGCAGTATACGATAGGCATAAAAATTATTATTAGAAACTGTTAATGAATATCTCTGAAATTTATGTCTCTAAAATTGTATAAATATTATTTCTATTTAAAAAATTATAATAAATTTAAACAATACAACTATGTAATCCTAATCAACAGGGGGAATGGGACTGTATCTCTTAAATACAGGTTACTCAGTAACCTAGCTAGGAGACTCAGGTGTCTACCAATTTCAAATTGAGAACTATGAATGTCAATAAAGAATTATTATTATTATTATTATGGGGTATCTATATAGTTTTCTCATCTGGTTGGGTGCTATAAATATATAATTATAAATGAAAATGAAAAGACAAATATACATAAATATCAATAACATAAAATAAATATAAAAGTACATAAATAAATAAAAGCCCAACCAGATGGAGGCCCTCGGCAGGGGAGACCAAACGGCCGAGGGTTAGGGGGAAAGGGAAAGAAACCGGCGGCCGATGCGGGCGGTATCGAGGAGCACCGCCTTCTGCATTTGAACCTGGAGCGGTCCGCCACGTAGTCCCAGCCGCCTCAGATGACCCGAGAGGCTGACTGGGATTAGCCCGTTTGCAGAGACGACTACAGGAATAATTTCGGTCGGCAGACCACCCCACATGTCGGTCACCTCGTGAGCCAGGTCCAGATATTTTGTTTGCTTGTCTGTTTCGGCTTTCACGAGGTTCTCGTCATACGGAATGGTAATGTCGACCAAAAATATCCTTGACTGTGCCCGGTCCATCAGCACAATATCAGGCTTATTCGCAAGAATAGTCCTGTCTGTGATGATGGCCCGGTCCCAATAGAGCCTGGCGCGATCATTTTCGAGCACGGCTTCCGGCAAGTACTTGTAATACGGCAATTTCCGATCCACGAGACCGTATTTCAGAGCGAGCTCCTGGTGTAGAATTCTGGCTACTAGGTTGTGCCTGTGCAAGTACTCAGAGTTAGAAAGCGCCGAACAACCGGAGATAACATGCCTAAGTGACTCACCGGGATGGCGACAAGCTCGACAGATGTCGACGGTGCCATCCTTTAGGATGTATCTCCGATAGTTGTTGGTCTTAATAACCTGATCCTGTATTGCACAGACAAAACCCTCGGTTTCCCCCGAAGAGATCACCAAAGCGTAGCCAGTGGAGGGAGGCTACTGTGTCTACGAAAGGCTCATGTAGAGCCTTGTAGAACCTCCCGTGGAGCTCCTTCTCCTTCCATACGGTCTCCCGGTCGGAAATGCTCTGCACTGCCGGGTCTTGCCATTGCTCGTTGGCTAAGGATAGAGGGGTAAGTCCTTTATCACAAGAAATGACGTCCTTATAGAATGGATCATCCGATCTCGCCAGGAAGTAATCACGGAGGCTGCACACTTCGCGATTATGCATGGTGAGCGCGCTCAAGAAGCCACGACCACCATGCTTCCGCGGCAAGTACAGCCTCATTACCGACGATCTCGGATGATGCATCCTATGGGACGTCATTGTAGTGCGGACTTTTCTATCCAGGGCGTTAAGTTCAGTCTGAGTCCACCTGAGTATGCCAAAGGTATACATGAGGACAGGCATGACCCAGCCGTTATATGCGTGTGCCTTATTCACACCGGACAAAAGGCTGTTAAGCACTTTGGTCAAGCGTGCATAAAACAAGTCGCAAACTGACTGTTTCATACCAGTCTCATCGATACCGATGTTTTGTGACATACCCAGGTATCGGTATGTTTCAGCCTCGGAAAGGGTCCTTAAGTTGACGAGCATAGATAAGTCTACGCCCTCAGAGTTAGCAACCCTTCCCCTTTCAACATGGAGGACCGCACACTTATCCGTCCCCAGCTCCATTCCAATGGAATTGCTAAATTCACAAGTGATGTTTAGCAATTCCTCACTTTTGTCCCTCCTTTCCGTAGCTGAAATCCCCTCCCGGAGCCCTCCAGTAAGGTACTGAGAGGGTTCAGAGAGAGGCAGAACCAGATTGGACTCAGACAATCGCCCTGGAAGATACCCCTTCTTATCCTTATGTGGTTCTCCGCAGCCATCATCCGTTCGCCTAGATGACAAAGGATCGTAGTCCACTGCCCCATACACTGCTCGAGGAAGTCTCTAACTGTACAGTCTATCTTGTACAGCTCGAGGACTCTCTTTAGCCATGTATGGGGCACCGAGTCGAATGCCTTTCTGTAGTCTATCCAGGCGGCGGAGAAGTTCCGACGGTTGCGTTTCACCACTTTGCCAATGACCGCGTCAATGAGGAGTGGTTCCTTGGTTCCACGACCACCGCCCCGACATCCATTTTGAGCGCGCGACATCACCTGATTTGAGTCCAGGTGACAAGTGATTCTCGCGCTCAAAATGGATGTTAGTGTCTTGTATATGGTCGGTAGACACGTGATGGGGCGGTATTTGCTCGGGTCTGTGGTACCCTGGTCTTTAGGAACTAAATGAGTGATCCCAGTAGTGAAGAGGCTTGGGAGCGACTGCGGGGTGAGAGCCTCTTGAAACCGTCGGGCGAGCACAGAGTGACACACCATGAACCGCTTCAGCCAGTAGTGATGCAGCCCGTCAAGCCCCGGACTTTTCCAGTTCGGGGCCCTACGAACCGCCTCAGCTACGTCATCCGGCGTTATGATGACGGGGTCCATGGGCGTAATACCCGCACACTGACTCGCCACAACTTCCGTCCAAGGGCCCTCGCTGTGGTTTACGGGCTCTGACCACAGGCCGCGCCAGAATGCTACAGTGTCGGCCTGATTCGGTGCTGGACCCGTTCCACTTACCATTGGTCGCTCCAATGATTCATAGAGCCTCTTCTGATCACTCTGGAAGAGACGATTCTGGTTGAACCGTGTCGACCTCTCGGTATATCGCCGAATCCGCTTTCCCCAAGCAGCGATTCTCTGCTTCAGATCATCTATGCGCTCCGTCAGTTTTTGCGTTATATCCGGCTGGGACAAACTGACATTTGTCCCAGCAAACGCCATCCTGACGGTGCGCACAATTCTTGGCCTGTTGTTGCCTGATCTGAAGCATATCAGTCTGCCGATGAGAGCTCTAGCCTTTGCGATACGTTCCTCAATTCTTCTTCTCCATGCTGGGATAGCGCTACTATGGCCAGTAGCGCGTCCAGCCGTGGAAACCTTGGCGCCTATGATACGGCAGACTGCCAGCGCGGCGCCAAAAAGAATTGAGTCCGTCTCGCAAAGGTCCCGGCTGGCTTCCAAATAGGTAACCAGCATTGGGTTCAGAGCCCTCACGACAGCCCGATTCCGCTTGCTTAGGGCTATGCGGGGAAGTCGCGGTCGATTTTCGAGAGGCGTACTGCGCGTTTCCACAATCGCCTCTTCCAATATACTCCTCATATGCTCTAATTCCAGTTCCTGGGCGACTGTTCCATCATCGTTTGAATCAACCACAACTGGGGTATTCACGGCGGCATCCACGTTTGCGGGTTGCTCTACCATTTGTGGCGCCGCATCCTCAGCCGTAGCATTCTCATCCGACGAGGGAACAGCCTCACGTCGTAGCCGTTCGAGTTATTATTATTATTATTAATGAATTTACTGTCATGCAAGATAAATTATAACAATTAGCTCGAAGGAAAGATCTAAATCACAAAAATAGTAATAATAATAGTCTGCAACGAAAGATAATTTACCTTCTTACCCTTTTCTGTTTCACATTGTTTTGATATTTATAAACATGTGACACGTGACGGCGTTATTAATAAAAAAGTGGCAATGAGAAGTGCTTCTATTTTAATGCACTAACTTTCTTTTATTGACCAAGTATTTTACTGAAGACCAGTATATGCTGATCTTGCATTAGTAGGCAGTAACTAGTACTATTTGTGTAATTGTTCATGGGGGGTATACTCGGCTGGGCAGCGTTCGGGAAATTACGACATATCTTCTCGTCAGGTATACCTCAATCTCTGAAAACTAAAGTGTACAACCAGTGCGTGTTGCCAGTGATGACTTACGGATCAGAGACGTGGTCCTTCACTGCTGGCCGTATGAGGACGCTCAAGGTCGCTCAGCGAGCTATGGAGAGGGCTATGCTCGGAGTTTCTCTGCGTGATAGACTCAGAAATGAGGATATCCGCAGTAAAACCAGATTGACCGACATAGCCCAACGGATTAGTAAGCTGAAGTGGCAATGGGCCGGCCATATAGCTCGAAGAACCGATAACCGATGGGGAAGAAAGGTTCTCGAGTGGCAGCCTCGTACCGGTAGGCGTAGTGTAGGGCGACCCCCCACTAGATGGAGTGACGACCTGGTAAGATATGCAGGAAGTCGATGGATGCAGGTGGCTCAGGACCGTGCTTTGTGGCATTACTTGGGGGAGGCCTATGTTCAGCAGTGGACTTGTGAAGGGCTGTGATGATGATGATGATGATGAACTAGTACTAGGAGGTCCACTTACACTGAACAATATAAGGTCATTGACATTATACGCGAACGCCGTAGGATGAATTGTTTTTATTTATTTTTTGGATATTAGGAAATTTTGTCTATCTAGTTATGTATTAAAAAACTTTCGAGGATAGCTTCTGTATTCTGTAGTGTATAGACAATCGTCTATTGAGCCATCGCTACTAGTGTATAAATACCCCCCGCTTTGGGAACATCGGGCTCCAGTTTTTCTCTGGGGCCCCAAAAAGGCAGACCCACCGCGGACAACCTCCTACACCCATGAATCAGAGCCCACAGCTGATGACTATAATACACTGTATTCCGCTATTAGGAATATTGACATCAGGGAAATCACTGTAGTAGCACGTAAACTGCGCGCTGCGAAGTCCCCTCAAGAACGTCTCCTCGCTCTTTCAGAGCAACATAATCTTCTGTTAGCGTTGTAAGTTAAGTTAACTTAATTAACTTAACTTCAATGACAGAGCAGTTTGCTCTACCAAAATCTCACGGTCGTATCAAACCTAAGGGTTTATCGCTTGTATCTTTTAATATTCGCGGTTTGCGAAATAACCTCCCAGAGCTTAAGCTCTTTCTTCGGAATCGTGAAGCCGATTTCCTCCTTCTACAGGAAACTAATCTTAAAACTAAGGACACTAAAGGCCTTTCTATTAAAAACTTCAATCTTCTTCGTAACGACAGACCCGACCGCCGAGGCGGCGGAACGGCCATCGTACAGAAGACACCTCACTGCTCGCCCATTTCTACTCCGCAGCTTACCAACATGGAAGCCACGGTATGCAGGCTAGCTGTGACTGGACATCAGTCCATCCTCATAGCCTCCTGTTACATGCCTTCAGGAACCCATCCCCTCAAAAAAGATTTTGAGGCCATCTTATCTTTAGGCAATTCAGTCATTATGTTTGGAGATTTTAACTGCAAGCATACTGAATGGACATGCCGTACTACGTCCCCTAGTGGCAAGATACTGCTCGATATCACGCAGTCTCCTGATATTACCGTCCATAGTCCCCTCGGTGTTACTCACTTTCCCGATAACACCGATCACGCCCCCGATGTATTAGATTTTGCGTTACTCCAAGGAGTTTCTCTCAACCTCAGAGCAATCGAGACACTAGATGATCTAGGATCGGACCACCGACCGGTCTCCCTCATTCTTGGCCATCAGCCACCTCCACCAACACACACGAAAACCTTCACTAATTGGAAGGGATTCAAGGAGTCCCTAGCTAAAGCTCTGGACTCACAGGACTCTACCATCTCCCTATCGTCGGACTTAGACAGTCCCGAAAAAATCGACACCGCGGTCGATTCACTCTCCACCCTTATCAAATCCTCCCTTAAGGAGAACGAAAGGGTCGTCCCGGTTGCTAACAATAGTGGGCTTCCCCTACATATTAGCAACCTATTAAAAGCCAAAAAAGCTGCTTTCCGGAGAGCAGCAAAACATCCCACCCCCGAATATAGGCGCGCGGCCAATCGTCTTCAACGAGAACTCCGTTTCCGCCTCTCTGAATTTTGAGACTTCGAAAAGAGTAAACTCGCGGAGAATATCTCTCCATCTCATACAGCGTACTATCAGATGGCCAGAGCCCTCCGCATAGACGCTATCACCCACACTCCCCCTCTCTTCCGTCCCGACGGCACGGTTGCCTTCGAGGACGAGGAAAAGGCTGAGTGCTTTGCAGATAGCGTTACCGCACAATGCTCTCCTAGCTCTCAACCCGTCGACCCCTCACACGTCCAGGCAGTGGAGGATGAGGTCCACCGCCGGAACTCACCCCCTACGGCCTCCGAACCTATCTCTGTGTCCAATGATGAGATTTCATCCCTCATCAAAGGACTTAAGCCTAAAAAGGCCCCGGGCGCGGATGGCATCTCCAACCAAGCCCTAAAACACTTTCCTGAGCAGGTGTTAACCTTTTTATCTATTATCTTCAACGCCTGCTTCAACCTTAGTTACTTTCCCACTACGTGGAAAGAGGCAACTGTGATTGGAATTCCCAAGCCAGGCAAGCCTCTCAACCACCCCTCCAGTTATCGCCCCATTAGCCTCCTCAAGGCAATGGGTAAGCTATTTGAAAGAGTCATCCAAACACGTATGAGGCGCTATCTGTTTCCCACAGACGGTGTCCCTCTTATCATTCCCCATCAATTCGGTTTCCGAGCGCAACACTCATGTCCCCAACAAGTCCACCGTATTGTGGAATATATCCTCAGCGGTTTTTATCCTCGTTGTCATAAGACCATAGCGGTCTTTATCGACATAGCTAAAGCCTTCGATAGAGTCTGGTATAAGGCTTATCTAAACTCTACAAAATAGGTATCCCCGATCGTCTAGTACGTCTCGTGGCCTCTTACTTAAAGTATCGTACCTTTCGTTTTAGACACGAAGGCACGCTATCCTCACAGCGAACTATCAAAGCTGGTGTCCCTCAGGGCTCAGTACTTGCTCCTCTGCTGTACATCCTGTTCACCAACGACATTCCCATCCCGTCGAAAGGTGTTCTGCTCCCACTCTTCACAGACGACACTGCTATCTACTGCAAAGGTATACTACCCTTCATACGGAACAAGATTCAAAAGTCAGTTGATGACCTAGGAGCTTGGTTCAAAAAATGGCGCATCGATGTAAACCCGGAGAAGAGCTCCGCCGTTCACTTCGATTATAAACGACGCCGTCTCAAAAACACTCCACCAATACGTATGCTAGGGACCCCTGTCCCCTGGCATACGACCGCCAAATATTTAGGTGTCACTCTAGACACAGGGCTTACTTTCAGGCCCCACGTCAAAAGAGTAACCCGTCACGCACGGTTTTATCTGAGTAGGCTCAACAGTATGTTGGGCCGACACAGTAAAATGTCCCTTAGAAACTCTCCCGAGAAACTCTCTCTCGGACCCGCCTAATAAACTAACAAACGACCTGAACTGCCTCCTGGCGGCTCAGGCTAACTCTAATTAAATTAAATTATTACTCACTCATAATTAATTTGCCTTCGTAGGCACTCCCTCAGCGGCTCGTAGCCGCCTGCGCCCTCTTTTCCCAAAAGAGGGTCGCTCACGATAAGGCACAATAAAGCTTAATCAGCCAGTTGCCTGTCCCTAAAGGCGGTTTTTAGAGGGTATCACTTAGGTCCCCGGTAGGATGTGAGTCCCTCATAACCACGATAGACCGGCTATCGTAGTATGCGTAATGCATTTTCCGCCTCCCTACGTATAGGGTAGCCCTTTATTTGCTTCGGGCGCAAAAAAAAAAGAACATCGGGCAGTTGAATTGTAACCGGCGAGCAGACAATATCTCTGTTAATACGTATAACCATTAGATGTGTACCGTGTAAAGTGAAGTGTGTTAGTGACATTGTGTAATAAGTGATACCGTGTACATTGTGCAAAACAAAGCAGTGTATTGTATATTGGCGACGAGGAATAAAATACTGTAAGTAATTACAATTTTTTTATATAAACTGGAAAAGTTTTATGTAAGGATTTGATGTATTCTCTTTTAAAAGATGGGTTAGAATGCGGCGCCTAAAGTTGGGGAAAACTAGCAATAGCAGTTTGATTGTTTATGCCGTGATTTATCTTTTTTAAAATCAAATGGACACCCCAATGAGATGGTCCAGGAGTATGGACACTTATTGGTGATGGTCCAAGATTTACTAAAGCAAAGGTCCAGTCATGGACATGCTTTAGGTCCCAGAAAACGGTTTAAATTATTAAAGGTTGAGTTGTCGTGATTTATCTTTGTTAAAATCAAATGGACACCCCAATGAGATGGTCCAGAAGTATGGACACTTATTGGTGATGGTCCAAGATTTACTAAAGCAAAGGTTCAGTCTTGGACATGCTTTAGGTCCCAGAAAACGATTTAAATTATCAAAGGCTGAGATGTCGTGAGAATGTAATTGCGTGACGGTCTAATAATAGACACACGTAATTAAAAGATATATTGGTCATTGTTTTAGATGTCATGCTTGCGTGCATTTGAAATGTGCCCCGTTTTATTAAAAAAGTTGGTTACAAAAATATTGGTTATTATCTGCTTGTATATTTCCTTTCTCGCGGACTAAAAAAATGTCATCACTACCCCATCTAGAATCATTTGATTGTGATGGGGATTCTCATGGTGTTGGCGCAAAATGGGAGAAGTGGAAGCGAGGACTAGACATTATTCTAGGAGCTGCAAATATTGAACTCCCCGCAAAAAAAGAGCTACATTATTACACATGGGTGGCCTTAGTCTCCAAGAAATATACCTTAATATACCAGGAGCCTATGTTAGCAGTACAGATGATCCAACAAAGGATGTTTATGTTATAGCTATTGAAAAGTTAGACGAGTACTTTGCTCCAAAACAAAGCAAAGTATACGAGAGACACTTATTTCGACTAATAAAACAGGAATCTGGAGAAAAATTTGAGAAATTTTTAATTAGATTAAGAAAACAGGCTGATAAATGTGGTTTTGCAAATGACGAAAGCATTATCGATCAAATTACAGAAAAGTGTTACTCGGGTGAGCTTCGTAAAAAATTTTTAAAAGGAGGTGACAAAATCACATTAGAGGATATCATAATAGAAGCAAATACTTTAGAAAGTGTGAATAGACAGATGGATGAATTTACTCACAACTCCGCATGTAATAGCAGTACCGTGAAAAAAATTGACAACAGTAGAAAGATGTTTAACAAATCGTGTACTAGGTCTGGGAGCTATAAGCATATGCCTCAATCAATAGAATGTACTGCAAGGAAAATTAAATGAGATAAATGTGGTATAACGGGACACTTTCGGAAGTATTATTTGACAGGAAGGCCACAAAAAATCAAGGAGGGAGGAAAAGGAAGAAATCGATTATGTTTTTCATATAGATGATGACACTAATTTTAATTGTTGGGTAGGTGGTGTCAAGACGTCATTATTGATTGATTCCGGATGTAAATGTAATTTGTTAACCGATGTCACGTGGAGAAAACTAAAGAGGGATAAAATAAATGTTTTTGACATGGATAGATCACCGGATAAATCATTTTAGGATACGCCTATAGTAGCACTAAGCCATTAACTATTTTAGGAGCGTTTAAAACTCATGTTCAAGTCAATGATAAAATTGAGGTTGCTGTTTTCTATATGATAAAAAACGGAAAAGAAAGTTTACCCAATTTGAATCAAGAAGTAATAGAGAATAATACTGATGAAATTAGAATGATTATTGAAGACTAATTTAAACTATTTTTGTATCAGAAAAATCAACTATTGATCATGCATGGAAACAGAAATAAAAACATTAAGAAAAAGGAAGAGATGTAGTGTATAGATAATCGTCTAATGAGTCATCGCTACTAGTGTATAAATACCCCCCGCTTTGGGAACATCGGGCAGTTGAATTTGGTTGACTTGAGCAGACAACATCTCTGTTAATACGTTAGATGTGTACCGTGTAAAGTGAAATGTGTTAGTGACACTGTGTAATAAGTGATACCGTGTACATTGTGCAAAACAAAGCAGCGTATTGTATAGCTTCTATTCCACTTACACATAACACCATATTATTTCAGAGACGGTAAAAATAGTCACCCAGTATAACTTAGATCGCTATACTGAATTATTTATGAGAAATAAAAGTTTTTACAAGAGGATTGAGTAAAATTACTTTTTTTCTATGATTTTTTTATAAGAAATAAACGTATTATTTTACACACAGCAATTTATAATTATACCTGTACAATTATTAGGTACAAAAATATGTATAAAAACAAAATAAACAACACCCAATTATACTAAGTAGTTGGTTAAGTAAAAAATAAATAGCGACTCCGTAGCGCAGTGGCTAAGCCTTTGGCTGTAGCACTGCAGGACCGAGGCTTAGTTCCCGCGCTGAGCATGTGTTTCTATGCGGTAAAATAAATAGTCTACGTCTGGATACTTGTTTTTAAAATTAATGTTATTTTGAAAAAGGTTAATAAAATATTGTTTTTTTTTAACTGATTGGATAAATTTGCTTTAAGTGCAACAAATACTATGTAAAAATCGCTAAACTTTTTATAGGGGTACATACTACTCGCAGTGATCGTTTACTAATAGTTGCTATCAAAATTAGTGCTCGTTATAGCTAGTTTTTTTAGATACAATCTGTAAAAAAACAGTAAATATTTCTAATCAGTTAATTACAAATAATTTCGATTTTAGTTATATAATCGAATTCGTTTAGGTTGGGTTTTAATCCTCGAATTTGCATTGCTTGCCACAAATATGTTTTAACATGTGAAGTTTTCCAATAGGTACATCTGTCAGGTCTTTAATCCCAACTAAATCTACCTATTGTTTACATCTGAAAAACTAATATCAATAAAATCTCGTTTTTATTGAACAAGTAGTAAGCAGTGTAAGCAGTCACAATTAAGAATATAGTTTCTAAGTGTAGTTCGTTTCGGATTGCTGTCTCATCAACCTATCCGAGTGAGGAAATAGAGTGTGCACACAAAAAGACTCTATAAAAACCTGTCTCACATAGATGACTAGTTTCCGGTGGTAATAGCGGCCGTAATCGATGTTCGGGTTTGAGGACATTACTACAAATAATGGTGCAAAAATGTATTTGCCTTAAATATCATGTTACAATTAAAGTTGAAATACCTATTACCTTTCCTCATCTAAGGAAAATATTGCTATGAATAGCCTTTTCTTTTTTATCTTTTTCGCTTCTTACACCATCTAATAGACAAGTTTTAAGTTTTTTCCCTATAATTTATCTAATTCTAACAGGGATAATTTAATTCAAAACTTCAATCATAGTTCTCATGGAATAAAAATGTCAATGCGGAATCGCTATACCTGCTCGGTGCTCCTTTGTTTTTCGATAGTATTAAACCTGTTTTAAGAACAAAATTTGATAAATTTTTAAATCACGTTGATAAATTGTGTACCTTACCCAATAACTTACCCTTAACCCCCATATTGCCCTTACCTTACTTATTTAAAATATCGTCTCCTTGTACCTAAATTTATATACTTGTTACGCTCAAGTCCAGTCTGGAAATGTTCGGATATTTTAAAAGATATTGATAGTAATCTTAAAATTGCTTTAGAAAAAATTCTAAATTTGAAATTAAATACAATAGCCTGGAATCAAGCCACTTTACCTATCAAATTTGGTGGTATTGGTGTAAGAAATATTTCTAGCGTCGCATTGCCTGCTTTCCTTGCTTCCGTGCATAGTGTCAATGATCTATGTAACACAATTTTAAATAATAAAGTAGACCTATTCTTTGCTGCGGAGGCAAGGCAAACATGGCTAACGCTCTGTCCCAGCGAAAATGTCCCACTGGAAGTTAACCAACAAAAACAGTGGGATATTCCGTTGGTACGGAGTGTCCAGAAAAATTTATTTCAAAATTTCTACAGTCTACAAGATCAGGCTCGCCTTCTAGCTGTTTCGACTAAGGAATCTAGCCAATGGTTACACGGTCTACCATCAAGTAATCTCGGCACATTGCTTGATGGGGAAAGCTTGCGCATCGCCGTAGGAATCGGGCTAGGAGTGTCAATTTGTCAACCTCACCAGTGCCCCTGTGGTAGCAGCGTCGATGACTTTGGACTCCACGGACTTTCATGCAAGAAAAGTGCAGGTAGGTTTTCTCGTGCTGGTTCTTTGAACGAAGTCACCCGAAGGGCTCTTGTCTCCATAAATATTCCCTCGGTTTTAGAGCTTTGCGGGATATTTAGAGACGATGGCAAGAGACTTGACGGTATGACTTTGATCCCTTGGGAGAGAGGTAAAGCCCTAGTGTGGAATGCTACTTGCGTAGACACTTTGGCAGCCTCTCATCTAGAGGCTACCTCTTTTAGAGCCGGGGCGGCATCTGGGGCAGCATATTTTTTTATATGGAATAGGGTGACAAACGAGCATACAGTCCACCTAATGGTAAGTGGTTGCTGCGGCCCATAGACATCTACATCTATCCTCCATTAAAAATCAAAATGCAGATGCGTTGTCACCCGTGAGGACTGAGATGGAATGCCTCGTTTCCAGTAAAAACGGTCTCCGGTTCTCTACACTCACCATACTAAATACAGCAGCATTAAGCTACTATTTCACGCTGGTATTCTGTGAGAGCGTGGTTCTTCCCCGGTCGAGCCGACCCATTCGTGCTACAACTATACTACTAATATAACTGCAGCGTGGCTCTACCACGTATAAAATGCAAATATGAGTCTTTGAAAAATGACTACATATTTGTGCTATTCGCTGTAAAGTATCGGACCGTGGGGTACACGTGCAGTGAAGTTCCTAAAGAAACTGTATCCACGACTGGTCGTCGCTGCTGGTGATAAGATGGTCGGTTCATTTCCCGTTCAAAGGCTAAGTAAAGTTATTCAGCGAGGAAACGCAGCCAGCGTTCTTGGCACAATACCGCGAGGAGCAGGTCTTTATGACAATTAAAAATTTTAGTTTTTCTATAATATTATAGTTTTTATATTGTGTTTTATGAATATTACCTAGGTGGATTGAAAAGTACTCGGCCTAACACAGATCCATTCAATTCTAAAAATCAAATCTACCCACATTATTTAGTTCAGTTCAGACTTGTTCATTGTGTGAAGTTCGAAACGTGTGCGATAATTAGTTGTGATTTTATAAATTTATTAACAAAGTAATCGGACATAATTTCCGCGAATGGAGCAAATCGAGCAGCGTGCCGTCATTAAGTACCTCCATAAGAAGGGGCTATCATCAAAAGCCATCCATGATGACATGGTCAGTACATTAGGCGATTGTGCTCTGTCATATTCATCCGTCAAAAAATGGATAGCAGAATTTAAGCGTGGTAGAGAGAGTGTGAAAGATGAACCCCGCTCTGGAAGACCTTCGACGTCAACTACTGACGAAAATATTAAAAAAGTACTTGATTTAATAATGGGAGACCGCAGATTAAAAATTAGAGAGATAGCCGACATTATAGGCATCTCTTATGAACGAACTCAAAACATCATTGTCAACGAGTTGGGTTTCCACAAGGTGTCTGCGAGGTGGGTTCCGCGACTGCTTTCAGTTGAACAAAAAGGACGCGATTGACTATTTCACGCGACTGTTTGGAGTTATTTGAAGCCGATGCAGATGATTTTTTGAATCGTTTTGTTACTATGGACGAAACATAGGTTCATTACTGTACACCGGAAACAAAACAACAATCAAAACAGTGGAGAAGACCTGGTTCACCACCCCCTAGAAAGGCTAAGTCGATTTTGTCGGCAAATAAGGTGATGGCTTCAGTATTCTGGGACTCGAAAGGTGTGATTATGATTGATTATCTTGAAAGGGGTCAGACTATAAACTCTGATTACTACTGCACCTTACTACGTCATTTACGAGAGGAAATAAAAGAAAAACGTCGAGGAATGCTCAGAAGAAAAGTCCTGTTTCATCAAGATAACGCCCGTGTTCACACGTCAGTACAGTCAATGGCTGAAATTCACAACTGTGGCTTTGAACTGTTACCGCATCCGCCGTATTCACCTGATCTGGCACCATCAGACTTCTTTCTGTTCCCTAACCTAAAAAAGCACTTGGGAGGTCAAAGATTTTCGACAAACGAGGAGGTCAAAGCAGCTGTAGACGCATATTTTGACTCTAAGGAAGAATCATTTTTTTTCAACGGTCTAAATGCTTGGAAGGGGAGGTGGCAAAAGTGTATTGAACTTGATGGTGATTACGTAGAAAAATAAAAATATAACTGATTTAGTATGTGTTTATTTTCTTGGTTAGGCCGAGTACTTTTCAATCCACCCTCGTAATTGCAAAAATATTGTAAAATAAAATATATGTAATAATAGTTTTATAATACATATTTGACTTTTTAACAGTTCTATAATCGGACAACGACTCCTTTAGTAGAATTGAAAGCAATATAAATAAATACAAATGTAACCGTTTGATTTGAGATTTGAACCTATTTGATTTGACAATGTTATTGATATTACGAAACGTAGAAAGAAGAGATGACCGCCATTAAAATTTCCTCTCGTTTCGTACATATAATTTTTACTATGAACGTTTCACTACCCTGAGTAATACATATATGTATGTTATTGCTCTTACATCGTAGGGAGCCAGCAATGGTTATTTTGTCGGGCACTTGACCGACAACAGATTTTTGCTCCTGTTTTATCGTTTAAATAATGGTTGGTGAAATGAGTTTTGATACGTAAAAGTGATGCGATTTGTGTATTAAGTGTCTGCACATGTGAACTATTAGAAGAAAACGACAAAACAAGTACTTTCGATGTTGATAGAAACCTCAAGTTATTTTGATCGCTTAGGCGCCTTACGAAATTGAGTGACAGTCGTTATCAACTGTCCGCTGGGTTATGCTGTCGTTAAAATCTTCCGGAAACTTTCCAATGTGGAGCATTAGCACAATATTTTAAAGAAAAAATCTATAAAAACGATGATCCCGAATAAAATGAACCCATAAGTCATGTCTTAAAAGACAAGTATCCAAACCAAAAATCTTAATAAAAAAAAGCTCACGAACAACACACACGGAAATAACTTGTCTGTGGTACCAAACCTACGCAACGCATTAATTAGGAAAAGCAAACCTGCAAGTTTCTTTTTAAACCCAGTTATTACTTTAAGAAATTCTCAGTTATTTAAGAATATAAAAATGTCTGATTGGGATACTGTAACGATTCTCCGAAAACGACCACCAAAGGCGTCAGCACTTAAAACTGAACAAGCTGTAAATGCCGCACGTCGTCAAGGTTTACCAGTTGATACAACACAAAAATATGGAGCAGGAACTAACAAACAGCATGTTATAACGAAAAATACTGCAAAGCTCGACAGAGAAACTGAAGAATTACGCCACGAAAAGATTCCTCTGGATTTAGGAAAACTTATAATGCAAGGAAGGCAGGCTAAAGGTATGAGTCAAAAAGATTTGGCGACGAAAATATGCGAAAAACCACAAATTGTAAATGATTACGAAGCCGGTCGTGGTATTCCAAATAACATTGTACTTGGCAAAATAGAACGAGCAATTGGAATAAAACTAAGGGGAAAGGAGCGTGGCCAACCACTACAGCCTCCTGGAGGAAAGAAATAACGGATTCCCTAGGAGGCGAAGATATTTCTCCGATTTGTTTATTACCTAATGATTAACTAATTTTGCTGTTGAATGTGTTTCCTATTAAATTCTAAAACGTCATTATTAACGATGTAAGCATTTATTTTCATTAGTTCTGGAATGTTCTGCCTGTGATGTTATCACCTTGAAAAAAGATTTATGTAGATACTGATCCGTTGAATATGGATATGATATGCAATAAAGATAGTTATTTAAAAGTAAATGTGGTTTGATTTAATGGATGTTTCATTGTTACAAAGATAATGTAACCACAATAACACGAGGTTATGTTAAATATACGTAAATCGTAAACATACGTAATACGTATCATAGATTACCTATTGCGTAGTATTTTTTATTAACTGGCTTTACGGCTCTGGGTTCTAGTCCTGAACCTGAATTGCGTAGTAAGTGCAGTACAGACCGAAGAGTATATAATTAACAGTAACTAAATAATGGATGAATGGGATTTTGATTCCGGCGTAGACAGAGAAACCTATAGACTAGCTAATGATTAGCGTGGCCTCGAGTGAGAAAGGACGATAACGTAATTTTAGGTTATACAATAATCTTTATGACTTAAACATATTTAGATAAAAAATTTAATTGTTCTAAGAACAGAACTGAACAAGATTCACCAATCTTAAGCTCACAAAACACTTTTCTCACTTAAACCAACTTTTAAACTCTAGATCGCTACAAACTGTCAATGTTGTTTACCAAAGTGTAGTTTGCTAAACAAAAAAATCGGCATGGAGAAAGGGACAAACAATCACACCGCTCTGTCTCATTTCTATGCAAGACGTAAATCTATCTCTTTCGTGTGCAAATGCAAAATATGCGTCTATCACAGCACAATATGCGTAGTATCCTCTTAGTAATCTGTGAGTCATAGGGTATATAGGTGTTACCGCACGAGCCATTTTGCTACAAGAGGCTTTCTGCCAAACGCACCCATAGAGAGACGATACTCTCTAGGTATATATATTAATCATAGAGTAGAGTAAGTACAGTAATCTATGGACGATACTATACCATAGGTCCATAGGACGATATTTTAAAAAACTTTTTCATCATGAAAGATCCCACTTCAGATTCGGAAGAAGAAATTTTGGTTTACGCAGAGTTTAAAGATAGTGTTAATATCGAAAAATACAAAAGTATTCACATTTTAGGCATTGACGGGAAAACCCCTATAATACAGTTGGATGATACGTTTTTTACAGGTGTGAAGCTAAAATCACAATATTTAAAAAAATGCATTTAATTTAATGCGAATTTATCACAATTCTGTTAGAGCGGAAAATTCTACTCAATTCTTTTTGTTACAATGTGTATGAGCCTTTAAGTTTATTGTTATTATTTATTTAATCTAGGTAAATACGAGAATCCATTAGGAACATACTTATTTTTTGAAGAGGACACTTCCCCATATTGTGCAGATCACTTATTTGATAAATTACCAGAAAAGAATTTGAAGTACCTTCACAAAACAACAAAGCTTTTGTGTATGGAACATGCATATGTAACTCCAAAAGAAGGCACAGGTAAAGTTAATTGGTAAATTTTTTATAGCTCATAACTTAAGATTCTTAACGCAATGCACTCAGCACTGTTTTAGGATACCAATTTTGGTTATTATCTAATAAGTATGATTATTTTGATAGACATAGTAAAAAAAATTGTAAATTGTATTTATTAGACATGTTCCAAAATGGAACAACAAACAAATATCCCACATTTAAAGGTACCCAAATAAAGTTTTGAGAATTAAACAAGTATGGAGAAAGTAATTAAATAGGTACGGTAAATAAAAACTCGCTTGCATTGAATGACGTGCAGCTTTTTATTACTATAATATTAAAGCAGGATAAAACTATAGACATCCAGTGCTTATGGAGGGAGACGAAGGAAGTGGGTAGGTTCAGAGGAAGCCCCCTATACCCTTCCCTCCTTGCAGAAAGGTATAGTTTATGAGTAATGATTTTTTTGTAAGATCATAACCTTGTTTTTTAAACAGGAATATTGACCCAAAGTTACATCTGGTTGTCTATAGACATCCGGTACTTGTTTTTGATAATGTTTTTAGTCTAGGAGGCTTGTTAGGGTTAAGCTTGAACCTATTACATTGTTATTAGATGTTGGAAATGCGTTTCAAATGAATTACAATGAAAACAAATTTCACTAAAAATTGTGTGATGACGAAACGCAAATATGTTTATTTGTTCTTGTATTATGAAGTAAATGTCCGATACTTAATTTTTTAATTTTGTTTACAATTTAGGAGTATTGTCAGGGTTAAGCTCGAACCATTTACACTGTTTTTGGATTTCGAATTAAGTCGATAAAAATAAATTTCACTAAGAATTGCATATAACAAAATGCAAATTTGTCAATTTCTTTTTTTAACACAGATACACTCATAAAAAAGTTAATCACTTGGACCCAGACAATCCATTTGTGGCTGGAGATGGGACTTATATACATACAAATTGAGTTGCAGTGGAGACCAGTAAAGAGGTTTTTTAGAAAACAAAATTATAACAATTCACATTACATTACTTCATTTTCCTACTATCATAGCAAAGCTTAGGGCAACAACACTTTATAGATAAGATTGGTTGAATTGGTTCTAAAACTGAATTAGCACACTCCTCATAGTCTTGTCTGCCCTACCCCTAGAGTTTTTTTGTAAAGCCGTAGGCACGGATGCAGAGTAGCCCCCGCCTGCTGCGGAGGCGAGCATGGGTGCCTGTGAATTGCTATGCAAGGGCGAAGGTGCTGGACTTTCCGCAGTGCTGAAGCCATTGCAGAAGTAACTTTGCGTCAATATTCCTGTATAACAAAGTGAGGTTATGATTTTACAAAAAAATTTTTACTCATAAACTATATATTTCCGCAACGGGGAAGGAATGGAGGGGCTTCCCATGACCCCCCATGACTTAGGTGCTGCGGTAAGTGCAACCCCTTCGCCCTTGCGTAGCAAAACACTGGCACCTATGCGAGCTGTAGCTGGTGAGGCTGGTAGCCTAAGGCGACCAATAAGCAAAAACTGCAAAGCTGAGCATGGGTACCTGCGATTTGCTATGCTAGGGCGTGAGGACTTCTCTCCTCTGCGTCTACAGCTTTACTAGAACACTATAATTTTGTTTTCTGAAAAACGTCTTGATTGCTCTCCACTGTGACTCTCTTGTGTATGAGTCCCATCTTCAGCTGCAAATAAATTGCAACCAAACAAATGCACCTGTGTTAAAAAAACAAATTCACATATTTGCATTTAATTATATGTAATTTTTAGTGAATTTTTTTTTCGTAATAAATTCAAAATCTGTTTTTCTCATATTCATAAACACTGTAAAAGGTTTAAGCCTAACCCTGACAAACCTAAACTGAAAACAATTCAAATTAAGTGCCCAACATCTACTTCGTAATATCAGACCAAATTGACGTATTTATGTTGCTTTATGTGCAAGTTTTCATGAAATTTATTTTTATCATAATTCAAAATGCGATTCCGACATTCAAAAATAGTATAAAAGGTTTATTTAAGCTTAACCCTGACAAGCCTCCTAAACTGAAAACATATTTAAAATCGAGTACCGGATGTCTATAGCCAACCTTAAAGCAAAGTTCGGGCTATGCTTTTTTGAAACTTTAGCAAATTTTCCCCTTTGAGAACTTCCAAGCCAAAATGGCAGTATTATTAACCACAACTAAAACTATCAACCAGATAATGATCAGATTCACCTATGAAAGGTTGGTATACAGTGTTGAATTGTGGTACATTTATTCTTTGTTATTGAGCAGCTGAGTATCTCTTTGCAATTTGTATAATCTCCACTCTATTTGCACTGGCGCTGTTATGATTACAGTGCACAGCACAAATATTATAGTAAACCTATAAACTTGTTTTTTACTATAAATTCTGAATCTCAGTTACAACACTAATGCCAAGGAAGACAAGTTAAAGTCATATAAAATTTTTCATTGTTCAAATCTGACACAAGTTCAACACCTGAAGGCCAGTATAATATTATGTGAGTTCCTTTTGCCTCATAATCCAAAGCTTGATAATTTATGATATCAATGACTTATTTTCTATTGATACAACTCAACGGATTTATGCCTGACAACATACTGTTACCAAAACACTAAACTAAAGTGTGTTATAAAAACATTATAAATTTGTATTTACTCATTCTAAGTAGAGGAATAAATTACAATTTATTTAAATCTACTACAAAACTCTAATAAGTACTAAGGCTTACGCAATTGAACAATTACAATTTTTAGGAGCTGGGAGTTTATAGAGCTGAGTCTGACTTGGGTTTGGATTAAGTTCATTTTTGACAAAATATTTATACTAAAAATGATTATGAAATTCATTTATACAATTATAACTGCTGATATATTAAAAAGTATTTGTTAATATGTAAAAAATGTATTGCACCTAATTATGTGAATAATAAAATGTTATTAAGGTCTGAAAATTAATAACATAAGCTATAGCTTATGAATTTTCTGAAATCTTATGAATCATAGACTTAATATTCATTCTGTAAATACTAGAAACAGACACAAGCTGCTCGACTCTGCCAAGTCAGTAATTCATTTTTGGGGCGATGTCTACGCCTCCACAACAAAATCCCAGAAAATATAAAAAAATTGACCTGCTCAAAGTTCAAAATATATATTAAACAAACAAACTTATTGTGTAAAGAGGGTTATTATAATATTAAGGAGTTTATGGATGATAATAACCCTGGGAATGAGGTGGTTACTACCAAGCTATTTCTAATTTATTTTGTGTTGTTAATTGTGTATCATATTACAAAATTGTAGGTTGTTATTTAAAAAAAATATCCGTTGGGTTTCTTGCTGGTTCTTCAACAGCTTAACATAACTATATCTTACCACTTATCATATATCAAAAAGACTTATCATATAACACATATGATAAGTGGTTTTGATGTTGGAGCTTTACTTAAATCACCTTAAGGATGTTTATTCACAAATTTCTATCTCGATGCACTAAAACGTGATGCACTAAAACAATTAGTCTAAATGTTTTTTACAGAGGAAAGCGTACAAAGTCAACTGCAGCTGCCACACCAAGATGATGACATACAGCCAGTGACCTTTAACACCTTACAGAAAGCTTTAGAAACTTTCAAAAAAGATTGGGAAGAAAATGGGGAAAAAAATTTAAAACCAGCAGTTTCTTCGTAACATGTATTTAAGATGGTAAGTATAGAATAGATGCTTATAACATAAGATGGTGAAAGACTAAAAGACTATCATTTAGATTAACTTTTTTCTTGATGATGCATACTGGAAGTTTAGCTTAGCTGTCACAGCAGCAGTATGACAAACAATTTTAACTACAAATATCCTTTTTTCCTATTACAAATATACTTTCACAGTTGTCACAATACATTTTCCATTATTTTTTTGAACAACTCAATTTTACCTTAATCTATTAATATTGGCTTTCAGTAAATCGTAATCTATAAATCCAATGATTGTTCTGATTATTTACAGTTTTTGTGAATAAAGTTTGTCATTGTGTGGAGCAGTATTTGTTTTGGTCCTCCTGGTTTACTTCAAATATATTTTATTTATTAAGTTTATAAGAATGTATACACATTGTATATATATTTATATATATGCTATATGTATGTAAATTTAAATATGTTATGTATGTATTCACTATGTATAGTGTATATTTTAATATATGTACACTTATTATATTTATTTCACACCTGCCAACAATTGCCTGTCAGAGAATTCCACATGGCATGAAGTCTGTCCTGTGTACCCTTAACTTTAACTACTCTCTACTCTCCAGCCACTGGCTACTAAGAGGATGTTGTGGACCCTTTAAATATAGGTAACAAGATTTGCTGAGATCTATCTAATAATTAATTCATTTTTTTATGACCCACACTAGGAATTTTCTTGTATCCTGGAGTTTCCATAAATAAATTGCATGTGGACATACATCCAGACCTGGAATAATTACTTGGTTATTAGTGTATATGTGTATATACAGTATGTATATAAAAAAAATCAAAAAATAATGAACCAATTTTGATATTTGGCTGATGTGGACCTCATAACAAACTTTGTACTAAATATGTATAGATAAAATAATAAAATAGATTTTGGGAGATATTAGTATATGTATAAGAAATTATACTTCAGATTATATGTATAAACATAAGCATGTAAGACGAGAACTACTGCCGACAAACTGTAATGCAGTTTGGCAGATAAAAATGTTAAAAACGTTTATTGTATAATTGGAAGAAAATAAATTAAAAAAAAAAACTTGTGGGCCCATACAAATACTTGTTACGTGCAGAATTCAAACCCACATCCCTTAGCGACATAACTCATTGCTAAACAACTGCGCCCCACGGAGCCGTAACAGAGTTGTTGTATATAAGTTTTAGGGTTCATTAATCTGTGGAAACTTTATAAGGATGATATTTTTATAGTAAATTAGAAGATACGAGTGTACTTACTCTCATATTTGTCATATTATGAGGAGACTACGAGGGTGGATTGAAAAGTACTTGGCCTAACACAGATCCATTCAATTCTAAAAATCAAATCTACCCACATTATTTAGTTCAGTTCAGACTAGTTCATTGTGTGAAGTTCGAAACGTGTGCGATAATTAGTTGTGATTTTATAAATTTATTAACAAAGTAATTGGACATAATTTCCGCGAATGGAGCAAATCGAGCAGCGTGCCATCATTAAGTACCTCCATAAGGAGGGGCTATCATCAAAAGCCATCCATGATGACATGGTCAGTACATTAGGCGATTGTGCTCTGTCATATTCATCCATCAAAAAATGGATAGCAGAATTTAAGCGTGGTAGAGAGAGTGTGAAAGATGAACCCCGCTCTGGAAGGCCTTCGACCTCAACTACTGACGAAAATATTAAAAAAGTACTTGATTTAATAATGGGAGACCGCAGATTAAAAATTAGAGAGATAGCCGAGATTATAGGCATCTCTTATGAACGAACTCAAAACATCATTGTCAACGAGTTGGGTTTCCACAAGGTGTCTGCGAGGTGGGTTCCGCGACTGCTTTCAGTTGAACAAAAACGGACGCGATTGACTATTTCACGCGACTGTTTGGAGTTATTTGAAGCCGATGCAGATGATTTTTTGAATCGTTTTGTTACTATGGACGAAACATGGGTTCATTACTGTACACCGGAAACAAAACAACAATCAAAACAGTGGAGAAGACCTGGTTCACCACCCCCTAAAAAAGGCTAAGTCGATTTTGTCGGCAAATAAGGTGATGGCTTCAGTATTCTGGGACTCGAAAGGTGTGATTATGATTGATTATCTTGAAAGGGGTCAGACTATAAACTCTGATTACTACTGCACCTTACTACGTCGTTTACGAGAGGAAATAAAAGAAAAACGTCGAGGAATGCTCAGAAGAAAAGTCCTGTTTCATCAAGATAACGCCCGTGTTCACACGTCAGTACAGTCAATGGCTTAAATTCACAACTGTGGCTTTGAACTGTTACCGCATCCGCCGTATTCACCTGATCTGGCACCATTAGACTTCTTTCTGTTCCCTAACCTAAAAAAGCACTTGGGAGGTCAAAGATTTTCGACAAACGACGAGGTCAAAGCAGCTGTAGACGCATATTTTGACTCTAAGGAAGAATCATTTTTTTTCAACGGTCTAAATGCTTGGAAGGGGAGGTGGCAAAAGTGTATTGAACTTGATGATGATTATGTAGAAAAATAAAAATATAACTGATTTAGTATGTGTTTATTTTCTTGGTTAGGCCGAGTACTTTTCAATCCACCCTCGTAAAAGGACCACTATTATTGAAATGACATCGAATACTCTGTGCATGAATTACACGCAACACTTTTCAATAGGTTTGTCTATTTTTGCCTTATATGGATATAAAGCTCGCTATATTACCTCCTTTTTAGTAGAGTTGTAAATCCCTATATGCACACATAATGTATGTAATTACTTTATGTTAGGTATTATCTTTATTAAATATAAGTATATATAAGTTAATTATTTTCTCTTAAATAAGTAAAAAAATCACGATTTCCATCACAATGATAGTTGACAATTATGTATTTCAGGATTTTGGATGAAAGTATTGATAGAATAAAATATGGAACAGCCTTCATGTTATTTTTCAAGAACTTAAGACTGTCTTAATAAAGTACGCTATACACTATGAACATTGGGACAATGGGATAATATATGTAAGTAGGAGATATGTAGGTAAAGTGGGCAACGCGACGCGACGTGTTGAAATTTTATCAATTTTTGGAAAAATAAAACTGTACCAATTACGAAAATCTTGGAAAATAAAGTCCATTTTGAAAAAAATATAACAGTTGTATTTTATAGCAACCTGTATTATCAAATCGGACCAAAGAGTAACTGTATTATACTGTAATCCGATGAAGAAAAAATAAATCCTTTGAATGAAAATAAAAATTTTATTAAAAACTCACATTCTTCTTAACTTCTGGAGATGCATTTTTGTTACACACTCGTAATATGACCTGGATTCATCCATATGACCGCCGGCACCAACCAATATTGTGACTAGAAACCTTTTACATATGAGCTGGATACAAATATTTATAGTATAATATAGTAGAATCCTCATATGACTTGTCCTCCAATCCTTAGATGACTTGGTTAGTGGTGCTGCTACAATCTCCGAAGCCAAAGCCAAAGCTCCGAAGCTAAAAGCAAAGAGAAAAGCTAAAACTTCTGGTCCTTTTTATGCCCCCTATCAAGAATCGACCAATTGTTGACCTTCTAATAACAGACCAATCTTCTTGTTTATTTCTCTTTTGTAATATACTATTACCATACCACTCTGGTTTCGGGGCAATGAGGTGGGCGTCACCCCAGAGGAAGACATTCGACTCCTATCACAAGCCCGTTTTCTTAAAAGAAAGAGCGTGCGACTAAGATAATGGGCCCCATGGAATGGTACCGGTCTCGACGCCTATCGTATGCACTTATGTGGACTGTATCTTCTTTACCCTAATATAAGGGGGAACTCTGAAGGATCTTGAAATAAAACAGCAATTTCTTCAATAAAATTCCCCTTGAAAATTTGAGACTGAACTTTTACTACTTTTCCTACGCTTACTTTTTTTTTCTTGATTATAATTCCTAGAACTGTTGCTATTCCGAAAGAATTGCAGCTCAGTGGTGTTGTCTGCATAGGCTTCTTAGGTCTTGCAGGTCTCGGACCTCGGGGTATGCCCCCATTGCCCGGATTTTCCTCACGGCCCACGACTATGGGCCAGTCCTGGGAGGCTTAAATTCGGCATTGTCGGGTTCCTTGTTCCTCATTAGAGTAGGAAAAATTGGTTTGGCCGAGGTCGGTTAACAGGTGATGAAGAGAAGTCGTCTAAAGTGAGAGTCGATGTTGACCATTATCCGAAATTTTCGTCATGGCCTACGACTATGTGCCAGGTCTAAAGGCCTCAAATTAGATATTGGTGGGTTCCTTGAATCTTCGTAGAGTGGAAAAAATAAAAAAAGGTTATCTAATGTAAATGTCGGTGTTGGCCTATCTGCGGCATTGTGGGCTTTACTCAACTCTAATATAATATATAGAGAGGAGTTCTCATGGATAAGGTCGCCCGTCCGGGGGCCGTGTGTGCAACGGCGCGAATCCGTTGAGGTGTTCGTGTGGCCCGTTGTCGACGCACCCGCCGGGCATCATACCGCGCGCCAGCCGGGCCACGAAGTCTCTGATGGTCTCGACTTTCAGATCGGCCGCTATGACTTCATTCCGGACGTAGCGACCTGCTTCGACGGTCGTCCTTAATGTCAGATTCTACTAGGCCTGCAGTCGCCGCCTCAGAGGATCGCTCAGAAGCGCGTACCAGGCCGGAGCAGCATAGGTGATGATAGGTCGAATGTACATTTTGTACATTTTCAGCTTGGTTTTGATTGGCAGCTTGGATGCTAGGACTGGCAAGAGCGTCGCCCGCGCACATCTGGCTCTGCGGACGACGAAGTCGACGTGCGTGGTCATGCGCAGCGTCCTGTCAATCCGGCACCCAAGGTAAGTCACGGCCTTCTCGTACGCGATCTTCTGGCCATTGAGAGTCAGCGGAGGTGGTAGATTTCTTAGACGGCGAGTGAATAGAGCGGTCTTCTTACCAACGCTGATGACCATCCTCCACTCGTCCAGCCATGGTGGCAACAGGTCCAGCAGACGCTGCATTCTGGCAGTGTCGATGTGGGCTCTTCTGGACGAGGTGAAATAGGCGCTATCGTCTGCATATAACGCCAGCTCCACGTCGTCCTCCCACTCACACAGCTGTCCTGCCAGTGTCAGGATATCATTGGTATAAGCCGCGTACAGGACTGGAGACAAACAGCTGCCCTGAGGAACGCCGGCTCTGATGGTACGTGTTGTGGATTCAGCGTCCTCTACGCAGACGTAGAACTTCCTGTCTGCCAGGAAAGACGCAATTAGCCGCAACATAGCAGGAGGGACACTGGTCTGTTCTTGCAGTTTATATAGTATCTTCCTCTCCTTATTGTGATCGGGACGATCGTAGAGGCCGCGTGGAGGGCCTCCTGGATGTTCTTGGTTATTCTGGTTGCAGCGGCCTCTACGTCGTCCGCTGTGCTTATAGGATGGTGGGCTGGAGGTCTCTCCTGCAGGTGTTGATAGTAGAGCCTCCAGTCAACTCGTGTCTTGAATGCTCTGGGTGGCGTAGTCACCGCCTTTAGACCAAGGGTAATCAGAATCAGGAGGTGCTGTGTGTTTAGATCGTACAGCACCTCTACCACAATCGGGTAGTTGACGTTCCTAGAGAGCACGATGTCCAATACATCCGGACGTCTCCGTGGGTCTGTTGGAATGTGTGTAGTTTCTTCGGGACCTAAAACGTCGTAATTATGTCTATATGAAGATGCGGAGCATCTTCATATAGTTTATGACCGGGCGGGTTGATCACTCTGGATCCCCACGCCGGGTGTTTGGCGTTTAGGTCCCCGGCGGTGATGGTAGGTGTTTCGTCTTCCATTACCGTCCGGACGTCTGAGGAGCAAAATGGAGTCCCTGGCGAGCGGTATGCTGCGTAGTACCTTAGTTCCTCGCCCGCCGCCTCCATTTTTATGCCGATAGAGCGTACCGTTTGATATTCCGGCAGGTCAAGTTCTTGATGGACGATGTCCCTCCTCACTAGAACCGCCGTCCCTCGGTCCCTCGTAGGCGGTCCTTTGAGGATTGACCTCGTCCATTCTGTACATAAAATAGTTGGGCAGCTTCAGATGCGTTTTAGGGTTCAACTTAGTCTCTCCCAGCAAGATCACTTGTCCTGTTGTAGAGCGACTGTGCGGAGTTCATGCAGCTTATGCTGTATTCCGTCCGGGTTCCAATAGAGGAGGCGCAGGTTACTCTCCTCTATAATGCCGGGCCAGGAGGTTTGCCAGCCTTTTGCCGTCATAACCGCTGTAATCGGATCTGTCCCGGCTCTTACGTCGGCCAGGACCTGACTGCCGACCTCGATTGCAATGCCAACCAAATGTTGGATGGCGTCTGCAGTCTCGAAGCCGGCTGAAGGTGTTCTCCTATATGAAGGCGTTGGCACTGGTCTCGGGCGTTGGTCTTCTTGCGGTCTTTGCCTGTGGGTAGAGCGCGTTCTATACGTAGTGCGAGCTCTATTTTCTGATAGAGCCCTTTCTGGCACTGGCTGTAACCTGCGCCTGTGAGGCTACCGGTCCTGTTGGTGTCGGGGTAGAGGTAACAGCCTGAGGAGGAGGCTGCGACTTCTTCTTGCTCCTGTTCCGCTTCCTTTTTTGTGAGGTCTGCCGCTCTGTGGCGGCATTAGCGGGGGGCTGTAGAGTTGCCCCGGTGGTTGCCTTCACTTCTTTGGGTTCCACCGTTTCCATTGGTGTTGCGGGTGGGGGGGGGGGGCTGATTGCCTATCCTTCCCTGTGACGGTAGCCCACCCATCCTCCTGGATGGTTACCGCTCTTGGGCGACTCTGGGAGATCCTCTTCGGGTCCTCCGGGGTAGTCCCAGCAAAGTGATCCCCTGCCTCCTAGCAATCCTCCTCAGGACTGGGCAGCGGCGATCGTTTTTCGTGTGGTTTTTGCTGCAATTGGCGAATTCGGTTCCTCATCCCTACCCCTAGGGCAAAGGCTTGCGATGTGCTCCCCGGCACAGCGGACGCACTTCACTGGCCTGAAGCAGTTGGCGGAGGCGTGACCGAAAGCCTGGCAGCGATGGCATTGTGCTGGCCCTGCTTTCCTCTGCCAGGCCTCGATGACGACCCCTCTCATGTAGAGGAGCTCGTCGGTCTTGTACAGTTTCTGGAGCTGCTCCAGGCTCAGGTGGTCGAGCTGTACAAAGTAGAGGCATCCAGGTCTGCCCCTACGTGTATAGCTTTCACATATTTAATAGGGAAGCCCTTGCCCTGATACCCTCCTCTATTGCTCGGATATCCGTGCCCATTGGTAGCCCCCGGATGCCCACTTTAGTGGGCTTATCCTCCTCCGGGGTATAACAATACCACGACATCGATGGTAATTCCTTTGAGAGCCCGACCATGTACCGTTGGTACGGAACTCATCGGCACTCTGCGGGGTAAATCTTACTCCTTTCTCGAACGGACGGGCATTTGGAGGGTGGCCTAACTTTCTGTTAAGCTCCTTAAAATCCC